>CAKKXW010000002.1:83572119-83739860 GCA_920937365.1 Sphaerophoria rueppellii | reverse complement strand
AGAAAAGTGGCTATGGTTTCAACTAAGAAAATGAATCAAGTCCTGTGGTATGGCGATGCAACAATCGTCTGTGTCGCTCATTGTAAGCACAAGCAAAGAACACAAATAGGTAACTTATGTGACTTTTCTTACAACCACGAAGAATTGCTACTAAAATTTAAGGTTTTTTGGCGTGTAAGAAATGTGCAAGAACGAATCAATGCCTTTTTTGAATGTCTGTGTTGTCTAGTCAGCTGTAAAAGCGTTTTGTACATGATAATCGCAAAAACCGAAAACTCAGCCGTAGTATATGTGTAAAATCTGTGTACAAGTATGTGTAAATCCGTCTCCAAAAAGAGATTTGAGAGAAATCAATCCTTCGGGAAATAAATTCAATTTCTTTGTGAAAGAAATGCGTTTAAGGGAAAAAAATTGCCACTTTTACGTCACGGATCAATGCTTTGGTTGTAAGAACAGCCACATTAGAAGTTAAAACTCACAGGGGAATCGAATAATAATTTGATCTGTTACAAAACAGTCACTGTTAAATAAAAGATTGAAGACTTTGATTGATGTGTTTATAGGCAACTTCAATCCAAACTGTGTATATCCTATTGAATAAGAAGTACAGGAAGCGGTGTTAGCTACATTACATGTACAGTGTACGTGAGTGAAGCAACAAAAATGTCTGATGATGTAAAATTTTAAGCACTATTCACATGAGCACGACCAACGAACTACGAATGAATGAAGAATAGTGATTTTATTAACGTTGGAAGCCGTATTTCCCTACAAATTCTCAACAAAACGATAGAGGTATAGTTTATGTTTGATTTGTGATACAAAAATTTAATTTCTAATCTCAAATGGTAATATATTTGAGAAAACAAGTTTATTCGTCGCGAAAAGAATTGTAGTTGATACGAACTGCCAAACTCTATTCGCGTTCCACATCATCCACACTCCCAACGAACAAAATGTTCCCACGCGTCTAACCTCAAAAATCATTCATGCCTTGTGTTTTGGTTGTTCATTCGCGACGAATTAAAAACTCTCATGTGAAAAAAATGTCAAAATCGACGAATTTTCGTTCATTCGTTGGTCGTCGTTCGTGCTCATGTGAATAGTGCTTAAGGGTATGTGCTGTCAATTTTTAGGGTATGTGCTGTCAAACTTTGACTGTGTTGTCAGTCGAGTTCAGGGGTGTATTATTTCTGTTCGTGATGGTAAGGCGCTGCAATTCGTTGAGTTCCCGTAGTGTACACGGTTGTTTTGAATAGTTCTTCCATCGTATTTCGAAACGTTTTTATGTCGGTTGTATTACAATAGGCGTAATAAACGTGATGAATTACGGATGAAAAATCAAGAAAATGTAAAAATTAAACACCATGCTACCTAAGAAAAGAATTGAGATTGAAAAAAAAGCTGAAGCAAAATCGATGAAATCTTCATCAAATTCAACTACAGACCGGGCCTGTTGTAATGCGTTTGTGTTTGTGAAACTCACACTACTTAGAAAAATGCTTCAATTCTTGTTCATAAGACCCCTTCCTGTACTTCTTATTCAATGGAACGAAACTTGTATAAAATATTTTTAAATACTGAATACGAGCAAATATTTTTGTTCCAGACTGTACTTTGAAAAGCAGCTTCTCTATTCTTTCCTTTGTTTCCTATCTCTCCGTTAATCTCTGGTTCTGTCAATCGTTAAAGTTGTATACAAAAATAAAAATTGTATTGAATACAAGCATGTTTGTATAGGTGCTAATGTGAATGTATTTTCAAAGTTAAAATTCCAACAAGTAACAAGTAGTGAAAGAACGCGAAGTCGCGAACGTAGAAGAATGTAATATTTTTGTCTTTATTTTGTTGTTTGTTAAGCATTTATTTAATTAAGTTATCAAAAAGTGCCTCCATTCTGAAGTTACCTACATTTTTAAGAAAAAACAATATCACTGCGACCCATTTATTAACTGAAAAACCAGGACGATTGTTTGACTACGACTTCTGCCAGTCATTTTAATGCTCTTCGGCTACGTCTACGTATACGAAATACAATCGTTGCCGTTGGAAACCTGACATGGTGCATAGGGAAACCAATATCAAACCCAGAGAACACATCTTCGAAAGACGTTGGGCTCAATTGGTCGTGGTAGTTTTGTTTTTAACAAATGAAACAAAATAAAAACAAATATTTTCAATTCAAATATTGTAATGTTTACAATAATCGCTGGACGAATAGTAAAATTTAATAACTCGGACTTCATAAACTGTGCCGTCATTGTCTATGGGAATCGTTTCCTATAAGTTCAGCTTCACTTCTGCTTTAATTGAGTGCAGTTGCAGTGTCTTGTTTTGTTATGTCTTAATGTTGATACCTCAAGAGCTGCGATGTGCTTAAATGCATTGGAACCTGTGCTGTGATGTCTGATATGTTATATATACAAAGAAAATATGAAACAGTAAAGAGAAAACGCCTAGGAAAATGCAGTAAAGGTGTATTTATATTTGTTAAGTGAAATCAAATCAGCTGCCGTTGCTTGGTGTAGCTTCAGTGTTTTTATTTAAATGCTTAAAAGAAAGTGAAAAAACCTGTTAAGATAGGTAAATTGTTTTTTTTTTTTGTTACCTTGCCACTTACCAAGTTGAGCTAATAGACAAAATTGCAATAACAATAACTACATAATTCGAATATCTAAGTGCTATGGCGACCGAAGCAAAAACAAACATTTTTGAACTTCATTGAGGAAAAACTTTAAACAAGAGTTTATTCAAAGGTTTGTAATAAGCATCAAACTTTTTATACCTACCTACAAATACCAACATATCTCCATTTCTAGATCACTAGATAGCTAATTAACATTGCGAATGCATCAAATTATTTTCTTGAACATGTGTTGCAACGTTGTAGCTAATAATCTTAGCACAATGACCTGTTTTTCTTGCTATGAATGGAGCGGGTTGTTTAGAAAAAAATACTTCTTGTCGAATCACCATCACCCACCATCCTGCTGAGTGTTTGAGACCATATAAGCTTTTCCCATTTCTATAAAACCAGGAGCTTTCTTCAAATAAATTTCATTTTCTAGATTCACCGTTTCACATCAATGTGTTGAACAGCCATAATCATTCATTGATGGGACTGCTACAAGGTTTCGTAGAGTTGTTTGTTTACGACAGGTGCAAGTACTTGATCATAATCCTCATCAAATTTCTGTGAAAACCCCTTGGCGACCAATCTTGCTTTGTATCTTTTTGAGTCATTAGCCAGAGGTTTTACTTTGAATATCCATTTACAAGATATAGCTTTTATTTCTTTTGGTACTTCTACTTGTTCCTAGTTCTTGGTCTTTGTACCGGAGGTTCGGTCGTCCTTGTCGTCTCGAACCTATGACGAGCCAATGTCGTATTTTTGTTGGCTTTCCGGACTATATAAACATCTTGATACAGCTCGTACAATTCGCGGATGAACCTTCTTCCCCATTCGCCATCGTCGCATTCGGAAACGAAAATCTGTCGAAGAATTTTTATTTCCAAAAAGTTCAGTATCATTTCCCCTTTTTTACTTATCGTCCATCGCTCGGCACCGTAGAGTAGGACTGTTAAAATCAAAGTCTCGTATAGAAGGAACTTTCTTGTGAGGAGTTTTGAACCCTTCTTCTCCCTATTCGTCGTATCTCCACTGTTGTTTGTGGGGTTGATGTTTGTTCTTTAAGTACCTTGAAATTGCTGCTACCAATAGTGAAGTTTTGACATTTGTGGTCTACAGATGTTTTCATGCTTGTTGATAGCGAGTACCTGGTTTTGTCCCCAATCTCTTCAATACCAATGTGCTTCGCCTGTTCTTCAATCGCTGTCAAGGCCTCAAACCCTACTCGACCGATGATGTCTATATCGTCCGCATAGCCTAGAGGCTCGCTAGATATGTTGAAGGTAGTGTTTTACGTCCTCACACCTGCCGTGCAGGCAGCGCATCTTCTTGTCTAGACCCTGCGCATGTTTGAAACAACTATTGCTCGTTTGCACACTACACTGCGTATTGTTAAGCGTCATGCGTTACAGCTGGATCAGTTTCTTTGGGATCCCGAAACAATTTTTCGGTTTTTGGATGACCCTTTCTATCCCTCTTCTGTGCTGGAGGCTGGGACTGGGTCTTTATTGACTGGTCTCGTTTCTTTTTCGTCATTGGATCGCTCGAAATTATGCGCATTCAGAAGCTGTTGGAAGTGCTGCTTGAAAATATCTACAATTCCCTCTGCTTCGGTAGCTAGGTTTCTTTCACTGCTTCGAAGAGTCTGTTCTGAAACCAGAAGCTAATTGCTTCGACCTTGATGCTCTTTTCTTCCTTGGAAGAGTCTTTTTGTCATCTCTCCTTTTTTGCCCCTTTTTTTGCTTTTTATTCACGTCTTCGAATTCATAATTTTCGTCTACTATATTTTTCAGGACCAGAGAAACAACCGATAAAAACAAATTTATAATTCTGCAGCGCAGCCTTAATATTGGCCGATTCGCTAAAAAGCTCTTAAACTAAAAAGTTGATTTCAATCGACGACGTCTCAAAAACAATCACAGAACAGAAAACAAGAACAAAAATGGCAATTGGAAATGAAGCAATAACAAAACACACACAACAGCATCAACTTCAACGCCTTTAGTTGCTGATGGTGATACATCAGCTTCTTCAAATTCTACCAACTCTTCTTCATTTTCATCTCATCCAGCGGCAATGTCAAATACAACGATGTCTTCCAAACAACAACAGCCTCTACCACCTATATTGCCTCCACCTCATCTACAACCACCCCATCCAGTAGCATCTTCACTATCTTCTGCTACTTTAACTACTGCAAGTTGTGTGCCTGTTTGTTCAACAGGTGGATCTTCTTCAACACCCGACTGCCATCATCATCATTACCATAATTTGGACCCCACTACATCTATCAACGGAAATAATTGTATCACAAACGGCAAGGTTATTAATAGTAATAACAAGTGTTTTATGGCAAGCAGTGGCAATAACAACGGACCGGTTATGAATACAAACGTATCTTCTGGATCAGCGAATTCTGTGACATCGAATAAGTCGGAGACATCATCGCTAGCCAGTGTGAATGGTTCTATAAAAAAAACTTCATCTTCAAATGCTTTAGTCGGCTCGCGAGAGGATATCACATCGATTGGTGGGGCCTCATCGATTAATAGCCAACACTCGGCAAATAATTTATACCATAAGGGAATCAAAGGTAGGTCGTTAAGTTAAGTTGAATTTATTCTTTTTATTTTCATAAATATCTAGATGCATCTATAGACATTTGAAGATCTATTTTTTTATTAAGGAATGCGAATGTTTTTTTGACTAGAATGTGTTGAAAAGATGCAAAATCCCTCTGTATCCACAGATATTAGTTCCCTCTTGACAAGCATCAAAGCGCGGAGCCTAGATGAGTATGAAGAGCGAATATTATGAAAATAGAGCAATCCCCAATCCACATAGGACATACATAGCTAAAAGCTAAATTTAGGTGAAGATGTTATACGGTCCAGTGAGCAAACAGCGTTCACTACCTGTGTCCATTGAAAAGGAAAATGTATAAAGTCTGACGAGTTGATAATAATCTGAATAGTAGATATATATATTTACATTATGGGGAAAACTTTAACAAACAAACTCCCATACAAGCACCACATACAAATACACCAAAAGCATTTTCGCTATCAACCTTTTTTCATTTGCATACTTAAAATGTTGCAAATCAAACACTAGGATGGGTTTCATTGCTCAATATGTAAACAGGAAGCAAATGCATGTTTTGAACTTAAAGCCGACGCGACAAAGTGATATAGGGGTGGTTGCAATCCTTTCAAAGTGATGCAAACAAAGTTGATATAAAGCCGGACAGGTTTGCATATGAACATAAAAAAAAGATGATTACTAGGGATTGGATTTCCATGCAAATGTTTTATATGAACATCCTAAAAGCAGGGCAACTAATTATTATAGACAGGGTGATTCACGAGTGTTGTGGCATAAATCAAGAGCTGAAGGTTAGGTTGACGGTTGAAGCAAACCAAAACTCTCGTGGGAGGGTTGTCTATTCCCCCCAGTTTAGTCGGGAGTATTGGGCTTATCCCGAATTCATATTCATTTTTTCGCCTTTCAATCGTTCATAACCTAGTACAGTCCCCCGCGACTACCCTGTGTTGGGACCAACTCCTATTGGTTCATCTTTCATCGTTGTCTCAACCCAAACTAAACGCTCTAGATTTAGGACACACTGCTTTGAGTCACCCTGTATAGCGGAAATATTAGATGACTTACAAATTCGTTATCACAAGAGACTACCAAGCCCAACACTGCTAGACATTTTGCTAACATTTTTCGGAATGAAATGATGCAAAACAAATTTCTTTTAATTCTATTTCAAATTTTAGAAAATTCAATGCAAAACTACTGTGGTGGAGCCTTACCTCGCGATACAAGAGAAAATGAGGACGATGATGGCTTAGGGCCATTGCCAGCAAAGTGGGAAACTGCATATACGGAACGTGGCGAATTATATTTTATTGAGTAAGATTTCCCGCTAGATCCTCTGTACTTACATTTCACTATACATTTTCTTTATAGCCATAACACAGGCACGTCACATTGGCTCGACCCAAGGCTTTCAAAGTTCCAAAAAAAATCCCTGGAAGATTGTGGTGACAATGAATTGCCCTACGGTTGGGAAAAGATTGAGGATGCTCTTTACGGAACCTACTACATCGACCACGTTAATCGACGAACTCAATATGAAAATCCCGTTCTCGAAGCAAAACGACGAGCTGCTGAACAAGCAAATCAACAACTTCTCAACTCTGGTGGTGCATCGAAACAAGAAAATGTAAACAATGCAGTATTGCCATACAAATTCACCAAGAATCCACAAGAAATGCAAGGCGAAAGGATAACCACAACTCTTTTGAAATCTTCACGTGGCCTTGGAATCACAATTGTCGGTGGAGATGATAATGTTGACGAATTTTTACAAATAAAATCGATTGTACCAAATGGGCCGGCATGGTTAGATGGACAATTGCAAACAGGAGATATCCTGGTCTATGTTAATGATACATGTGTACTTGGTTTTACTCACCATGAGATGGTTAATGTATTTCAGAGCATTTTGCCTGGCGAAACAGTGACATTAGAGGTTTGTAGAGGTTATCCGCTTCCATTCGATCCAAACGACCCGAACACTGAAGTTGTTACAACAATTGCTGTTGATGCAATCAGCGCCGCGAGCTCTTCTGATAAGAATAGAATGTTAATGAATTTAAATATGGACGGAAACTACAATTTCTTAGATATATCCGATTCTACAGGCGCGTCAGGAGTAAATCACCCAATGGAGAAATCACGTTCGGAAATGACAAGCATTTCGCATGAAAACAACTATGTTGGCGATGATTTTATTTTAATGAAAAAACCAGAAATTATAACATTAACAATATCCAAAGGATTGATGGGTTTTGGATTTACAATAGCTGATAGTGCTCATGGTCAGAAAGTGAAAAAAATTCTCGATAGAAACTGTTGCAAGAATCTTCTCGAAGGAGATATCTTACTTGAGATTAACAATTCGCCTGTAAATCATATGACCCATTGTGAAGTAGTTCGTGTTTTAAAAGATTGCCCAAAAACGGAGTCAACGACAGTCAAAATTCAAAGAGGAAACACTTTGAATAGTTCGAACGTTAGTGGTCGGACGTCGGTTAATAGCGGACACTTTCGAAAACTTGATGGAACTGGCAAGCCAATTTTGGAAAGTGGTATGTTCCGCAGTAAAACACCGACTGCGGACCTTTATAGCACTCAGCCAAAGGAGATTCTTCCGATTCGGCCTAAAACACCTTTGGTTGATACACGAAGAGCCCGTGTCAAAACTCCTTCGAACGAACTCAATGCAGAAATAGAAGCGGTCACAAGTAGCTTGGAGAAACAGAATGAAGAAATCAAGTCGATTGGTGCCGATGCTAAATCAACGAATAGTCTGCAGGAAATTGACTCTATTAACAATGACATTCCATTCATGGACCCATATCCAAAATTGGTTACAAGTTTAAGTGAAAGATTGGCTGAAGCATCAATTGTTGGCGAAAATCATAGTAATCTTTATCACATCAATCCGAATGCAATGCTTCAAAAAATCGATGGCTATGAAAACACACTCACATCACCAGATTATGGATATAACTCGCTTTACGATGGTGTTCCTATTCAAAGGGAACCTTACGACAATAGCGCATCTACCCAGCGAAATGGAGACATAGGTGGTGGTGGATTGTATTCACCATCCATGTCAATTATGGCTCCAGTGCCAACATATCACCAAGAAACCTGTTATTGCTACGAATGCCAAGACTATCAACGTTACAAATTTCACCAACCCAACCCACCCGCAAACCAGGGATTCTACCACCATCAACATCAGAACTCTCAAAACGGAAGGATTCAAAAAAAAGTTACCGAGTTAATGAATGACCGACGCAAAACAGGATTTAGTCCACTTGAAAGCCACCGACAGTTAATGACGGCGGAGCCAAATCAACATTCACCGCAGCAACACCACCAGCAACAACAAAATATCTTACAAGTTCAGCCACAAATGTGGAATTATATGGTTGGCGGAAATATCATAGCGCCAAGGCAAATGGATGATGTAAGTGTTTGGAGTTAATTAAAGTCAATTGCATGAGATGTTTGATGTTTTTTTCTCTCTTAAAGGATGAATGTGAATTATCTGAAGTGACGCTTCAGCGGAGAGCTCAAGGTTTTGGATTTCGTATTGTTGGTGGGACCGAAGAAGGTTCACAAGTAACAGTGGGTCATGTTGTCCCAGGTGGTGCAGCTGATGGAGACCCGGGAATGGCCACAGGCGATGAAATTCTTAGTATTGATGGAGTTAATGTGGTAAGTTTTACAGTACCTTGTTTTTTCGCTTTTGTGTTGAAGATTGTTGTTGGTTTTTTTTTTTTTTCTCAAAGGTGAAATCCTCTCATCACAAAGTTGTTGCTTTGATGGGCGAGGCGGCCCTGCGTGGGCAAGTTACAATGATACTACGACGTCGAGTGAGACATAAATCAGAACCAGTTCCGTTGCGTCCAGTAAGATACCCATATGATGTGATTGTAAGCCGACATGAAAGCGAAGGTTTTGGTTTTGTTATAATATCATCGTCAAATCAATATTATGGGTCTGCAATTGGTAATTTATTTGGAATTCAGTTGCAAAGGATTCGTTTCTTATATTCTCTTTCTCTCTTATAGGAAAACTAATACAAGGAAGCCCAGCAGATCGTTGTGGTGAGCTTAAAGTTGGTGATCGAATTATAGCCGTTAATCGAGTCGATATAGCTGGAATGAGTCATGGTGATGTTGTTAATCTTATCAAAGAATCTGGCTTGCATGTCCGTCTTACAATTGGATCGCCAAAAGATGATAATCTCATCAATCCATCACAATCATCACCTGTGTTGCCACAACTCAAAAGCGATACACCAACTTACTTCGATAGAACACACATAAACCAATATCCTCAATTATGACTCTGAGATTTGAGAATTCGTCTGTATAAAAGTTTTCATTGATTGTGGTGTGACATCAAGCGCATTTAAAATTGTCTCAATATATGTAAATACCAACAGAACAAAAATAATAAGAAAAACAACGTGATTGAAGTAATTCGTTGTTACAATATTTAGTAATAATTAATCCACTCCCAAAGACTGAACAAACAAAAAACAGTGACTAAACTATTCTTATTGGCAATTTAAATATTTAATTTTTTTTTTTAATTTCCAAATAATCGAATAAAGTCAATTTAAAATTGTAAATTGTCGCAAATAAGAACTTTAAATGTTAAAAAATGTACTTATGCAAAGATGAAAACATAAATAACCATATTTAGCGAGTATGACCAAATTTAAGAAGCACAAACCGTCTTAGTTAAAACAAAAAAACACTTACTGCTCTTTATTTCCCCACTTCTATGCATGTCAGAAAAAAGCACAGTACACAGAATACAAGGTATTAAATTCCCGATTTTCTTCTGCTAAAGTTCGCGCATATGTCACATTTCAGAGATCAAAATATCAAAATACAACAAGTTGTTGTTGTGTTATCGGCTTCGGCATTTCTTTTTGTGCCCGTGCTGCCAGATTTTTCAGCAGGAATTCCCCTTTCTTGGTTTGAAAATTCCTCTTTTTCCCCTTTTGCGATAGTGACATTCCCCACAAATTTCCCTCGATAATTAAAACAATTTTTGTGTATGTTTAAATCAATTTTTGAGGTTTAATTTTTTCGACGTTCCGGATTTGTTCAACATTTGTGTAAGCGTTTTTGATGTTGAAATTTGTTTCAAAAAGGATACATGCTTTGCCATGTTTGAATGTTTTACTAACTCACTTTTACCGGCTTTCATCGTTGAGTTGCAGACACGGCAGTAAGATTTTGAAGGTTGGTCCTTAACCGGCTCAAGCCAATCCTTGAATTCAGGAAGCTCCAACGAGAGTACGAGAACGACACCGACAATCTTCCAGTTAAAAACGCACAAAATAATGTATAAGAGACGAATAGATTTCCAATCTTTGAAACAAAAACAAAATTAAACTTCCACTTTCTAGTTTCCGCACCAGCTGTACATTTGTGTTAGTTCATGCGCTGTTTGTTTACGCACACTCATTTGTAAATTGGCTAGTTTTGTTTGGTAAGGTAAGTAAGATTTGTGATTCCCCTTTTTTGCTCTAGAAGGCAGTGGAATCCCCTTTTCCTCTTTCACAAAATTTTCGACGTCTATTCCCCACGAAAAGGGGAATTCCCCTCGATATGGCAGCACTGTTTGTGCCTTTTCTCACTTCTGTCTCGGAGAGGATGCGCAATATTTCATACCTTTTATTCTGTTGTACTGTGTGAAAAGAAGAAACCTATTTGCTCTTGAGATTATCTATATCCTTGTTGCTCTTTTGTAAATAAAAAAAAAGAATTTTGAAAGAAACGTCCTGAAAAACCTCTTGGAGCTTTAATGTCCTGCATGTTGATTCTTTTGTATTTTTCATTTAAAGTTAAACTGTCATACAATCTTTATATGTCGTTTACTATAGCTGTACAAAAAATCGAAGCTTCGCAATGTCATGAGTGACAAAATAAGACGGTATTGGTTATTCTAGTTTTTGCCTCAAATCAAATTGAACTGATAAAAAACACATGTTCAAAGCGTTCTAAAAATTGTTACATATCATCTTTACAGAAGAGCATTATATTATTATTAAAGCACAAAATATATAAGTAAAAAATTGTATTTTATATTTGTTAACGAAATACATAATATATTTATCAAAATCGTATACTTACATAGTTTAGATATCACAAATATACTTAAAATATATCTAAGAATTAGTGTTATTCTGTCTGTTATTGGTTATTTTAATTACACGCATACACATACAATATGTAGCTTTTGCAAATTTTCTAAAGAAAATATTTTAAATTCCATTTATTTGAATAAAAATGTATTAATAAATCAGAATGTAGTTTCATTCCAGGCAATATCGCGAAATAATTAGCCGACATCATCATAGGTTACCAGCCACCCCCTAAAAAGAACCCGTGGTATGATGATTACGTATTATTGAAAAGAGAGACTTTTGCAGATGCTGCAAAGGAAAACAATAGCAACAAGAGAAGAGTACCGAACAAAAAGGAGAAATGAGAAAAAGAGTGCGAACGAAGAAAAGAGCATCCGCAGTTTCTCAGCTCAAAGATCTAGAAGAGTCAGGTGCCCAGAACAACACCCGACATTTCTTTAAAAGGTCGAAGAAACTAGCTTCTGGTTTCAGAACCGGGACACAGGCCCTTCGAAACAGTGAAGGTAACCTAGTCACCGAAGCACATGGAATTGTAGATGTTTTCAAGCAGCACTTCCAAAGCTGCTGAATACGCATAATGCCAAGCGAGCCAATGACAAAAGAGAAGCGAGTCCCACTGAAGAAGAAAAGAAAAATCCCATCCTCAAGCCGAAAAATTGTTTCGGGATCCCAAACAAACTGATCCATCTGCACCGCATGATTCTAAACAATACGCAGTGTAGTGTGCAAACGAGTAATAGCTCATCTGAGTTGTTTCAAACATACGCAGGTTTAGGCAAGGAGATGCGCTGTCATGTGACTTCTTCAACATAGTCCTGGAGCAGATAGTGCGCACAGCAGGTGTGAGCTCGGAAAACACTATCTTCAACAGATCTACCCAGCTCCTAGGCTATGCGGACGATATAGACATCATCGGTCGAGGTGTGCTTGAGGCCTCGACAGCGATTGACGAATAGGCGAAGCACATTGGTCTTGAAGTGATTGGGGACAAAACCAAGTACTCGCTATCAACAAACAAGAGAACATCTGTAGACCACAAAGGTTAAAACTTCACTGTTGGTAGCAGCAATTTCAACGTACTTAAGGAACAAACATCAAGCCCACAAACAACAGTTTAGTAGAGATACGACGAATAAGGGGAAGAAGGGTTCAAAACTCCTTGCAAGAAACACAAAGTGCCTACTAAACGAGACTGATTTTACCAGTCCTCTACGGCGCTGAGTGCTGAACGATAAGTAAAAGAAGGGAAATGATACTAAGCTCTTTCGAAATAAAAATTCTTCGACAGATTTTCGGTTCCGAATTCGAAGATGGCGACAATGGAGAAGAAGATTCAACCGCGAACTGTACGAGCTGTACCAAGATGCAGATGTAGTCCAGAGACCGAGAAAATACGACTTCATCGGCTCGTCCACAACCAGCGAATAGACGACAAAGCTCCAGCCAAGATAGTCCTCTCTTCGCAGCCCCAGGTTCGAAACGACAAGGAAGACCGCACCTTCTGTACAAAGACCAAGTAACTGTGAATGCCAGAGCGCTTAATTTTGAAGACTAGGAAAACTCAGGTTGAGATCCTGCATGAATTGGGAGCGGGATAAGTAAGTAAATAGGGATTACAAAGTCAAGTACAGGACAGTTTTAGATAATATATCTGGCATTTAAAAAGAGGCGAGCATCTTGTTCTTTTAACGGTGCGTTCTGTTACAGAAATCATAAGTCAATTGAAATCGCGGATCGGAGGGTGTATTGCAAATAGACATAACTTGCATTGAAGAATTTTCATCTACGTAACTGGTTTCCAATTAATACAAACAACATCAAAACAAATAAAATAACTCCATTCAATATTCCTACACAATAATATAATTCACTTAAGTTTTGAATATGAAATGTATGTACTCCGCTATCTGCGCAATTTCCTTGAAATTAATCAAAAATGTTTATGTATGACAGTAGACGCTGAAAGAATCCTAAATTCTTTTGTTTTGTTTCACTCGAGAAACAAATTGACACTGCAGGATTTGATATGACTGCTTCAGCTCTATCAGAAGATTCGATGAATGATTTGATCAGGTTAATCCCACTTGCAGTTGAGGTCAGATCCCGAATAATTTCAATTGTTTCTTCACTCGATGAAGTACCTAAAACATCAGCGAGTTCACTCAAGCTAGGAATGTTATTCAAGTCTTTGATTCCTAGTTTTGATGCAGCAAGCTCTATCAAATCGGCAGGAAGGCAATTAGTTTGTGTATCTTTCGCTGATGCGGCATTTATTTCAGCAGTATTTTGCAGATCATAAGAGTATGGTGAGTCAACGTCGAGTATAGTTGAAATCACTGAGTTATCTCTAGATGTATAATAAGCCACTACTACTTTTATGACAATAAGCATTATTACCGCCTAAAAAAATTATAATAATAAGTTAAAACTGCTCGAATTGCTCAATACAAATCAATAACTTACTTTTAAATACATCGCCGAGTAAGAAGTAATTGTATTAACAAATTAATAGCAAGAACACGTTTGATAATGGATCTGTGACCTCCGGAGTATTGAAAAGCACTGAGCTACGAGCGAGTACCGATGCGTGTCCTATCGTTAATATGATACGTCTGTTTCATATATTTTATTCGCATTCTTTTGCTTTCAACTATGATATAACTACTAATTATTATTCCCGTTTCAAAATCTTATAGGGAATAGAATAAGCCAGAGAACAAACGGATACCTGAACTGAAGGTTCGATAAATCTGCAAGATTTGGATACCTTATTCCATTTTACAAATGACTTTATGATTGTACTTTAACGCTACTAATGACTTACTCATAATGAGGGAAGCCTTGTCTGAATTAATTTTCATTACCACTATTTCTGCTCTCTCTCTCTCTCCACTCTTATATGTTATTGCATTTTAATGGAGATCTATAACATCATAAGACTACTTACTCACTTACTTATGCGGCTCCCAATCCATGTAAGATCTCAGCCTGAGATACAGCAGCCTTCCATAGGGAACGGTCCCTCGCATACACTCTCCATTCGCCAAAATCAAACGCTCTGGCATCGTCACTTGGTCCTTGTACCGGAGTTTCGGTCTACTTGTCATCTCGAGCATGGAGGCTGAAAGGAGAATGCTTTCTTGGCTGGAGCGTTGTCGTCCATTCTGGACTACATCCACATATTCGTACAGCTCGTACAGTTCGCATTTAAACCTTCTTCTCCATTCGCCATTGTTGAAGAATTTTTCTTCTAAATAACCGATAAGATGTCTTAGTCCATTGAATTTCTCCGGTTCCAATCAAGGCTGCTGTTCTACACATTTCTTATCAGAACCAATAGACACGATAATAATGATAATTATAGGGTGGCACGACAGCTCCGAAGAATCAAAGCCTAAGTGACTTATACTCTTCAACAATTTCATGAGCGCGCGTGCAAGAAATTGAACGAACGGCTGAGTTGAGATTCGTACTCAAGCCTTCTATGTAACTGGATAACGCACTTAACTATGTATTACGCTACGGGTTCTACAATGAGGCTACAAAGTATAGACGTCTTCTCCACTTTGGATTTCGAATTCATAGGAAAACCCACCTCGATACACAAGGTGACATTTTGTGGTTTCGAAAAAGCAGTAAACTATTTATCTTTAAACCGATGTTCCTATTTTAATCCTTTCGACGTAGGGTTTTGTGAAGAAAGAATCGTAAAAACAGCAAATACAACTAAAATATTTAACCATTGAAGAAATAAAATGGTCCTAGTTCATGGTTTTATATATATTTTTTTTTTGGTTTTTAACAGTAAATAAAAAAGCAATGATTAATTCACCCAATGTGCATCGGAATTTTCTGATGAATTAAAGACCTAACCAAACAATGTATTCCGTTTCCTCACGTCAAAGATTTCGAAACACCGACCAGAGCAGGTCGTATGCACCTTTCATGTAGTTTATATCCGATTTTGCTGACAGCAATTACTGTGTTTGGCTCAACGGTGTTGTCTTCCTATAAATTAATAAATAAAAGAGTAGATTTATTTAAATTCTATGATTAAATAGTAACATTATGATCAATTTCACAATTTTGCTGTAAGTTGTTTATAATCTGGCAGATTTCGTGCTGAAAGCTAAGCAAACATTTACCTTTTGAAAGAGAGCCTCATGAAGGTTGGGATCAAATTTTTCATTGAGAGGGTTGAATGGTTCCAAACCATGTCGCTTAAACACCTGCCCCAAAGAGGCTTTCGTAAGGGTGAGACCCTCGTACAAGTTCTTTAGGTGCTTATTGCTTTCGTTTATCTGTAAACAAAATACATGGCAGATTTAATAAGACACATGCTACTTTAAAGAGTTCTAAATAGTTGTTCAAGTGATAAACTCTTTAATTCAACTCTACAGATCCACCTGAACTCACTGAGATCTCAATTTGACTTTCACTAAAGAGAAATAATAATGTGGAGCAAACTCCTCAGTTCTAAGAACTGAGACGGTGAATCTCTAAAATGTCGTTCATTCATATGTCTATAACATGCCTCACTGAGAAATTGTATTCAAGAAATTTTCATATCAGAAACCTTGGGAAAACTGATATCTCATCTGAGAACTCTCTGAACTAACCGATATCTCAGTGAGATTTAGTCAGGTGGAAGTGGCTTGTTGAAAAGAATATTACACACCTCTTCTCTAGGAACTGCTTCAGTCGCATGTCCAAGAATATCGGCAACTTCTAACAAATCTTTACAAAAGCCCTGAATTCCGAAAATCTTCGCATCGTTTATCTGTTTTGTAAGACGTGAGCGTAGATTTTCTCCATCGGCCAAGGACCTCTTGTACTTGTCAGTTAGTTCATTTGTCTTCTCTTTCAGAGCTTCAACTTCTTTGGTTAAACTTTCGACATCGGCTGCCAACTTTTTTTCGGTATCACTGAGTTCAGGCGTGGAAGAAGGTTCTGCCTTTTCACTTCCGTATCGGCGAATCAATATGGAATTTGTTGCCGGAAATAACGTTTGTCTTTAAATATAATTTGGAATGAGTTAAAACAAGAATTGAGATTATAAATGTCGAATAAATGTAATTAAATGACTTTACATAAAAGAACATGATAAAAACATTACGTCACATCACGAAATGGTTACAAGGGCCTGCAAACTTACCGCAAATTTTGTTTTCCCATTAAAGAAACAACACGATTTTTTGAATATAATAAATTGATTGCTTTGGTGGTCATGGTTATTTATCGTTGACGAGAATTTATAAAAATATTATTTGCGTTAATTAATGGATGAAAAGAAGCAGTCGGCCAACGTTTTTGGTTGATAGAACAATTTTTTTTATTTCTTCTGCTTCTGACTTGGAATTTAGATTTGATTTGGAAAATCTAAACTGGAAAGCAGACTGAAAAAATAATGTTGACATTGGAAATACAAAAAAACACGAGTCTCCTAGTCTCTTCATATTTGGCAAGGGAGATCAGAAACTGATTTACGTTTTACCCTCCAAATACCGTAAGTTTTATGTTATTATCATGATCACTTATACCAAGATTGGAAACATTGCTGTCAAAGTGACAGTTGCCTACAAGCTAGGGGAGCAGGTTTTAGGCTGTAAGAGTTATGGCTACGTTCAATCACGTAACCATAAAGGTAAGCGGATAGCTTTTTGTTTTTTGTAAACCATAGTAAAAAATTAGCAAATCGCATTTTTTACTGTCCCAAAAAAAAAATCCAGAGGTATTTCTGAAAATTTTTGGTATCACTCGGGTATCCGACGTGTTCAGCTGATCATCTTATGATTTTTTGCCTTGAACTTGTCATGTGCGCGCAATTTCTTTAGCTTCCCAAATTAAAAGAAAATTGAAATGAAAATATAAGCAGATGACTTTCCGAATCTGGATTTTTAACCACTACTTGTGTTATAATATAGATGACTCGGAAGAAGTTTGCAACGGATTTCACGGCCTTAAACAATTTCCTGCTTCTCAAGCGTTTATGATTTGTTGTTTTTTTTATTTTCATAGACGTTTTTGACAGGGAAAATCTGGATACAGGTATCTGTCTCGTCCAAAAAGATACCCCAGATACGGAGTATCTCTCAGATAGGCCTATCCGATATATGATTGAACGTAGCCTATGCGTGTAGATACAAACTTAAAAGACACAGGTTAGCTGTAACAGCACTATTCCCATGAGCACGACCAACGACCGACGATATGAATGAAGAAAAAAGTGATTTTCTGATACGTTTTGGAGCCCGTATTTCCTTACAAATTGTCAACAAAACGATAAAAGTGAAGTTTATTGTTTGATTTGTGATGCTATAAATATTATCATTTTTAAATCCTCAAATGGTTAATAAATTTGAGAGAAACAAATTTATTCGTCGCGAAAAAGTATATGTAGTTGATACGAACTGCCAAACTGTATTCGCGTTCCTACATCATCCACACTCCCAACGAAACAAATATTATTCGCGCGCGTATACCTCAAAAATCATTCTTGCCTTGTTGTTTTGGTTGTTCATTCGCGACCGAATGCACAACCTCTCATGTGGAAAGAAATGTCAAAATCGACGAATTTTCGTTCATTCGTTGGTCGTCGTTCGTGCTCATGCGAATAGTGCCTTAAGAAGTATGCGTTTGTATTGTAATAATGATACAATTGCCTAACATAATAAAGTCAAGTTTGGCTTGGCATGAGTATGTGTGTATGAAAAAAAAAGTAAACTTTTGCGGTATTTGGAGGGTAAAACGTTGGTAGGTTTCCATTCTAGTTAATAAAGTGATCACTGGTTAATTATAACTTCGTGTATGCGATGGTGATGACTATCTCTGTTTAATACTAGATGGCGTGAGTATTAAATGCCATCTTGATAATACAAAGATGTGAATGTGAAGTGAACTAATGAGGATAAAAAAAACAACTGTGGTCCAGTCCCGTTGGTGTTTTCACTCAAACTTTTTCAAAAGTTGGGGACTTCATTCGGTATTTGAGAAAGTATTAAGCGCGACACTGTTAAAATGCTTGTCAAGCACTTGCTAGTATATCTGAAAATATCACGTGTATAGAGTTTCATGATAGGTATAAGATACGTTTGTAAGTCTCAAGGCTTTTAACAAATTTTTTATCGAAGTGAAGTTCACATAAATGAGGAAATTATTGAGCGGTTGATTTAAATTAATCACCTGGCCATTGAGAGATTGAATGGCTTGACTCCAGTCATCTCTGACTGCGCCTTTACGAACTAGGCTAAATAATTAAAAAAAAAAACACGATTTTAGCTTAGAATTAAATTCCTTAGGCTAAAAACACACCGAAGCGGACAAAACGTCTTTTTGTCTTTCGACAAAAACTCGTGTCGTAGTCTACCCTACACCGAGGCCGACAAACACAAAATATCTTTTCTTTGCCCGCTTCGGTGTGTGTTGCTCCTATACAACATTACAACCTATACAACTGACACGTTTTTTTGTCGATTTCTGTTTGTCTTGTTCATTCTGGTGTGTGTTAGTTCATAAGACGGTGTATAGTTTTAGGTGCTGACATTTTGTCCCGGACAACCCATGTACTTACTGCAACCGATACCGATGAGAGGACAAGAATTTTTGTCGTGTTGTGTCTTTTTCGGTGTGTGTTGCCTCATAAGAGCAATGGACACAAAGACACAATTTATTGTCGTAAGACTAGAAGACGTTTTGTCCGCTTCGGTGTGTTTTTGGCCTTAAAAAGAAACTTACAGGAAAGAGGACACATATTTGTTCATCTGATGCGAATAACATCCTACAATAGAACATATTTTCATTTTTAAATTACTTAAAATTACACAAAATCACAATTATTAATTGTTCTCTTTTTATTTTATTTTTCAATCCACAAAAATTCAATTTTTTTCACAAAGTAAACAATTCATAAAAGAAAAAAAAAGAAAGAAGCTCAAGTTTCAAGTGTCAAAAATATTACACAATTTTGCCGCTATTTTGTTCTCGAGCTAGTGTTTTGTCCGTTAAAAGTGCAGTTGTCTACTGGCAGTCCATCATGGCAGTATGTCAATGGGCTATGCGTATGCCTGCTACTTTTGCTAACTTAAGGAAATTTTCGTTCGGTTTTTGAAATGAGCTTACAGTTACAGGTCACTTCCGTTCGTTTCCGAAGCCTTCGCACATAAATGCTTTTCTACGTAGAGTCGCGCAGTCACCCCGACGTACAACCCCCAACCTGGAGCTCCTTAAAACATTTGCTTGGGTCATCATCAGTGTATCCGTCAAGGCCGTGTGCGAATTGGATGTATTGGATGTTATGTGGATGCATATTTAACCACTACTGTCATATTTAAACCTGCTCCGCAGCAAGTCTAATTTTTAACGCAGTTTATTCAATGCGAAGTGTCAAAATTTAACCAAACGTCAAGTTTTAATCACTTTTTAACCCAATTCGAACACGGCCTAACATACAAAATTTGAAATTTGATAAAATTCGTCATTTTGCAAGCTGATCTAAATCAAAACCCTAGTACAGCTATCTTTTCCGACAATCAAGCGGCTATCCAAGCAATTGGATCGTCCACATCATCCAACAAACTAGTTCAACAATACCGAAGTATGCTCGCGAGCATGAACATTCCGGGTCACAGTGGCTTTGAGAGCAATGAACGGGCTGACTAGGCAAGGATCACGATCAGCCCTTCATAGCTCAGTCGCGGAATGAGTCAACTTGAATCCAACACTGGTGGAGTAGCCTAACCAACTGTATCATAGCCAGAATCGTTGCTACATGCACCGGACACTGGCCTGTTGGGCACGCATCTAAGGTGGGCATTCCCCACGATACTTTCTGTCATATATGTGGGGACCGGTAAGTGTCCTGCCCTAGCCAAAATAAGAGCCAAATCATTGGGAAAATCTTTCTTCAATGACCTTAAAACGAGGTTTCCGAACTGAAGATCAAAGATTTGATCTTAACGCAACAAAGTGGATTTGAGGCGTATTTTAAACTAATTGTTTCAGTTCCTCTTCAAACTTGAGATCGCCAGCTAGCGAACTCAAAACAAAAAACTCAGAATTTTATATAACCCGTCTTTTAATTTTACAGGTCTAAAGAGTTTTATGGTATCAAAACGGCGCAACTCGGCGCTAATTGGGCAAGACTGCTCGTGGGCACCATTTCTACTTTTACTACTATACATATGTCAGTCACGTCAAAATAGCTGAGTGAGAAATCGAATCCAAAATAAGGTATGTTTAATGAATCTGTTCCGCACAGAAAAGTACAGAAAAGATCCAAAAATTACACGTATGTGTGTTCCATGAGCAAAAACCTTGCCCCAAACTGTTCTGCAATATGTCATTTTGTGTTCCATGAATTTGTCCAGCTCAGTTTAGCACACATTTTTCTGCCCCTACTTTTTTGGCGGTGCAGCTTTGTGAAAAGTATCAAATGTCAAAATTTCAAATACCAAATTATTTTTATTTTTTTTCCGAGCTAGCCAACCAATGAAGCTTAATTTCCACAAATCTTTCACTTGTCATCTCCAAAATTTAACCTTGCCGGGCTATTGCACTTTATCTGTGAGCACTGTATCTTATGTTTTAATATGATTCTAATTTCAAGTTCAGTAATTCTATACCTTTAGTAGGTACAAGTATAACTCCCATTTCTGTGCTGGTGCTCCAGCTACATACTTAAGGCTCTAGCTCTAAGAATGATTGGTGATAGAGACATCTCTAACTCATTCATTTCATTGGAACATCATTGCAACGTTTCGTGTCTCTCTGTTTTATCGTTATTTCTACGGTAAGTGCTGATATGAAATAGTCAGTTGCACTCCTCTCTTTAAACAATTCAACCGCAATACTCATGCTTTTAAAAACGCTCATCAGTTTAAACTCTAGCCCAGCTTTTGACATGCTCTCAAATACAGAGAATCGTTCATTAGCCGTACTACGTGAATCTGGAACTATCTTCGACACTGTGTGTATTCCAATCATTGCAATGTTCTGTAATTCAAGACCAATGTATACGACAACTCATTTCCAACCTCGCCCTTCATGCATAATGCGCCCATTCTGGCTCTGACTTAATTATTGTGTACAATACCCCTTGAATGGGTGTAAGTGTAAAATTTAAAATTTATAAAATTAAATGAACAATAATTCATTTTAAACTTTTAATTTACAAGCAATTAAAATTTAATTCAAAACTGATTTTGGTAAACAGTAGTCGATGATGATACAAAAAACATTAAGCGTCTGTTTCACAATATACAAGTAAAGTTCCAGTTAAGCTACTTGGAAGCTAACTAGCAGTTTAAATTCAAAATACACAATATCTGAGTAGAGCTAACTAGTAGTTAAAGTATCAAGTAACTTATAGGGAGGATGAAGTGTCCTATAAAGTAGTTAACTGGCAGTTAATAGAATTAAAAGTCTGAAAAAAAAACAAGATTTGTCATTTTTTCATTTAAAATAGAATTCAATTTCTGAAAAGCAATGTTGTCATTTTTTTCCGATAAAATGGATATTCTTCTCGACACGTTAGATGACGAGTTTGATGAGTTTTTTTTTCGCGTCATGGAGCCACCACGAAACCGTGTCTTTTCCGAGTTAGAACGTATTTCATGGAATCCTTGGACATCATAGAATTGCCAAATTACATATATTCGCAATATTTTCGGGTTTATTCAAAATAGTGCATGGTTCGATGGATTACATTCTGCCATACCAAATATGATTCGATTGATAATCACCCTGTATACTGATAGGTATGGCCAACAATCACGACAAGTCAATCAAACTTTCAAAGGCTGGTATCTATTCATTGACGCTATTAGGTCGTAAACCTATTCGTTTCCGTATATTTCTTCTGATTTCCGAGCGCCCACAAAAGTTAATAATGGTTCTGACCTGTAATAAGTTGAGAGCAAAACCTATTGAAAATTATCCTAAAATTTCCGAAACAACAAATTCCTTTAGAGGAGTCCGTTCGCGTACCCTCCTAAAACAGTCCAATTTACGAAAAATTACGAAATTTAACCAAATCCTGTTCGCGTACTCAAAAATTTGGTATTTTTTCGTAAAAGAGAGCGCTCACAAGAGAGTAAAATATTTCCCCAACCTACGAATTTTAGCCCAAGAAATTTCTTTGGGCTGATTTGTGAAAAGTGTCAAATTTGATTGAAAATAGCAAATAAATAAATAATTCAAATTCAAAGTCTCAATTTTTCATACAAAAAAACTTGACAGTTAAAATGTGGGCAAAATTTGTTGTTTTCCCGTTCGCTTACTTTTTTGTAGTTTTGTTTTTCTGTGAGAGAATTTTACCCCCACTCCTTAAAATGTCTCGTTTTACGAATTTTAGTGCAGAAAGTACGCGAACGGACCTTTTATTTGCTTTGTCGTTGAATAGTAATTCCATACAAATGAATTTTGTTTCACTAATATTTCAATAGGGTCCGTTCGCGTACTCTCACTCCAAAACAATCAATTTTACTAACGAAAAATTACGAAATTTAACCAAATGCTGTTTCGCGTACTTAAAAATTTGGTAATTTTTATTTTTCGTAAAGAGAGCGCTGACGAGAGAGTAAAATATTTTCCGCCAGCGCTTACGAATTTTAGCCCACAGAAATTCTTTGGGCTGATTTGTGAAAAAGTGTGTAAAATTTGATTGAAAGTAGCAAATAAATACATAAATCCAAATTCAAATAAGTCTCCATTTTTTTCGATAACAAAAAAAATTTGACAGGTCATTAGTGGGCAAAGCATTTGTTTTTTTCCCCGTTCGCTTACTTTATGTAACTTTTTTGTTTTTACTGTGAGAGAATTTTATTATTACCACCCCCACGGCCTTAAAATTTTGTCTCGCGTCCTACAAAATTTTAGTGCAGGAAGTACGCGAACGGACCTAATATTTCCCATATTCGATTTAGCAAAACCAAGAACCTACAGTTTTTTTTTTCAATTTTTCAAAATCTTTCCAAGTGGAAAATTGGAACAACTGGCAATTAGTAACCCAACACATAAATTTATCAGAAGGATGAATGTGAAACGTAAAGCTCACTAACAGGAGGATTTAACTGGCAGCTAATTTAAGTGCTGGTTAAATAATCTTTACTTGTATATTGTGAAACAGACGCTAAATGTTTTAAAATAAAAAAAATAAAATAAATTAGTAATTTTGAAAATAAAATAAATTTTTTTTTTTAATTATTAAAAAAACATTCAAATTCATAAGCCTTTAAGCCAGAATTAGAGTGTACAGGCGGTAACTTAAATTAAGGACAGCGCGAACAGAAATTTTATGTTTTAAAGATTTTCAAGAAAAAAAAAAAACAAATAAATTTGATTTTGTTTAAGAATTTAATCAGTTTTCTACTTTTTCTTGGCAAATTAAAAATATTTGTCGATTTTTTTTTATTTATATTTATGTAGGTATGTACGTTGAAATAACGAAGTTTTCCATGTGTGTGACCAAGTTCGTGGGAACACATTTTTCTTAAATGTTCAGCCTATAATTATTTTATATTTTAATAATCTTAACATTCTATTTAACTCCGAGACACATAATTGCAAGAGCACAAAATCCCACTGTACGTTTTTTTTTTTTTCTTAAGCAGCTTGGGGGTTATGGTAATTACTCATTGACATTGAGAATTCTCTGGCACACTTTAAAACTTATACTATTGAAAAATCAGATCAACCATTTTGCCTTTTGGCGTCCGTTGCTAGTGTTACACGCCTTTCTAGTCCGAGATGGAACAAAATAGCTAAAAGAGCATCACTCAGCTATAAGACTACACACAACACACCTTAGATTGTTTTGCAAATACATATTATATAGCGATCGCAACGCATATTTGCTTTACCTATATGTACTTTGTTTTTGTTCAGTGCAAAGGAACAACAACAACATCAGAGATTATGGAGAATCTCGCCAAACAATATATTTCTATAACGTGCACACGGAGTTAGTCAAAATTGCTTTTGGTGGCGGCAGCAGCGGCTACGTCACTCGTGGTTACAAGTTTGGAAGATTTTCCAAAGTAGGCACTAAAATATCTGGAGTTCCATTACGGCACTCAGTTCGTTCTGATCACTGAATGTGTTTAGTTAAAGCGCTTTTGGAATTCTTAAGAGTTTGCCATACGGTTGTCTGTTACTCTTATAAACGATATTTAACATTCTTCTTGTAATCGACTTAAACGCACCACTAAAAATAAACAACAGATACGTATCCTTGCAGTTCTTGTTTGAAAAAAAAGCCTAAGCTCTAGTGTTCCGTTGTCGAATAGATACAAACAAAACTATTTTTAGAACTAAATAAATTTGAATTTTATGAGGTGTTTGTGTGAAGCAGAAAATAAATAATGAAGGAAGAAGATTTGATGCTGGCTCGTGCAATTGTTGCGCAATCTGAGGAATCCTCTCCTGGAGCATCACCAGCACCATTAAGAAGAAACCGAGTAACAGATCTCATTGACAAGACCAAACAGTTTCGGTGAGTGTATCTTAAAAGTATTATGCATAAAACAGGGAAGTTAACGAAGTTATGGGTTTTAAAAATACCCATTCAGTAACATAGCCAAATCCAAATTAATTAAGTAAATTCGGTTTCGGCCTTGCAGGTTAGTCACCATGTTCGCAATAGAATGGATTTTTAGAATTTCAGAAATTGATATTAAGAATTTAAGTCTTGCAAACATTTTTGCTCCAAAAAAAGTAACATTCAAAAATCTTGAAATTATTCTCTTTCTGATTTTGTTTAAGGCCGTTTAAATAATGTTTTGATCCACATACAGTGCCTTGCATAAGTATAACCGCACCCCGAAAAATGCATTTAAAAGAAAACCTACAATAGGAGTGACTCCTTACTATTTCTTTACTGAGTAACATCACTGATGAAGCAAATTGAGAAGAAAATAAAGTACCGTTATTTCCTCTCCTGGTGTTAAAAAATTAAAACAGATTTTGATGTATTGCAAAAATATAACCGCATTAATTGTTTTTTGTTTTTTCTTTGTTTTAAGTTCATTTTTAACAAAAAATTAATATGCTTTCGTTGCCTCTATTTTCAACCAATCTTAGAATTCTTTTTGGCATACTATTAACTAGATTTTTCAATATGGATTCGTCTTAGTCGTTCCGTTCTGTCACAACTGCCTCTCGCAGCTCAGCAGCACTAGAAAATTGCTTATTATGGGCATAAATTTTGCGATTTAAAATTCCGCAAAGATTTTCGATGGGCTTGCAATCTGGAGAATGTGACGGCCACTCCATCAAATTAATGTTTTTTCGATTCGAACCAATCCAAACTTTGACGGCTTACATGAATTGGGCATTATCTTGCTGGAAGACATGCTCAACTGGGCGAAATCGGCTTAAATAAGGTACGAAATTCTCCCCAAGGACCGAAGTGTAGTCAGAACTGTTCATTCTGGTAGAGGTGAAGTCAAGTGCAACCTTACCACGCTCGCAGAAGGGCCCCCAAACCATACAGCTGCCACTACCAAAGTTCCTCTTGGAAAAAAACTTTTTCTCTTTCCTCAAATCGTGCCAATATCCGCTAAAACCATCTGGTCCATTGAGACTAAACTTTTTTTCATCACTAAAAATAACCTAATATAAAACATTCATTCCAGTATGCCATTTAGAATAACGAGATTTTAGTGTAGATTAATAGAAAGTTACTTACGGTTTTCCAATCCCGATTTATGTTTTGGCGGGCAAATTCCAATCTTTTTTGTTTGTGGGCTGCTGTTAAATTTGGAGCTAGCACCATTTTTCCCGAACAATCACTCCACTGCTTTTTAAAGCACGAGAAACGGTTGAAACCGAAACTCCTAAACCCAATTCGTTACGAAATTCCGGCAAAGAATGCACCGAATTGGATGCAGCATTGATTAAACGCCTCTTGTCGCGACGTGTCAGCTTCTGCGGACGCCCGGTCTTATTTTTGTCCCATAAGATTCTGGATGTTTAAAAAATTTCGAACGACACGATCCGATCGTGAAATTCGTCTTCCAATAGCCCTAAGACTTAGGCCGCTTGACCGAAAAGCCAAGATTTTGCCTTTTTCAATTTCGCTTAAATGCGTACCGTGTGGCATTGTTGTTTTTTATTTGAAAGCACTTGACTGAATGCAGCTTCAAAGAGATTTGCATTGTGCGGTTATATTTTTGCAATACATCAAAATCTGTTTTTAATTTTTAAACACCAGGAGAGGAAATAACGGTACTTTATTTTCTTCTCAATTTGCTTCATCAGTGATGTTACTCAGTAAAAAAATAGTAAGGAGTCACTCCTATTGTAGGTTTTCTTTTAAATGCATTTTTTCGGGTGCGGTTATACTTATGCAAGGCACTGTACATCTAGGGAGTAATGTAAAAAATAAAACATGTTTTGTTAATTGAACTTAGTGATTTTTTATGTATAGGAGAACATTTTATGGACATTTTTTGCGTACTGTTTATTTTTGTACTTGAAAATTTAAATAAACAAAGAACGCCTTAAGGCACAACTATAATGAATGGAACGGCGGCGTGAGTAGTTCTCTACTAAGGGCTCAACTATAATGCAATTTTACTCACATAAGCACGCTTAAGGGAACCAGCGAATACATACGATTATGAGCAAACCATAATGTAATTAAGCTACGATCATTAACTTTTCGTTTAAATTTTACTAGTGTGATTGTATGGCCACCAAAATTCATAAGAAACAGATATTTTATTTTGAAAGATATGCAATCGATAACTTCCGTTTGCTTCAGCTCATTTTAGTTAGCCCAATTATACGCAAATTCATGAGGATAGATAGGCAGACAAAGGGACGAAAATGACGGACTTAATAATATACATATACTAGCTGACCCGACAGACTTCGTACTGCCTCCATAAGCCCGCTTTAATACCACCCGTTACTCTCTCTCCGCTTCTCCACTACCGTCTACCCGCTATTCTGTTATACCCAGTTACCATGTTACCCGCTATCCCGCTACTCACTACCCAATACTTACACACGCTACCCGCTTAACCGGTAATCACTTCTTACTACCCGCTACACCACTACCCTCTACACGCTATCCCGTTATTAGAATATGAGCCATTTCGGGCACCAGACATGAAATTTGTCTAAAACTTGTATCGGATGGACCTTTTCACACCTACCAAATTTCGGAAAAATCTGTCCAGTACTTTGGGAGGAGTATGGTCACAAACATACGCACAGGAGAATAATTATATATATAATATTTTATATATTTTTTGAATTGTAACTGGAAAAACGTTTTGATTTCAACTTTTTTCATCTACACTGATTGTCACCACAAATCAGATTATAATGCACTTTTCACCTCTAACTTCCGAGTTAAGGAATGAAAACTAATATACTTATTAAATCAATTAATTAATTGTTATATCTTATGTTAAACTAAATAAATTAAAAACAGATACAAAAATATGTAAAAATACTGGTTAAATTTAACATCTACTGTGTCCTATTCTAGCCTGTTCCGCAGCTAATGTCATAGGTCTGTTCTTTTACTCCCAAAAACACCTTAAAGCTCCTAAATTCTCACACTTTTCTGTTCTTTTACTCAAGATTTTTTAAGTTCTGTCACTTTTGAAGTAGAAAAATATTTCCCCTATCTCCCAATTTTACACGCAAATATTTCTTGCGCGAAAATTTGTGAGTTCTGTCAAACCATAAGAAGTACATTGAATTTCATTGACGTTTGATATAATTGTGTGCATTTGTGAGATTAAGCTGTCAGGTGTTCTTTTACTTTTTAGGAGAATCACAAAATTTCATCCCCACTCCTCGAAATTTGACAGTATTTTTACAAAACTGCCGAAAAAGTAAAAGAACGGACCTAATTTTAACACGAAGTGTCAACAAACGTCAAGTTTTAACACATTTCTTAACGCAATTTGCACACGGCCTTATAAATACAGTTAATGGATATGTATATCTTTTGTTCTGATTCACTTTTTCCTCCTACTAACAAATGTACTTTCCTAAAAATGTACACCATCAGTTTTCAAACTAAATCTAGACCCTAGCAAATGCAGTTATAAAACAAAACTACCAAATCACTTTCATTTATACTCCCACGCCCACACCGGCTCCTTCCACAAATTTTAAGAGTACATCTACAAAAGAGCGACAGTCGACATTGCAGACGCAGAGAATATGGAGAGTTTTCTCAAAGTAAACAAAAATTGTCTGTAGCAGAGAAAAGGTTTGTTCACAAGGCTTCATAGTTAGGGTAGTCTTCATGCAAGAATAAGAGGATTTTAGATATTGTGGCTCAGGAAAATATGTATTTAATTTTCATGAAAAATTCCTACGCATCTACACAATAATCAAAATATTCAGAGTACACTACGGCAACAATCCACCGTCGCTAAAATATGCAATCTGAAATTCCAAATAAATAATTCAAAAATGAAAATTATAACCAACAAAGAAGCGCCACCTGCAGTATCAACACATTATCAAATTCCTTGAACTTGCTTACCGACATCAGCTGTTAAATGCCAAAACTACAATCTAGAAGCAAAAAATTTGACAATCAAAGTGAAAGTGATAGAAAATCCACTTCAATACAAGAGAACACTTTTAATTTTTGTTTTGTTAAAAATGTTTGGAAAAAAGTTGTGTTTTTCTCCATAATAAACGTTTTCAAGTAATAGACTGCCTGTATTCATTCCATAACAAAAATACAAGAGTGAAAAATATTCCGCAGTCCAAATTCGGACCATAATTATTGTGACGACAAAGATCTTGTTCTCAATTTTTCCCTTCCCTAGTTTTGAATCTAAATCTGGTTATCTTTTTGCGATGTTGAATCAAATAAAGTTATTGACTTTTTTAATTATTTGATTATAACACAAAGGTTTGTCTATTTGGAAAGAATTCTTCATTATAAGATAGTTTGTGTGCTCACTGGTGCTTTTGACCCGGATGTGTTTTTTTGTGTATGTAAAATGTACATAGATGTTTCCTGACGATTTCTCTATATTTATGAATATAGACATATTAAGCAAAAAAAAAAAACTATTATCTTTATTGAAATCTATGTGTGATTAGATTTGTCAAAGGTAACCCGCTCAACACTTGAATTCCACTTCCACCTGAGCTAACTCTAAAAAAATGTCACAGCAAAACATAACATTGAACGGAATTGCAGTGCCGTCGACGGCAAACAGTGTTGCAAAAAGTGCTGACTCAGCTGATGTAGAAGCTATGAGAGAATGGTGGTAAGTTTTTTAAACAACTTATTACAAGCTGAAGTTCATTGGAAACAAAGCAAATAGTAGATAAAAAGTAGTATAGTTAGTTATGTCGTATGCGAATTGCGTTAAAAAGTGGTTAAAACTTGACGTTTGGCTAAATTTTGGCACTTCGCATTGAATAAAATGTGTTAAAAATTAAGAGCTGAACAGAATGCATCGCCAGTCGCCCAGCGACTAAAATGACAGCTGTCAAAAATTAAATTTGTATGGCAGTCGCTCATTAGCAACACGCGTCGTTTGTCGCCGAACTAGTTGCCCAAAAGTTGAACTTTTTTCAACTTAGTCGCGCGACGAGTTTGATGTTTTTTTTTTTTTATATATCGTGTTGTTGTTTCCTTGTATTCTTAAAGAAATTTATTTGTTGATTCAACTCAAGGAATTTTTGCGGATATTAATTTTTTGTGTGGTTAAGAAAATACAGGAGTTTTCATGAAATTAATTAGAAGTGACGAATTATTATGAAATATATCCGATACGCAATTCATTGCATGCCCATGTACCAAACACAAAATATCTTCTTCATCTCCATTCATAGTCGCGCGACTATTGTGTTCAAAAATTTGTCAGCGATTTGAAAGGCGAATTTTTGACAGCGGTCACTTTCATCACCGTGCGACTGGCGACTGCATTCTGTTCAGCTCTCTAGACTAGCTGCGGAGCAGTCTAAAATACGACAGTAGTGGTTAAATTAACCAGTATTTTTAGCCCAATTCGTACACGGCCTAAATTATAAATAATGCTCGTAATTTTGGTGTAGTTAAAAGAGGTTCCCTCAACCGGATGGGCTGGCAATAATTTTTCCTCAACTGTTCTTTAAATATTAATGAATAATTATTTTATCCTCGAAGAAATGATTAAATTATTCGTTTTAAATTCATTTGTGCGATGAAATTGCAAACGATTTTAAATTTGTCTGAAACGATTTTGACAAGTACTTCAAATAATTCTAAAAATATGCAGGATGTCCAGTTATTCGTCTGCTGTAGGTACTTTCGGATGTTAGAAAAAGATAGTTTAACGGTACAGAATTCGAACTTTTTAATCGCTTTTTGACTATTTAAAAAAAGTTTACCTTTGGTGTACCATGACCAATGTTAAAATAAATTTCTCTGAGTGTATTACTACCAATATAAGGAACCTCAATACCTCATTTTAGGCTACTGCATTTACTGACCTTCAAAAGTACGTTTAAATTGATCTGAAATGTTTAAAGGGTTGCCAGATATTCAATTTTAAATGGTGTTCAATTTTTGTTGCTCAAGCAAAATTTTGACTTTGAGGTCAATATCTTAAAAAAAAATGCGTAAAAATATAAATTTTCTTATTTTTAGAGGCCAGTTATAGCGATCATTAAGAACTATCATTAAAAATTTTCATTTGGAGAATTTGGTGTGTTGTACTTTGACTTTATATACCAATCACATACCAATCGATGGCAAATCCATTGAAATAATTTTTTCTCGCGAAAAATAATCCAAAGAAAGAATATTTTTGATGAAAAATGCAATTCTTTATTTTAATGATGAAAATTCGTTTTAATGACAAGCTAATAATTAAATTTCAAAAAATGAAACACTTTGTTCCAGTTTTTGTGTTCCCTTTTTTTAATGTTCCATCTTTCATTAAAACATTTAATGAAGCATTTCCCATCATTAAAAAATATTTGGTGTCAAAAATAAAAATAAATGCTTGAATGACATTAAAGTAATAACATTTTTTTAATGATCGCTATAATCACACGTAAGTAAAAAAATCAAATTTTCATGTGTTCCAACTTTTAATGATTGTTTTTAATGATCGCTATAACTGGCCCCTTACCTGACAAACAAAATAATTAACAAATACTCATTAATAAGGGCACTCAAAAATCATTCTAGCCGATATGGCCTCAGCCTCAGATGCCAGTGCTGGTGCTGGTATGTTCTGCTGTAGTTCGTTACATTTGTGTGCGGAAGTACTGTGTACATCTGTAAGCCACTCAGGCTTTGGTTCTTTCGAAGCTGTCGTACCACCCAAATCAATTATAAGCCTGAACTACATCAAAACACAAAGTGTAAAAAGTTCAAAAAAGTATTCGTATTCGTATTGAGAACTTTGTGCACAAAAGCTCGATCATGGTCAAGCTTTTGTTCACGCTCACTTTATAAAATACAGAACATAACTTCCACTGTTTTGTACTTTTTGGCACTTTATGTTCCGATGTAGTTCAGGCTTATAATTGATTTGGGTGGTACGACAGCTTCGAAAGAACCAAAGCCGAGTGGCTTACAGATGTACACAGTTCAGCAGAACATACCAGCACCAGCACTGGCATCTGAGGCTGAGGCCATATCGGCTAGAACCATAGAGATAGTATAATAGAAAGGTAGCACTTCGTACAAGTAGAATTGTTACAACTGACGAAAGAGAAAGAAGATCGACGAGTTCTCACGCTCTCTCTCTGATTTTTTCTCTGATTGCATGATTGCATGTAAACTGGAATGGCCAGAATTTAAAAAATTAAGGAAAAGTCAAAATCAAAATTGTTGTTGTCCGATGTTTCACTTTTCAGGCAGGTAGACATATAGAAGGAAAGAACAAAAAACATAACTTTACGAGGCACAGAGGAGGAGACATAGGCTCAAAATTATAGTGTGGTAATGATCAGTTTTAAGAGATTTTAGTGTGATACTAGCTTAAGGCCCAAATATAATTGCTTAAGTGAACTTAAGCTAATTTCAAATTCACTCAAGCAATGAGCGAATGAAACCGCACTGGTAAAAGTTGAACGAACGTAGCTTAGTTACATTATGGCATTCGCTGGTTCACTTAAGCGTTCTTACGTGAGCAAAATTGCATTATAGTTTTCCCTTTCAAATGACGTTTCAAACATGGCTGAAACGTCATTTTAAGCTAGTATCACAAATCACAATCATACCAAATTCTCTTAAAAGTGTAGAAGTAGCCTCAAATAAGTTGTCGATTTATATAGAAAAATAATGCTGCCGAAGCTTTTGGCTTAGCAGTCAACTACGCTTTTCTCTGAGTCATGGCACAATTCTCATGCATGTTTTCACCTCAAATTCTTGTCTTGTAATAACCCTTTCTCCTAATTTGTGTCGTGAATATTTATTTTACAACAAACGTGTGTATATACTGTTGGACTGGATTGTATTTTCTGATAACCATGATAAATTTGCTTCTTTGAAAAGTCCAACTTATTCAATCAGGCCAAACTTTTAACCACAAGATTTAGTTTGAAATCGTCAATAAACGCCGTCGAACGTGTGTCTGTTATATTAAAATATACAACCTTTTCCGAGTGCGAATAACCGTGACCAATATCGATACAATTTAGCGCAGTGCCATGGTATTACAATTATATAATCATTTTATTAGCATGTCAGTGTGGCAATACAATAACGTAAATTGTTGATACAATTAGAACTTTCACTTAGTTAAGGTTAAGTTTGTTTTAACTAAACTCATAGAAATAAATCTTTTCCAGTTTTCAATGCGCTTTGAATTCTTTTGATAAACAATTCAATCAGAAGTGTTTTTTTTCTGCAAAAAAAAAAAAAAAAACAAAAACAAAAACAATTAAAATTTGTGTTGGCATAATATTACTACTTGACAGGCGTATTTCAACAGTGATTTTGAACTTTATTATTTTTAGTTGCAACATCGACTTTCGTTTTCTTTTTTGCGTTTATATTTTGTTTGTTTTTTTTTTCGAAATAATTGTGCTAGCTTCGCAATAAAATAAAATTATTGCTAATATCAACCGTTTTTTAGAAATAACGGTGTGTTGTTTCAATACATGAAGTGGTTACCTACACTTGAACTAATTTTAGTAACATGAATTATGGAAATTTATAACCAAAAGTTGAACATCACTAGCTGACCCAGCAAACGTTGTTTTGCCAAATAAATCTTTGGAAACACTAATCCGGTTAGAAAATTTTCCTTAAAAAAGAGTAATAAAGGCTGTATTTTATTACTAGCTGAACCAACAAACGCTGTTTTGCAATATAAAATTGCTCAGACGCCGGAACACCGTTCGATTTATTCGTCTCTGTGTCACCAGATGGAAAATACACAAAATTATTGCATAGAAATAAAAATCAAAATAAAACGAAAAACTGCAATGTCACAATTTTTTTCCGAATAAACAAAATCAATTAAATGACTCAAAATGAATTTTAATGTGCATTTTCCCCATATAAAATTTAATTCCAACCTAATGAAAACAAAACCGATCCAACCTAATAAATACATACACTACTACAGCACTAGCATTTGTGTACATAACATCTTCTTGGTGGCGTGGCAACACGCGCAGGGTACAGCTAGTACTAACTAAATAGTAAGTTACCTATGACCGAAAATATATTGAAATGAAAAGAAGTTTGTGTTTATTGACCCTCCCACCATGTACAGATCGCGTTTTGTTCACTCAAGTATGGTAAAAAGGTATTCCTCGCCTGATCCCCATCAAACTCCACGTAAATCTAGTCCAAATAATGAAACATCAGTTAAAATAATTTAATTCCAGTCGTTACAGATCGTTACATTTTTATATTTCTTGCCATTCACCGCGTCGCCGTTCAAATAAACACTGCAGGAAGCGATAAAGCAGGATTGGGAAGATTAGAAACACTGGTCGATCTGAAGAGGGGTTTGGAAAACTACTTCTTCGTTTGATTTCAGAACTGGAGTTGTTGTCTGTGTTGATACCCTAGCCAAGGAAGACGAAGTCCTTAACTACCTATGTCAAAGTCGTTGCTGTCAATTTTTATGCTCCGCCCGAGTCGTTAGAGTTGGTTGTCATTTTAAGACAAAAGCATTGCTTTGTTAACACTTTATCTTGATGTTCTCAGACGCATTGCTCAAATGACGCTGTGTTCTTCCGACTATATCCGAATTTTCAAGAACGATTAATGTTGTCAATTGTCATATGTATTCTAAGAATCGATGAGAAGTGAGTGGGTAAATAAATCTAATGAATCAAGTTTTAAACAAAATAATTATAAGAAATAAGTACAACACAGCACGGTCGTATGAACTCAAGTGTCTGTCCGTTTTGAAAGACACGCATTGGAATATTCCCCTACCTATGTACGCCGCGCCACATCACTCTTCTGAGGCGTATAAGGTTTTCCAATAAGAGGTGTTATTTTGATATTCAAAGAAAAATGGCGTTTTTTGAGATAAATGATCGGATGTTTATTTCATTATAAAGAGGAAGGTATGCCGTTAATAATGGAATACAACATCAGCCAAATGGCCGCCACGACCACGCTTACAGGACCATATCCTTTTCATGAAATTTTCCATAACCAAATCGCAAAGTGGCTGCCCCTTCGAGAGATAACACGGTCCGGAAACTTTTCCCGTAAAATATCGATGGTTTCATTGCTTGTGTGGCACGTAGCGCCGTCTTGTTGAAAGTCAACGTTGTCCAGATCAATAAAATCCAATTCCGGACATAAAAAATCATTAATCATCTCTCGATAGCGCAATCCATTGACCGTAACTGTTGCTCAAGCCTCATTTCCGAAAAAGTAAGGTCCAATGACCCCGCGTTGTTGAAGCGTGTATCGTTCCATTTTTACTAATGGCGTAGTTTCTACTTGTCAAATGTCAAAAAATGACAGCTTCAAAAGTGACAGCTACCGAAAAAGCGGGCTTTTCAAAATAACACCTCTTATTGGAAAACCCTTTATGTCGTACTTATCACTGCCATCTTAATAGGCTTAGAGGATGCGTAGTACACTACAAAGCCGAACGCTGCTGCGGGTTCAAGCCCCAGCTCCGGCAACATTCTTTTTCTGCATAAATCGGAAATTTATCTGAATACACCTGTGCGATGATATGAGACAAAATAAAAACTTATGCCTCCTCCTCTGTGCCACGTCGGTTTCTGTTATGTCTGTCTATCAGTCTCTCTGTTGTATTAAAGCCGCAGTCGCCAGTGCTGTTAAATGTGCGACGTACTGTCGTGTCAATGTCAATGACATAAACACTATTATTAAACCAACATTGGCCTCAACTAAAGCCAGACTTAGCTCTACAGAGATTCAGAGAATTAAGGAATCACTAATATGAAACGTTTTATTTCAATTTTCGTTAGAAAGAGAGTTTAAATTGACATCAGTGAATGTGACTTTGTTTAATGGTGTGAAACTATTGTACAAATTAAGCGAATGTTTTATATTATTCATTTCTAAATATTGTTATAGAACAGCCCAACAATAACATAGTTCTAAATAGCTAGGTATTTCATACCAGTATTTCAAAGTATACCTACGAATGAAGGTGATTAGTCCACTTCATAACTTACTACAGTAACTACGAGTCACAGTCATGACTAAAGTGCTTCCGTGTTGCTAGAGTTTCATAACGTGATCAAATATTTATTATTTGATTAGCGATAATTTAAATTGCTTGTTACTCTACCGTCTGGTGTACTGTCAAACTAAATCGCAAATGCAATATGAGTGCCTCGTTCATGCCTTCAAAATTCTATACCTTATATAAATCTATATTGTACTTTGTTAGAAATATTATAGATAGTGGGTCAAGGGTAGCGACGACGACGACCAACCGACTCACGCTTGGGTGGCACCAATAGATACCCCTCGTTGCTTTTAAGTTAAGTCTTTTAACAAGTTAGAAAAGAAAAGGTAGTTTATTCGCCAAATTCTCCTTAAATCAATATTGCCAAAGAATTTTAAAATTGTTTTTGTTTTTATTTTAGTTGACTGATTCAAAACTTTTAATTTCAATAAAATATTAACTGTCGCATTTGTGCAAAATGGCGTGTTTATCTGACATTGATTTGGCTACATTGCATAGGAGTCGCCTTGAAGAGCGCTTTAGCTATAAATTAGCGTGGAGTACAATAAGTAGTGAGAGTTATCAATACGGATTAACTGATATCTCAAAAGTGTGTATGCGTGAGAATGTCAAAAAGCATTCAATCATTCAAAATAAATGCAATGATAAAAGAAACAATTACGACTGTGATTCTAGACTAAGAAGAAAGTTAAGTAAGTTAAACCTAACAGATCGGCAAGTTGACAAACCGGACGTTGACCACAAGTGTCGATCATCTGACGAAGATAAAAATTCAAATTATTTTTGTTCGGATTCAAGAAGGCGAAGATCAGGAACATGGCCGTAAGTTTTTATTCGTATTTGTATGTCCAAATTATTGTTTGATAAAGAACTCAAAAACTAGCCTTTTTAATTTAATCTTAAATCTACTTTAATGACCCGATCCCTTTTCAACTGTGGACAATAGATGTGAGACTTTCTACAACCATTCAAATCAATACGAACAACTAAACTATTTTAATGTATTTATCTATAGGACCCTTTCGCCCTTTCTCGACGTAAATTCAAAAGTGAAATGAAAATGCTTTTGATTATTTCGTTTAGTATATGATTTTCATTTTAAATTAATCGGTCAATTATTTCGCACACAACACTTTAATGTTAATTAAACGATACTTTGACCGAAATGCTAATTTTTGTTTTGTTAATTATCTGGTCACCTAAACGGAACATGGCCATTAGTTTGAGTAAAAACTTTGAACAATACAGAAGTTGTTTCTATCGATTTTTTTTAAATTGAAGTGAATAAACAAACATTAATAAAATGGTTTTGATTTGAAAAACAGTGTGATCGTTTTAAGTTTTGGTATGTTTTTAAGGACTTCGAACGAAATTTCAATGAAAAAACCGAGACTGAGCTACAGAATTGTGCAGCTTTTGATTTTTTCTTATCACTTGTCAATGTGCTGAGTTTTTGTTTGGAAAGTTTATTAACTGGTTGAAGTTTTGACAAACGAAATCTTGGGTTTTCCATGTAAGGCACTTTTAAATAAAAAAAAAGCATAAAACCAAAGCTCACAAGTCACGAGTAATAACACCTACGATGCTTGAGGCAGCCGTAAAAACTTGTAAATGAATTCAATTTAAATTCTTAAGAGATGTTTACCTTTTTCTTTTTTTTTTTTTGTTTCTATAAACTTAAGGCCTGTTTATTATGAAATGTCGTCATCATTTTTGGTGTCTAACCTTCAACCAATAAAACCAGTTAGTCGACTCATTCTCGCTATTTATGTTCTCTTAATCGTAATGCAATTGAGAAACTATTCCACGTTTCAACTCCACAAACCTCTCGCTCTCCCTATTCGTCAGACTTTTCCATTTCTGATTCTTTTTTTTCGCTTCAATATGCTCAAGTTAGAAGCTGTGTGGTTATTATTTCGTCACGTTCCTCTGTAGGCCCTAACCATTAGACTTTGTCACATGAAAAAGTTTGTTAAATTACCATTTCGCGATCATTAATTGACTTTATTGACTGCTAGTGTAATCAAAGTGATGCAGTTTTATATCATTATTGTTGCAAGCCTTTTCAGTATTTCGAAGAAGAGTGTTTAAAGTATTGTAGTGAAGTTTCTTCTTAAAAAATGGACGAACTTGTGTTTGCTAATTGCTCCCGCTATAAAAGTGATAAAATTAGCATTAATGCTAGTAGCTATGGACAAGAACAGTACCATAGCATCAATGGAGGTCATAAGAGTTTCGCTGAACAAAGCACAAACATAATGACTGCTGTTCATCCGTCATTGCGAATTTTAAGGTTTATTTTTTAATAACAAGTATTTAACTAAATAGAGTATTCAGTCAATTTATAAGTATGACATATTTAAATTTTGGAAGGATGTGGTACCTTCTTTTTTAATTTAAACACGCCTATAAATACACAAAATTGCATTCAAATTATTTTGTTCCAAGAGCCGTTCAATGATTTGCTTAAATTTTAATTATCGTTTTCATTGATTATTTTTTGAATTTGGTTTAACTATAGTTGCCCATAATAGTACAATATTCAGCTTTAAAAAAAAAAAAAGAAAAAAAATACACATAATGTAGATTGAATTATACAAAACCTTTGATCGAAGATCTTGTACTTAGTTAAGTGAAAAAAAGACAAATAGTAAAAAAATGCACTAAAATAGGCACCAGAAATATAAACTAATGGCAAAATATTGCGTTTGAAGTTCTATCAAATTAGAGAATTTTAGGGAACAAACAGTAGATATTGATATTTTTACGACAAAACTTAAGCGGAGATTGACAAAAAAATCGTTTTCGTAATTTCGTTCGTTGGCGTGTGTGCTATTTTGTTCACTCAATTGTGCACGTACGCTGTTATGTTTTGGTGTGGATGATTTTGTTTGCAAAGTTTTCCGTTCATTCTTTTGTAATTCCGATAGTAAGATTTTATGGAAAAAAGTCTAACAATTTCTGTAGAATTTTGCATGGTATAGAATATATGACAATACTATTTCGAGAAGAACTGTATATTTCCTTTTCCGTAAAAATTCATAGAGCTAATAATTTTTTCAAGATTTTTATGACAATTGTCATCTCCACTCTAGAAATTCCCACTGAATATCAAAAATAGTTATTAGTTTGGTTAGATTTTTCGTTGTCAAAGTTACCATTGTTTGTTTTAAGAAATTATATTATAGCTGTCCTTTTTAGGGTTCCGTACACAGAGTGTAAACGGAACCCTTATAGCATTACTTCGTTTTCTGTTTATTCGTTTTCACAAGCGATTTCTTCGAATCTGCTAGGTCAATTGCAATGAAATTTAGTACTCAATATTTTTAGATTACTACTGAATACTAAAATATGTTTTCATGTTTTTAAGATAAATAGTTTCGAAGTTATTGAAAGAAAAACATAAAAAAATACAAAAATTACCATTCTCGCCCCTGATCTCCGAAACTACTTGGCCTTAAATGATACTGAGAATAGGTCTCAACCAGTAGATTACAGAAAAGCAAAAAGAAGTCTGTACTGTTACATATAACACAGATATGACTTAATATTTGTAGTAACTTTTTAATTTTTGACTCAACTTTACAATTTATTTCTTCCAAAAGTGTTTTTTCCGATTGAGTTAAAAGTTGGCCAATATATCAACGTGTTTAAGAAGAAATACAATCATATTTTGTTTATATTTTTAAGAAAATTAGTTTTGTTGATTTGAGATAATTAAAGTGTGATTCTATCGGCTTTGTTGGTCTTTTTGATGGTTAAATGAAACAGTTTTCATCTGATTTTTCCCAACGTTTCGACGGTGATTGCCGTCTTCTCTCAGGACGTATTGATTAAAATTAAAAAAAACATTAAAAACATTGGAACATATATTGAAATAAAGCGCTTCGATGTCACAGTTGACGTTGACAAGCCTTCATTCAGTAGTATTCAATATACTAATTTCCAATTTCATTAAATCTTAAAACCATTTTTTTTGAACAGTTGGTAACCCTATTGACTTCAAATTAAATACAATAGTTCATGTTTAAGAAAAATAGTTTTGAAATTATTCAAGAAAACAACAAAAAAGGCCGAAAAGGCGAAAATGCAAAACACCAAACTTTACCCCCTCCTCATCACCAAAAAGGGTGGGCCTGGAATTTCCAAAAAAAAATTTAAAAAAAAGTTCCATATGTATAGATTACAGAACAACAACAAAAATTTCAGTAATAATGTAAATAACGATATATTTTTAAGGCAAACGGTTTTGAAGTTATTCAAAAAAAAAAAAAAAAACAACAAAAAAGGACTATGAAAAACACTCAATTTCACACCCTCCTCATCTCCAAAAGGGCTTGGCCAGGCATTTCCAAAATAATTTCAAAATGTAGTTCAAACGTCTAGATTACAGAAAAAATAAAAGAAATTACAGTGATGATGCAAATAAGCACAATTCCGAATATTTTCAAGCATAAGTCGGTCGATACTGCTGCAATTTCACGTTCGATATTGGTACGAAGTTCATCAATCGTCGCTGGCTCGTTGGCATAAACCATATATTTGACGTCGTAGCCCCACAGAAATAGTCTAACAGCGTTAAAATCGCATGAACGAGGCGGCCAATTCACAGGTCCATTTCTGGAGATAATGCGCTCATCGAACTTCGTTCTCAATAATTCGATTGTTTGGCCCGCTGTGTAACATGTGGCACCGTCTTGTTGAAACCACAAGTCCATATCATCCAATTCATTCCAAAAATAATCAGTTAGCATTGAGCGGTAGCGATTCCCATTCACAGTAACGTGCCGGTCTTGATCATCACAGAAGAAGTACGGCCCAATGACACCATCAGCATGCAAACCGCACCAAACAGTGATTTTTTCGGGATGTAATGGTGCCTCGTGAAGCACATGTGGAGTGCTGCCTGACCAATAACGCATATTTTGCTTATTGACGAAGCCATCCAGCCAGAATTTTGGTAGTAAATTTTAATGACTTCCAGTTTTCCACTCGTTATTGGATCGTATACCTTCCATGATGAAATGGCAAACCTTACTGAAGAGAAATGTCAAGAGAGCGGGAAAAAATATGGCATCGTTAGCTGTCCTTATCGGTCTACTTTTGTAGCGTCCCTATTGAAAAACCCTTTATTAGGGTTCCGTTCACAGAGTGTAAACGAAACCATCACTTCGTTTTCTGTGCATTCGTCTTTCACAAGCGATTTCTTTGAATCTACTCGGCCGATTGAAATGAAATTTGGTACACATATTTAAGGATACAATAGTAATCTAAAAATATTGTAATTAAGGAAAGAGGAAAAAGCGAAAAAAATTTGCTGAAGAAAAAATTAAGTTCCATATTCCTTTTTACTGTGGTGTTTCTTTTTTAGGGTTCTTACACAGATGAAAACAAAACCTTTAGATGAATAATTTTTTGTTCATTCATCTTTCACAAGCAATTTCTTGGAATCTGCTAAGAATCTGCATTAAAATTTGGTACACATTTTCAAGAGTACCTCAAGTACATAAAATTTCCTTCAAAACTAAAAAACAAAAAACAAAAAAGAGGGTCGGAAAATCGAGTACGGAACCCTCCTCGAGCCAGTTTATCTTGCACTTGTCCACTTTTTTTGGTAAATCTAATCTAGATAAAAATCCGCAGTTGTTGGTTACAATGTCATAAAAGTCATAAGAACAAAAGTCAAGGATCTGTTCGCAGAATTTTGTAAGATTTGCGATTTCTTACGGGTATACAAATTTTGTCGCTAAGTAAAATTCAAGGCTCGGAGATTGATAAAATGTAATTCGTTCGTGATCGATAAATTCAACTGAGAGTTCATATTTTGGTTCGATCGCGAATTTATTTTTTTTGGATCTTTGAAAAAAAATTGTGTTTACGAAATTATCACGGAAGATCCATAAAACATCAATCCACGATCTTTGAAATGAATAAAATAAAAACATTTAAAAAGCACATCAGAGAACCCCGAAATATTTTATTTGGTGATAAATTGGAATAAGAAGTGTTAGGACACAAGAAAATCGATGTTTACCTGTGTCTCGTTATGACGATGATGCATGATGAGGTCATCGCGGATGGTATTCCAATACAATATTTTTTTTTTATTTAGGGTTTAGGGACTAGATTAAAAATATCGTTATGTGAATTTAATTTTTCTTCGGATACTTTTCGGATCTCGGACGATATTTTACGAACCCTGATAAGATCTCAATTAGTGTGGAAAATGGTAAAAGGCTTATACTCTCAGTAAAAAATGAAAAATGCTAAATAACAAATTATCTATCGTACTCTGCGAACATGCCCTCGAGATACATATGTACATTTGGAGACTCAAATGAAGTTTGTTTCAATAAAAATATAATGAACCTCCAATAACTAAAGAAAAAAAAAATTGAGTTTGTTTTTTTTCATCGATTTCCTTAGTGTCCGGGACACTGGTACCAAAATAGCGAAAATCTGGTCTCAGGACAGCTGCAAGGTCTTATTTTTTTTTTGTGTTCCAACTAATTTTGAAACCCTTAATTTCCTTGTTAAAAGTACTTATTTGTATTCAGAATACAAATTTTCCATTATCATCCCTCTGATGAATTAAAAATAAGACAAAATTAAAAATTGAATTATCATTATTTATTCTCTGTCACACAAATACAATATTTTGAAATCAATGTGGTGTAGGGAATATTTTCCTTTTTACCCGAAACCTGAATATTAGAATAATGAAACCAGTTTCTGTCCTCCACCTTCACTTTTCTATTTATTTGTGAACAACTTAAAGTATGCCTTACACGACATTAGATTGAAGATATTAGGTGTTAGGCAAGCAGCAATCAAGTATGACGAAGTAGGTTAAAAATCGTCCTAGACTCTGTTCTGGTCGTCCGGAGACTAGTTCCGATTTCGATTTTTTTATATTTCATCTAAAATAACAATAATTATCCGTGCAGAAACTCAACACTAAGAGAAAAAAGATATTGAATTTTTAAGTGGACCTGTCCGGAGACTCCATTTAAGATCGTCCGGAGACTAGAACTATCGTTCGGAGAATCCGGAAAATCGCCCTTTTTTATAATTCATTCTTTTAAATCAACGTTTAAAGTTACTTTCAATTCATTCGTACACCAAACTACTGAGAAATATCTATAGTCTTAGCAATATATTCAGATTTGAATAAAACACTAATAGAAATAAAGATATTTACGTTGAAAGTAAAAAAAAAGTTATCTTACCGGAGACTGGTACCGTTACCCTACCTGTAGGGATTAAACGTTTTTTTTTTTTAGTTTGTTTCCGATTTGTGGGGATTTAAGTTTTCAACAGGCTTTGAGCGATACTGTATGTTTATAAAAATGTGTTATTGCATTTTCGTTAAAAATAGTATTCAGCAAAATAATTATTGTATGTTAAATAAGTAAATAAAATTATTTTGTTTTGTTGTGTTTTTGTTTTTCAGGCGAACCAGAAGTTTGAATGCTCCATCGCCCTTTCAACAGTTTGGACCATGTGGAAGAATTATGAAAAACTCTGCCATGGTAATGTAAGTATCTGATTCATTGTATCTCCTTTTATTGGGAACATGTAAATATATAAAACGCGTTGCTTACACTTACTTCTTATAAACATCAAAGAGATCAAGCTTATCAATGGAATAAATAACTATTCATTCATTCAGCTTTAAAAAGCCATAGAATAAGAATTTATCGATGCTTCACAAAATGTGCGTAGTTTCCGAGAGTTCTTATCTCGGACTTTTGTAACCGCATTTGTTACCTGTTGTTCTTTGGCTTTAAGTTCTGTGAATTTTGTTTCGCCTTAGTTTGTACTCAAGAAACTTAAAGTGGATATGAATGAATATAAGGAGAAAAGTTATATTCCGTTAATAATAGCTTAGAAACACTTTACAATTACAATAACGATTTTCACTTATAACCAACAGTTTTATGATAAAAACAACTTTTGTTACTTTAATTTATGATTTAATTTTAAGGCAAATTCAAGACCCTGCCAGCCAAAGACTTACGTGGTACAAACCGCCACTAACCGTGCTCGTTATAAAAAAAGTTCGTGACTCGACTGTAATGCAGCCATTTGTTCAGCTCGTCGAATGGCTGGTTCAGGTAATAAGAGAAACTAAACAATTTGTAATTTTTGTTTTCCAAATTTTAACATTTTATATCCAGGAAAAACATATGGTTGTATGGGTAGAATCAGCAGTGTTAGAAGATTCCTTGCTGCGTGAGGACAGGAAATTTCAAAGCATTAAGGAGAAACTTGTCACATTTAAGTACGAACAAATTTTGTTAAAATTGACATCGAATAGACGTAATGTTTTCGAATTTTCAGAGATGGTCGTGATGATCTAACTGATAGAATTGATTTTATTGTATGCCTTGGTGGAGACGGTACTCTACTGTATGCGTCACTCTTATTTCAACAATCAGTGCCACCTGTGATGGCATTTCATTTGGGCTCTCTGGGATTTCTTACCCCATTCCAATTTGATAATTTTCAAGAACAAGTGACAAATGTGTTAGAAGGCCATGCAGCCTTGACACTTCGAAGTCGCCTTAGATGTGTGATCTTTAGAAAGTCAGATCGTCACCATAAGGACAATAAAGACAATGCAAAAGAGCAAAATCATTGTACTTGTACATCGGCCGGTAATGCCGCCACAACAACCGAGACCGTCGTAAAATGTGTAAATCATCCGACCGTCGTAAAATGCGTGAATCATCCGACCGTCGCGCCAAACAAAGCATCAACAAATATTTTGGTAAGATTACAAAACTTGAGTTTGCGATTTGTACGTTTGAATATACATCCTCATTAGGTTCTTAACGAAGTTGTAATTGATCGAGGTCCTTCACCTTATTTGAGCAATATAGATCTCTTCCTTGATGGAAAGTATATTACATCGGTACAGGGAGATGGTGTGATTGTGTCAACACCTACGGGGAGTACTGCCTATGCTGTTGCAGCTGGTGCTTCTATGATTCATCCGTCCGTACCTGCGATTATGGTTACACCTATCTGCCCTCACTCCTTGAGCTTTCGACCAATTGTGGTTCCGGCTGGTGTTGAACTTAAAGTAAGCGAATTGTTTGACTGTTATTTATTTTGAATGCTTGTTTGATAAGGTTTAATAAGGCTTAAGCTTGAATCCATATAAAATTAGACAAAGACTGAAGAAAGTCGACATCTTGTTGTCAATTTTTAAGTGTGTTATAATTTTAATCAACAGATTTCAGTATCGCCTGATAGTAGGAACACATCATGGGTTTCATTTGATGGAAGAAACCGCCAAGAACTATTTCACGGGGATAGTCTTCGTGTGACAACGTCTATTTATCCTGTTCCCAGTATTTGTGCTCAAGATCAAATATCTGACTGGTTTGATTCTTTAGCAGAGTGTCTTCACTGGAATGTCCGCAAGAAGCAAAAATGCCTCGAAGAACTATCAGACTTAACAACGTCCGGATCGGAAGACACTCTTGATGAATTGGAACGTGGTAATGACCCACTAATTGACAGCTAGGCCGATGATTTTATATACATATATAGTAATACTATAAAAATCTAATTATGTAAAAAATTATAAATATAAATTTATATAACAAAATAAAATAAATAATAAATTTGCCAAACGCACTGCGGGCTGAGAGGTACTGATGTTATTATTGTTCAATACAAACAAAAAAATTATATATATAGAAATGTTTATAAAACTGTATACTAAAGTGCAATACCCTGCCCGAAATGTCCATAGAACAAAATGTATAACTTTCTCTTAAGAATTTTAATAGGTTACTATCTTGTAGTTTTTATTGGTTTCTTAACCTTTGCAATGTTTTCCTATGTAATGATTTATAATCAAAACTCTGTTGTCTTTTATAAAATCATTTAATTTTTTTTAATAAACTGGTTGTAGAAAATATACAAATTTAATTTTTAATCAAAATTTTGTTTCTTAATTTTATTCTTAATTAACCAATTATAATGATTCAATCAATACATTTTCTATTCAATAAAACAAAATTTAATGAAATGCATTGGTAAACATTTAATACATTTTCTTTAAAAAGCTCGGTTTGTTCTTTTGTAGGTGAAAAAAGTGAAATTATTTGCCACTAGAAGTGTAATTATTCCCAAGGTACGTCCACGTCAAGTTAAAGATATATAACCGCAGTACCGGAACCATTAACAATCATTTTGGATTGCTTGTCAGTCAAGCTGGAGCACTAGACCAGAGATAAGAGTTGTACTCAAGTTTTGGACGGATATAGGTCTTATAGATAGGAGAAATCGATTTCACTAAATTACCTTTGTTTTCGTGTATCGTTTGATATAATGTAGGCTACCTGTGAAAATTGAGAGACTTGGCCATTGGAAATCGCGGACATTTTTTTTTGAAGGACTTCATAATAAAGTTTCTTCTCTCGTTGCCTAACATCAAATGCAAAGACATCAAAAAGTTGTATTCTAATATTTGTTTTTTGTTGTTTTCAACTGCAACTTCCATTCTTCTTTATGGAGCACAAGCTTGGGGATTCCGACCCTAAGAAACAGTAGAGAAGTTCCTACGTTAACTTGATTAGGAGGTTTTTTTAGAATACCCCCTAGTTCGCCCAATTATATCTTACATTTAGAGTCTGTCGTTCCATCTATGTTCTTGGATACTCTTAAGATTCATTTCAACTACATAATGCGAGTTTAAGCAATGAATGAGCAGAGAATACCAAAAATAATACTTATGCACTTAATGTCGAATGAAGGAGGATGTGTTCAAGAATGGAAGAAACTGGCGTCGGAATGTGGAATTAACTTGGTAGTTACAGCTGAAGAGCACCTAGAAGAAAGAGAAAACGGCAAACAGAATGTAACAAAGCTTCATGGAGGAAGCTCAGAATTCTCAGTAAAGATTGTATTATAGCAAATTGAATCACTACTTAAATGAAAGAACTTATTTTTTAGAAGAACATTCGACGGAATTATAATCCATAATCTTCCGATTAAGAGGAGAACTATTAAACTTTAATGTTATGCCGTCCTGAGTTACCTATTTTATGTACTTTATGTAACCGTAATGAAGGAGAAGATATGTTTCATTTTATAGCTGTCTGTACCGTTTTGAAAGAATTTAGAAGAAACCCTACAAATCTTTAATGGAGGGTTATTTTATATCAAGGGCTGAGGTATTTTATTCCAAATAGATAAGTGATGCCGTCACTACAATATTTATTATTATGAGTCTAACATTCCATTTTTATAATTACATTACACAATTTCTGCCTGAAAGCAGACGCCACTGATATTACAGTCTGAAAGCAGATGTCACTCACTTATAACAATCTGAGAAAGCAGGTGCCACTTGATTATTACAGTCTGAACTCAGACGCCACTAAAAACTTCACAGTCTATCAAAATTTACGAGACGACTTCCCCTAGCACAACCAGTCTAGTACTTAACAGCTGGTATTATATTCTATTCTTCTGTCTTCAAATTTTACCTCTATTAGTCAATTTCGTGCCAAAACATGAATGTGAATTATACTTTGCAAACGAAATGATTCCATACATTTTGTGTGTTTTGGCTGATTGTAAGAAACGAATGAGTGTGCTTGGTTATGGTTGTGTGTCTATTAATTATTTGTAATGAATTTTCCATTACATATTCAAGCTTTTTTCTCTTTTCTTATGAATTTAATTGAACTTAAACGACAAAAAAAAAAAATACCCATACCCTGCATTAAAGATCTGCAATTGAATGACGGTCAATTAGGTACATGTAAATATGGCGCTACAGTCAGTTGTGGATATGACCATCAACCAACAGTCTCCGCCAGCAAGCACGGTCCCTAGCTAGCTGTCTCCAGTTTTGCACTCCAAGTTAATTGAGGTCCTCTTCAACTTGGGTACGCCACCTGAATCGCGGTCTTCCTCTACTTCTATGTCCCTCGAGAATAGTGTCGATGGCTTTCCGGGCCGGAGCATCGGTGCCCATTCTCTCTTTATGACCAAGTCATCTGGTTGTCTGGACCTTGACCCCTCGGGTTAGGACCGTGTTGTTGTACAACCCGTAAAGTTCGCTGTTGAATCTTCTTCTTCATTCCCCATCAATGCACACGGGGCCGAAGATGACCCGAAGAATTTTCGAAACAGCCTAAGGTACATTCATCCGATTTTATCAAGGTCCACGCTTCTGCACATTATAGCTGAGGGTATAGAGAGGGCTTTTCCACTCAATTGCTTTCTTAGCCTAAAGAAACAGCGATTAGTAAGAGCTATTCTTCGTCTGATCTCGGCGCTAGCGCTGGTATTATTGATCGTGTTAATAGCGGAGCCTAGGTAGACAAACTCCTCTACTAAGTCGAAGTTATATGCGTCTATTGTGACATTCTGTCCGAGCCGTCGGTGTTGGGTGTCCTTCCTCGAAATTATCACAAAGAAAATATAATAAACCGCCTATTGAAATGATTTGAACAAAATTTCGTTGTTTGTTTTTGTTGATTGATTTCTTGAAGAATTTTCAGTGAAGTTATTTTTCTGGATGGACACAATTCAAAAACTATTCGATAAAGTAAAATTTAACCATGTGAATATTTTGATGGTGCACGTTTGAGCAGCTTCTTTCCACCAGGATATTCCTCTCTTTAGTAATACAAGATGGATTGATGGTTTGGCTGGGTGAATAAGTTTAATAATCAGCAGGTTTTTGAATTTTCCATGTGTCGAGTTTAATTGAGAAATTAAAATAAACATCAAGTTTGTTTTTGTGGTTTTCTCATATACGCCATGGGTCATGTGGTCATAAGTTTTCAGTGTTGAATTTCAACCCATTAAGAGAAGTAATCCTTAAGAAATATATTTTACAATTTTATTCTTATGGATTTAAGGGATCTATTAAATAAGGGAGGATAACAACCAAAAGATCTCTACCAATTCATATAAAAGCTTACGTAGCTCCTCGCATATTATCCATAAAGCCGCTGACGATACAGGAATGTATATGGTATAAGGGTTAAGATGTCAATTGCGTCTCTATAGACCATGAAAAATCACATTTTTTTTTAAACTTGAACTGCTAGTTACTTCAAGTATATACGAAATGTTATATACCATTTACTGTTAGAACGCAACAAGTATAAGCACTTAACGTTCGTGTTTCAATTCGGTTTTACGAAGCAAATGTTCCTAGGAAAAAATATTTCAACTAAAGGACAGTCATTCTCCTTCGGATAAACAAGATTTCTCCTTTAGGAGGTGTTCTTCTTCTAGGAACGCCCAATTTTAAATCATGCGCATGTTAAAAAATGTTATCATAAATTAATAAGTTTTTTTCTTATGAACTTTAAGATGAATTTTGAATGTTTGCACTTTTAAACGACTAAGGCACAAGTTATTCATTTTATTTAACTGAAAAAGAAAGAATGTTACATAAGGCTTCAAAAAACCTCAAGTCTCTATATTATAAGAATGATAAAAAGCATCAAGTGTTTATTACTCTACAATAGCAAGAAAATAGTTCGATTAAAAGGGTAACACTTCCAAGGAAAAAATTGCAATAGCAAATCGTTTTTTCTGAGTTCAGCTTGGTCAATGATAAAAATAGGAATTTTCTTTAGTTTTTCCGAGGAACAAAATTGATTTTTTCTCTGAAAAAATTGTTATGCAAGGAAAATTGTTGAATAAAATATATACAGCCATATTTATTGAAATCGCCAATTTCACTCTTATTCCATTCTTTAGCTAACAGAGTCAATCCAAAGGTTAAAATTTCTCATTAATAAAATAATTTGTTCCCGGAATAGTAAAGTGACGGGTTGGTGACCTTTTCCCCAAGTTATAATCCCCAAACTGAAATATACTTACGTACCTTCTCATACTTATCCGGCTCACAATCAATGAACGATCTCAGCTTGGGATACTGCAGCCTTCCATCTTGAACAGTCGCTCGCATGCACTCTCCAGTCTTCGAAAACAAGCGCTGAAGTATCCAGCACCAATATCTCCAAGAGAGAGCAGTCTCCATGCAAAAATCTACAAAACAAATAACGTTAACGTAGTGAATCATGCGATTAAATCGCAATAGATCTTTGTTTTCGAGTATCATTTGATATAGCTTACCTGGGAAAATTTAAATACCTGGAGATCTGAAATCGCAGGATGTTTTCTGAAGGCAGAAATCGAAAGAAGTTATTTTTTTTTATGAAAAACGCCTTGAGCCTTGTGCTTTCAATGGCTGATAGAATACTAATACTTAATTACTTAAGGTGGCGCTACAGTCCGTTGTGGACTTGGGCCTCAATCATCAGTCTCTGCCAGCCAGCTCGGTCCAACATACAACATACCCATACCCTGCATTAAAGATCTGCAATTGAATGACGGTCAATTAGGTACATGTAAATATGGCGCTACAGTCAGTTGTGGATATGACCATCAACCAACAGTCTCCGCTAGCAAGCTCGGTCCCTAGCTAGCTGTCTCCAATTTTGCACCCCAAGTTGATTGAGGTCCTCTTCCACTTGAGTGCGCCACCTGAGTGGCGGGAATAGTGGTCTGTCCATCCGCTCTAAATGACCAAACCCTCTGAGTCTCTGGACCTTGACCCTTCTTGCTAGGTCCATGTCGTTTTACAACATGTTAAGTTTACTGTTGTATCTTCTTCGCCATTCCCCTTCAATGCACACGGGGCCAAAGGTGACCCGAAGAACTTTCCTCTCGAAACAGCCTGAGGCACTTTCATCCGATTTTGTCAAGGTCCATGCTTCTGCACCATACAGCAGGATAGAGATGATGAGGGGGTTGTACAATTTTACCTTAGTTGCTCGTGAGAGAGGGCTTTTCCACTCAATTGCATTCTTAGCGCAAAGAAACAGCGATTAGCAAGAATTATTCTTTGTCTGATCTCGGCGCTGGTGTTACTGCCCGTGTTTATAGCGGAGCCTAGGTAGACAAACTTCTAGGTAGATAGAATACTAATAGCACCTTATTTTGATGTACAATTGTTGTAAAACTGTTGTCGAGGAAAATTGTGAGAAATAGCGATTTGAAGCTATAGGAAAATGTTAACATTTTTGCCAATATCTCGGCTACCAAAAATAAAAAAATAGATTGGCGTGACAGCTCTTGAAGAGCCAAGGCCTAAGTGGCTTACTCTCATCAACAATTCTCTAGGTGCGTGTGAAAAATTGAAGGGACCTACAATTTAACGCCGATTCCGAACGGCAAAGTTGAGAAGCACTTTTTCATGACAGGTGATACTCTTGGAAGTTTTGTCAGTTCTTCGCAAGAGGCAGTGTCCGTGAAAGATGAAATAAAAACTTTGGGCCCGAGTAGGATTCGAACCCACGACGTTCTGCTTAGCAGTCAACGCACCTAACCACTAAGCTACGGACACTACCAGTCCTTCAAAAAATTCGTTACAGATTTTGATGAATAGAGTTCAAGTAGACCTTTCTTTTGATGTGTCATTCGATGGGTTTTGGAAGAAATAGTATTTCTGTCCAAAATTTTGGCAAGACATTTTTCGAAAATCATGAGAAAATCGATTTCGTAAAATTCAACATATTTCATAGTTCTCATTCCGAGCTCTGGTTGCTGAGATATTTGTATCAGAAAATATTCTTTATATGGGACTAGCCGACCCCGTGAACTTCGTCTCGCCAACTCCAGAAAAATAATTATACTTATGTTTTTGTCAAAATGCAATGTGATTCATTTGGATCCAAATGAAATAGCGAACTATATGAATTTTTCCAAGCTTCGTAGTCCGAAATCATTAAATCATGCGATAAAATGCTAAAGGTACTTCGTTGAATTTCAGAAATTTAGGCTTTTAAGGACAACCTGCATTCGTTTTTCAAGAAATTAGGGAAGGTGCGAAGTAGGAAGAAGTAAAGTTGACGCTGAATCTTTTTTTGTGGTGAATAGTGACTCATCTCACTGACTTGTTTCGATTCTAGCTGAATTTATGCACTATTCGTTTATGATTTTGTTCATAAAATCAGTTTTATTTTATTTTGCAATCCCGTTCATTCTCTCTTGGTTCTTTTGGTTATAACATCATTGGACATTGGAGGCTGATTCCGATTTTCACCAAAATCACAATCAAATTACCATTTCGGTGCATACAGCATACCGAACATGAACAACCATAAGAAACTACAAACATAGAAGAGAATCGACTGAAACAATTAAGAAATATTTTCTCAATGTGAATATTGATAGTCGAATTAATGAATTAATACAATTCTACTGTAAGGGCCCTGATATCGATAACCGCGTGTTATTTTTGCGGTACGTTTCTACTATGGATTAAGTCATTCGGTTGCCAAAAACAATGCAACAATTTCTAATACAATTTTAGATAATCAACAGGAGCAACAATTACTGTTTCTTATTTGACTTATCGGAAACAGTCAATTAGAACTAACTATCTGGTCCCATATCCTAAGCTTAACAATTAAAGGTCAAAGCACAACAAGTAAATGCCTCTTTAATCAATCGGGTTATTAAATTTTTCAAATTCCATTATCACGACGACAATTGACTACACTTTTACAGAGTCATTCCCTAACTCAGCCTCTTTGCACATCAGAAGAGTCAGAACCCGCATATTTGTGATGATGAGCGTTCATGGAGTTCGAGTTGTGAAAGTTTCAACGCTCAAGGATATGTATTGTGTCATTTGCAGTTCTGCAGATAAAGATAGACCAAGTTTTTTTTCCTTCCTTTTTGCTTGATTCCCCCAACTCATTCCAAAGACCAACCATACCAACACAAAAGAACTCAACACCCTGGTCATAAGGCTTGAAACGACTTCATATAATTTCTGTTTGAACTATTCCTTTTTCCATTTATTCGTCTTCGAACATTATACGTCACCCACGCACACCGAACCTGCTTGGGTTGATATATACATAGATATGTCAACGCTCTTACCACCATCCAATAATAACCCTCTGCCTTAAGTTGTGGAATCTGAACATAAGGATGTCATACCCGACTTTTCGTCTGTCTCTCTTGAATTCTCCCTCATAATAAATTTCCATACGCATTCGCTTCTGAATCCTACAAAGACAATGCTAAGAAAAAAAAGAAAGACTTCATTAAGAAATTCCTGCGTTTTGTCATCTTATATTCGCTTCCATCTTTGCGTTATAAGAAAACCAGAGCGAGCATCAGGAAAAGTCCTTAGACCAGGTTCGTGAGAAAATTTCATTCGATTTATTTTTCTTCTATTCTATTGAATAAAAGGCACGAGCAGTGGACTTTTTTCCACATTTTATAAAGAGATATGGAGTAATTATAGGAACTCGTAAAGAGGTTAGCACAAGGATGTCAATCCCTGAAATGTGAGAAAGGCATTTAACTTAGCATTCGAAGCCGTTTTGTGGGTTGATTTGTAGTGTGAGAAAATTAATATTCATCAAACGTCCATGTACACGTACTTTTATTTTTATTTTGCGGAATTTAAGCAATTTCAGGGGGCAAGTCCGTTAGGTTTTTCAAAGGTTACGAGGCTAAAATTATTATATAAAATGAAAATTCGCAAAAAAAACAGAGATCAGACCTGACCTGCTTTACTCAATAAATACAAAAGGCGTACATTGTTTGAATTGCAACATCAAACATACTCCTACCAAGGAGCAGTGATATTTCGGATGCGGAGTGTGTTCATTGGCAAGTCGAAATCCATTTAGAAGATAGAGAAAAGACTGCATTCTCAACAGGAAATGGATTGTGGCTGTTCAAAGTAATGCCTTTTGGACTATTCAATGTTGAGCTCCTAATGAAATGCGTCCTGCAAGGGATCACATAAAGATTATGTTTTGAATGACATCATAGTCTAACGGACGAACACATCCTTGTATTATAAATTGTGAACATGACACATTTTTGCAAAATTATGTTTAATTTTTTTGCAATTTTTCCATAAACTTTAAGTCACCCAATATAATAATCACGTGGATTTATTTTTGGTGTGATAGCGGCTCACTTCACCAAAAATAAAGGGTGAGAGGTCACATACATAATCGCATTCGTAACGCTGAAAGAAGTTAATGGAGTAGAAAGCCTTCTCGTCGACGAAATCACATAAAGAAAGGGACAATTCAGATAGAATTTCTCCGACAATTGGGTTCATGAAAGGAAAACGAATAAATGTGTCGTATAGTGGTGGGGAAATAATTCCTTTCTTTTTTCAATCCTTATTCGAAAGTGAGTCAACAATAAAAAAAAAAGAATACCTTTTGGCCAAAGGCACGAGCACAACTCACTGTTGAATGTGAGTACTTAAGTCGAGCAATAAAGAAACGTCTCTTGTTAAAAGTCTTTTTGATATATTTTTCCCTGCTTATACAGAATAGTAACACAAAGAGACATCTTGACAAATTTTGGACTTCAGCTTGTTTACTTTTGGTTTCTAGATTCTCATAGATGACCACATTGCTACTTTAACCGGAAATAGGATGCTTTAGAGGGAATTTATGTTAAAGTTTGATCCTTTTTTTTTAGATGATACTGAATTGTGGTTTTTATGTTTACTACTGTGAATGTGGGTTTTGTTTTATCGATCTGGGGCGTCAACATTAGATAAGGAGTGAAAATGTTCCAATACATGTGAACATGTTAATTGTTTTAACGTTGAAGTATTATAGGTTTGAATATTATTTATTTTAAAATCTAGCTTTTCTTGGGCGAGAAGACTAAACAAATGCAAATCGACGCTTTTTTTGATTTTTGAATAAATCATCTTCGCTGATTGGATTCCAATGGAATATGCCAACCATTTTTGAGCTTTGCCTGGACACATCAGCTGTGTCCAGAGGTAAAAAGAAAAAAACACGAAATCAACACTATGAAATTTCACATCAGATCGACATTTATCCTTGAAACTCTTATTAGGTTAGGTTAGGTTAGGTTAAGGTGGCTGTCATGGATGGTAAAAGACACACTTAGGCCAATTGGAGGCCCCTTTCGATACCACATGAATCAAAATAGGCTTTCTTCGAAAGCTCATTGAAACCAATTAGAGTTCCTTACGAAACGTAGAAGATTAATTATATTAATGTGTTCGAGATCGTTTAAATCATTATAACAGTATTCACCTAAGTGAATCATTCATCATTTATGCCCCAGAGCATCCATGCAGCTTCTGCAGAAATCATTAGAAAATCAGAAAGAATCAGAATAGCAATTTAAGATTAGTAAGAATATATATTTAATATTTATTGAAACCAATAACAAACAACATATATTCCAATCAAGTGTTTCTTCAAGACTAACTATCAATGTATAATAAAGTTTGATAGCTAAAAAAACTAAAATTCGATTTATAAAATTTCAATTAAATTATTTTAAAGTATGTACTAAACAAAGTATTTAACACCGCCTCTTAATTTAATAGAAATTATATAGTTAAATAAAATAATGTAAAATGTAACAAACACAACAAAAATGATTTAACTTAAGTTTAGATTTGGACGATGTTTCAAAAATAAGTTTCTTCCAAGTGGCTTGGTCATAATATCGGCCAATTGATCATTAGTTGCGATTTGTTCAAGTCGAATTATGCCATTTGCTATTTCATCTCGAACAAAAAAGTGTTTGATATCTAAATGTTTCATACGCTTACTTTCTTTTGAATCTTCAGTAATTTTGATGCAAGAAGTATTGTCTTCAAATATAGTTACTGGAGTTGGACATTCTATTTTCAGTTCAGCAAGCAGCTTTAAAATCCATTTAAGTTGACATGTAGCTTCAGTTAATGCGATTAATTCAGCTTCTGTTGACGATAAGCTGACTGTTGTTTGTTTCTTGGATGCCCATTGAATAGTGTTTCCAAATAACTTAAAAACGTATCCAGATGTTGACTTCCGATCATTTTTATCTCCTCCCCAATCAGCATCACAATAGCAAACTAGAGTTTCTGGAGAATCTTGCTTACTATAGACCATTTTCAAGTCTAACGTCCCTCGACCGTAACGCAAAATGTGTTTGGCATAACTATAGTGGCGTTCATCGTAACAGCTTTGAAAACGACTCATATATCCAGTAGCGGCACAAAGGTCCGGTCTCGTAGTTAAAGTTGCGTAAATTAAGCATCCTATTAATTCTCGATAGTTATGGTTAGTACAATTATTCTTGTCATCTTCATCTAATTGCAGTCCTTTTTCCATTGGAGTTCCTCTGGGTTTGCAATTTTCCATATCGAACTTTCGCAAAATTTTGTTTAAATATTGTCTTTGATTAAGTGTTATGTTTCCACGTTCATGATTCTGATCGATTTGTATTCCAAGAAAGAAGTTTGCTTTTCCCATACGTTGCATAACGCTTGAAACATTTCATAAGCCGTTGCCTTCTCTTTAATGTACTCCAACTGTCTATCGTGGATAGTTTGTACCAGAATTGATATACATTTCTCTTCTTCCTGTCGAACTTGATTTTGATTCTCCTGTGATGTCTCCGAAAGAATAATAGCTAAGCTTTTCTCAATATATTTTCGAAGAGCTTTCTCGTCTAATAAAATTCCCAAACGATATTTCCAGTTAGAGAAATTCGTCCCATTGAATAACGGAATTTTAAATGATGAATTTTCGGTCATCTTGTAGTCTTGAAGCAAACGAAATTTTCAAATCTTAATTTCCTTAAACGTTTCCTGGGCCCATAACCTCAGAAAGAATCAGAATAGCAATTTAAGATTAGTAAGAATATATATTTAATATTTATTGAAACCAATAACAAACAACATATATTCTACGCCCAGTCGTGCGGCGTGTCTTCTTATTAGCAGTGTACATCAATGACACCAGTAAACGAGCTTATATGCAATCTTCTTTGAGATATCAGGCACCTAGATCTCTTTGAGTCCAGATTAGGCCAAATGTTTTTCGTCGCCTGACAGGTGGTTATGTTATTCCACCTGATGTTAGTTCTCTTAATAGCATCTTGTTGTAGCAAAAGTTTGCATGTAGCGATTGGCATGCCAACATTAGCCATTTGTGGTTTAATGGGTAATGTTGTACCGTATTTGGCGAGTTCATTGGCTTAACAGTTTCCTGAAATGTCTCTATGGTCATTAGCGACGATCGACATTTTTGGACCGTAATTGTGTTTGTAGAGACAGAGTCCAGGGATTTTATAGCTGCCTGACTATCTGAGAAAATCCGGATATCAGATGTGGATATCACGTTTTCTCTGAGCCAGGACAGGACCTCCTTAATCGCCAAAAGTTCTGCCTGAAACACGCTACAATGATTTAGAAGGCTGAATGAGAGACTTAGTTTTAGTCGTTCGGAGTACACACCTCCACCAACCCCATCACAAGTTTTCAATCCATCTGTATAGAAGTGGATTGCCTCGTCTTCCAGGAATGTTTTATTTTCCCAGAAGGATCTGGAAGGTATAGAAGTTAGAAAGTTTCTGTCGAACTGTAGTTGGGGAATGGTATAATCTTTGTGCTTTGGAATTGATTCTAGATAAATTAAGAATAACAGAGTGGTCAATGCTATTTTTTTTCCACTGGGAAGAGGGCAAGAAGCATTCAGGCGAATAGCAGAACTAGCAGCTAATTGTTTGCTGATTATATCCAGAGGTGTCAGATAAAGTAGGGTGTCTAGTGCCGCAGAAGGGGTCGTTGCTGAGCGTTGGACATTACTAAGCTTATCGCAGTTCATTTTTACGTCCAAGGCTGTCACACCATAAAGAAGAATCGGATTACCGATGTGTATAGCCAGTGAGTGATTCTGGGTTGCAGACCCCATTTGCTACCAATGGCTTTCTTGCAGGTGAAAAGAGCTACCGTAGATTTTCTTATTCTTTCGTGTATATTGCTCTTCCAATTCAGTTTTCTGTCTGAAATAAGACCCAGATATTTAGTTTCCTCTAAAAGCTTTAATTCGATACCGTTTATAGAAGGAGGGTCGATGTGCGGAAGAGGGGAGAGAACACCGCCTTGAGGCGTGCCTCTGCTGACAGTTCTTCTAACGGAATGAGTTAATTATTCTGCTAGTTAGCATTGTATGAATTAGCTCACCAAGCGAACTATCCACATTCAGAGATGACAGTGCAGATATGATAGCAGATGTGTCCACGTTGTTAAAAGCGCCTTCTATATCAAGGAATGCAACCATAGTATACTCTTTATGATGGAGGGAGTATTCGATAGTGCGTACTAAAGTGTGAACTGCCGTTTCAACCGATTTTCCCTTATAGTAGGCATGTTGAGACATAGACATGAGTCTTGTGTCAATATTTGCTCTGAGGTATATATCTACCAGTCTTTCTAATGTCTTAAGAACGAACGATGATAGACTTATGGGTCTGAGATCTTTGGGATTAATATTCAAGCATTTTCCCGCCTTGGGTATGAAAACAACTTTCACTCCTCTCCACTGAGGGAATATGGATAGATGCAGGTAGCTATTGAACATTACCTCAAGGATTGAAGTGATTATAAAAGGTTTTCCAATAAGAGGTGTTATTTTGATATTCAAAGAAAAATGGCATTTTTTGAGATAAAAGATCGGATGTTTATTTCATTATAAAAAGGAAGGTATAATGGAACACAAAATCAGCCAAATAACCGCCACGACCACGCTTTCAGGACCATATCCTTTTCGTGAAATTTTCCATTACCAAATCGCAAAGTGGCTGCCCTTTGTCCTTGATAGCCTCACCAATTCCATCTTTGAGGTCTTGAAGCGACCGACGCTGGGCGGTTGGCGTAGACCTTATATTTCACGTGGCCCCAAAGGAAGAAGTCGCAAAGTGTTAGATCACAAGATCTCGGTGGCCAACTTTTCCGGAAACTTTTCTCGTAAAAGATCGATGGTTTCATTGCTTGTGTGTCATGTAGCGTCGTCTTGTTGAAAGTTAACGTTGTCCAGATCAATACCATCCAATTCCGGCCATAAAAAATCATTAATCATTTCTCGATAGCGCAATCCATTAACCGTAACTGTTGCTCCAGCCTCATTTTCGAAAAGGTAAGGTCCAATGTCCCGCCGGACCATACGCGAAAGTTTTGCTTGTTGACGTAGCTTCCGAGGTAGAAAGGGGCCTCATCAGTCAAGAAGATTTTTCGATGAAATTCCGGATCATTTTCATGCATTTCAAGGACCCAATCATCACTAACTTGTCCCAACAGCTCGAATTTGACCCCCAATTTCTGTATTGCGGTCCGACAAGGTGCTTTACGACGACCCAACAATGTTTTAGTTTTACGAACCGTCTTTGCCAAATTTTCACCATTTTCATAGTGAATTTCAATAATTTCAATGCGTTGTTGAAGAGTGTATCGTTTCATTTTTATTAATGGTGTAGTTTCTACTTATCAAATGTCAAAAAATGACAGTTTCAAAAGTGACAGCTACCGAAATAGCGGGCTATTCAAAATAACACCTCTTATTGGAAAACCCTTTATCTGAGGCTTCTTGTAGTTCGGCTGGAATAATGCCGTCTGGTCCTGCCGATTTGTACGGTTCGAAGCTATTGACCTCCCATCGCAGTTTATCCCTTGTGATTAGTCTTTGTGGATATGATGTAGTAGTAATTGAGTGCAACTGATTGTTACAGATTACATTCTGAGAGCTACCGGGAAAATGAGTATCTAGTAGCAAGTTAAGAGATTCTTCAATTGAGGTTGTCCAGGAGCCATCGGCCTTTTTTAAGACAGTTGGGCATCACTGGATTTATTGAAAGAGGTTTTTTCTATTTTATCACAAAAGGATCGCCAGGACGATCGTTCTTAGTTCCTTTTTGTATTTATTTAGGGAATTTTTGTATGAATTCCAGTCAGAAACAAGTCTTGCATACTTAGTTCTGTTGAAGAGTTTTCTACATTCTTTCCTGAGCGAATCGAGACCCGATGTCCACTAATGTTCTTTCTTTTTCCCCTTATATACACAGGTAGACAAGAAATCTCTAATGATCTGTTCATAGCTAAAGCTAAGTCCTTTTTGGAAATAGTCCTTATTGGTAAGGTTTAAATTGTGTTTGTTAAATTGCCTAAACAGAGTTGCAATATCCTCCTGTAATAACAAAACAACAAAGAAAATGTAACTAACAATAACTCGCTCACACTTGCTCTGTTCTCAAAATAATACCGTTATATCTGCTTAGTTTTAAAGGGAAGATATTTGCTTGATCACTATAGATAGTACACAAAATAAGCACTTTCAGATATTCTTCACTTGTAAGCCTTTTAATGCCCGCTCATCCATGCCATCCAAAAAACAATTTACCATCAACAACACCAGTTCTATTAAACGAAGATTCCAATCTAATAGTCATCATAATTAAATACAATTGAATGCCCGACTAGGTCGCATGAATTTACTCATATTACTAAAAAGCATTATTTTACAACAAGTGTTTCAACAAAATCTTGTTCAAAAAATAAACACATTTAAATCTCTGGAATTTTTAAATAAGAGTATGTAGGTTACATTACTGTTTTTCAAAGGCTTACAAAATGTTGAGAGCATAACGGGCTTTAAAATCAGCAGTTTTATCCTAACATTTTTATTAGAAAATTGTATGTGCTATTAATTTTGGTCGAAAGTCATTTGGATTTTAAAGATAGTCTTTTCAACGACTTCATCAAAATTTCGGCTGGGGAAATCTTTACTGCTGCAATACTTGCCATGTAGCACCTAAGCAATAAGCATGTAAATACATACATAGCATACCTAATTCTACTTTTTAGTTTGTTTTTTTAATAACACAGCATTCCAAGTTGCTTATAATGAATATTGTTAGGAATTTTGGTAAGAAGCAAAGCTAGAAATAACAAAAATGTATGTTATTGACTTTATTCTGACATGATCGATCAGTGATTTTCATAGTTTTATTTTCGTTTATTGAGTATTAGAATTGAAATTTATTTTTTATTAAGTGAATATATTCTGCTATTTCGCATCAGTGAGTGTAAGTAAACTAAAAAATTGTTTTGGACATTGTCTCCTATTATAGAAGAACTATTTGACAAAGTTGCATGAAATGACAGGGTTTTGCAATTGTAAGCGATGTGAAAAAAGAATGTATGAACTGGTTTATTATTATTATTATAATTCGCACATCCTAAAAATCTTCATGTATTCAGTACTTTTAATGTGAGTTAGGTACGTACAGACTTATCCATTTTGCGGTTAAATTGATCGTTTGATATTTTTTTTTTTTATTATAAAGTTTGAACGTTGACATTTGTGTTAAGCACTATACTCATTTAAATGACCACCACGCGAATTGTTGCAAGCATTGGTTCTTTTGAGGTAATTTTCGACAACTTTTTGACACATATTGGACGGTATCTCAGCAATAACTTCACGAATTTTGGTTTTTAAGTGCTCCAAAGTTAAAACACGGTCTTTCACGTAGCCCCACAAAAAACAGTCCAGCAGTGTCAAATCGCATGGTCTTGGTGTCCAGTTGATATCGCCACGACGACAAATTACGTGGCCAGGAAATATCTCTTGCAATAAAGCCATATTCGCTCGAGTTGTGTGGCATGTGGCACCGTCTTGTTGAAACCACATATTCTCAAAGTCATATTCTTCAATAGCAGGCAAAAAAATTCTGTTATCATAAGACCGTAACTCTCCGAATTGACGGTGACAGTCGTTCCATCGTCGTTTTCGGTGGAGTAAGGTACAATCACACCCCCGGACCAAAGAGCGCACCAAACAGTGACTTTTTGTGGATGTTATGTTCTCTCTTCAATTACTTGAGGATTCTAAGATTCCCAAATACGAACATTTTGTTTATTAACACACCCACCGAGCGAGAAATGTGCTTCGTCACTGAGGAAAATTTTGTTCGAAAAAACGCCGTCCACCGCCGCCTGTGGTTCAAGCACCCATTCGACGTATCTACGACGTTGTGAACGGTCAGCTGGCTTCAGTTGTTGTGTGAGCTGGACTTTATAAGGATGCAGGTGTATATCCAAATATGCCGTAAGGTACATAGTCCTAATTTCTGAGAACGACGAGGAATCGACACAGCAGCGATATTTTCAGTGCTACAGGCGAAACGATGATGCACAGGGCTTACAATATCTATATCCAATCTCTCTTCAATCTTCTTCACAATTTTTCCAATTGCTTGCGTAGTTGGACGAATATTATGTAAACCATAATCTACTCTTAAATCACGATATGTGGCTGTGGCAGAATCAGCAGAATCACGTTGTGCGATAGTAAAGTGATCCAATTTCGTAAATGTCAGACTTTAAACTGAACAAAACATTGGTCTAACAACTTAGTTTGACAGATGTCGAATTCATGCCCTATATGTACTTTTGAAACCTTCTTGAAACTTCATTAAGGCTGATCAAATCAATGAGATTTTATGTTGGACAATACAAAAGTTGATTCAGTTTATTCATCGATTATTAACGGTTTATTCTCTTCCGAAAATCTGTTACCTAATTTCTTTTTTCAAAATTTTAATCTCGTTTAAATACGACAAGTCAATATAGGTGTCAATCAACTTCATTCGAAAAAAGGGAAATTATTTCCCACCAAAGGTGAAATTATTATATGATATCCCATGAGAAGTTATGCACCTTCACCGCTTTCTGATAACATTTTGTTTTGTTGTTATTTTATTTTTTTTTTTTGTAATACATTTTTCTTGTTTAATTATAAATTTTAGTGTCAGATCAAAAAACAACATCAAAATGAGTCTAAAAATTTGTCGCTTGTGTCCTTATATATTCTTATATTGTCATTTGCACGCAGTTAAAGTAGAAAATAGTGACACACAAGCAATGAGGCTATTTTAGAAAAAAAAGCTGCAGTTGGCTAGTCGCTAGTGCTTCAATCACCTATGCCTGGGTAAGCAGAAGTAGGTACTATAGTCTATCTTCCAAATATCTTAAAATAATTGTATAGTACTTATGTATGTACATATGTGCAGTGTGCACTCATTATCCTTATCACATTTCCAAGTATCGTCATACAGAGTATGGTTTTATTAGAACATCATTATGTTAAGTTACTTTTTTGGTTGTTCACCTTGAATTTTGGTTTTTCTGAAGACTGAAAATTTCCTGATTACTTTGAACCTTTTATAGCAGCGATTTTAATAATCGATAATAATTTTTTTAATTCCTTTAAGATTTGATTATTAAAAAAAACCGTTAGAGTCTCTTAATTTTTTTTTTAATTTCGAATTTTGTTTAATCACTCTTAGTTGATTGGGTACATACACAATTTTAAAACTTTAAATAATCGTTTTCAAAAAGGCGTACCTGCTTATTAAGAACTATAAAAGGGCCAAGTAATTACTTAATAGAAACATACTGAGCACCTGACTAAAATTTCATTCTTTATAAATCAATACAAAAAGCGGATTCAAGCTTAAACAGAGATTCAATGTAAATCTGAACTAAAACTTTGAATACAATTATTTGTGAGTGATATTTCGGTAAGAAAATACCTTATATTTTTCCTACGATATTTTTGTTTTGTACATAAGAAAGCTTTTCCGTCGTTATTTAAATACATAATAATAAAAATGCCACTATCATTACTTACTGGGCCAACAAATAAAGTTTAATAATTTTTCCACGTAAGCGGCCTTAACTCTGCAAATTGCTGGGAAACTGCTCAGCTCAACTCAACTACATAATACGAAAAAACTAACAATACCTACCAATCAAAGGAAAACACAAACATAGGAACAAAAATATGACGAAATTGAAACATGGCGCATCTTAAAAAGCGCTGCACCTACTGTAAACAGAATGGGCAATGCCCTCCTATGAATTGCTAAACCGTCAGGTTACGGGGATATAACAAGTAGAACGACCACACATGGAAGTAAGCTGTCATCGCGTTAAGATTTGAATACCAAAACATTAGTTTTTATTTCGAATTCAGTATTTTTACTAGACAAAATAATTAACTTGCTTAATAGATTAAATATTTAGACATAACTTAAATATTCATGATTTTTTTCTTAATCGAATGCCTTTAATATAGACAACTCGCATGTCATTTAAAGACATAAAGAAAAGATTTCTATTTGACTTTGAAACTTGTGAACTTGTGATTCATTTTTTCCCTTGTGCTCGTGCTTCATTTCATTCACCTCTCTTATAAAAAATATTCACAGGTACTTTGAAGGAACTTTTCTTTATTTTATTAACTAAATTGACATCATATCACGATTACATTTTTATGAAACGGTTTCATAAGCAATTTAAAGGTGAATAATTCTTCAAATGTTATGGCCTTTGATACTCTTTTACAGACGTATTTGAAAAATTGTAGAGCTATTAGTTAAGAATTTTAAAGAGAATACTGTTTACTGATTCAATCCTTTTTGTGATGCCAAAAGTTGTGAAGAGAGAGTAAATACGTTAGGTATGTTTCCTTTTAACTATAGTTTCGTTGAGAACAATAGGAGTGTTTAATTATACATTTTTACGGATAAGGGTTAGTTTTTTGTACACAAAACAACAACAGCTTGAGACCCCGATACCTATCAGGGTTTATTTCAGTCATGCCTTTTTCACTACTCAGTTGCTAGCAGAGCAAAATTTCCCTTGACAAACAACAACAATTTGGATTGCAATAGATAAAATGGCCAGTAAATTATTTTTTTATACGAATCTAATGATCTGAGTTATGAACTCTCTTAGGTCGAAGTATTCGCTGTTTTTTTAAATCCGAGACACAACCCTCAGATCGTTTTGCGATGTTTTATGTAACAATTGCCCTACAAATTGAATTTGACAGATAAAGTGAGTTGGAGCGTTTTATTCGCACTTGATTAGGTACTGTGCTGCCACTGAATAGTGAAAAAAATTCATGTTTGAGCTTTGGTGGTAAGCCGGCCAAGACTAAAGTGGTTTGCACAATTAAACAATTGCTGAGTGTGTGTGAAGACTGAATTGGGAAGCCGATTGAGATCTAGGTCTGCTGGCCATGATACCGATATCCTTAGAATAGGAGCAAACCAATACGCACCTTTAAAACTACGTTTAAATTGTGCCGATATGTTTTTTAAGTTGCTAGAAATTCAATTTAATAATAGTGTTAAATTTTTCTTGTCCGTGCAAAATTTTGACTTTGAGATTAATTATTTTTTCCACAAATGCGTAATCAACATAAAGTTCCCTAATGATAAAATTAATAGTAAAAAAACACATCAATTATTGCACCCAAAACCCGTACATTCTATGATACCTTCTTATAAATAAATAGAGTGGTGCGACAGCTCTTGAAGAGTCAATGCCTAATTAGCTTACTCTTATCAACAATTCTTTGAGTGTGTGTGTTAAAAAGCACTTTTTTCATGACAGATTGATACTCTTGGAAGTTTAGTCACCTAACCACTAAGCCACGGGCATTTGCCTACTTACAAGATTCAAAAACAGGCAAAGGTTGAACTTTCGGTTTTAACCTATTTTTATTGCACAACTTAGCAATTTTCCAAGAATTGGTAGTTTTAGCGTATTTTAAACACTGCTATCATATGAACGAGGTTTAAAATTGTACTTGCTTCAAAACATTTATTACCTTACATCTTCTCAGAGTGAGTTAAAGAGGTTTAAAAGAACTGAGAAACAAATTCATAAAATAGATTATCACGTTAAGCCAAGATTGGTCCATTTCTACCAATCCATCGATCACCATAGTCTTCACCTAGCCAATCCTTTACTTCGCGACTATGGTGGGCCGAATTACCATCTTGTAAGCCTTCTTTTAAATCTTCAAACTCAATTCACATCTCAAAATTTGGCAGACGAATTACCGGACACCCAAAATATGAATCCGGAAAACGGACATCAAAAAAATTCATAGTCTTTCAATTAAAGAAGTCTAGGTTCTGGAGTCTGTATACTCGCAGAAACTCTCTCTGAAATCGAATCAAATATGTATATTGAACGTTTCTTGGTGTCTTCCGTACTCTACCATATAAAATTTATGAGAATGCACTTGTTGCATTTTTACACCAAGTAATTCAAGTTAATCTATAAACTTAATAGTACTTGCCGGATTCAACAAGTGACAAGTGTAAAGTGTAATTGAATAAGCTTTATTTCCTCTCAGAATATTCTTACCTGAGAGTATAGGAATGTTTTCTCTCACCATCGAAGTCACTTTCTATCCAGAATCCTTTATAGATAAATACAATTTATCTATAGATTCTATAAGAACTAGAAAAACCTTCTCCTTATCCGAAACTATCCGAAACGAAATTGGAACAGAACACCAGTTGCGCAAATAGAAAAACACATTTTCCTTTTACATTGATATACATCCATTAGTTGCGTAATAATTCAACCACTTGTTAAACCCCTGAGGAGGGGGTGAACTGAGCCAAAAGCCTATTCCGTCTCTAACATCACATTGTCACATTATTTTCGTCCTGTTGCTCCACTTGTACAATTCCCGTGTCGTCTGTTGTAGTTTATGTGGAGAAGAGATGCTGTTAAAATAAGGGGTGGCAGTGGTATCGTGTCGTTAAGTCTAATACAATTAAGCGGAGTGAATCGCATTCTATCATGACGTTCTGAAATCTGATAGCATCCTTACAGGATTTTATTCAGTGATAGCTTCAGTACGAGGCAGGACCTCATGGCAGCAGGAAGTGTTTTCTGCTTTAAAGTCTTAAACCGAAAACAAAAACAATAAAATAGAGACCTTGTGAAAAGAATAATCCTGCAAGTGCAAGTGCTACATGAAGAGTATAAATTAATTGACTATTATTATTAACAAAAAGGAATATAAGTGACATTGAATGTAAGTGAGTGTTCGAAAAAAGTATCAAATTAACAAAAAAACAAAATCAAACCAACAACAACAAAAAGATGGTTCAAATCTCAACCTTGAGGGGACAATATCAGTTCTGATTCATCAAGGTATTTTAATTTTACCAAACACTTATAATAGCTTTCTCGCTTAACAAATTGAATATTCACGATTGACCAAAATGGACAGATACGAGTAGGTAGGTATATGTAGTTCACATCACACTTAGCAAAACAACAAAATACACTCGAGAACTCAAAAACAGTCCTTCCCACTTAAAATCAATCGACTCTCTACTTTCGATTCGGCTACGACAGACGGATAACTACTTGAATCATTGACTCCCAAAAAAAAGTGTGGGTGATTGCGGTAGCCGATAAATAAGCGTATCTGAGGGGTTGTAAGTAATCAACAACATCATCTACCGTCACACGCTACTGAGCACACAATTCAACTCTGTACAATTGGGTTCAAGTTGAATAAATGTATATGTATAATTTTTTCATATACAAACGCCAAGAACAAAAAAAAAAACTTTCAACTGTTGAAGCTCTTAAGGTTTGATTGGGGTCGAGGGCTGAGGAGATTAAACGTACATAGTTCATAAAATAGCTTCCCTCTTAACAATGAGGATTCAAGATAAATGCCGGTTTAGCTTACTTTGATGGTAAAGGAGTTAATGAAAAATATAAAGTTTAAAGACGAATTCAGTTTCGAGCTGCATTTCTTTTATATTTTCCAATTTTAAAGTTATTTCAACATTATTCATTATCAGGGTATTTATTCTCATAAGGGGTCATTCATTTATCGGTGTCGAATGTAAAGCTAAATAAAACACACACACAACGATGCATTATCCATGAAATTTGTGTGAAAAACAATATCATTCAAATGGCTGCCATGGGAGTTTTTGCAGCATGTGATTCTTTTGAGGTAATTTTTAACCACTTTTTAGCAAATATTGGACTTGGGCAGTATCTCGGCCAAAACATGAGTAATCTTGGTTTTTAATGCGTCTAAAGTTCGGGGACTATTCGTGTAAACACGGTATTTTATGTAGGCCCACAGATGTCTCTCCAAGTTAATTGAGTTCCTCTTCCTTTTGTGTACGCCACCTGAGTCGCGGTCTTCCTTTCCTTCTACTTCCCTTGGGAATTATGCTTTTCTTATCCCATAGAAACAACGATTAGCGAGCGTTATTCTTCATCTGATCTCGGCGTTGGTGTTATTGCTCGTGTTAAAAGCGGAGCCTAGGTAGACAAACTCCTCTACTACCTCAAAGTTGTATGCTTCTATTGTGACGTTCTGTCCGAGCCGTCGGTGTTGGGTGTCCTTCCTCGAAGACAGCATATACTTCGTTTTTCCCTCATTTACTGCTAAACACATTTTTGCCGCTTCTGTCTCGATTCTCACAAGGGCGCCATTGACATCAACGCTGTGTTCTTCAATATCAATATCATTATCATCGGCGTACGCGAGAAGCCGAACAGACTTTTGGAAGATAGGCCTCTGGGTGTTGACGGTGGAGTTTTGCACCATTTTCTCAAGAACGATGTTAAAGAGATCGCCTGACAGTGCATCGCCTTGTCTGAATCCTTTTTTGACATCGAAAGATTCTGTAAGCTCGTTGCCAAACTTGATGGCACAACATGAGATCTTCATCATTATTTAGCACAAGCGAACGAGCTTGACAGGGATGCAAAACCGCCTATGTGTAGATGCTGTTATACGCGGCGTTAATATCGATGAAAACGTAGTGGGTATCGATTTGGAGTTCAGTTTCTTTCCAGGGTCTTTCGCAAAGTGAAATTTAGTCGATCGTCGATGGTTGCCTTTGCGACGTTCACATAATATTAAAGCAGAGAGAATCTTGTATGCGATGTTAAGTAGGCTGATTCTTCTGTAGTGTTTTACCGTTATTTTTTACCGTTACTTCTACGGTACTTGCTCTAATGAAATAGCCAGTTGCATTCGCCCAATTTCGGTCGTACGCTCAAGTATAGAGAATCGTTCTTTAGCCGTACTACGCGGAACTCTCTTCCACACTCTGTCTTTCCGATCTTTGCAGTGTTCAGGAATTTTAGACCAATGTACACCGGCATCTCCTCTCCAATCCCTTCCCTCTTTCCTAAAGCACTCACTGTGTCTATGGCATACCCTTAAAGAAACCCTTAAAGAAACCCCTTGAGTGTGTGTTTATTATAAAAAAAAAAAAAGTTGGCGCAGTTTAGGGAATATCCCTTTTTCAGGATAATCTTCTATCCTATTCTATTTCCGGCGAATAAAAATCAGTTATCATTCGGCCATATCGCTGCGAATAGACTGCAACCGTCCGCCCATTGGCATACAGACCAATGATTCCTTTTGACCATAGAGCACATCAAATAGTCCAAATAGTAAGGAAATGTCCCTTAATTAGCATTCTCAGTAAAATATTTGTAACTTGTTTATTTGAAGCTTAAACTCAAAGCAAGTACATCCGATTTTTCTAAATCTTTTCTCTCCACCTTAATATGCACAAGCATCAGAAACAAATGAATAGCTTGTAACCTTTAAGAAAAGATTCTCCTTTAAGTAATTCGCTTCGCATGCTGTTTGAAGAAAACCTGAGTCTGTTCAACGCGCAACTCAAAAAGAATAAGTTAATCCTAACAACCGGAACCTAAAGCACATCCGCTCAATGACTTTCTTCCCAAGTAATGTTGTTGAAAGACAAAGCAATAATAGGTTTATTCGACGTAACCAGCTCCGTGGCGCTGCGCTCCGTTGCTTGTCATAATGTGCAAGGAGCTGTTAAAAAACTGAAAAATTTCTCTGGGTTTGGTTTCACATCGAACCCAAACAAAAACTTTGGGCGATTCAGAGCGCTCCCGATGCCAGCACTGAATACACATCGAATAGGGTGGAAGTGCACAGGGGCGAAAAAAGAGCGACATCGAACAGCATAGTGCGAAATCAGACCGCCACAGAGCGACCCAGAGCGCACATTGAACAAACCTATTGTCTACTCTATCATAACTCATAAGGTCATAAGCATTGATGGTATTCCCATCCCCTATCCTGACTTTCACCGGCTCTTCAAAAAAAAAAAACCTGAATTGTACTGAAAGAACAGATTTTTGATCATTTTAATCATTCATCCCGTCATCGTCACTCTTCAATTTACGCCACTGCTCATTTTGAAAACAAAAATAAATGCATAAACTAATCAAGCTTCTGTAGACACAAGGGCGCAGTAAACAGACAGACCTGTATAAATTTATAAATCATTCAATCTCAAATCGAGTTAAAAGTCTTTAAGGCTTTATTTCATTGAGATTTTCTCTAATTTTTAATTGTTATGGGTGTTAAGTATTCACTGTGTCGTATAATCTATGTTCTTCATATAAAAGTTCCCCTAAAGAGGCAACAACCCTTCCCGAAACGTTGCGTTGCGGTTGATCGGAATAATCTTAAGATTAATTTGCTTCCAAATCAAACCTATAACCTACGGAAAATATTTGCTTTGGTAGAAGTTATTTTCTAATTTTGTATTTTCTAATTTGTAAATCATTGACATAAGTAAATGGGAGGTATGTACATTAATTTTGTATTTAATTTCTTTTGCGGTTGTGGCAAAAGTTCCTGATTAATAGATTGAAACAAAAATGAAAAGATCGACACTAATATTTACGCCTTAGAAAAATATAATTACATTTTAACGACAAAATGTTAAGAGGAAAAAAAGAAGAAGAAAACAAGTTCCAACGCAACGTAGTAAAAAGAATTTCATAATAGCACTCAATAAACAAAGATCATACACGAAATTGATGTTTTTAATAATAATCAACTATTCAAGGAGAAATGCGTTGTTTGCAATTTGGTATTTTGTCAACTAAATTCAAATAAATTCCGATTCAGAGTAATACCACTGATATATCAGGTTAGACCTTAGACCTTCACTTGTCAAAAGACTGCACAAATTCTCATTCAAAAGAACAGTTGTTAGTCTCTTCTATACAAAATTTATGGACTAGCATATTGCATTAAGAGTTCTAAGGTACACCCTGTGTACAATTTTGCGAGAATTGATTTCATTATTAATCTTAAAATTAAAACATTGCTATGAATAGATTATTCGTTAATAGGTTTGAATCTGTTATTTTCAGCTAACACGCAAATCAACTTAATCAAAAATTCAATTATCTAGCCAAACTTATGTTTTCTCATAAAATGTACTCGTATTTCTTAAAACTGAGTGTTGAGAATTGTGATTTATTATTTATTTGTATTTTCATAGCAAGAAATTTAAACAAAGAAATGTTATTATTAATAGGCAAGAATCAATTGCAGAAAACATGAAAACAGCATTTTTATTTGAGTAGTTAGAAGTTACCTTCATAACTGATGCTTATTGATTTCAAGACTGAAAAATAAATAAATTAAAATGTTTCCGCGCGTTGCCGTCGCATTGCGCCTACATATGTACGTGTCGGCATGTTTAATACGTAAGCCCTATTATGGCTCGCATTGCTTTCATAATAAAAATCGGTATTGACCAGATCTGTGACATCATGATACATGATATGCTTTTTTTGGCAAACCGATCCGTAGTAAGGTACTATTTTACACGTAATAGCAATACAAACACTTCACTTTGGATAAAAGTAGAAAAAGGTTCCAAACATCCAACTGGGGATAGAATTAAAAGTGAACTATCTTTCCACTTGAGTCTCGAATTTAAATATGTATCTCTGTTGCTTATCATATTTTATTTTTTACTGCACTTTACGATATTTTATGTTTTATCTGCAATCAAACTAACGCTAAACAAAATGGGACAAAACTAATAAGGCTATCGACAGCAAATTAGGTTCGCATGAAAAACGCTGTTGAAAAATCCAAAATCTAACTACAGTCTGCGAACAGATCCTTTGACTTTTGTTTTTTTTTTTTTTTTTGGGAAATCCTGCTTCACTCTGGATATATTTGCAACCAAAAAACACATAATTTTATTGACAAATAATGTAGGTTTCAAAAATCTTGAACGTCCTCATAAGATCCTGTGAACCAGGTAAAAACGCGTTTTTCAGCTCCTCCAATCCAATCCAATAATAATACAGTGGGAAAAAGGGAACAAACACCGGGGTATCTATCATATCTGTTGGGCCTTCCTAAACGGCCTAAATATGCATGTACATGAAAAACAAACAAGCAAAAATACATCCATTTTTATATCCCCAATTCAAAGGGAGGAATAGACCCAACCACACGATATCATGCAGAAACGTTCTTCTCTGTGAAGAAATGCTGAAACTCTTTGGAATTTGATCAAATCACAGCAGCCAGTATTCCACACACATATTTTTATATTTGCCAACTTTTTGTCACTCAAAGTTATGAGAATTAAGGAGATCGAAATCTGGAACGTTTAAAGATTTTTTCTAAAAGTCCTCTGTCAAAAAGTGAGATTTTATGAGACAGCAAACGCTGAGAATCATGGAGAACAAAGCATTAAAATTCTTCGTTCAATTAGTTCTATAAAAGCAGTTGCTTTTTTGGGAAATCATTCAGTTCCAGATTGTTCTTGCTAAAGGGAGGGAGCGTCTATTACTTTTCTTTTGCTTTTTTATAAATGCAAAAATATGGTTTAAGATTCACGCGAATTTTAGGCTACAACTTTGTATTAAATTTAATTTCTTATAATCAAATTTATTTATTTCAAAGTGTAAAATTAGCGCGTATTTTTAATTTAAATCCTTAAATCAAATGAATTATAAACAGTTAAATAAAATACAAACTTCTAGCTGGATCCAGGAAGTTGTACATCTATTTACTTACTTACTTACTTAAGGTGGCGCTAATCATCAGTCACTGCCAGCCAGCTCGGTCCCTAGCTAGCTGTCTCCAGATTTGCACTTCAAGTTGATTGAGGTCCTCTTCCACTTGAGTGCGCCACCTGAGTCGCGGTCTTCCTCTTCTCCTACATCCCTCAGGAATAGTGTCGAAGACTTTCCGGGCCGGAGTATTGGTGTCCATCCGCTCTAAATGACCAAACCCTCTGAGTCTCTGGACCTTGACCCTTCTGACTGCGTCCATGTCGTTGTACAACCCGTAAAGTTCACTGTTGTATCTTCTTCGCCATTCCCCTTCAATGCACACGGGGCCAAAGATGACCCGAAGAACTTTCCTCTCGAAACAGCCTAAGGCACATTCATCCGATTTTGTCAAGGTCCATAATTTTGCACCATACAGCTGGACTGGGATGATGAGGATGTTGTACAGTTTTACCTTAGTTGCTCAAGAGAGGGCTTTTCTACTAAATTGTTTTCTTAGCTCAAAAAAACAGTGATTAGCAAGAGTTATTCTTCGTCTGATCTCGACGCTGGTGTTATTGCCCGTTATGTTAATAGTGGAACCTAGGTAGACATACTCCTCTACTGCCTCGAAGTTGTATGCGTCTAATGTGACATTCTGTCTGAGCCGTCGATGTTGGGTGTATTTCTTCACAAAGGCGCCATTGACATCACCCTGTGTTCTTCCTATTATATCAATATCATCGGCTTACGCGAGAAGTTGAACACATTTTTGGAAGATAGTGCCTCTGGCATTTTTCAAAATTCCTACTCAAACATTGGTCAGGAACTTTGAAGACATTACTTACCCATAGTAGACTCACACATTAAAAACTAATCGAAACACAATCCATATTTTGTTTGGAACAGATCAATTAAGAACTTTTTATAAGTAAGACATTGCTTATTTACATTCAAGGTGTCTACATCAAATCAACCCGACCCGTCAATCTATGGATAAAAGCTTGTATTTTCAGTTTTGCTAAATACATTTGTATAATTACTATAAAACTAATTAAGACATCATAATTGGCAAAGATGCATCTCATAAAGTAAAAACTATCCATCTTAAACTCAGTCAAATTCAATAGAGATAAACTTGAAAGCGATACTTAATATATCTTAACCTTCTTCTATAAGATCACTCAACGCTTTTAACTACCCTCCCCATTATCATAATATGTCAGTTTGTTTTCGCTACTCACGCTGTAACGTCTATCTTCCATCATTTCAGTTTTTTAGCGTTTAACTTTAAAATTTTTGTGAGACGCTTCAAATCAAGTTCATTGTTCCGGTTATATTTGTATATATACTGCGCAACAACGTTTGAAATCTTCTTCAAAAATCATACTGTGTTACTCTGGAATCAATGATAGTAAGAAGTCCGAACAGTGTGCTGCTGTCTTAACCATGCGATTTTACTCGGTTGTTTATATTTCCCCTAAGGACGCGTTGTTTCAATTAAAATATTTGTGTATTCTTAATTAATGAAGTCTCTACTATACTTATGGTCATTTAAGAATATCCAAAGTAAAGGAAAAGTATTTAAATAAAATTGAATCATTGGCTTCGCGTGCCAAAATAGTTGTGTAGTTTTAATAGATCTTTTTCTATCAAGTGAAGTGCTTTTCAGATTAAGAAAGTAAAACTTATCGTAATGTCAGTTCACTGATTGAGTTCTGGACAAACAATTGGATTTCGTCAAAAGGCAAGGAATTTCTAAATAAGGTTTATTACCTTAGCTTACAGAATTATAATATAAAAGGTGAGAAAAAACAAAATGTTGCAGTGAGCACCGAATTTCTTTGATTCAATAATTCACTCTAAAATAACAATGGGGGGTTTCTCAAGAGAAAAACATATAGGTCCATTCAACGAGTTCTTCCATGTATTCCGATGGATGGCATCGGGGGCCCTGGTCTACGCCATCTGTCCAGCTTAAATTTGGTCTGCCACGTTGTCTCTACTATGCATTGTACTTTCCGGGTTGATTCCTGTTCCCTCATACGAGCTACGTGTCTAACCTACGGAAGTCTACCAAGCTTAGTCTTTGTCATCTCGACGCTACGTCTTCGTGACGTGATAACGATTTGATATATAGCTCGTGATTAAATCGTCTCCAGAATCGTCCTTCCTTAACTACGGCCAACTTTTATCTTTTTCTGACAACGTATTCTGCTGACGAAGCTACTGTTTGCCAAATATTGATTGCACTTGGTGACTTAGGCCCCTCTGGTAAATGATATTTTTACTAGTAAACCTCTTTTTTATTCAAAAACAATTTTAAACGTTATAATTCACTTTGTAATGCAATGTAGAAGTTATATTTTTTTATCATACGCAATGATGAGAACTTCATTATTGATAACGCATAAAGGTGTATCATTAAAAGCTAATATAAATAGAAGGGGCCCCAGATGGCTTCCCTGCGGGACACCTGATGATTTGAATAATTTTAGGTAACTGAATTCTGAAATCAACATGATAAGACCTTTTCTCAAGGTAAAAAAGAATCAAAAAAGGGTGGGAAGCGGTAATAACTTAATTTGAACTTTATAAACTCACGAGATACTAGATGATCAAAACCCTAAGGTATACGTCCCTCTAAAGTAAACAATCGATTTTGTGGTCACAATCCAAAGTACATATAGAAGCCTTTTTCCAAAACAAAATAACCAGAAGGGACAGTTGATCGTTATTGGATAAAACGATGCTGATGATTGCATTTAATATTTCTACAGTTGAATGCCAAGTTGTCACACACTTCTTGCTCAAACAGCTTTGGAATAAATGAGAGATTAAAAATCGGTCTGTAATAAGTAATAACAAATAAGGGATGGGGAATGAATCAATAGTTTTTTTTTTCAAATTTTTGAAAACTTGTAGGTATCTCAGAATACACCAACTTTGATATAGATTATTATTAGTATGTCTTGCCTTAGATTATTAAATTTTCAAACAAAAACAAGCTTCATGCTTTAAACACAAAAGTTCATTTTTATAGAGCAGTTCAATTCATTCATCGAATCGAATCAGTATGGATTCTGTTACTCGTTTTGCCGTACAAATCAGTAAACAAGTGTGTCGGCAAAATATTATACATTTTGCATCCTCAAAATTAAAATGGGCACGCAAAGTTCTTTTCATGTTTTATAGTAAGCGTACATATGTATGTACACATTTTAATGCAACGATCAGTCTTCAAAATTTCAAATTATCACTTCTATTATCAAAGACCTCCTAACCTCTTCATTAAGATGATATTCCGTGACCCACCTCCGTCACCCCCTTTTAAAAATAATCTCTAATAGAGTCGTTCGAATCTCGAATGAGTATATACAAATTAAACTTATAAACAAAACTTAAAATTGAAACATCGGTAACTGTGGTATGTACAAAGTAGCTTCACGTGCAAAAAATTGTTGTGTAATTTACATAGATTTTTATCTATTAAGTGAAGTGCTTTTTCAGCTTGGGAAAGTGGAACCTCGTAGTACAAGTTCACTGATTGAGTTCTGACAAAAACAAAGACTACTAATTAAGGTTTATTGCCTTACTCAGCATACAGAATTGCAATATAAAAGAAGGTGAGAAAAAAAACAATGTTGCAGTCTATACAGAATTTCTTTGATTCAGTTCAATCTTTTAATAAAAAACACCTATTCCACTCTTATTCCACAGGGTAAGTAACCCATAGAGCAAGAGTTTATGGGTAAAGATTTCTCATGAACACAAATTATTTAATCCCGTAAGGTGACGTTTACCAAACAATCTCTTTGGGAATTTTGTTGCTATTGGAACTTGACTACCGATTTGTTGTTGTCTTTTTTCGCTACTCACAGCACAGTAATCAAGTGCGAATAAAACGCTCCAACTCACCCATCCGTCAAATGCAATTAATATGGCAACAGTTACATAAATCGTCGAAAAATTTACATGAGGGTTGCGTCTCGGGTAAAGAAAATAGCAAATACTTCAACCTAAGAGAGTTCATAACTCAGATCTTCATATTTGACAGGTATAATCGACCTGGTATTCGACTCTAGCGCCACCTTGTTACAAGTAAAGATAGACTTTTTTTGCATAAGTTTGTATTGAACAAATATTCTTGATGAAGCAGAGAAAATTAAAAACTTTAATCGTCATAATACCAATACTATATATACACAATGATTAGATTTTCTTACTTACTTAAGGCGGCGCTACAGTCCGTTGTGGACTTGGGCCTCAATCAACAGTCTTCGCCAGCCCGCTCGGTCCTAAGCTAGCTGTCTCCAGTTATGTACTCCAAGTTTATTGAAGTCTTCTTCCACTTGAGTGCGCCACCTGAGTCGTGGTCTTCCTCTCTTACGTCCCTCGGGAATAGTATCAAAGGCTTTCCGGTCCGGAGCATTGGTGTCCATCCGCTCTAACTGACTGAGCCACCTGAGTCTCTGGACCTTGACCCTTCTGGCTGGGTCCATGTCGTGGTAAAACCCGTAAAGTTAGCTGTTGTATCTTCTTCGCCATTCCCCTTCAATGCACACGGGGGCAAGGATGGCCCGAATAACTTGCCTCTCAAAACAGCCCAAGGCACTTTCATCCGATTTTGTCAAGGTCCATGCTTCTGCACCATACAGCAGGACTAGGATGATGAGAGTGTTGTACAATTTTACCATAGTAGCTCGAGAGAGGGCTATTCCACTTAATTGCTTCCTTAGCCCAAAGAAGCGACGATTAACAAGAGTTATTCTTCGTTTGATCTCGGCGCTGGTGTTATTGCCCGTGTTTATATGATTAGATTTGCAAAATAATTCTTCTTAACGCCATCAGCGCTGTCTTCATTTCAATAATTGAAAGTTCTATCGCCGGCACAACTGTCATTTTCTTTTGCTGGACTGAATTCCAACTGAAATTGTTGTTGGAGTATTTTCAAGATGGGAAATTATAGTCGTGCCATAATGAAAATTTTCACAGAAGCAAGTTTTTCTTACATAAGTTTGTATTAGCTTTGTTCAGCGAGAAAAAAGACAGCACAGTACAGCACAGCACAACACAGTACTGCACAGCTTCATGAGAAATGTCAGAACAGTTTGCAACAGTTTAGAACACAAAATGTGTTCTATTTAAAAAGATGGAACAGAAAATCCTGTCCAAAACTGTTCCAAACTGTTCTAGACAGACTCAATGAACACCAAATCAGAACAGTTTGGAACAGCAAATTCGTCAATGAACACCAAAAAGCTGTACTTTTTGTTCCAAAGTGTGCAGAACATTGTCGCTGAACATACCTATTATGTGTTCTCTACTTGGTTTGACTGATCTTCAATCTTGATAGTACTCCCCAAATGAATGAACTGACAGAGAAATGGTGTTTCTTAAATTTTTTATTCCTTCGCTTATACGCCCTCCACGGTGGTATAAGTTTGTAAACGTCAGTTAAGAGAAATTTTAATTTATTAATAGCATTTTCGCACTAAGTCCACATATTAAGGGTTAATCCTTCGTTATCCGGTGTTTTTTAATTTAAAAAGGGACCTCCTCAAAAGAGTTATGAGTAATAAATATAGAATTACAAAAGTCACAAAATGTAACTAATTCTCAAAGATTATTATGACCTTATAATTTCATGTTCTTACTTTATCAATTAATTTAAAAATTGCTATTAATCTAAAAAATATATATATTGTATATTTCGTGAGGAAAACTGCAAATTGTCTTCAACAGTGAAGCTGAAAAGTTTGCAATACAATTTTTACCAAGGGATTCAATAGACAGACGTTTCAGTCTATCAGTCTAAACGAAATTTAACCAAAGTAGCTTCGGGAAAGGACTGCCATCGAAAATTACTTTTAAACGAATTACAAGGGAAATTGAATTTTAGGTTGTTTCTGTTCCCCTTCTTCGCAGTTGGCTCAACATCAACACTTGGTCGTCGTTTCCGTTTTGGAATAATTTTTTGTAAGGCATCGCGTTTAGCAATTAAGTGAAGAAACGGTGCTTGAACAGAACGGTGCTTTGATGGGAGTTAGATTCTACCCACCCTAACGAAAACAATATTACTTAAAATTGATAAAGGGACAAAATGATGTGACGAAGATGCTGCTGATGATGAAAACAGGGAAGACGACTCAGAATCGAAGTTGGGGACAAGACTCATGGTTCCTTTTATTTCTCGTTGAATAGACACCAACAATCAGAGAGCATGGCATATGACATGCCTATTTATGCAGCTATTGATGCAAGAGTATTGCTTGTTACGAATATGGGTGTAATAGTCAATTTTAATCTAATTTTTTAGGGACCTTTTCATTTTGATGGCAATCTAATAATTTAAAAGTCTTTGGAAGAATATTAATAGATACACATATACACATTCTTCTTTTTTGGGAAATTGAGCGAATGTTTTCATTGATGTTCATAATTATATGTCTGTTATTTAAAAATGAGAATATGAAGTCGACAAAAAAGATTTTGCTAAGGCTTGTTTTAGCAGACTGGCGATAAAAAAGAGTGTATTTTGAGCACATTGTAGGAATCTGTAAACCATTTCTACGATTTGAACCATTCGGAGCTTTTTAGAAGGCAAAATAGATGTCCAATGTCGGTATTAGTCTCAATACTATATAAGCTGTGTGTTTCGTCTTGAAGAAGGAGCTGGGCATGTACAGGAAAAATGTGGAATTCTTCCGTTTAATGCAAACACGTAGTGCAAGTTCATCGGTTTTGGACATACTTATTTACTTACTTAGGTCTTCAGACCTGTTACGTCCCTGGGGGACCTCTAAAAGGGCATATGACCTCTACTACGCCTACGCGCCATCGTGTTCGGTTTCCGCAAATGTGTTTCTTGTATGAGCGGGTTCCACTGCATTGCTTGTCTGGCACTTCATTCGATATTCGATTGGGTCAGAAAATCCGAAGGATGTTGCAAAGACATCTATTGACGAAAGTTTGCAGCTTCCTTGTTATGACTGAAGTAACTTTCCAAGTACTACATCAATATAGCAGCACAGATTCGACATTTCAGCGAAACAGACTGTCGTAGCTTCGTTCTTAATCTGAGAGTCATTCCTGCATAATTTGAACAGCATACTAAATGCTGCTTTTGCTTTGCCGATGCGGTAGATGATTTCTTCTTCAGAGAAGATATTGGAAGCTTTCCACTTTCTCCACTGGTTGAGAGGAAATATTGGTTTGATTTGATTTCTGTTTCTCTCACCACCCTAATAACCAAGATGTTTACTATTAACCATCCAGCCCGTACATTTTTTAAATCGGTTCATATCCTGTCTATAATTTTTCTAAGGAATGTATGTCATTGTATTTTTAATTTAAAAACTCTTACATAGACGGAGGGTTTCAGTTAGATAATAGATTTTCTTAACTTGTTGAATTTTAACTTTGTGAAATTGTGAATGGTTTTTTTTTTCAGTAAAGTAATTTAAATAAGTTATCGAACTTTCAGTTTCGAAATAAAAATATTAATAAAAAAATCATTTGGTATGCAAATTTTCATTAAATTTTGTGGTTGGCGTGTGTGATACTCCAGTATGTGGTGATTGTTTGATAAATTAAGTGTGGTTAGAGGGTTAAATATATGTGTTTTTTCTGTTATATTTTTATGAATTAAAATTTGAAAAAAAGTAAGAACACATATTTTTTGAATATATGCTAATACTCGACAGTTAAACTTAATTGCAATTTTAAACAAATAATCAAATGAAAATGTAGGAATACGATACTAATGAATCGGACGCAGACGACAGATTGAATGAAAATATAAGGGAATGAATATTTCCAGAGATAACTATTGCAATATTATGATTAGTATTTCTATAATAATGTACAGTTTTTTCTTGTTCGGCTTTTTTTGGTTTTTAAATACTAACCAACTTAAGGTGGCGCTACAGTCCGAGGTGGACTTGGGCCTCAACCAACAAACCTCACCAGCTCGCTCGGTCGCTAAGAGTGTCACCTTATTTGTCTGGGGGCTTTACTACTCTAGCGATTAGCAAGCGTTATTCTTCTTCTGATCTCGGCGCTGATTTCATTGACGACAGGATATACTTTGTTTAGCCTTCATTGACCGCTAAACCCATTTTTTCAGCCTCTGTCTTCATACTCGCAAAAGCACTGTTGACGTCACGCTACGTTCTCCTAATGTTATAAATGTCATCAGCGTACGCGAGACGTTGAATAAACTTCTGGAAGATAGCGCCTGTAGTGTTGGCGCCGGAGTTCTGTGCTATTTGCTCCAGTATGAGCTCAAGCTCAAGCTGAAAGCTTGAGTATAACTCCCATGTCTGGGCTGGTGCTTCAGTGACATACTTAAGTCTTCTGGACATTATCCAAAAAAAGAGCATTCAAGATGATTGGTGATCATACCATCGTTGAGTCATTTACATTTTACATCTCTTGAACATCGCCGTAATATCTCATGTCTCACCCTATTTTACCGTTACTTCAACGGTATTTGCTCCAGTGAAATAGCCAGTTGCATTCCTCCCCTAAAGATATTCAACCGTAATACCCGCGCCTCCAGGAATGCCCATCAGTTCACCCTTGAGCTCAAGGGTGAACTGATGGGCATACCCTTCGGTCGTACCCTAAAGTATAGAGAATCGTTCTTTAGCCGTACTACGCGAATGTGGAACTCCCTTTCACACTCTGTCTTTCCAAATCATTGCAATGTTCAGGAATTCAAGACCAATGTTCACCGGCACCTCCTCTCCAACCCCTTTCCTATTTCCTAAAGCACTCACTGTGTCTCTGGCATAATAAGGGCATATAAAACCCCTTGAGTGTGTGCTAATTATAAAAAAAAAAATTAAAGAAGTCGCATGACAGTGCATTACCTTGCCTAAAGCCTTTTTTGACATCGAAGGTGTCGGTGAGTTCGTTACCGACTTTAATCTAGCAGCGTGAGTTCTCCATTGTCAACCTGCTCAGACGAATGAGCCTTGTAGGGATGCCAAAAACTGGACATGGCTTCACACAGTTCTTCTCTATAGATGCTGTAATACGCGGGACGCGGCCTTTAAATCGATAAAAGATTGTAGGTGTCCATTTAGAGTTCTTAAGTGAATACAACTATCACTATCCTGACGGAATTTGATTCGTCACCGCTCTGTTGTAAGGTCTGCAGAAGTGGTATTTCCATATCCTCAGCATTGACTGTGATTCTATTACGATATTTCCCTGTTGGTCTTTACAGGCTTCAGTACATGCTCGGTAGCGTTGAGTCATTCGTTTTACCAGTTGGTAAAACTTCCGAACCTCATTCCTGTTTTTTATTATAAATAATATTTGGTGTTTAAATTTTTTTTATTTAATTCTTATTCCAAAAACTTACTATCAAAACTTTAAAATTGTATTGAAACGCTTCGCTAGTAGCGTTTTGGAGTGTCACTCCATCATATTGGGAGCAATGATCTCAATAAAAAAACCAACCGACCCACCCGATTTCGCTCAAATCTATAATTTTCAAGTTTGAAGTCAATCGTTTAAGACTACAAATGCGTTTACACACAGATTAGATGGATGGACGGAATCGCTGGACCCATTTTTTTCTAGTTCTCTATCATCGTAATATAACAAGCATAACTGGTGTTATGCCCCAAAATAGGATATTTCACGTTTCTAATTGTACTGTATTGTTTGTACTGATTTTCTAAAATGCATGTTAAATTGTTGTAAAAGGCTGAATTGATGAATTTTCTAAAATTTACATCAGTCATTCGTTCTAGTGTTTGAAAAATGAATCATGATAGAGTAGTTCTAAAAATTCTAAAAATTTGTCTGAAAAAATAAGAACATTTTGCGGCCTTGGACTTGAACACCATTCAAAAATCTGCGAAATAGTGACTATACAACTATTGCACTCCTTTTCCACGACATGAAGAACTGTATTGTTGTCGTGAAGATTTGTCGTGTACTAAAAACAAAATCATGATACCTACTATATCCAATATCAATAACTGTCTCACGATTTAGATTTCAAAACAATTACGCATTCGAAAAAGTCGTGCCCTTCCATTTTTCTTATCATTTTATTTTAAAACCTACAATTTGATTTAATTTTTGGTGGTGCAGAACTGTCTGGTATTGCCAAGGTTACTAAACCGATTAAATATATTAATTTATGTGAATTTGTATCATTACCTTCCAAATTTCAATAAATAATACAAATCTGCTCAGGGAATAAAGTAAATAAAATAAGTTCTATACATTCTTCACGAAATTGAATCCTACTCCCGTATTTTCATTTTATTTATATTCTTTTCTTTCACCCTTCAAAGACACATCAGGAGTAAAGAAAATAGGTATACTTGAAAAAGTTCTGTTTTGGAGTTTCTTCTCAATTATTTCTACCAAGAAGCTATGAATAAAAAGACAAATTATTTCTTACTTCTTTTTTATCTTCTCTTTTTAGCAATAAGTGGGTGGCGAAATGCAATCGACTGATCCTGGTGGGCCAAGAAATAACATTCCAACTGCTGCCAATTCTACACCAAGTAGAAACCCCTTCAAATCCCACTTGGAAAGTCAGAATCAACCAACACAAGCAACATCCTATCAAAATGGTACCAATACCGGATCCGTACCATCACAGGACTCTAGCGAGATATCCCATAATTCACAGCCCTCTCACCTGCCCCCACAATCATCTGCCGACCGGAATACAACCTATCATAGTTATGGACCACAAATGACATCACCGCCCTTACCACCATCGGATAATTACCGTCAGGAGGATTATCGGGCTGCTGGGACATGGGGCGCCACCAAAGCTTGGATGATCCGATGGAGAGGCTCTAGACGTTTGGTTTTAGTAATTGTCGCAATCGCCTTGCTGTTAGACAATATGCTCCTTACAACTGTAGGTAAGTTCCAATACGATTCCATATCCACAGACTATACAACAGAGTTTATTTTGCCAATTGCCGCAAGTATCCTTGGAGATAAATACTCTTCCACTTCGATGGAAAAAAATTTCATTTCATTGACTATTCTCAAAGGCACTTAACCAAATGAACGTTTCCCCCGATTCAATCTTTACCGAAACAACCCTTATATAGACTCTTTATTTTCATGGTGAGAGCATACAATCCAGAATGATTTAGAAGCATGTTAATCATCCATCAGAACTGTTACATAAATGTAAGCAGGTAAAGAAGGGCCACGAATTTATAACCTGCTTAACTAACTCAGAGTAGGATTATATTTAAATGAATGCATTAAACACATTGCAAGAGCTGCCAGTTAAGTGATATCCTTAAGATCACACTTCGTGATTTTAATGTTTTATTTATGAGATTTACCTTCGAAATTGCTCCCGACAACTCTCCAATGATATCCGAAGCCATTTGCAATTGTGATTTATCCCATCACTACCCTCTTTTATCTATTTCTTTCAGTGTGTTTTTCGCAAGCCGTTTCTTAAATCGTCTTCGACATTTTATTATGTTCTATTTTTCTTGCACTAAACTGCCATTTAATTCAACAAGTTCTGAACTGTGGAGATTGCAAGAAGGTTTGGTTTTTTTTTTTGTCTGAACATAAATAAAAGGGTACCCTTCAATAAAAGATAGAAAAGTGTTTGGGGAGACTTTTCCGTTTTGTGAGTTTTGCTTTATTTTCTCGTACTTGTTGATTTTATTTTTAATGCAACTTCTTCATACATATATGTTCCATGTACCTACAAAAAAAACTTCAAAAAGATTCTTGATGATTTCATTTATTCCGTTTAGGTTTGGAGCATTTCGAAATTTTGTTTGTTCAAATAATTGCGTACTACCAAAACCACTTGTCATAACAAGAACTGCGAGCAAAACATCGGCTGAAAGAGAATTGCTTAAACTGATTTCCTGGCGGTCGGTGCGTGGTTTGTCGTATCTAATTTTCTGATTTGTAATTTTAACCTCTTACAAGAGCGTCACAATTTTGATTTATACTTTCATGAGGAAAGCGATCACTGTAGTTGTCGTTAGATATCCTGCACCTTTTCTTTTATTTTTACGTCTAGAAGAAGAACACTTCAGAAGAATCATCTAGTCAGGAAATTATTCACTGCTCCATCGCACGTCTTACATTGAAGCATGCTTCCACTTTTCTTTAAGGCTATTCACATCAGAACGCCTTTCAAATGAATAAACTTTGACATTTCTTTCTTTCATTTGTCGCGAAAGCCTGCAAATTGAAATCCCATGTAACGAAATCCTACAGAATACTGTCCTGCACTACTATTGCCCACATATCATCTGTCCACAAAAAGTTCTAACTTTTTTTATAGCAATTAAATCCTTTCCGTCACTCAAACTTATGTGAATTAAGGAGAGCAGAAACTGATAACTTTTTCAATTTTTGTAACAGACCTGAATTAGGCCGCATCTTTTCAAAAAACAGAAATTTTAAGAGACACAAAATGCTGAGAATCATGGAGAACGAAACATTAAAATTCTTCGTTCAAATAATCAATAATTGTTTTTTTTTTATAAAAAAAAAAGAAATTAACGCAATTGTGCGTCCTCCCTGCATCATGAACAATCTGGAACTGGGATTAACTGATTTACTTACTTACTCACTAAGGTGGCGCTATAGTCCGTATGCGTCTATTGTGATGTTGTGTCCGAGCCGTCGGTGTTGGGTGTCCTTCCTCAAAGACAGCATATACCTCGTTTTTCCCTCATTTACCGCTTAACCCGCTTTTGTCTCAATTCTCACAACCGCGCATTTGATTCGCATTTCACAAAAAAGAAAAAACCAACATTGCTTTTAAAAGATTACTTTAACGAAGAATTACTAATGCTTCGTTCTCCTTGATTCTCAACATATGGTGTCTCCTAAAATGGAAATGGAACTCTTCGCTGACCGTGATTACGACGACCCTTAACACCCATTTTGAAGAAAAGTATCATGAATTGCAATTGTTGAGTCCTGAATTGGCAAATCTGGCTGAATAGATCATTTCTTGACTTAGAAAAAGGATGTCCATTATATGTCCATATCTTGTTTTTTTATTTATAAGGGATAGAAAAAAGTTGTCAATGCCTTGTTTTTGGTCAATCCATAGTTCTTGTATGAACTATCATTACATGATTTACCGGAGAAATTTTATCCAGAAAATTCAATCACGACACGTATGAGGATTGAGGAGGCTATTAACTTGCAACTCTGACTTTATTCATTTAAATCATAGCCTTTTTGATCAGTGGATAATTTTTTTTTTACAAAATTGTGTTTGATTTGTTTTTAAATTTATGGGGAATACAAAGAACTTTAAAAAGAAAACTTTATTTGTCAAATAAAAACTGATTGGAAATCAATGAAAACAAAAAAACACCGAATATATTCATATTCCAAGACAATAAATGTTGCTAGGAAGACATTTTTATGTTATGATATCTTCAATCACTATCTCCAGGTTCGGGTTCAATTCCTGTCTCAGCCTCAGTGGGAAGAGTACTGGCATTCGGTTTGGGCAAGAACGATTGCAATTGTCTCCTTACTTCTTCTATATTAACATTTTTTTCTAATATTTGTCCTGTTATAATGTTCCTGTATCGATTCTCAAAACTACTTTGGGCCTTTATATTGGAAACACTAGCACTTCTCGTTTCTTGACTTGTGCTTGATTTATTTTTAAGATCTTCATCAGCCATAACGTTATTAAAAGACTACCGCTAACAGAGTAGAATAAACGACAACTGGCTCAAGAACAATTGTGTTACTAAACCGAGACCTGTGAACTACATATATCTCGCACTATATAATTATCATCCTCTTAATGCAGAGTACGCAAGTTTGGAAAAGCTTTAGCACAACCTGACAACTTTTCTGCATAAATTAATCATGAGTTCTTCGTCACACATTATTTTTGTCATAATATTTTGTATACGAAGAAACTATTTAACATAGGTATTGTTTTCCGTCTAGAAACCAAACTTTTTTGTAGCAATAATCATAAAAAGTAAAATTTTGAAGACAAAAATGAATACCATCATTTCGATAAGCCTTTCACAATGTCTTCTTATTATTTGTTGCTTAGTTTCGGTGCCTCAACGCAACAGTGCTATGTCTTATAGTTATTGGGTTATGTTTGACTAATGTTGTTTTTTTTTTATACAAGGAATTGTGTTTATATAATACAATATTTTTTTGAGCGTATTTACGTTTTAACACCACCTAGTTCAAAGCTTATGTCCTTGTTTTTTTTTCTCCAATCGAACTTATAAGTTTTCCCAAATCACTTTATGCGAACACGCTGCTGTTAAGGAGTGTTTGGATTCGTCCATCCTTTCCGAAATTAGATGTTATACACTTGAGAAATCATCGCAACAATGTGTGAACTGGTTCCTGCTTTATCAGGACAATGAATGGCAAAACCTTAACCAGGTTGGTTGGAAGCTTGTCAATTAAAATATAAAAAGAAATAAATGAAAGTCAGGAAGAAAGACGGTTAACATTGCTTTTCAATTAAAACGGAACTACAACTAGGAGGAAAATTGTTTCAATGCTTTGTGTATTGATAATAACATGCACTAAAGGTGAACATGGAAAACTCATTTGTTAACGTTAATTTTTTCTTCATGTTGTCCGTCAGACAGCAGAAGGTTTGTTTTTCTATAAGTTTCAAACAATTACACCATAACAAATGATTGATTTATTTTTTAAATTGTGAAATGCATAATCTTTTGAAACAGGCGCATAACCAAAGAGGGGATAAACGTAACATATAACAGAAATCCTACATAATGTGGAGTAAGATTATGTAGGATTAATATAGCGTCATATCTGTCTCAAGGTGGCTTCTGATAAGCTTACAATTTTTGTCGGAAAAAGAAGCTGCTAATGTTGTGGGCTCGAACCCGCAGTGTTTGTGTACTATTTGGATGAAAATAACTAAAGTTTAATTAGGCTTCAATTTTAGGTTTATTCACTTTACACGAGGTTACAATAGAACTGGCTTATCAATATAAACAAGAAAATCTAAATAAGGAAAGAGAAAGGTTAATAGTAATACCCAGTATACAATGCCTACATTATAATGGGATTGGTGGTGGTATTGGTGATTCATGTTAATTGACAGGCTATTGTTTTAACTATTACATTATTACACGCTTCTTTTTTTCATCATTAAGGTTTAATTTCATTTTTTCAACAATTGGTTAATTTAATTTTTTAAAATGATTTATTTTTAACTAAAATAACAATAATTTCAATCAATACCTTAGGCGGAGCACTTATTGCGGCCACTTCTTGTACGTTAAAAGACTTAATGCATTGTCAGGAAGTTTTTGTTTCGGGGATTCTTCTCGGTTAGCACTGCCAGCATCACGCATAACACTACTATCAGATGTTTTTCAAATGCCATTGAACCAAATGGGCTGTTGTCACATCTGATGACTGTAGGATATCCCATACGATCAAACAACTGTCTTAAACGCTCTACTATACTTTCTGTCGTCTTGGATCTTAAGTTTTCAACCATCAAATAACCAAGATAAGAATCAATGACAGCGATAAGAAATAATTTTCCTGGTTATTCAAATAATGTCCATTGATTTTTTTGAATGGATAGATTGGGGACTCGTCCTGTTTCAAGGTTTCATTTAGTATTATTTCATTCTAAATGTTTCACACGTTTATGCATTTTTCGATTACATCCTTGATTTTGTTCAGTTGTCATTTTCGGCCAAAAATATAAGCATTCGTGCTCTTGCTAGCGTTTTTGCTCTATTACCAAGATGGGGGTGCGTGTAACCTTTGATAACAATGTTCTGTAATTCTATAAGGAATAACTAGCTTGTTATTTCTTAAAAAGAAGTCCATTTTCAAAGTGTAGTTCCGATTTATATTTATGAAACGTTTTTTCCAATTCAGTTAATCGTTTATATTGTGGCCATTCTTGTTGTACAAAGCAACAAATTCTCTTCAACGCGCAATCATTTTCTATAATTTGCCTATGCAATTCAAAATTTTTTTTGATAGCAAACATTTCTAGAGACAGAGTGAATGATACCAGTAAGGTTAACTATTTCCTCTTGGTCCGGAAGCTGTGCACAGAAGAATCAGCAACTAACATCTCTTTTCCGGGTTTGTATACAATATTCATATAGGGATATTTAAGTAGAAACATGTAGGGGTGGTATTGGTGATTCATGTAAATTGACAGGCTATTGTTTTACTACATTATTACAGTTTGGCTTTAGTCAATTACGCATTCCTTTGAGCCATGGCCACCTGCTTTTTATTTTACTAGCCGACCCAGCTCTCCAATTTCGAGTGAGTTGATTTTTCATTTAAGGTTGACGGATTTGGTTATATGTACTCCACTTTGAATGCAACTTAACTCTTAATGACATTTCTTCGCGCACACAACAACTGTTTGATACCTCTGTGATTTGACATTTCCATTAGTTTTGATATTTTATTTTTTTGTTTAAAAAAAGTCGGTACATAATATTTAAATAATATAGAGTCAGAGTTGTGCAGATGTGCACAAAAACTGTTTTGTTTGATACGATTTGATTTGTTTGACATGTAATTTATGCCTTTCGGTGTTTTTATATATAATTCTCTTGTTTTTCAACGAATATCAAAAAACATATATAGAATCCGGTTGGGATTTTAAATATTCAAAGCATTTCATCTGACTTCATTTCTCATATTTTTTTCCTTAGGTAAGGTTAGGTTGAAGTTGCTGTCTGGATGTAATTGACTCACTTAGACCTCAAGGGTCCATTGTGATACCACTAATGAGGTTACTCATGGGAGAGTAATGAAATTAAACAAACCATTTTGTACTTTTAATGAAGTTAGAAAGACATTTTGTGTCGATCGTTGCCAGTTCACTGGTATTATCGAAGAAGGGATTACCGAGATAGTTATTCCTTCTATTGGAGAGTGCCGGACATGTACACAGAAGGTGTTGGATTGTTTCCTCCTCCTCCTCGTCCATGCAGCTCCTACAGAAGTCGTTTGCTTAGACCCCAAGCCTCAAGGCATGTCTGCCTATGAGGCAGTGTCCTGTTATGACTCCAGTTGTAGAGCTTATATTTTGTCTGCTCAGGGAAATCAGACCTTTTGACCGTTTCAGGTCTATGCTTGGCCATATTTGTTTGGTTGCTTAGCAGGTGGTACCCTGTGACCATCTAGCATTTGCTGATTCTAGAGCATATTGTTTGAGAAGATATTTGCATGTAGCAAGTGGTGTTCCTATGTTATGTCTTTGTCTAACAGTAGGCAGAAGTGTTCCGTTTTTGGCGAGCTCATCGGCTTTGCAATTTCCCGGATGTCTCTGTGGCCCGGCACCCAAATGAGGTGAATATTAAACTGTTCCGTCATCTCATTCAGAGATGATCGACAATCGTGGACTATTTGAGAGTTTGTGGAGACAGACGCGAGAGATTTGAGAGCGGCTTGGCTGTCCGAGAAGATTCGTATATCCTTGCAAGATATAACGTTTTCTTTGAGCCAGGATAGTGCCTCTTTAATCGCCATTACTTCTGCCTGGAAAACACTACATTGATTGGGAAGTCTGTATGATAGACTGAGATTCAGTTGTTCCGAATAGATACCACTTCCAACTCCGTAATCGGTCTTTGAACCGTCTGTATAGAAGTGTACCGTATTGTCTTCCAGGGGTCTCTCTTCTTCCCAGGAAGATCTTGAAGGGATGGAGACATGGAAGCTTTTATCGAATACCATTTTTGGGGTGGTATAGTCTAGGCGATCTGGGATAGATCTGAAATTGTCTAGAATAGTAGTATGACCAGTATTGTTACTGTTCCATTGAGAGGTGGCTCTAAGCCTCACACATGAGTTGGCTGCCACCATTTTGGAGAAGATGTCAAGAGGTGTTAGGTTTAAAAGCACTTCCAGGGCTGCGGTTGGTGTTGAGCGAAGTGCTCCTGTGATGCACATACCTGCTGACCGCTGGACTTTGATGAGCTTATTTAGATTTACCATCTTGTCCAGTGCGGTCCACCATACGACAACTCCATAAATGAGTATCGGTCTGATTACCGAAGTGTATAGCCAGTGGGTTATTTTTGGGGAGAAGCCCCATTTTGATCCTATGGCCTTTTTACAAGTAAAAACGCTACGGTAGCCTTTTTTACTCTTTCATCAATATTTGCCTTCCAATTTAGTTTTTTGTCTAAAATGAGGCCTAAATATTTAGCTTGGTCGGAAAAGCTTAATGGTATTCCTTTAATCTTGGGTGGGCTAATCTGAGGAATTTTGTACCTTCTCGAAAAGAGTACTAGTTCTGTTTTATGTGGATTGACGTCCAAGCCACATTGCTTAGCCCAATTTGTTAGCCTATTTAAGGCATTTTGTAGCAGTTCCGAGAGAACTTGGGGATGTTTCCCAGATATAGATATTGCAACATCGTCAGCATAGGCAATCACCCTGAAACCCTCTGCTTCCAGTGATGTTAGTAGGTCGTTTACTACCATGTTCCATAAAAGAGGCGAAAGGACCCAACTGGGGGTACCTCGATTCACCGATCTGGTGGTAGTAAAACTTCTCATGCTCTCTAATTTCAGCTTGTCCATTGCTCTTGTGATCGCCTGGTAACTGACGTTGTTGAAAGCTCCTTCAATATCTAGGAAAGCTACTAGGTTATATTCTTTGTATTTGAGGGAATATTCAATACTGACGTACCAGCGAATGAAGTGCTGTTTCTACTGATTTTCCCTTAGAGTACGCATGTTGACCTGTGGAAATGAGACATGGTTTTAAGTTATGTTTAATTTCAATCAATCTTTCCAAGGTTTTAAGAAGGAAGGATGATAGGCTGATTGGTCGTAGATCTTTAGGGTTAACGTGGGAGGGTTTCCCTGCTTTATTTTTCTTCCTTTCCTTGCTTATTATACAAAACATAACGAAAAAAATGCTACAACTCTTTAAACAAACAATTCAATTTATTGCTCTAGTTTTCATCGATAACATATCTTGTAGAAATTGATTAAGCAAAAACATCACCACAAAGACAATTAATAAATGCATTGTCATCAAAAACAAATACATGTTTTTATAGTAATTTGACAAAAGAACCACAAAAAAGAATTTAGACGAAATAGGATTGTTAGTTAATTTTCCATAAAACGCAATCGAATGACTTGAATTATAAGCACACAAAAATAAAATAAAAATTGTAGATGCACCAGATATGAAGAAAATCCTTCGACAAATTAAACCGACATCAATGCTGATCTCATCAAGTGATTCTACAAGAGATGCAAAACCATTAAGTAATTTGACGATGCGAGAAGACCCAAATAAAAGTGGTGCAAAAATTGTTAAAGATATAACGACTCCAATGCCTTTTATAACACACGCCTGAAGTATTGCTATTTCACTTTCCACAATAAGGGGTTTTGCGTAGGCCCATGCATCTGTGTAGAATAAAGTTAAGTTAACAAAAGTATAACAAGATATGTGCAGCAAAGTTATTCCAAAATAAGGGACACATATTTCGAAAGCTTTGTTTATCCTTTTGAAAGGAAATAAGCCGCTTAAAACAAGTGCACAAATCGGAATAATAAATGAATCCTGCACTTCTTTAGGATTGCTCAAATGTTTCCATGCCCTTTGCAATCCCATTGTTGTAATTTATTTTTTTACTGAATAAAGAACAAGGTGACTGTGAATACTGTTTAATACTAGTGACAGAGTCAATTTTGTAAAAGCATTTTTGTGGAATATTTCAAAAAATATGCATGTAGGTAATTAATTATCCTGCTGGGAAAATTGAATATATCAGTTAAAAGCTTGAAACAGTTTACATGGGTTTGTAATTAAGAACTGCACTCTGATTCTACCAGTGAGAAGGAAAAAAAAGTGCATTATGGTGGATTAAGAACTTCATATTCAAAAACTTTAAAAATTGCAACAAATAAATCAATAAAAAGATTGTTACATAACTTGGCAACTAACGCTAGTTTCTAGATTGGACCCAACCGAAACTTGGTTTCATTAAAGTCGAAAAGTGCACCAAAGAGACGTTAACGATAACATACTCAAATTCAACAACAATTCAGACGAGTTACATACACATTTACTTTGTATTTTTCAATACAGTCGACTCTGCCTAAGTCGAACTCTAAGGGAAACCAAATAATGTTCGAGTTAGAGAGAGTTTTGAGAAAATTCGAGAGGAAAAAAAATATTGTGTAGAAGGGAATGATTAAAATGCTCAAAATGTTCGAGTAAAGGACAGTTTCGACTTAGAGAGAGTCGAGAACTATAACTAAGACTAAGTTGCAATGAATGTTTGTCTGAGTAGAATAACACATTTAAAGTTTTGACTGAAACCGATCTGAACGCTGATGATCGATGATTTGAATACAAAAAAAAAAAAATTAATTTGTAAGACTTGGCAAAACTAGAGCGTATATACAGGGTTATCCATTTTGCGGTTTCAAAAGTAAACACATATAAAATATTTTTTTTTCATAATTCCTTTTTATTAATGGAGTTTGAACGTTGACATTGTGTGAAACACTACATCATTTAAATGACCACCACGCGAATTATTGCAAGCATCGATTCTTTTCAGGTAATTTTCGACCACTTTTTTGACGCATATTGGACGGTATCTCAGCCGCAAATTGACGAATGTTGGTTTTTAAGTGCTCAAGAGTAAAAACATGGTTTTTCCGCGTATCGCCACGAAGAGAAATTACGCGGCCAGGAAATGTCTCTTGCAACATAGCCATATTCGCTTGTGTCGTGTTGTGTGAAATGTGGTACCGTCTTGTTGAAACCACATATTCTCCAAGTCGTATTCTTCAATAGCAGGCACAAAAAATTCGGTGATCATGTGACCATAAACGCTCCGAATTGACCGTGACAGTCGTTCCATTGTCGTTATCGCGTTATCGAAGAAGTAAGGTCCAATCACCTTAGGCTGTTTCGAGAGGAAAGTTCTTCGGGTCATCTTTGGCCCCGTGTGCATTGAAGGGGAATGGCGAAGAAGATATAACATCGATTTTTACGGGATGTACAACGACATGGCCCTAGCCAGAAGGGTGAAGGACTCGGTCATTTAGAGCGAATGGACACCAATGCTCCGGCCCGGAAAGCCTCTGACATTTTTTCCGAGGGACGTGTTTCGAGAGGAAAGTTCTTCGGGTCATCTTTGGCCCCATGTGCATTGAAGGCGAATGGCGAAGAAGATATAACATCGATCTTTACGGGATGTACAACGACATGGCCCTAGCCAGAAGGGGTCATTTAGAGCAGATGGACACCAATGCTCCGGCCCGGAAAGCCTCTGACATTTTTCCCGAGGGACGTAGGAGGAGAGGAAGACCGCAACTCAAGAAGAAGAGGACCTCAATCAACTTGGAGTGCAAAACTGGAGACAGCTAGCTAGGGACCGAACTGGCTGGTGGAGACTGTTGGTTGCGGCCCAAGTTCACAACGGATCGTAGCGCCACCTTAAGTAAGTAAGTAAGGTCCAATCACACCTCCGCACCAAACAGTGACTTTTTGTGGATGTAATGTCCTCTCTTCCATTACTTTAGGATTCAAAGATTCCCTAATACGACAAATTTGTTTATTAACATATCCACCGACTGAGAAGTGTGCTTCGTCCCTGAAGAAAATTTTGTTCGAAAAATCGTTGTCCATCGTCTATCGTTCAAGTACCCATTCGACGTATCTACGACGTTGTGAATAGTAAGCTGGCTTCAGTTGTTGTGAGAGCTGGGATGTAGGATAAGATTCAAATGCAAAATGTGCCGTAAGACAGTCCTAATTCCTGAGACGGACGAGGTACCTACACATTCAGGTCTTCGGCAGCACTTTCACTTACAGCAGTGATAATTTCAGCGGAACGATGATGCATAGCCTAACAATATCTACTTCCAATCCAGTCTCTTCAAACTTCTTCACAGTTTTGCCAAATGCTTGCGTAGTTGGACGATTTTGTCAGCCAATACTGTCAACATTTGGGTATAAGCCCTCCACAAAAGCGGCTGGTTAATTTCTAGATTCACAACTCGACCCGATTTTCATGAAATAATGTCGACGACGAGTAGGCCGAGTTAATGACTCAAAGAACCGTCCAACTGAGTCCTTGGCGTTCGTTTTGGAAACGTTGGGCGTGGCAAGGTGGACAGGATATGAATCCAAAATTAAGCAGCAATCGGCTGCTTTGAGTATGTTCATGAGCAAGTTGACACTACCTATTCGTGTACATTTATTTATAAAAGTGAAATGGTTATCATTTTTATTTTATTTTCATGCAACTTTAGCAATAAAAAATAATTTAAGAAGGAAACCCATTAAAAAGGAAATATTACTTTTTCTTCTTTTAAGAATGTTGTATTGATCCTTGAACTGACTCATATGTGTAGCTCAAAAAATTTAGACATTGATTCATTAAGTCGTGTCAAACTCAAATCCCTGGTGACATTGAACCGAAGCTATTTCTCCTTCTTGCATAAATTTTATAAACGACTTAAGGAGCAATCAAACCGTCTTCTGACAAAAATATGAACCTATTTAAATGGTTAAAGAGACACATTTCACTGAAACCTTTAGATCAACAATCAAAAGTTTTTTATTTCTTCAATCGATATGGGACTAAAGAAGTCGCAGTCGCGTGCTAAATGCTCTTAAGCCACACAAAAACGGAACAAAACTTAACCGAAATGCTTTTTGCGGTATGTGATTGTGTGGCAATGTTGCATGTACCAGCCATCAAAAAAAAAAAAAAAAAAAAACACGAAAAAGAGAAGAATATACCTACATACGATTCGTTCCCGTGCTACGAACATTATTTACCATTAATTCACCACAAAAACATTTCTTCGACTTTAGTCGATGGAATACCTTCAAAATGATAGGACATATTTGAATGAATTCTACTGAAATGAAGCTGAAAAATCCAACAATATGGGAGTCGGCAAGTAGGCCACTTTTTGTAAAGTCAGTTTGGCTAGAAGCAGGACATCGTCATTTTATCCTAGATTATAAGCCAACACAAAAATTATGCACAGATTCGAATGCACGAAACAAATTTGGTAAGTTATCTCAACTCAACAACCCTTTGATTTGGCTATAATATTGTTGGGATTTTCTAGAAACCATACAGACATCAGTGTATATGCCATCAGAACTTGATGAAGACCTTTTCTTAGTTGGGTCTTCTAAAGCTCAAACACAACAGGATTATCTACAATCGAAAAATCAAAGGATACCAACGGCAAGCAGCCATCACCGATTATCATCAAGGAATCTCTTTGTTGATCATTTTAAAAAAAGATATGATTTTCTCCGAGAAGACGCGCCATCCAAACAAAGTTCCCTGCAGGATATTAGTTCAGTTCTTACCAATGGTTCACATTCTGATGAAAAACTTGCAGAAAGAGTTCTAAATTGGTTGGATCTAGCAGGAAAGACACCACTTCTTCGTCCAATCTATGAAGCTCGTCCGGGTAGTGTTCGGAGAAAAGTTAAAAAAGAACAAACCGTACAATCGGCTTGTTCGAAAAAAAGTGATTTAGTTAAGCATATTACAATTATTTTTAACAAAGAAGGAGTACCAGTACGGTTCAATAGACCAGCAAGAAATATTGATTTATGTGCGATTTCGAACAGTAATATTGTTGCTAGACGCTTAGCTGGAAATCTGGCATCGGCAAGGTTGTATGAAGGAAAAATTGACAAGACAACACTAGATGACAGAAGACCTAGACCCAAAACGTCGTTTACTAGAAAAAATTCAGCATCTAATGGAACGTCAAGGAAAAACGGAGTTGCGGAGCGAGAGAGCTATGCAATGCAGGAGGCAAAAAGACAGCTACATATTTTCATGCCAAGTCTACCAAAGAAAACTTTAATAAGTGAAGATGCAATATGTAATGACTTAAACAGCCAATGCAAAATAAATTCAATTTAAAAATTTATGATTTCAAGTCAGTGTTTTCGTATACAGCTCTTCATTTAATTACTCTTTTTGGTTGACCGAAAAATATATACCCATAGAATTGTTGATGAGAGTAAGCCACTTAGGCCTTGGCTCTTCAAGAGCCGTCGCACCACTGCTGTCGTTTTTGCTACTATAGTAGTATTTTACTCCTTTCGAGAGTCAAATACTACTCTACTACCCATAGACGAAATATACTCCCCAAACTCAGTGAGTAAAATATCTTCCATATATTATGAGATAAAACAAGAGACGAAAATCAATATTCTCACATCTCTTAGCTCATTTCAATGAGTAAGATTGTTGGTCTAAATTTAAGTCATAGTAGGTTAGGTTAGGTTAGGTTATATGGGCTGACAGTTGATGTTGTTACCGTCACACTTAGATCAATGTAGATCCCTTGTGATACCCTGAAGTGTTGTTACTTCTGAAAAAGCGTCTTAAAAATGGCCGAAGATTCCTATGGTAGGGCCATTACCCCTCACTGCACTAACACCAGCAGTGCCTCTGACGTAGAGGGTAGTCCGTCATTCAATTCCTAGTCCGATTTGTCCCTTAAGTGTTTAGGCCTGAAATGTGTATTTGCTTGCAGGTAAGGTTAGGTTTCGGGGGCAAGATCCCCCGTCCAACGAGCTGACGCCGTGCATAGCAAGCAGGCCGCGTCCCCGGAACTTAGCATTCTTTCCTTTTCCGACCCTAGTATCCCATTCCTAGATTCCTTCCTCTCCGAAATCCGACTCGTCAGATTTTTCCCAAGGCTCCCCTCCTCTCGCCTCGCAACCAATTTACCAAAATTGCCAAATATTTTAAGGCACTACACGCCTAATTGAATACCTTAATTACTCGAAAATGTGAAAAAAATGAGCCAGCATTTTTTGAAACACGCTTTTATGGATCACTTAAGTCTGCATTTGTAGTTTCGTTTATGATTTTGGATCACTACAGCCTTGAACCTGAAGATCCAGAAACGAAATTATAGGCATTAATAGAAAGGTATAAGTTGAAAATTAGATATAATTTTGTAATGAAATAAATAAAATTCAACTGGTGGAATTACTACAAATAGAACTGTAAAAAACCTGACCCTTTTACTTAAAAAACCTTCGTCGCAGGACAGCATTCAACTTTTTCAAATCTGAAGTGATATTTTCTGTGCAGTTCCCTTGCAAAAATTATAATTAAAGGACAACTTGGGGAAATTTTAAATGTGAATTCGCCAGCAAAGTTGGAAGCATGCGAAAAAGAATTATGGGCAAAAACTATTGATTTTGAGCAGTTTTCTTCACTTTTTCAACTTGTGAACCTTTAAAGTTTACAAACTCTAGATTTGAATTGTAAAGTCAAGCTGAGGATTTTTTTTTTTTTAACTTGCGTAACTTTCAAATCAGAGTTTTGAATTTGAAAGAAGTAGGTATCCACTGGGAAATTCATAACAGTTTGGAGTAGATTATGTTAAGAACATGATTTATTGTTGCTTTTGGAGACAGTAAAAACAATTGCGCGATGAAATTCTGAATCAAGAAGAAAAAAGAAGACAAATACCTCTTCATTATAAAGCATATATTTCTGACATAATATATTCTTTTCGGGAAAAAGTGTTCTCTAGGAAGTACCAATATAATATAATGTAGTTCACAGGCCAAAAAGACGATACAGGAATTTCCTTTTGTGTTCGAAGACCCGCCAATCAAAGCAATATCTCTTGGAAAAGAGGATAAACCTTGTACCTACAGACAGTGCATTGTACGTTAGATTTTCAAACTTTTTCTTTCCTTACCCTATCCATACTGTCAAAGCCCAAGCCTTCATAATTTTCTCTTCACTTTAAATTGTGTGTTTAATGGTCTAACTAAGTTTTTTGGCGGTTGAGAAAAACTCTAATGAAGACAGTAAATGAAATCGAAATTTAAGGATAGGATTCTCAAGTTGATTTCAACTTCGATTAAATAAAAGGCTCCTTATATCGAACACCTACAAATTTGTAAGAAACTATCGTCTGTTTATAAACTTCAACCATATCATTTTTGAAACTTCAAAACGATCTGCAAAACCCATTATAAGTGATACTCTTTTCCGGAGGCAATACTACTCAAATAGAGAAAATACTCCTCAAATTGATTCAAAAATACTCCCCATGAAATTTTTGAAACGACAGCACTGGTCGCACCACTCTATTTATTTTTATTTATGAATCTTCTACTGTAATAATGTCAAATAAATGTGTTAGAAATTCTAGTAATATTTCTGTAAAGTTTCGGCACAAAAATAATGGAAAACAATAGTGCTATCATTCATTCACTTCTCTTCTTGCTCTCATTTTCGCTTTTCATACATTCAGTGATAAAATTAATCGCACAGCACTGATTGAACAAATTGCAATAGCTCCTTTATTGTGACCATGTCCGGCTGTAAGGTTGTATGATATATTGTCAAACATGCGTGAAGTTGAGGAAAAGTTATCAAAGTCAATACAATGAGTAAGCTATAATTAACTATCGACCTACTTCAAAACTTCAAGTAATCCCTTAAACATTTAAGCCATTGTGGAAAAAAAACTATATGGAGTTTTTAAAAATGACTTATCGGATGTACGGCATGGTTTTATGCCCGTAAGTCGAGTGGCTAGGTAAGGCATGTCGGATGTACCGCATGGTTTTATTGCCCGGTAAGTCAAGTGTTATCAATGTCGCATGTTTTCCAATTTGTCAAAGAGAGGATAGTAAGCTATTTAAGGAATATAATTTTTTTAGTTCAGTTCAATTTGGTTTTCAAAAAGGAAAGTCCACAGAAGATGCTCTTTTAGAATTTTGCTCTCTGATTTTTTCTAATCTTGATTAGAAAAAGTGTACATGTGGTTTATTTATAGACATTACAAACACCTTTGATATGGTCAACCACAAGATATTATTGAGAAAACTTGAAAATGCTGGGTTTCGTAGCTTTATGTTGGAATGGTTCGGATCATATCTTTTTAATAGATCACAGAGAGTTAAAATAGACAACACAAGAAGTAGTACTGTCTCATTTAACATAGGAGTGCCTCAGGGCTCGGTTCTGGAACCGATTCTATTCTTAGTTTATATCAACTCTTTGTTCAAAATGGACTTTAAAAGCACTTTTACTGAGTTTGCAGATGATATTGGACGTACTTATGGCTCTTAAAGTGCGTTAAATCTAGTTGCTGATATAAACTGGGATCTAGATTTATTGAGATCTTGGTTCAATGAACACAAGTTTATTATAAGCCCTAAAACAAAAATTATATTTTTCAATCTGTCTTCGATAAATATTTTTGAAACTGAGCGAGCGATTGCCAAAGGTTCATGATAAACAGGTGTACATCATGTGCATGTGGATATACATTTAATAAAAGTGAAAGTTGCAGTGCTAATTGTTTTGTGGTAGAAAAAGTTGATAACTTTAAATACTTAGGCCTTCATATCGACTCAACTCAACTTCTCATGTCATACGGAGTATCTAAGAAACTATTTCAACTGGACATTAAGACATTTTTTTTATCTTAGTAATGTTTGTTCTTCTAAGCTCCTCACAACAATTTATTATGGTATCTTCCATTCTAAGTTACAGTATGCAATTTCTTGTTGGGGAGGGGCTTATCAGAATAAAATTCAACCTCTTCTTATACTCTTAAACTTTTTGTTACTCTTAAGATGCTTCCTGTTAGACATTTATACTGCTTTACGGTATTGAAAACATTTTTTAGGAGGTCAGGAAATCTTAATTTCAGACTTGTTTCTAACTATAATCTTCGAGGTAATTTTTTTAACGTCGTTACTGTACCAGATTTTCGCATCACGGCTTTCCGTAACTTTTGTTCTGTGCTTTCATTTCGTCTATTTAATAAACTTCCCCAGTCCATAAGATGCATAACAATTTCTGGAATGTTTTTAAAACGCATAAAACAATGGCTTTTTAATTTTGACTATGCTAATATTGAATCATTGTTTACTGATATTTTGGTTTGATAAAGAGTTTATTACTATTTCATTTAGATCAGCTTTTTTTTCTTTTTTCTGTTAAACTTTTATTTCGGAATATTTGTTTCTAAAACACTATGTACTTCTTTCTTGTTCTTATAAATCAATTTTTGGAAATGTACTTTTATTTATATTTTTATTGATTTGTATTGATTGTTATTAATTGAATTCTTTAATTTCTACTTTGGGTCACCCCACCCTCAATAATCATTTGAATTTATTAGGCCTTGGCATTTAACACTATTTTTAGTACTTTATTGTATAAAAAAAATACAAAATGTCATTATTATTTCGATTAGTTATTAATTACTTATTTTTATTATTGTTCTAACATAATGTAATCTGAATTTAAATCGAAATTAAATACATATACTCTATATACTCTATACTCTCTCTATATACTATAACTTTGTATATTATTTAATTTTTTATAAGCAAATTTAGTGAAGGTTTAAAGTGAAAAATTCGCGCGAATTTTAAACTATAACTTTGTATTTTTTTTATTATTTATAAACAAAAAAAAAAATCGGCGTGTCCTCCCCCTAGCATAAGCAATCTGGAACTGACTGATTTCCCAAACAAGCAACTGCTTCTTATATAGAAAAATTTTGACGAAAAATTCGAATGCTTCATTCTCCATGATTCTCAGCATTTGATGTCTCATAAAATTTCTGTTTTTGAAAAAGAATGTGCCCTAATACAGGGTTGTTAGAAAAATCGAAAAAGGTAAAAGGTACTTATATTCATCAATGATCATCCTAGTGTATTTTTGTCGTCGTATGCTATAGAAATTTAAAAAATATACCAAAATCCACTACAAGTGCATAGTAGGACAATTATGATCCGCTCCCGCATCCCTTTACAATGTACGATGCGATTGTCCAAATCGAATCAAAAAAATGTTAGTTGCTTGAATATTTCTTCAATAAAGATGTAGTTGCGATAGTTCTAGTAAAAGTTTAAATTTTATTGCAATTCTATCTTGGTTCTATCAATAATTGTAAGTACAACCACCAGAAGACATTCTTAAATGTTTTAATTAATCGCATACTATGGAAACAACCAGACACGAACAGTTACTTTGTTCCATCTTCATACACGTATACGTATACCTACTGCAGACGAAACATTGAATAGCTGGGTCTTATCTTCAAATTGTTATTGATAGATGCACGCAATGGATAATTGTTCAAGTGAATAAACGTACAATTATTTAAGTAAGAACATTTCCCCTCTTATAATATGTATAGTGAGGGAATTTTGGTCGAATACCGGTAGGACTTCAAAAGTTCTGCAAAATTTGCATGTAAAGTGCCAAGTAGGAGGGCATAAGTGCTTATGTTAGGCTGGATTTTATAAATGGAAAAAGTTTCTCTGGCATGTTACCTTTTCCATGTGAAACAACTCGACTCTATTTATTGTATGTTATATATGTATAGGAAGGGGCCCCTGTAAGAAAAAAAATGCATACAAAAAAATAAGTAAATTCAGGCGATCGCAATAAATTATTATTTTTGAGAATGATTTAACTTATTTAACTACTTATATACCCTTTTTTGCTTTTTCTAGAACGGCATCGAGAAGAATTCATTAATTTGTTGCTAATTTTTGCCGATAGAATTGATTTTGCTGCTAGCGATACGAAAATAAAAGCATATTTTATTGCTAATTTGTGTCAAAAAATTGATTTAGTTGCTCAACCAGTTCTCGGAAGCGTTTCTTTTCTTTTCTGAAAAAATAACAAGTATACGCCCGAGTGTACTTTCTCATAGTTGTGTTGTTTTAAGTTGGTCATTGATAAGTAGTTTTAGTCGAATCATAACCTTAGATTTTATATCATGTTACGATATGCTTGTGTTTCGGACTTTTAAGTAACAGCTCACAAACAGACAGAAGTTGCTCAAATATTCAACATCACCGTGTCGTCGTCGTAGAAAATAGCAAATATTTTCGCCTGAAATTGTATGGCACGCATAGTGTCCAACGAATTCATACTCGAAAATAGGTACACCGTACACATTACACAGACAAATTGATGAATTCTTGACTCTTTTCCTTTCTCATCAATTTTCAATTGAATTGGTGTAAGTCCATGAAGCAGAACGTCGTGGGTTCAAATCCTACTCGGACCTAAAGTTTTTATTTCATCTTTCACGGACACTACCTCTTGCGAAGAACTGACAAAACTTCCAAGAGTATCATCTGTCATGGAAAAGTGCTTCTCAACTTTGCCGTTCGGAATCGGCGTAAAATTGTAGGTCCCCTCGATTCTTTTCACGCACCTAGAGAATTGTTGATGAGAGTAAGCCACTTAGGCCTTATCTCTTCAAGAGCTGTCGCGCCACTCTATTTTTTAATTTAAGTCCATGAAACAACTAATGAAATAACCACCAACTAAATAACTAACCCACCTAGACCTAACCATCAAACGAAAACACTGTCAATACTGGCATGACATAATCCACTATCAACATTTAAATTGCATGAGAATTTGTTGGCGAAACTTCTATCCTCAAATCCTACTTATCCTTATTTATATTTTTACTTGCAGTTCCTATTATTCCTGAGTTCCTGTATGACATTCGCCATCCAGATGCTCCACTTGATAGCTTTCCAAGGACACCTTTATCAATAATAACGCCACCACCACCAACGCTCTCCCCGTGTTCCAAAGATGATGATGTTCTATTACCAACTTCATCCAAAACTGAATATGCAACCATCAGTGATGTTGGTAAGAAAATAAATGTTTTTTTTTTTTTTTTTTAATGGTTCGTGAAATATTTTGTGCGTTGTTCAGAAAATGCAACCCTCTACCGAGAAATGGAGGAAAGACATAAGGAGCTGGTGGGCGAAACTGTGGAGGTTGGTTTAATGTTTGCATCAAAAGCGTTCGTCCAGCTTTTAGTTAATCCTATTGTTGGACCTCTTACACATAAGTAGAGAACTATATAGAAGAAAAAATACCAAGTTATTAATTTTAATATTTTTAGAATTGGCTACAGTATTCCAATGTTTGCTGGTTTTATCATAATGTTCTTGTCAACGCTCAGTAAGTATAAATTAAATGGTGTTCGAAAGAAACTTATTAGTAGTGACACAGTGCTTGAACCATGACTTTGATGTAACTTGAATGTAACCAGCGTAATAATATAGGTTGAAATAAACTAATTAATTAATCTTTTTTTCAGTATTTGCTTTTGGCAGATCGTACAGTGTATTGTTTCTGGCTCGGGCGTTACAAGGTATTGGATCCTCTTGCTCATCAGTATCGGGAATGGGAATGCTAGCAGACAGGTACACAGATGACAAGGAGCGTGGAAATGCGATGGGAATAGCTTTAGGAGGACTTGCACTTGGTGTATTGATAGGACCACCATTTGGAGGAATTATGTATGAGTTTGTTGGAAAATCGGCACCATTTTTGATACTTTCGGCTTTGGCTCTTGGCGATGGAGTCTTGCAGTTGTTCATGCTTCAGCCATCTATTCAACGTTGTGATTCTGATCCACCATCTCTCAAAGCACTCATTAGTGATCCTTATATTTTGATTGCTGCAGGTAAGGTTTCTTTTTTCCCGGAGTGTAACTTTTTTTCATGAATGAATGAATGAATATTTAATTTGCAGGAGCAATTACATTTGCCAACATGGGTATCGCAATGCTAGAACCTTCCTTGCCAATATGGATGATGGATAATATGGGTGCAAGTCGATGGGAGCAAGGTGTAACATTCTTACCAGCATCAATAAGTTACCTTATCGGAACAAATTTGTTTGGACCTCTGGGACATCGTATTGGAAGATGGCTGGCTGCTCTTTTAGGATTGCTCATTATTGGCTCTTGTCTAATTATGGTATTAACAATATTTCGTACAGTTTAAAGCATACCTCTTCAACGCTTTATGATTTGTATAGATCCCTATGGCTACTCACATCAACCATCTGATAATACCAAATGCCGGTCTTGGATTTGCCATCGGTATGGTCGACTCTTGTATGATGCCTGAACTCGGTTACTTGGTAGACATTCGACATTCAGCGGTTTATGGCAGTGTTTACGCCTTGGGTGATGTTGCATTTTGTATGGGTTTTGCAATAGGGCCAGCTCTTAGCGGAACTCTTGTGAACAGCATTGGATTCGAATGGATGCTTTTTGGCATTGCGATTCTATGCTTTCTTTATGCACCTTTGCTGGCTTTCCTAAAGAATCCACCCACAAAGGAAGAAAAGAAGGTTTGTATTAATAACAATATCAATGGATGCTCTGATGTGATCGAATGTGACAATATTGCGCATACGAACGTAGCATATGTTAAAGATGAAGCTTGACACAATTTATTATGTTTTATCTGTTTTTTTTCTTAAGATTTTTATGTTTAGTTTACTTTATTTCAATTTTTCAATAAACTTTTGTATTTGGAGACTCTTTGTTTTTTTAATTTAGTTTATTTAAATTTTCAGTTAAAATTAAACGACAATATTTTGCGTTTCGATATATGCAGGGTGTCCGAAGATTCGCCATTTCTTTAATTTCTCCTCAATGTTATTCCATAATTTGTCAGCATTAACTGCACTGCTGTTTGTGACTTTGGGAGAGTTGAGTCTCGAAGAGCTTGCACTTGTGTTATTAACCTTGTTGGTGGAACGTGTGTCAATACCCATAGTTACAAGCAATGTATGTATATAACAAGAATCCAATGTCAAAAAATTTGATAGAATTCAATTAAAAACAGAAATTACACTCAAAAACAGCAAACAGAAACAACAATTGGATGAACAGTCTCAAAACCAATATGAGTGAACTTTTTTATTTGCGGAAAAGTGGGTTAAGTTAGAAAAAAATTGAGAAAATGTACGGACGCGATTTTTAGTGCTACTGACTTGTGAGCATGCTTTATATATTTATGCCTACCTGACTTGATGTCAATCTGATAATCATCAGATTATCAAGTTAAATCAAGAAATTTCCAAATCCGGCCCACTATGCGGTCGCTAAGTATAGGATCATAACTCGCTAACCAGACCTCGCATGTAGTTATGGTTTCCAGTGACTGATAGAGGGCAAACAGCTTTAATTTCGTGCATCATATGATATAGGCTAAGAAAATTGAGAGATATTGCCATTTGAAATCGCTGGAAATTTCTTCAAGGCATAAATCGAAAAAAAAATATCGGTTAAAAAACCCAGAGCTGAAAAGAAGATTCGCTTGCAATGGCAGATAAAGGAAAGTTGTGAGTAATATCGATTTGAAATTGCGGGAAAATGTTTGCGAATAATTAACGATCTTAAACAATATCTGCGGCTACCGAGCGCCTTCAAAAAAACCTATTTCGATTAATAGAAGTTTTTTCAATAGGGACGCTAACAAGTTTGCCTTTTCTTAAATGAAACAAAAACCTGCTTTGGATATCAATGAAAATTCTTTTCCTGTCTAAGTACATTTGATGCCATTATGTATGGAACTCGATTTCTTTTGCATGGCCACCACGGGCACGCTTGCAGAAGTCCAGACGCTGAACCCAATTTTCGACGGTTTTCAAGCATAAATCGGCTGATACTGCTGCAATTACACGTTCGATATTCGTACGAAGTTCATCAATCGTCGCTGGCTTGTTGGCATAAACCATAGATTTGACGTAGCCCCACAGAAATAGTCTAACGGCGTTAAATCGCATGAACGAGGCGGCCATTCACAGGTCCATTTTCTGGAGATAATGCGCTCATCCGAACTTCGTTCTCAATAATTCGATTGTTTGGCCCGCTGTGTGACATGTGGCACCGTCCTGTTGAAACCACATATCGTCCAAGTCCATATCATACCAATTCATTCCAAAAATAATCGTTAGCATTGAGCGGTAGCGATTCCCATTCACAGTAACGTGCCGTCTTGATCATCACGGAAGAAGTACGGCCCAATGACACCACCAGCATGTAAACCGCACCAAACAGTGATTTTTTCGGATGTAATGTGCCTCGTGAAGCACATGTGGATTGCTGCCTGACCAATAACGCATATTATTGCTTATTGACGAAGCCATCCAGCCAGAAATGACTTCATCTCGCTGAAGTATACGTAGCGAGCTCTTAAAGTGACTCCGAATGTTCTGTAGTAAATTTTAATTAATTTCGACTTGTTGTTGGATACCTTTATTACCTGTCCAAACTGATGAAAATGAGCAAACCTTACTGAAGATGAAATGTCCAACAGAAGCAAGAAAAAATATGGCGTCGTTTTGCTGTCCCTATCGTCTACTTTTGTAACGTCCCTATTGAAAAACCCTTTATTACTCCACTGGATTTTGGAAAGAATTTTTTTTCTGTCCAAAAATTTTGGCAATCAAATCGAAATATCATGAAGAAATCGATTTCGGCTAAATTTAACATATTTCATAGGTCCTCCGTTATCCTGAGCTTACTACTAAACAAGCTTTCAAACTGAATTCCCGAGTCTCTGGTTGCCGAAAGATTTTTGCAACAGAAGATATTCTTGCTATGGTGTTTACAATCATCTAACGGACACAAAATCAAAAAAAAACCTATTCTCAATACTTAACTTACTAAAATTCTTCAACATCGGTCGCCAGCCGGTTCGTATAGGAGTTTCACTAAACACTAACAACCTATGTAACAAGTTTTTTTATTAGAGATAACTTTGTGTTGCAATTGTTTCCGAAATCTGAATGGCTTTTTGAATTGATTGTTTCGATGGTTGAATTCAATCATCCTTAATACAATACAGAGTCCCTTGTTAGCTGAATTCCGATCTTTTGTTTCGACAGATTCCAAAAAAAAGGTAGGTAAAGAAAATCAACTCTTCTTGAGGCTAGTGATTGCAATTTTCTCGAACTCCGAAATCATAAGTACGTCGGAACCTATAAAATAATACAGTAGAACGTCGAAAGGATGAACATATATAAAACAGGCACTGTTCATCTTTTTGAATTGTTCATCTTTTCAAGCTTCGAAAATGAGTACAATAAAAACTCATGTAAATGTTGCGAACGCCAGCCCACAGAATGAATAATGCTGAATCTGTCGAGGATTATTACAGAATCGCATTTTAAAAACCATTCATCGATACATGCGTAACTCATCTTCGAAGTCGTTTCACAAAGCAATATTTTTCGAAAATGTTGGTACCTTGTTCCCGAAAAATGATTTCGATGTTGATAAGTGCTAGGGATTATACGAGTTTTACGGTGCTTGACTGTTCTGAAAATGGGTTTGTATCAGAAGTCAAGATGTGGACAAGGCAAATTGGAGATTGGAAGATGAAAAATGTATTTGAAGCACTTGATGTAGGAATAATTTTCATACGTTCATATTCAAGATGCTTTTCCAAACGTGACTACAATACTCCGTTTTCTAGCAGTTTTACCATTTTAAACTGCGACGCCAGAACGTTCATTTTCTGCACTCAAAAGACTCAAAACATATTTCCAAAGTACAATTGGCCCAGAACGGTTAAATATGTCCTTAAACCCTTTCAAAACCTGAAAAAGTATTAGGTCTCGTCTGGCCTTTTCTTGTGACATTATTTCCAACCCTCATATCGTGTCATGTGAGATGTGAATTATTTTCGAAAGAGTAAGTTGATCAATTGATCTGCTTGGAATCGGCTGCATTCGATTTCGTGTTGAATTCAGTTTTGGGTTAAATTGACCGAGTTAGGCTCAGTCTTTTGGGGGATATTTGACCCCCTCCCCCCCCGTTAATCCATCACTGAGTTCTACATACTTTTGAAGTGATTACTCTACCTTTTTTATTCAATTAATTGTGGATATAGCAATTCCATACAATTGGTGCAACTTTTCGATAAGAACACAGCACACTTTTGTTTTAGGTTTTAAAGTTTAACTTTTCCTTTCACTGAAAGCATCTTTCCTTTTCAAAATTCAATTTTGAATGAAGAATCTACACTTATTTTGAGTTAATCACGCCAAAAAGCACCGTTTCCACAATTTAGAACAGATACAGAAATCTAGAGACGAAATGAAGAAGGGGTGTAGAAAATAATAGCAATAGACGACAAGCGTTCATCTTTTCGAGTACACAAATTTCATCACGTTCCTCTTTTGGAACACGACAATGATGGGAAAAATCGCGTTCATCTTTCCAAACTGTTCATGTCATAGAACCGTTCATGTTTTCAAGCTGTACATATAAAGCGTTTTTTTTTTTTTGTCGCCCGAATCTGCAATAAGGCTGAATTTCTATATAAGACTAGCTGACGCTGCAGACTTCGTACTGCTTCAATCGATAAATAAAAGTTTTAGGCTTTGGTATCTCGGCAACTACATCTAAACGCTATCCTCTACCCGTTAACCCACTACCCTCTACCCGCTACCCGCTTTGGGCGCTACCCCAGTAACCGATACCCACTATGTCTACACCTACCCGCTACAACACCAGTTACCCCCCGCCTTCCCACTACCCATTACGCGCACTACCACGTCCACCCCGCTTCCCACTACCCCACTAGGTGACCGTGGAAACTAACGCCCATGTCATGAAATTGATAAATAACACGCCGGCGGGCCTTATTTCAATTGCATATATGGAAATAAAGCCGCATTTTACATGGAAATAAGGCCGCATTTACAAAACACATATGAAAACTTGAAATAGGGCCTGGTTTCCATGCCAAGTTGGAAATAAGACCCCTTTTTACCGCTGTTAGCAAGCTCTTAAACAGAGATTTACTCTCAATTGCACCAATATGCTTAACAATAACTGTTGTTTAAATGTGAAGCACATCTCTTTCATGATCTGTGTATCAGTTGTTTATGAAAAAGCGCAGTGATAAGTGCTCCACTTAAAAGAAAAAAAAAAGTAATTTTAACGGCGCAGTGTCATAAGTTCGTAAGTCATAAGTCCGTAAAGGACTTTTGACCCACTTAGGTGGGTCAAAACTTCATAAATCGATTATGAACTTATAACCCACGTAAATGAGTCGAAAGTACGTCAAAATTTCTCATGGAATTGTGACCCCAGCTTACGGCGAGTGAAATCGTTTTTTTATTTTTGTTGCTTATTCCGAACAGTTTAGGGAAATAACTCCACGGGAACTAACTATACTGAAGGATTTAGTTTCTTCTATGTGAGGATTTGGTCCACATTTGTAAAGTGTGGTTAGTTCCGATGTACAGTGGGAATTAAAGTCCTTAATGATTTATTGGTTCTAATTCTCTTTGAACGTGAAATGAACTGCCATATTAGCCGAGACAAACTTAAATAAAATTCAAGTACTGAGCAATGTTATTCGTAAAATTAAAATAAATCGAGTAATCGAGTTTTTAAGACTCTGATTTTTGTTTTTAATCAAATGACCTTAAACATTCAGGAACTTAGTCATACCGAATTCAGTTCTCAAATAACAATGAAAAATCGCCCGATCTTTTTTATTAATATCATAGTTTATTTTAGTTGTCGAGCAAATAATTTTTCTAAGCTTTTACTGTTTCGTTCTTTTTGAAAAAGTAACCACTACACAATTACACATCCTGTAATGCATAGAAAATTAGCAGATGCTGCATTTCAATGATTCATTCTGAGCATTTTTTTTTTTATTTCGATTGAGGATGAGGATATAATGATAAAAAAGATTCAATATCGATTTGGTTAGATTGCGAGCGAAGCGAGCGGAAAAAATTTTGCCCAAAAGAGAATCAATTTGTGGTGTGCTTCGCATTCTTGTGCTTATAGGATTGCCCTACTCCCACCGAACTTTGACATCCCATTGTGCAGAAGAACGTTTTATTTTTTCAAATTAAATAGATTACTTTTACCAACTAAAATTGTCGATAACAGAAAGGTGTGGACATTTTTTGTTTGACCATTAAAAAGAAAAAAAATAATATTCAACGAGCAGTTCAAACAGCAATAAAAAAAAATTAATACGGACTTATGACCTACGGACTTATGACACTGCGCCAATTTTAACTCCCAAAAACTGAGCTTCAAAAGTGATTTACCTTTGAAAACTTTTTAGCATTGTATTTTGAAACTCAGTTTTTTGAGAGTTAAAATTTTTGAAAACTCGACTATGAAGGCCTTGCAACTAATCAAAAAAATCGAAGCTTAGCTTAAGTAAAACAGAAAAACGAAATAAGGCCCCACGGGCCTTATTTCGTCGGGCGTTATTTCACGTCACCTACCCACTGCCCACAACCCGTCAACCGTTACCCCCTAACCACTATCCCACCACCCCACTACCATTACCGACCTCTTCCCCGCATTAGCATGGCAATGTTTGCATATGTTTATTTATCTTTTATTATTTAACCTACCTTTCACAATAAGAAGCTTCAATGTCACTATTAATACTGCGATCATTAAGAAGTGGCTCTAAAATAAGGGGTAAGTGGTCGGAAGTTGAAAATTAAGGACTGAATTTATTTCATAATGCCGCACCATACAAAAATTATAAATTATAATAAAAATAAAACTGCCCAAAAAATGCTAACACAAAATATGTGGATGAGCCTTCCTTAACAATTAGCTAATTAGTTCATGGATATGAACCTATTCTCATATCTACTGAATACACATATAAAATTTCATCAAAATCGGTGAAACCGCTTCGGAGAAGTATGACCACTAAAACTATGACAGAAGAATTTTATATATTATATTGAGTTGGATTTTTGTTTTATTTTTTACTTATATGTATTTTTATTATTATTGTTCAATTTGGAACTTAAGTTAAATATGTATATTTATTTGATTTCAGTCCCTAATAATTGGCGAAAGATCATCAATTCGGTACGTCACTTACCAAAATGTTGACGAAGAATAAAAAAACAAAGGTAAGATGGTATACATGGTACTAAACAACGAATTTTCATGTACTTACAAATATTTTATTAACAGACGGTACCAAATTCAACCAATAATATCGGGAATATCATGTCATTTTTCTAGTTTTTGTTTCCAAATATTTGAATTTTGATTTCTATATAAACCAATATAAAGGATTTTATTCAACCGTTAAAAAAAAAAAAAAAAAAAAAAAAACAGCTAGAAGAGTTTCCCTCTTCTTTTGCTTTAACAGACCTCATTTAATCTATCTGTCAGGTCGGATAGCTGAGCTTTCGAATACGTTACGTTATTTATTTTTTCTTTTGTTATGCAATAATTGTTTAAAACAAATTGTATTTCAAAACTAAGTATATACATTTTGAAAAAGTCATAATTGTAACTTAAAAAAGATCTCTTCTTAACTTTTAATATAACATTGAAACTGTAAACAACAACAAAAGTACTTAGAGACATTAACAATGGATAATAAATTTATTCATTACTCCCTAAAACAGAAGGGTACAATGCATTGCTAGTCAAATTGAGATAATTGTAATGTAAATATTGTCGTTGATGTTAGTTTTTAGATTTATTTAAAAAAAAAATGCCTTGCACCAATACATTTTGATACATATTTACAAGAAATTAATGAATTTTTTATTTTTCTCGACGATACGACGTTTCATTGTCTCTGTCCATAGAATAATTAAATAAACAAAACAAAAAAATAAAAACAGAGGGTTAACGCGAACAAATTTCAACCACAAAAGTTTGTCCGACCTTCCCTGTTAGAATTTGTCCGATTCAGCTTTTTTTTAATTCTCGGTATGTGTATCACTGACCACCTCTTGTGCACATACGCGATGTCGCCAAAAATGCCGCAAGATGTTTGGGTTTCTTAAGACGGTGCAAGAATTTTTTCTCCACGTCTGATCTACAAGCTTTAGTACGATTCCCATCTTTGGGCTGATGCTCCAGCTACATACGTAAGCCTCTTGGATGGTATGTATACAAAAAAGAGCTGTAAGAATGATTGGTGATAGAGACATCACTAACTCATTCACTTCATTGGAAACCGTCGTAACGTTTCGTGTCTCTCCTTTTTTACCGTTACTTTTACGGTAATTTCTCTAGTGAAATAGCCAGTTGCATTCCACCCCTTAAACAATTCAACCGTAATACAAGCGCTTCCAGGAATGCCCATCAGTTTACCCTCGAGCTCAACTGCGGTCGTACGTTCAAGTATAGAGAGTCATTCCTTAGCCGTACTACGAGAATGTGGAACTCTCTTCCACACTCACCGGCACCTCCTCTCCAACCCCTTCCTTCTTTCCTAAAGCACTTACTGTGTCTATGGCATAATAAGGGTATACAAAAACCTTGAGCGTGTGTTTATTATAAAAAAAAAAAAAGTTTTAAAAAATAACAGGTTCTTTTTTCATTTTGAAATTTGTATATTACGCAGTTTTAAGAAAACTACAAAAACATTTGATACATTTGAAGACCTCTCAAATAAAATTCACAAGTACAAATACACAGATTCAAAATCGGTAAAATAGAAATTCTAATAAAAACAAGCCCATGATCTCATTTAAGAAAATCCAATATTCGTGACACTAACTCATACGAATTGTTTTTATCAAACAAAGAGGTTTGAAAAAAAAAATTAACCTTAAGCTAAAACGCAACTTAAATTGTTTTTTTTTAAAACCTCTTTGTTTGTTAAAATTTCAAAAACCTTAAGTGGTTGATAATTTCAACGTTGTGGTTCTAGAGAAAAGAATTTTCTCGAAGTTTGCAATGGCGTCATTCTCTGATCAAGAACGGACACTGACTTTCTTAAAACATAATTGTTTCTGGAGGGTGTAACGATTGGATTATTTGAAAGAATTTTTTCCAACATTGATGCTCGTCTTTCGAGGTTTCTTTCATCTAAAACTTGTGTTGATGCGTCAATCCGTTTTGCGCTAGTTAACATTTGTGTTGATGAAGCTTGTCTTTCGAGGTTTCTTCCATTCATCATTTGTGTTGAGGAGCCGGTTCGTCTTAAGCCCGTTGTTATTAATTGTGCTGATGAAGCTTGTCTTCCGAGGTTTCTTCCATTCATCATTTGTGTTGAGGAGCCGGTTCGTCTTAAGCCAGTTGTTACTATTTGTACTGATGAAGCTTTTCTTTCGACGTTTCTTCCATTCATTATTTGTGTTGAAGAGCCGGTTCGTCTTAAGCCAGTTGTTATTAATTGTGCTGATGAAGCTTGTCTTCCGAGGTTTCTTCCATTCATCATTTGTGTTGAGGAGTCGGTTCGTCTTATGCCAGTTAATATTTGTGCTGATGAAGCTTGTCTTCCAAGGTTTCTTCCATGCATCATTTGTGTTGAGGAGTCGGTTCGTCTTATGCCAGTTAATAATTGTGCTGATGAAGCTTGTCTATCGAGGTTTCTTCCATGCATCATTTGTGTTGACGAGTCGGTTCGTCTTATGCGAGCTGTCAATAATTGTGCTGATGAAGCTTGTCTATCGAGGTTTCTTCCATGCATCATTTGTGTTGACGAGTCGGTTCGTCTTATGCGAGTTGTCAATAATTGTGCTGATGAAGCTTGTCTTTCGAGGTTTCTTCCATTCATCATTTGTGTTGAGGAGTCGGTTCGTCTTAGGCCACTTAATAATTGCACTGATGAGTTGTTTCGGTTAAATTTCTCTTGCAATATATTCCGTGCATCTGTTCTTGACAAATTTAAAGATGATCTTCGCCTTGATGGTTCAACGTTGAAATCAGCAACTGACCGTGACTGTTTTCTCAGATCCTTAGAGTTGCTATTCTCTTCCTTATGTGGTATCATAGAATGAGTTGAACACTCTCGTACAATCTTTCGGGAAGAAGATTTTTGCACTTTCGGATTTTGTTTTTGAATATCGCTTACAGAATCATCCCTACGAATGACATAAGATCTCGAAGGCTTAACTTCATAAGGAGATGTTATTGTTTTCGTTGTAACCTTTGTTACATCGTTGTTCCGATTGAGGAAAATGTCACGGCCTGAAACTTTTTCGTTAATATGCACTTTATTATTGCTGGGTATTCCATTGATTTTTATAGATATTTTACAACCGCCAGTGTGATCTAAGTTGATATTAGCAATAGACTCGTTATTTTCCTTTGAGGCCGACCTACTGTGTTTTACTTTCGTTTCGCTCCTTTGTTGTAAGACTGGATTACTTGGTCTTGATACGTCTGCACTTATAAAAGATCTTGATCGATTAAAATTGAATTTTGACCCTGCGATTCGATCCGATTTCTCTGCTTTGGAAATTACAGGAAAACAACAAACCGAAGAATGTTTTCTTCCATTGGCTGCTACGGAGGGAGTTTTTGTATAAGCAATAATTCTATCACTCTTTTGTGGTGGTACATGAGATGAATGACTTTGGAGGATATTTTTACTGCGAAGCTTTTCTGCAACTTCAACGCAATTAGACCGACTTGCTATGGGATAAAATTTGGGTCTGTCAGCGTATCGGAAATTTAAAGACTGAACTTTGAAAGGATCACCCTCGAAAGGATCCTTTGCACCATTAATTTTTTGTTGCAAGAAAAAACGATCCATATTATCTAAGGGGTTATAGATACCATATTTTTATTTGAGGCAATGCAATGATTTTTGCATATATATACATACTTACCGTAATCCCTGCTTTTAAAAAATGTACTTAAATTCATTTGATTTTACGATTGCAAAAGGAATTTAGAATTTTTCAAGAAAAATTAGTATAAAAAATTATTCAGTTTTGATAAAGCAAACTGAACGATTCAAAATTTATGAAGTTATTTTCAAATTAATATTAGACATACTTTTCTACTTTGTATTGGTGTTTTTGTTTAAGTTTTTTGTCTATTACACCACTAGCTGATTAAGCAATACTATATTCAATGCGACCAACCACTTTGAGAGCAACTGAAACAGTTCGATATTTTGTGTTTCCGGACTTTAGTTATGACTTTCTAATGTCTATATGTTCTGTTGATATGCAAATATACATACGAGGCTCTTACAAAATCTTAATTTTCTACAAATACAAAATCTTTATAATAATTTAAAACCAATATCAAACTTAACAATACTTAACATTCAATGATCTTATATATTTGGGAATGCAATTGCTTGTAATATGGGCAAACCAAATTAAGGGTTTGCTCGTTTAACCTTCTCATTAAATCAATTTAGCACATAATTATTAAAAAGTGTAATCTTAAATATTTGTGTTACATTATCTTTAAAAACAAATATTAAAATTATAAATAACTATATGAAAATTAACATATTTATTGTACTCGCAGAAATATAAATGTATATAGGTACGAATATTATTTCAATCTGACTATTTACGGGAATTTTATATGGTATAGGTACACATAAAAACATACACTCAAACATAAACATAAATCTAGATACGGAAACAAACAAAAAAGTAAACAAATTATTTCTTGGTTTCTTAAAATTAATAAAATTTAATTTAAATTAGATAAATTAGATAAAAATGTTATTTTTATTAGTTGATTAGTTAATTCTTAATAAGATAAATTTGTGAAAACAAGTAATTTTGTTTTTGGCGAAATTGTTTTTTTTTTTCACGAAAATTTGAATGGCTGCAAATTTTCGGAGCGTTGTAAGATCACTAACAAAAATGAAAAAAAAAGAACACAAACGCCTTTTAAAAAACACGTTTTTGGGATAAATTAAAATACCTAGCAGGAACAGTAGGGTAATTTGTTTTATCAAAAAAGAAAATTGAATTCTCAAGTTTGTTTATTATTTTTCATGAATGGACATACGAATTAAGCACCTCATATTCACCATAACATTCTTAATAAGTTAAAAAAAAAGTTCATCAATCATAACAAAACAATTTTCATGTTCTAGTATTTTATAAAGGGTCATTCATTTTCCGGTTTCGAAAGTCAAATTAAATAAATCACACACACAACGATGTAAAAAAAACAATATCATCTCGGGAGTTTTGGCAGCATGCTATTCTTTTGCGGTAGTTTTTAACCACTTTTTCGCGCATATCGGACGGTATCTCGGCCAAAACTTGAGTAATGTTGGTTGGTTTTTAATGCGTCTAGAGTTCGGGGACTATTCGCGTAAGCACGGTCTTTTGCGTAGCCCCACAAAGAAAAATCTGACGGTGTCAAATAGCATGATCTTGGTGGCCAATTGACGTCGCCAGAACGTGAAATTAGGATACCAGGAAACTTCTCACGTTTTTTGCCCCGTCTTGTTGTAACAACATAAGTCCAAGTCATGATCTTCAATCGCCGGCCAAAAAAAATCTGTTAAATTTTGCAGCAGCAATATTTTCGACTGAGCGTGCATTACGATGATGCACAGGCCTCGCGACATTAGTTATGTCTGCCGATTACCGATTGCTTTCGTAGTTGGTAATTTCGCTTGAACTACCACGTTTGTAGTAAGTTTTAATAATAGTGTCCGTAGATTACTGGTAAGGTGCGTTGACTGGTAAGCAGAACGTCGGGCGTTCGAGTCCTACCCGTGCCCATAGTTTTTATTTCATCTTTCACGGGCACTGCCTCTTGCGAAGAACTGACAAAACTTCCAAGAGTATCATCTGTCATGAAAAAGTGCTTCTCAACTTTGCCGTTCGGAATCGGCGTTAAATTGTAGGTCCCCTCAATTCTTCACACGCACCTAGAGAATTGTTGATGAGAGTAAGCCACTTAGGTCTTGGCTCTTCAAGAGCTGTCGCGCCACTCTATTTTATTTAATAATTTTAACGCGTTGTTCGATTGCTAATCGATCCATTAACGGCAAATGGCAAACATTCAACTAATGTTTTGACACTTCTAATGACAGTTAAATTTGAAACATGTCAAATGCCAAGCAAAAAAAACGAAATGAATGACCCGTTACTTTCATACGTTTTATCAGAGAAATTCAGTTCAGCATCAACATTGCCACGATTCTTCCCAGACCGAATATACATTATAATATTACACTTTAGAAAAAGGCTAACCTAAAATGCAAATAAGAACTTACGCGTACTTGTATAGGAAATTAATTTAATAAATTACTTGTTTTTGCAGTTTAAAACAAAAACGTGTTGGACAACATTCTTCAAAATTCTTTTCGATTTTTCAGTTGATACGTGAAGTTAATATACAGTGGCTCCAACGCATAATCGGACACTAGCGTCAATAATATACAAAGTGCTCAAACTTTAGGAAAATAATACGCGAAATGTATTTTTTTTTTATTTATTTAAAGAAGTATACCCACCTGTCTAAACAACCACAAAAATTGCAAGTTTAAAAATTATAACTGTTAATTCCAAGAGAAATACAAAATAAAATTGGTTTGTTGAGCTCAACGAATAATCGGACAAAGCAAAGAGAGTTAATGGAGATCACAGCTTTTATCATTTCTTAAATGAATATCCAACCAATTATTGGCTCAAAAAGGAAAACAAACAAGTGTCGAATAAGGACGACGATCTAAATCTACAGTACAGAGACGAATTAAGACTGGACAATAAAAGCCGAGAAGATCAAGGCAAACTTTTAAATGCAAGGGAAGAGCGCCCAATACTTAAAGGCTAGGACAGTTTATAAGAAAAAACTCAACACATTGGCTCAGCTGAAGGAGGCTTTACTTGAAGCTGGGCCCCTATTTTGTATTACGATTATCGTTGAAATCCGCTCGTTATCGTTAAAATCCGATTACACATAACGAAAATCGTTTATGATTAACGATTCCCGTTTTGTCTTACGACCAACATTAAGCTATCGTTTCTCATTCTTCATTCTCGTAAATCATTCACTGTTCGATTTATTGCAAAATGTATGGAGCATCGCAAACAATTTCAAAATGTTTGGGATGTATGTTGAATGTTGATCTCGAGCTTGGAAGTTTCGTGTCAATCCTGTCCAGCACGTATTTGAAGGCTTCTTTGTTAAGTCAAAATAATTGTTTAAAACTTGGAATTAAGTAAATTAAGAATTTTACTTTATTCCTACTGAGAATTGAGTTAAGCTTTTGCTTACTTTGTATTTGGAAGTGTCAGTGGGTTTGAATCATCGAATATTTGTCTTCATCGAATATTTGTCTTCATCGAATATTTGTCTTCATCGAATAAGAGTCTCTTCTTCGTCAGAATCATCGCTGATATAAGAAAAAAAAAACAGAGTGGGAGAACATTTTATAAATTTAGAATTCAAACAATTTAAATCTTGAACACATCAATAACAGTTTATATAATGTGTGAAGTTGGATGAAGTTTACAAAAAAATATTCTTATTGATTTTAGTCTGGCAACATTTTTACTACGCCTTTCTCGTTCTACTTAATCGCTCCTTGATCCGACTTTCGTATCGTTATATTAAGCCAAAAGTGTGCCCAAAGCGTGTGCAAGCCTTTCTGGATAATAAAGGATTTGCGACCAAATATTGAACGATGGATTTTTGCCTTATGAAGTAGGTATTTTACTTTGTCTATTTATACTCAACAAACCAGTTTTATTTTGTTTTTCTATTGGAATTAACAGTTATAATTTTAAAACTAGTAATTTTTGTTGTTTTTTAGATAGGCGAACAATACATTTCTCCTATTTTTTTCCCAAATTTTGAGCACTTTGTATATTATTGAAGCAAGTGTCCGATTATGCGTTGGAGCCACTGTACATAATAATGTTTTTACGGCGTTAATAAATGACTAAATAATTATATTTTAATATTTTTACTTAGAAATTTGAAAAAAACATAAACTACTGATTAAGTTGAATATAGTGTTGGAAAACGATTGTGTCTGCATACAATTTATAATATATTTAAACAAGAAAATTAATATAGTAGAATAATTATTGTTAGATTTGGCTTTCAAGCAATAATAGAAAAACAAAAATATTCTCTTAGATGTTTGTTTCTTATGCGAATTGCAAACTCAATCAAGAAACTCAAATATTTAAAAAGCAATTAATCTTAACATAAAACAATCATAAATGCTTTCTGTAGATCAATATTATGATGATATTTAATAAAATTTCTTAAGTAAATCTAGATTGAGCCCCCCATTGTTAAGCCCGTCATCGTTTCTTATAACATAAAAGCATTGCACAGGGTACCTATATAACTAGCCTATTGTAATAATTACGAGTTCGTGTGATTTTCGCAAAACCTTGGTTGTTTAATGTTTAATCTATTCATAATATCACTTTAAATAATAATTAGTTTGCTGGTACGGGGTCAAAAATAAATCTTTACTGAAATATATATGTAAGTGTATACAAGGACGAAAACCATTGATATAAATCTGTTATTGCCTCCACATATTATATGAACATACTATCTACATTAATCGAAACACTAAATCAAATATTCAAACTATCATATATTATCATAATTTTAAAGGCTGGTACGGGGTCAAAATATGAAAAATTATTTAAACTAACAATTTCCAGTAAAAATAAAGCAAAAAAAAATGTATATACATATGTATTTGCCACAGGATTGTGCTTTTCAATTTTCAATCTTATAAAATATATTAATATTTCTCTTTAGACAAAAAAAAATTGCTAACCGTGGAATATATATATAAAATGTTAAATAATTATACAATATACATATACACCAAATAATAAAATGAATGAAACTAATGTGACCAATATTTGCTAAAATTTTAATTAACATATGTAAATATATATTTTTATTGCTATATTAAATAAGAACAGTAAATATGTACAACTTTATATTTAATAACAATTTTATATAATATGTACCTACATGATTACTTGAATATTACAAATAAATAATAAATACAATCAGCTTCACATTGTTTTACTATAAAAATGTTTATTTGTCTTGTGAATATTACATTGTGAAACTGTTTAATATTTTATCATACTTAAGGCCAACAAGCAACCATATTTTTTAAAAAATGAGCATAATTGTCAAAACTTATTAAAAATGTTGTTAAATAAAAGAATTAGAAACACGTTAAGAAGACACAAATATGTAGTTAAGCATTTGTCCATGGATGTATTAGTTTTAATCAAGTATTTATGCGGAATGACTGTTCGTACTGCTATTATTATAACGAATAACAAATTTAATAATCAAATAAAAACATGTTTATTGTACAAATAAATATAAAATCAAATGTACTAAATATTTTAAAAACCTTGCATACATATGTATTTATTGTTAGTAAAATGAGATTAAATTGAATAAATGAAACAGTTGTTGGTGAACGAGCTACGAAACAAATATGCGTTTATTTTTGAAGACAAGAAATTTGATGCACGAAAGCTTAACAAAGAAAGTTAAGTAGACAAAATTTGAACGTCTTTGTCGCCCGTACTTGCGCATAAATGCTCCTTAAAGCGATCTTAATAAATCGAAATAATTTAAAACACCAAGGTCCAAAGGGTAAGTAGGTATTCAGCCTTAAATAGAAAAACTACATTTTTTTCAAATTTTTTAAACTTGTTTGAAAAATATGTACGTTTTTTCGAAATCGTTTTTTAAGCACTCGCTTATAAGGCTACATAAATAATAAAAAATTATATCTTTCAATATGGGCCTTCGGAAAATTTGCCGCGATTTCAAATGGCCATATCTCTCAATTTTCCAAGGTAGCCTATATCAACTGATGCACGAAAACAAAGGTCTGTCAGTCACTGAAAGCCATAACTACATGCGCGGTCTGGTTACCGAGTTATAATCAGTAAACTATTTTTTTTTGCTCTATGTCCTTAGCTGATTGTAACCCCATAGCAAGAATATCTTCTGTTGCAAATATCTCGGCAACCAGAGCTCGGATTTCAGTTTGGCTTTCAGTAGTTAACTCAGGCTCAGGATAACGAGAACTATGAAATATGTCAAATTTAGCGAAATCGATTTCCTTATCATTTTCGAAAAATATCATTGGCTAACCCCTTGCCAAATTTTGGTTAGAAAAAAAAAAGAATCCAAAACCCGTCGAGTTATATATCAAATACAGGCAGAATAATGGCGATTAAAGAAGCACTATCCTGGCTCAAAGAAAACGTTATATCTTGCAAGGATATACGAATCTTCTCAGACAGCCAAGCCGCTCTCAAATCTCGCGTCTGTCTCCACAAACTCTCAAATAGTCCACGACTGTCGATCCCTGAGCAGACAAAATATAAGCTCTACAATTTGAGTGAGTCATAACAGGACACTGCCTCATAGGTAGACATGCTTTGAGGCTAGGGGTCTACGCAAACGACTTCTGTAGAAGCTGCATGGACGAGGAGGAAGTCCAATACCTTCTGTGTACCTGTCCGACGCTCTCCAATAGTAAGGCATAACTATCTCGGTAATCACTTCTTCGATAATACCAGTATGAACTGGCAACGATCGACAAAAAATGTCTCTCTATCTTCATTCTACTATTAATGAAGATAGTACTAATAATGAAGATAGATGGTTTATTTAAGTTCATTACTCTCCAATGAGTAACTTCTTTAGTGGTATCTCAACGGACTCTTGAGGTCTAAGTGAGTTAGTAACATCTAGACAGCCACTCCAACCTAACCAAACCTATACGTCAAACGAAAGGTCAAGTCAAACTCTATACATCGAAATAGGTTTCAAGTTTTTTCAAGGCCTGGTAGCCGAAATTATGGCAAGAACGTCAAAGTTTCGTCAGTAATTTTTTTATTTTTTCATTTCTGTGATCTGCACAGAGGTACAAATGAAAAACGCCAATAGCCATGCAATAGCAGCAGTAGGTATACGTTTTATTTTTAGGCCCATTTGGTATGTTTTGTGTGGAAAATTTAATGCAAATTTCAAATGTCTAAAAATGAGAATTCGATTTGCTATTAAATTCGATTAAAGCTAAAACACGGGCAATAACACCAGCTGCAGCTGTTTCTTTGGGCTAAGAAAGCAATTGAGTGGAAAAGCCCTCTCTCGAGCACCTAAGGTAAAATTGTATAACACCCTCATCATCCCAGTCCTGCTGTATGGTGCAGAGGCATGGACCTTGACAAAATCGGATGAAAGTGCCTTAGGCTGATTCGAGAGGAAAGTTCTTCGGGTCATCTTTGGCCCCGTGTGCAGTGCATTGAAGGGGAATGGCGAACAGCGAACTTTACGAGTTGTACAACGACATGACATGGACCTAGCCAGAAGGGTCAAGGTCCAAAGACTCACATGGCTCGGTCATTTAAAGCGGATGGACACCAATGCTCCGGCCGGAAAGCTTTCGCAAGGGGCGTAGGAGGAGAGGAAGACCACGACTTACGTGGCGCACTCAAGTGGAAGAGGACCTCAATCAACTTGGAGTGCAAAACTGGAGACAGCTAGGTAGGGACCGAGCTGGCTGGCGGAGACTGATTGAGGCCCAAGTCCACAAGGGACTGTAGCGCCACCTTAAGTAAGTAAGTAAAGCTACATTTTTAAGATTTTTTTTTTTTTTTTTATTTTATTAAAAATAACCGAACATATTTCTACAAACTCTGATCCTATATAGAAACTATTAAGATTAATTATATATATATTTTTTTTAAGATTTAGAGTTAGTAAAATAGAATATCATTTAAGAAATAAGATTATTATACACATCCATTGTTTAGAATTAATACTAACTAAATTTTTGAAATCTGTATAATATGTACTAAGATAAATTGCAAACTTAAACTGACAGTTTATTAATAAATTGTTATACATACTACATGCATACAATATTTATTGGTTAGGTTTAAAAAAAAAAAATTGTATGGTAATTTGTATTTGTTTTAGTCGGTATTACGAATGGAAAAGTCAATAATTTCTACAAGACACCGTCCCAGTTCTTCCATGACCATTTTTTCTGTTTGATAAGGTGTTAGTTCACCTTTTTCGCACTCATCTGCTTGTGCAATTAAGCACTGAATTGTTGCATCAACAACTTCTTGAGTTATAAAATTACATGGTTGTTTTTCAGCTGGGGGGCCACTTGCTGCCACCATAGAAGCCGTTACAGTTGGTGTTAACACCGATGATGTCTGTACTTTTGGGGTTATCATTTCATAGGTTCTCTTGCCTCTGTTGCTCGTATGATTTGAAGGAACAGCACTCTTTTTCGTATCCATGTCAAGGTCCGGATGATCATCTACATTACGACATCCTAAATAGAAACGAGGAAATTAATGAAAAGCTTACATCCACATGTATGTTTATTCGGTTTTTCTTACCAACACATTTACAATTCGATGAACATGATATTTTTGCTTCGTAACATTCACAGTAATTCTTCAAGCAGCCTGATCTTTTGCAATTACACCCTTTGTTATGCAGTCGTTGGTCACTTTCATTCGCTGCAGCTGTGATTTTTGGCCTAAATTTAAAATAAAGTGAAATATTTTTCAATTAAAAAAACACGCCTGCTAAGTTTTTTTTTCAAATTTTTGTATAATACAAATCCGAAATACAACTACATACTAGAAATATCGTTTAAAAAAATGTCAATGACATCATTACTGCAACCAACTACAATCGTGTAAGTTGTGTAACAGTAAGCCATGGAAATGAACATGATTGCTAGGTGAATAAGGAAAAAAAAAACTGTCAATAACGACGACCTCGGATCGGACTAAAACAAGTAGAAATTTACACATTAGGTGAAATACGGCGGCTCAAACTGGGAGTTATACTCTATTTGTTGGGGCTGTTTGTGTTAAGGTCACCTTCACTTTCTCCTGGAGTAGAAGCAATGTTTTTAGAAAATTAATTTAACACGATAATGCCGACGGCCTCTCATTGGTTATGCCGGGGAATTCAAGGATTAAAATGACGGTTAAGTTGTTATGTTATAAAATAAAAGTGAGGGCTTCCTTCGAAAAACACAAGAGCTAAGACTTAAAGACAGCACGAATGTGTTGCAAACCAAAGCAAGTTAAAGCATTCTACAAGACTTACTTGAATGAATTTGGGTTTCTGTCGAGACAAATTCGTATCGCCTTCTGTCGTTCGTCTTCATTATCTAGATTATTCAAACAATCCTTGCAATTGCAGTCTTGACAGAATTCTCCGTTGGCAAAGCAATCGCAATACAACTTTAAACACTGCGATTTGGTGCAGTTGCAATGTTTTCGTCGAATGGTCACGTTACTGGAATCATCTGATGGTGGAGGTGATGTATTTGCAAGCGACAATCTATGTGCTGTTTTTGAAACAGTCACATTAGATGAAATATTTGCTGTTGGTTTGTCAAGTTTTGAAATAAAAGGCTCCGCCTTTTGCTTTAGAGGTGACAACGGCTCAGCCTTTGTCACAGATTTAATTTGTTTTGGCTCAACAGTTGTAGGTCGGAGAATACTAAACAGTTTTTTAACAGGTGGTGGTGATACTTTTGAGCCGGTAACATACGATGCAGCAGCAGCGTTTGATCGAGCTTCTATGATAGACTGGCGTTGCTGCATTATTTTTTGGTTTTGACTGGTTACCGAACTGCGAATTAAGGATGCTTTCGATACAACGAAACATTTGTTTGGCGGTGTATCAGTTTTGGCATTTTGATTGTTACAAAGCCTTTCAATTTGCGAATTGATTTGAGAAATTTTTTGAGTCCGTACTAAACTTGAACCAGCACTTTCATTTGTACGCACAATGACATCATTTATTTTCCGATAAGTTGGAACTGTTGTCATTTTAATATGCTGCAATAAAAAACAAAAAAATAAGAGTGTACAACATAATAACCGTTAATAGAAGCCTACCCTATCCTTGTCTGTCAGTGGAGACTTAACAAAAATAGATTGTTTGTTGGGCTGGTTAACAACTGTGTATTTATGCAAACTTGACGAATCAGAAGGCGCAACTTTATGCTGCGACATACCACTTTGAACACTGTTTAAAACGCGAACGTACTGAAACCCTGGCTTTCCGGGGATTTGAACCGGATGCAATTGTCCACTTGTAGTGTTTGGTGACATTTTTATCATATTTCCTGACACCATAACTTGTCGAGGTGTTGCACCTTGTACTAAAACTTTACTCCCTCCATTATTTGGATTTGATGTTACTTGTTTTGAAGTTATTATTTGTCGCATTTTCGGCTTCGGTTCAATACTTGATACAATGGTTGAACCAATTGATCTTGGTGGCCTTGTTTGCGCAACTGCAGTTGGAGCAGATTTGATTTGCGTCTTCATAAGTACTTTCCCACTTCCTGGGCTTGCAATTAATTTGTTATTCCCGACTATTGTATTTGTATTGGATGCCTCTTTGCCAGACTTGTACGGTATAAAATTTCCATCTGGGGTGCGTACCACATGAATCGCAACTGTCTGTTTTGTTTGATTACTATTTGCAGGAGAATTTGTTGCAATTGAATTTGGGACTCGAACTGGAACTGTTTTACCACCTGGACGCTGCAAGTAGATTATTTTTCCATTTGCGTTTTTTGCAACAGTTGTTGTCAATGTTGATGAAGAAGGTGAAACGTTGGTTGTGCTTGTGGTTGTTGTTGTTGCTCTCGGTGCAATTCTTATAAAACCTGAAGAAGATGCAACAACTTTATTTTGCATCATACTGTTCAAAATTGTTGGTTGGGTTTGAGGGCTTTTGTATAGTGCCGAAGGAGTTGGCTTTTTAATATCTTTCCGTACAATTGTTATGGTTTTAGTGCGAGGCGGTTTTACCGACGTTAATTGTTGCTGTTTTATTCCGATTTTCTTTTCATTTTCTTCGTTTTTGTGTTCTCCTTCATTGTCAAAATCTTCTTCAATTTCATTAGCCAATTCTGCGTCTTGGTCTTGTTCAAAGTCGTTTTCTTGTTCTTCGTCTTCTGGCTGTTCTTCTATTTCAACTTCATTTTCAAAGTCATCATCTGAACCGTTGTCTTTGTTGTCCTCAGCATCATCATGGTCTGATTTAAGAATATCTTCGTAGTCAATTTCTTCAGTTTCGTAAAGTTTATCATCTGTAAGATAGAAAACAAAAAAGACATGAATGAAAATAAGTAAATAGATTGGCGCGACAGCTCTAGAAGAGCCAAAGCCTAAATGGCTTACACTCGTCAACAATTCTTTGAGTGCGTGTGAAGAATTCCATTTTGTCGATAGAAAGCCTAAGGATTCTGGTCATAATTTCGAAAAATCGATGGTAAAATAGGGCACGGAGCTTAAGGGGATGAGTTTATGGGTTGATTTCACATAGCAGGGAGGATGAATCGATGTGGCCTAGCAATAGGTGTGCAAACAGAATGGCAGTGAACGGCGATACGTTGGGCAAGAGATTGCAAGGTTAAGATGAGTTTGGTAAGAGGGTAAGTTAAGACTATTTTTCCATAGAAAGCCGCTGAAGCAAGACGGCGCTAAAGAATAGAGTCGGTGGGGGGGGACCTTGGAACATATCATCGAATATTGAAAGACAGGAGTCCTTTAAGATAAGACTTACATCATTTACAATAAGGAAAAATATAAGAGGCCAAATATGACTCCCTTGGGGAACGCCGAATGTGGCAGGGATAGATTCGGAAAGAGAGCATTGAAAAAGAACTTTGCAGGTGTGGTTCTCCAAGCATGATCTCAACTAACAAGTAAAAGCTGGTGGAAAGCCGAGGGCACAGGATAATGTTGCAATCCGGTATATTGAAGGAGAAAGGTTCACCGCGGACATTCGATGAGAATTCAATTATAAGCTCCGTAAAGAACGGACTATGCGATGATGAGTTGCGTAGATTTTTGAAGGCATACTCGTTCTCCAAATGCTCGGATTTGTTGCAAACATTGAATCGCGTGTCCTAACGTTGGTGGACCACATTTTGATCCACAAACGCAATTAATTGGACGACCACAAGGAAATTCGGGTCATGTGCCCTACAATTTAAGTCGTCAACGCGGCCATGTTCGAACATTTTGCATCCAACAACAAAGTAGTAGGAGTAGCAGTAGCGCGTTCAAGCAAACAAACTCTTCAGCTTATAGATGGCAAAGCAGCGTTTTCTGGGTCAGCTGGCCTTAGGCCTTCTTTCATAAATGGAATCCAACACAAAAATAATTTTATAATTCGAACCAGAAGCTTGTAATGAAGTAACACTTCTCTTACTTGTAGATCAGCCGCGCCAGGTTATCCAAGATCTGGTGAGAATAGCTACTGTAATCGGACTACTACTTGGAAATTTAACAATAAATAAAAACTCAACAAGTACCATTATGTAATCGTTTAATTTTTGTGTATCGATTATAAACTAAAAATACAAATAACTGATCTACGCTTTTGTTCTAAAAAAAAACGCTCTATTTCTTGACAGCTTGCTTCTTTTCACGAGCTTTCTTTCCTTCGGTTAACTCCAAACGTTCGGTTGGTGACAAACTTGGCAGCACTTTTGTAACGACTCCTGTTCCCAAAGTTAAATTTCCATCTCGCAATGTGAATCTTTGGCCTTGTTCCAAAACCATTGGACGTATAAGTCTCAAAATTAATTTTGTGTCTTCTCCAGGCATTACCATCTCTTTGTCAGGAATTTGCACTTGCACCGCACAATCCCATGTTCTCGAAAACATTTGAAGCTGAATGAAACTCATAAATGGTTTTGTTCGGCCACCTTCATCCTTGTTCAAAATGTAAACTTGTGCTTCGATTTGATCTAGAGCCTTTACAGATCCCGGTTTGCACATGACCATGCCTCGCTTGATGTCGTCACGTTTCAAGCCACGAACTAGAGCTCCCAATTGGTCGCCAGCTTGAGCTTCATCCAAAATCTGATGGAACATTTCGACACCAGTTACCGTCGACTTTATAACTTTGTTGTAGCCAACGAATTCGCATTCATTTCCCTTCTTAACAACTCCGCGTTCGAGGCGTCCAGTTACAACAGTTCCACGACCAGGAATACTGTATACATTTTCAACGGGCAACAAGAAAGGCTTGTCCAACTCACGAACTGGTGTAGGAATGAACGAATCAACTTCTTTTAATAATTGTAAGATAGCTTCAGACCCGATTTCGGGGCTTTTGTCATCCAAAGCACATAAAGCGGAACCTTTAACAACGGGTACATTGTCTCCATCGTATCCCATCTCGGACATAAGTTCACGAATCTCCATTTCGACTAGGTCAACCATTTCCTGATCGGCTGCGTCAACTTTGTTGATAAATACCACAATGTGACTTATACCAATCTGTTTTGCCAATAATAAATGCTCTCGTGTCTGGGGCATGGCTCCATCAGTTGCTGCTACAACTAATATGGCTCCATCCATCTGGGCGGTACCGTTATCATGTTCTTTATGTAATCAGCATGTCCAGGGCAATCGGTGTGACCGTAATGACGACTTTCGGTTTGGTATTCAACATGGGCCACATTGATGGTGATACCACGAGCCTTTTCTTCGGGTGCATTATCGATTTCGTTATATTTTTTGCTCTCAGCTAGTTTACGATCAGCCAGAACTTTGGTTATGGCTGCAGTTAGTGTTGTTTTACCGTGGTCGACATGGCCAATTGTCCTACATTGGCAATGGGGTTTCGATCGTTCGAATACTTTTTTTTCTACTGCATAGTTACGCACGGATGTATTGAATAGAGCAGTCGGTTGCAAAACTGAGACCGAATGGATATTCCTATAATAATCACATGTGAAATTCCTACTTTTGAAAATCAACTTATTGATGTTTCTTCCGAGAAGTGAAGGTGTTACAGTTGCAAGCGCACGTAATCCTACATAGCCGTACATGATTGTGCAGTCAATTTTTTATTTTAGTTTTAAAATTTTTACATAAAATAATAATGGAATTTTCACAATTAGCTGAAATTCTTCGGCTTCCCAGCGACAGCGAGCGAGAAATTGCGTAAAACTAACCTAACAAATACATAGTAAGAAAGGACATGATATTTCTGTCAAAACAGTAGCGACATCTGTATTCTGTGTGTTAAGTTATGGATGAAAGAAATCGCATGGAGATAATAGTCAATTAGGTGGGTTTTACACCGAGTTTCTATTATTTTGCGTGTTTCTTTTTTCCTCGAGCAGACCGCAAAAACTGTCAAGCAAAAGCTCTGAGCAAATCATGCTTCAACGCGTTTTTCTTATTGTGCTCAGAGCTCTGAAATGCGAGTAGCATGCTGAATACGTTCTGAACATTTTTTGATCACTCTGCTTTCGTTTTGAAATCAACGGAGCATTTAGTATTCATGAATATGATAACTGTATATTTTTGTATTAATAAAGCGATATCAGTTAAAAGCATATACAAACGAACCAGAATTTGTTCATCATTGTAGAATGTGTCACCCTCACTGTCACTGTCTTTCTCGCTCATCTTTGATTTGTAATTTTTTTTTGGAAATTCAAAAACGTCGTTTTCCATTGGACGTCTAGAAGCACTCGGAAGAGTCCAGATTTCTTTGGAAACCTTTGCCATTGGTCTGACTTTGACAGACGGAAGAGGACGACTCGTCTGTTTTGAAAACGCAATCAACTGAAAATGTCAGAATTAAATTTAACCCGTTCTATTGGAGGTAGAAGAATAAACATACAAAAATCAATGGAAAACGACTTCAGGGTGGTGTATTAACCGAAGCTTCTTTCGATTTATATTTGATGTTCCATGATTTTAAATCTTTATTTTTGTCGATTCAAAATTGATACAAGTAATAATAAACTTAAGGAATTAACGGACATGGCAATCTGTCGTCTGCCGTGGTGGCATGTGTGGGTCACTATGACTGGGTTAATATTGCAGAATTATCTCTTTCGTTTGTTAGTGTTGCCACAAAAAGGATGGCTGTTGGCCCATCCTCCAACGACGCAGTCGTGTGGAAGATTAAATTTTGGAATATGGTGGTGTGTCGAACGTTTACACTAGGGGTTAAGGTGTAACTCTCAGTGGATACCAGAGAATTAAAAATGAGTGCAAGTACAGGTCTTGCCAGATTGGGCTATTTATCGGAAACTGGGCCTATCTTTTTTCCATAAATTCCCGACAACAAATTTTGGTACGACAGCGACCCAATCCTAATTGGTGCTATAAAATAGGCCCAAATATAAACTTGGGCGATATTTTTTTCATTCAAATAAATCATATGAATTAAATATGATAAATACCCGTAAGGAAGTCCGACCTTCGCTGTTTTAGTCCGACTGTTTTATGCCTATATATTGAAAATCGTTTATCTAAATAACAAGACAACAAAACTGGTGGAAAAATATTCAAAGTTTCGTCCCAAGAAGAACGCGTGGAATAGCTACCCTCTATGTTAGTTTTGGCGTCTGTTTTTTCCCTACCTAAATTTCCAACGAAATTTGGAAGAATTTGTTAACTGAATTGGCTCTTAGCGTTATAAACATTTGCCGATGGAATTAGTTATCAGGGACTTATAGCATATTTTGTAATAGAGGGGGTGGGGAAATGTTATGGGAAAACAATTGTAAACTTTGCCTGTCCGCAAAGCTGTAGTTTGTAAGGATATTTTCTTTCAGGAATTGTGTAAAAAACATAACCATCAGGAATCGGGTTAACTGCAGTCATCGCTCGGATGCAATTTGCTGTTGGCTTGCAAACATTTTTTCACCCTTAAATGAAATGATATGTAAATTAAACGGCAAAACAAATTACCAATGTATTGACTATGCCCTTGAGGGATAGACAGTAACACGTATGTTTCTGATGATTATATTGTCCTTATAGACTGATTTTCACACAATTTGTATATATATTAGTAACTAATTGTATGTTAATCTGATAATTTTGCTAACTCTTCTTAATTAAATGAACTTATGTATTTTGTGCTTTCTTTGTTTTTTTTTTATTTTTTTAATATAAATTCATGTTTTGGTATTGGGCGGTACTATATTGGGCTAGTTTTCTCGGGCTCCGATTTTGGGCTACCATTTTTTCCCAAAATTGGGGCTATGGAACTAGTTCAGGACCTGGCTGATCAAATTAAAGTCAACGATCAAACATAGTAATTTCGAGAGTTTTTTTGTTCGTGAGTAAAATTTATTTACAAATCATCCCTTATTTCAAACGAGTTCAAACGAGTTTACTGCTTGAAAGTAAAAATCGCTTACAATCACCACTCCATTATTCATGGCGCTCGTAAGTAAAATCGAAAATATTGTTTGGTTTCTTTGAGATTTGTGTTGGTCACGGTGAATGGAAATGTAGGTAATCTATGGTCAGGAGGTTTATTCTTTGATTTGATTTGTTTCTACTCTCTCGAATTTTTATGCCAGTATAAAATTTGTTGAATAAAATAGAAACGAATAGAAATAAATAAATTGATTCTTTTGATTTTTTGTGTTCAAAACACCATTAAAGAATAACAATAGGACCTCGTGTATGGGTTTCAAATACATTTGGATTTCATGAGCAAATTAATCCGCGTTGATAGTTGAATTTTCTCCAGCAAAACCGGCGCACATATCACATTCCCTTGAAGAAGTTGACGGTTGTATATCCAAAGAGTTCGTATAGGGACTTAATAAAATCGTACATATTAGTCTTCTCTGCTGCTGTTAATAATCTCGTTTTGTTGCATGGCGGATATTAGAACGTAGCGTAGGATCTCAGGGTAAAATAAAGTCATCAGATAATGTTTCACTTTTCCTTTGAATTCAGTTAAAGTGAATGAATCCTTAACACCCAGGGTGAAGGTCGTCTCTTAAAAAGGGAGTCAAGAATATAACAATTTCATTCAATAAATTATTGTTGGTTTCTTGAATTCGTTGCAGCTGTTGTTTCTGCTGTAGAACATGCACAATATTTGGCATATTTTCTTGAATCGATTTGCACCTTAAATACCATAACATTTGCTCGCTGCCCCTTCTACGACAGGATAACCAAAAACAAATTTTTCCTTAACTACGTTCTACATCTTTATGATTTCACTTGAATCTTAATATTTAAAAATGTACTCTATGAAACAAAAAAAAAAATAACGAAAAACCAAAAATTATTTACTGAAACTAATTCATTCATAGCTTAACCTTAAAATGTTCTTTCATACCTCAATTTTTGTTTTAATTAGGCCCGTGTGTCGAATTGGGTGTTAAAAAGTGGGTTAAATACTTGGACGTTTGGTTAAAATTTGACACTTCGCATTGAATAAAATGTGTTTAAAAATTAGACTAGCTGCGGAGCAGGTTAAAATATGACAGTGGGTGGTTAAAAATTCATCCATTTTTAACCACAGTTCATCCAATTCGCACACCGGCCTTACTCTTATAAACAAAAAAGCAAGCATCCCATCCTAGAAAAGGATTACAATATATTATCCAGAGATAGTAGGTAGCTTGGTTAATAGGTAGAAGGTCAGATGTCTATAAAAGATTAACAATATTTTAAAATATTACTTATCAAAACTACATTCCTCTACAACCGGAAGCAGGTATTCCCACGACATAATTTCGTCAATCACCTATTTTACTATTTAAGTTACATACCTAACCTACTTTTAATGTACCCATGCATTCATTAATAATCCTTTACATATTTATGACTGCAAATCCGGCCAACCTAACTCATTTATAAACAATTAAACTATAACCCATACAAAGCCTGCATCTTTTCGTTTTATTTTTCGTAGAGAAAAAAAATGAAAACATCCAATGAATTTTACCCGAAAACTCGAACATGACTTGAGTAAGTACAAGCAAACAAATTGCTTGCTGAATTCAATTTGACTTGAAATGATCGAAAACGAAAATATATTATGTGTTTCCTCTGCTTGCTTGGTTTGACTTACAAGCCTTTTTACTTATGAATCAATTTATTCATAAGTAAGGGTTGCAAACGAGCGAGTATGAACAAGCACACAAGAAAAGTTGGATGTGTTCGAACTGTTCAAACATACTCATTTTGATCTCTGGTGTATATCCTAATGGGTACGTGTGTTGCTGGAACCGCGAATGTTGTTTCTTCATTGAAACTGGAGCAAGACGTCCACGCTGATTCCGGTATTGTTTCCGATGTTGATGGAGGAGGCGTTGTCATCTTTGATGGTCTCTTTGATTATGTTAATGTTCCTATCTCGGGGGACGGTTCTACAAGTAATTTGGCACTCAGATTTACAGTCTGGGAACAAATTTTGATCCGGTCGAGCTTATGTTCTCCTGTTAGGAAACCGTCTGCTGACAATGATTATGACCCACATTGGATAGGCGTTCATTGTTGTCCAACTCCACTTGTGTTGGCGTGTACACTTCGATGTCTTTGTCTTCTTCTGCCTGTGACTGGGGTTGAACGGTGGTTCTGGTTGCCGGTTTACGTTGAAATTGACATCTGGGGTACTTTAGAGTTCTTAGCAACCTAACTAATCCGTCTAGTGGTTTAGTTTGTTTGAGTTCACACCACCACCTATCTCATCTTCAAGATTTGAACGATCTGGAGAGCAGTGAATTGTTGCATTTCTTTAGACTTAACTGTGTTCTAAGCCATTCGTGGGGGTATAGTGACTTGAAATCTATGATGTTTTATGATGTATTTGGAGTGCCTTGGGATTGTTCTGAATTATGAGAGGCAGCAGGAAACGAAAAGCTAAAGTTTCTGTGGATTATTTGTCTATGTCTAAAGGTGTAATAAAGAATCATTTTTGGGGCAGCAGCAATAGTAATGTCCGCGGCGTAGTGGCTACGTTGATTATAACGCAGCAACACAGAAGCTGTGGACTTAAGTCCCACTCCTATCTAATGTTTTTATATCATGGGCACCTACTGCTGCTTGAAAGGAACTCACAAAACAACAGTATGAATAAGTGTTTCTCAACTAAGCTTTTTCGGATCGGCTTGACGCACTTTTGAATAGTTGACGAGTGGAAGTCATCTAGGTTTAAAATAATATTTTAAGATGTGTTCAACAGCAGTTTAAGTGTTTTCCAGAGGAAATGGTTCAAGAGCCTAACATTAAGGACATTTTCTAGATCCGGTGCTTCTGAAGCCATTTCCAATTTCTGTTATTTTTTCGCTTTTGAATGTGTTTATCTATTGTGTGTTCCAAATCTTGTAATTGTGAAGAGGAACCTGCAGATACCCATGTACCTGTCTATCAAACGTATGTCGTTTTTCATTGGAGGTCCAGATAAGCATTCGTGAAGAGATCCCAGAAGTCTTCTTCTGACTGATAAACCATTCCTTTTGTACCTGAATACGGACGACTGAACTGAATGCCTTCTGAAGTGAGTAGACAGAACTTCTTCCGTTTTTGAAAACAGGGATCGTCCGAAGAATGACACTTACATCCATAACCCGATTTCCATTGGAGATAGAACGATACCATAAAAATAAAGGACTTAAGGAAAAACGGACAGATACTCAAAAAAATAAAATTGTTAAAAAGGTCAAAAGCTGCAATCGAAATTATTGTTTTCTCAAAAAGCTATGTTGAGCAAAAAAAAAGGGGAAGCTGATTCTCCTAACTTAAATTCAAAATTGTCAAGGATCGAAATGATGCCAGAACGTCTACGTGCTTCGGTTACATTCTTTACATTTCATCATTACAATCGTTACACCAACAACAATATAAGACTATCACAGCCTCAGCTAGACGTTACGCAGACAACAAGGAATAATAAAAGTGGACCTATTTTGCTATTCAAAAGCGGTCTTGGACTGAGAACACATCATCGTCGTTGGTCTACCTTTTTTAGTTATACAGTTTAGAGAAAGTTTGCTTACAAACATAGACTCAACATTTTATTTTCCTAAAAGAACTCTCTTTAAATGTTTGTAAAAACGGGACTTATTTACAAATAACGTACAAACGTCAGTAAATTTGACAATTTCGAATGCTAATGATAACTTCCAATACATAGTTTTATATTGAACAGAACAGCAGCTAGGCAAAAAAAAAACACCTTCTTTGTTCTTAGTTCTGACTCTGATTAAAGTCATTATTAAAAATTGACGTTTCTTCGAGAACTAATATCTTTTTACTTATAATTTTATATCAAAAAAGTGTTTTATTAGAAAAGCCATCGAAATTTTAGAAAATATAACATGTTCAATAGAGTCATACCTGTGTCCATTGTTGGAGTTTACTGTCTTCTTCCCGCGTTTTAATGTGGTTCCAGTTCAGTATAGTCACTGGTTGTTTTTTTCAGTTGCATTCAATAGTAATGCTTGATATACAAAATCCATAAAATAAATTACTCTTTTGAACAAAAAACATAAAAAAGTATAAAATAAATTTGATGTTAAAGGTCTTTAAACTTGAGTTAATATAATCTTTCTATTTTGAACTTTCATAAGGGTTATTTTTTAGGCGATTTTTTTCCATTGAAAGTAAAATTCACTTTTTGTATTCGAAATAAAACAATTTTTGCTTATTAACTATGTACATCATTTGATTCGGTGTGTGATTGCGGTCCAGCGTGAAGCAAACGAACGTTTTTCAAGATGAATAATTATTTCCACAAATAATTTTGAATTTGTTTTAAATTGTTTTTTGAAATTGTACTGAAGAAGAATTTTCAATTTCCCATTTTGACTATATCCATCAAAAAAGTACCATTATAAAACTTCATTATGGATTGCGAGGCCGAGGCTTAGGTTGGTAGCATTGGTTGACGCGTAATATTATCTGCATGATAGATTTATTCATGCGTTCACATTCGTTTTTTATAATGCTTACCTAGTACCCATTGGACGCATTTCACTAATATAGTCTCTAATAGGTCGATTAAGCAGTCGAAAATTCGACAAGCGTCGACTGCACTATAAAGTTATTCGAACTGTTAGACTTGACAGATTTAACTACGCAACACAGACTGCCAGCCGTGCGAAAAAAACGTACAAAATTTCAAAACAAATTTGATATTTTTGTTGCACTAAAAAAAAAAACAAGAAATGGAAATGCAACATGTTCATGCAAAAGCTCTTCGGGTGTGGAGAACGATACACCCCACTGGCAATTTTTGGAATACCGAGTGGGATGATAATGGAACCTTTCAGAATCTTGAATCAAAATCAATCGTGGTAGCGATCATTGCTGAATGAAAGGCATATTTCAGCTGGATTGCTGGCTGTTTAGAATTTGCTATGAAAAAGTTAAATAAATTCTCTTTTTGTCAAATTTATATTTCCTCGACTTCTGGAGAAGATTTTTAATTATCCAATATGACATTTTCATCAATTTATAATAAATCAACTCCTTTGCCTTCCACTACACAAACGGATTCTAATTCTCGAGCAGCAAGTTGTTCGTAATCAACAGAATAACCCACCAAACACCAATTCCAACCACCGTCAAGAATTTGCCAACAGCAATTCCCGTCTGTCCCAATTAGAATCGATCCATTCCCAAAATTTCTATATAGCAATATGCTCTAGGTGAGCTATCACAAAGTAATGCTCTGTGTATTTAACACACGGAACACCATCATGTTTAAAATTCCTTGGTCCATAGCAGTCAATGTCTGGGAACGCAACGCTATCCAGTTTTTTATACTCGACATTTTCATACCAAATGCTACTGAATTAAGCACATACGTAGTCGGCCTCATCGCAGGCCGATTCATTGCTATTTGCTACTATGATCGACTGACGGGCTAATTTAATTGCACTCAAGGAATTCCTTAGATAGGAAACTGCAATTGACAATAGGGGTCCGAGAGGATTAAAGTTTGACGCTCCTCTTATTCTGAGCAGCTTGAATACAAAATAATACTTACAAGACATTTGTAAATACCAATGTAGAACATTTCAAAGAATTTCTTACCAATAGATTTCATTCTTATGATTGTGTTTATTGTTTTTTTTTTTTCATAAAACTCCTTTCCTTTATTTCATTTGTTTTAAATAATCAGCTGTCAGTTACAAAAATTAACTCACCTTTCTGTGGTGAATTTGCTGTGAGGGTTCTTATTTACATATAAATTTGACAGAGATTATCGACCTGGCATTCGACTGTAGCGCCACCTAGTTACAAGCAGAGTTAGCAATTTTTTGCATAAGTTTGTATTGAGCAAACATTTTTGATGAAACCGAGAAAATTGAAAACGTCAATGTTGATAATACCTTTAATAGATATACAAAGCTCTCATGTGCATTCGGGCTTGTCTTGTTCAATTTCGGATGAAGCTGGTGTATACTTATCTAAGGTTTTTACGTCTCGCGCCAACTGGTTGCCAACAGAAATAGCTATTTTTTCAAATAAGTTTGTGTTGTGAAGTAAATGGCTATCTCTGTTTTCAACTAGATGGCGACTACCAAAACTGTCATCTTGATTTTTATATTATAATAAAGATGTACTAAAACACTATCGCTGTCTGGAATTTATTTGAAGTAAGCTACTTTATAATTAAATGTCATTTCAAGCAGGCAGTTACAATACAAACTAGTGGTAAGTCAATACTACTACCCGAATATATATACAGACAAAGGCCCACATCTTTGATCAGAAATAACTACATTAGGCGTTTTTCTCTAAGGAGGGTGCGGAGTAGAGCCTGAGCTCATCGAGCTTGGACTGAGCAGAGTAAGCTCAGACCTTTCCCAAGTTAATAAAGAAACAAACCTGGGCATGGAACTGGTTTATTTTTTTTCGCGTCATCTCATTCGTGATATGAACAAAATAAATGAAGTTGGACGCGCGTAATTTTTTACCTCATCTACTCCATCAATCTTTACCGAACTCTTAAGGTATGTTCAGCGACACTGTTTTGCACACTTTGGAACAGAAAAGTACAGCTTTTTGGTGTTCATTGACACATTTGCTGTTCCAAACTGTTCTGATTTGGTGTTCATTGAGTCTGTCTAGAACAGTTTGGAACACTTTTGGACAGGATTTTCTGTTCCATCTTTTTAGGTAGAACACATTTTGTGTTCTAAACTGTTCCAAACTGTTCTGACATTTCTCATGAAGCTGTGCTGTACTGTGCTGTGCTGTGCTGTACTGTGCTGTCTTTTTTCTCGCTGAACAAAGCTTTAGATCGCGCTCTGACCACGGTCTGGTCGAAAAAAAATAAACAAAAGTCTGAGCTAAAAAAGAAATACGGTTTTCTTTTTACAGCTCCGTACCCTGCTCAGAGCTAGAAAAGAAAAACGCCTATTTATAACATTTTCAGCGGTACGACTGGCGGAAATCTCTGTAAATATATAATCTACCACCGTTCGTCAATTTGAGCTTGGAGCCAAATTAGTTTCCCATCTCCGTCTTTTTTCTGCCCGCAATTGTAAGAAATTTGGTGATTTCACTAATACTCTCTCAAAATTCCGATTGTCCCCTCAAATTTTGAGAAAGCGTTTTGTGTACAACACCCCCCCTCTAATACGATATCAAAAATTCTCCGGCCGGAACCACAATGATGATAAAATAAATCTTATTAAGGGTATTCATGCAACGTCGATATATCCCTCGTAAACATTCGTATAAGGCGTAAGTTTACACCCTCGTATTTCAAATGTCAAAATTTGTATGGACATTTTTTTACACAGGGCTGATAAATTTGCGCTACGATTGGTCGCGCAAACGGGGTCGTAAACTACACAAATTTCAAATCTAGTTCTAGTTGTCATTTTATTTTATGTTAATTTTGCTGTGTCAGAACAAAATTCAAATTTAAAATCAAGTTCTCCATTTTATTTTATGTTAATTTCGTTCATATGTATCTTTCGTTTCAAGATTTATGTAGTTCTACACAGCTTGACTTATGAATGCGTTCATGCAAACCAGAGCGTAATTTACGCAAATACGTAATCGACAAATTTATCTTATTGCATGAATACCCCTTATGATTTTTGGAGGGAGTAAAACAGTAAGGTCAGTTTTCCCCCAAATCTCTCGTTTCTATAGATTGTTGTACCAATTGCAGCAATTTTTCTCATAAACTTTTGTAGTTTGTCAGTGGAAGTGGAGAGAAGTGAAGTTTTCTTTGAATATTCCATCCACTTTGTTACAGAACCCATAGCACCAGAAATTCTTATTTAGTTCGTATCTGGAACCGCCATTTTTTTAAGCCCAATGGATTTTTCTTTCAGTAAAAATTAAGAAGCGAAAATGTTACATCAAATATAGTATAGATAAAGTTCATTTGGTAAAACATCATTATTGTTACTGTGATACAATTCGACCGTAATAACTTATAACGAAATTGATTCTATTATTTTATTTCGCAAAGTCGAGACATTTCTACAAAAATTTTAATTCCCTTTGCAATACGTCGCGCAGCCATTTCATAAAAAAAAAATAGAGAAAGGAAGAATTTATGTACTTCTAAAGTCGATAAGTTTTTCTATTTAAATAGAGTCTTTTGGCATCAATATAAAAAAGTGAATTTATAGATGTGTTAAGTCAAAAGTTGTAATTCCTTTTTTTTAAGTTATTAGTCTTGAGCGTCTGCTTTAATCTGTACATTTGTAGACAGGACTACATACTTACGGAAATCAAATGTAAGGTTTAGTTCTTAAGATAAACTTTGAAAGCCATTCAAATCTGAGAATTGGATCTCCGTTTCTTGAATTTATTAAAATTTTCATCTGCCCATCAATCTTTGTTAGAAAAAATATATGTATGTGTATTTGAATTATTATTTTTTTGCTTTTAGATAAGAAAATTCGTTGGTTGTGTGTAACTATGTAGGGGGCAAACACTACTTGATATATCTCTTGTGAAAACTAATGGCTATTAAAAAACGAGGCTTTCAGTAATTATCTATTTCGAAATGAATGCATAATAGGCTGCCAATGAATGTTTTGTTTTTGATTATTCAGAACTTTTTTTGGATTTCTGTTTACTATTTACCAGCGAAAGCCTTATACCTTCCTAGAAAGACACGAAACAATCCAAGAGACTGTTTAAAAAAGGATATTGTTAACGAAAATGTTTGCTATGTTTTTCTACATATTTTCCTAATTTTGTCCAAGCCTAACTGCAATTTTTATAACATTTTCACACGAGAGCGATATTTTGATAACTACCTATGGTGTTTGTTCTCGTTAACGTTGCTTTACAGAAGAGAGCATTTCATTAAAGCTGCAAATGTGCGTTCCTGTCCGTAAAATCGTCTATCCCTCGCAAACGGGAGCTTCAGATCCTTTCGATCTTTAAAAATTTACAATTTTAAACCTGGCTTGCAGTCAACACAACACATTAGTATTACACCAGAGCCATTAAAATTAACACGTAGTATAGCTACGTGCATACTCTTATTTTACCTTGAAAAAATAGACAGGTTTCCCTTCTAAGGATACGTTTTTTTGCTCAAATCCGAATATTAACTGTGCTCTTAAAGCGACCCTCGAGCAAATAGAATAGGTTTTATCTTTTCAATCATCATCATTATCGTCGGCCTGGCTTCTTTCCTCCTTTTGCAAGATGGCCAACGCCATCCAGTTCCGCACCCCAAGACTTTGGGCGTCCTGGTCTACGCCATCCTTTCAGCGTAGATTTGGTCTGCCGCGCTGAATATAATACCATGAATTGTACCGCTTAGGACCTTCCGGTCCGGTTCCTCTTCGCCCACCGGAGTCTTGCAAGCTTAATTTTTGTCATCAAGTCCGCTTCGCGGTAGATTTGTTCGGTTGTGGTTATACCATCTCCGGAATCGTCCTTCTTTTCTCTCAAACACGGCTAAGAGTTGAGAGTGCATTTGGCTAAGCACCTAGGTCTCGGATCCGTAGGTGAGTACTGGTAAGACTATCGTCTTATACAGCAACAGTTTCGAAGTAATGGTAAGATTTAAAGAGCCTCGAATGGCTAGATAGATTCTGTTGGCTTTGAGCAGCCGAGTATTTCTTCTTTCATATTGTTATTGGCTGCTAATATTGACCCAAGGTAATTGACGGTTCGAATCGAACTACTTCGAATTCGTGCTCTCCCACCTAAATAGTTGTTCTTCTACTATTGCCAACGTTTTTATCAGACAGGGACACCATGTACTTCACCTGGAAGAATATTTCAATGATAATCCCAGTGAACTTGTTAGCAAAGCCTTATAAAAAGCTCAAAATGGTTCGGCTAGAAGGAATTAATCCTTACAGCGTTTTTCATTGTAACCTGAAAGAATTGCCCTTAAAATCGAGAATAACACTTCTCAACAAAACATGTTTTTTGGTTTTGTAATAGAATTTGTTCAGCAAGGACATACACCCATTCTTAATTTATCTTTCTTTTATTATTTTCAATAATTTGCTTTCAAAATAAACAAAAAACTTTTCACTTCGGTCGGTCGGTAGAGCCATTTAAACAGATTAAAATTTTTAAATTGAGTTCCGTAAGTTAGGTGCGTTGGCTGGCTGCTAAGCAGAACGTCGTGGATTCGAGTCCCACTCGTGCCCATAGTTTTTATTTCATCTTTCACGGGCACTGCCTGTTGCGAAGAAATGACAAAACTTCCAAGAGCATCAATAAGTCATGAAAAAAAGTGCTTCTCAACTTTGACTTTGGGAGTCGGAGTTAAATTATAGGTCCCCTCAATTCTTCACACGCACTTCGAGAGAATTGTTGATGAGAGTAAACCAGTTAGGCCTTGGCTCTTCAAGAGCTGTCGCGCCACTCTATTTATTTTATTTGAATTGAGTTTGTCAAGCTAGAATGTTTTCATGTGTGTTTTAAAAAGAGCAATTCTCTCAATTTGGGAGATCAATTCTTTCCTCTTCAGAATCGATCTAGAAGTACAGTGCCTTGCATAAGTATAACTGCACCCGAAAAATTAATTTAAAAGAAAACCTACAATAGGAGTGACTCCTTACTATTTTTTTTATTAAGTAACATCATAAAGTACCGTTATTTCCTCTCCTGGTGTTTAAAAATTAAAAACAGATTTTGTTTTATTGCAAAAATATAACCCCACAATGCAAATCTCTTTGAAGCTGCATTCAGTCAAGTGCTTTCATATCAAAAACAACAATGCCACGTGGTACGCATTTAAGCAAAATTGAAGAAGGCAAAATCTTGGCTTTTCGGTCAAGCGGCCTAAGTCTTAGGGCTATTGGAAGACGAATTTCACGATCGGATCGTGTCGTTCGAAATTTTTTAAAAACATCCACAATCTTATGCGACAAAAGTAAGACCATGCGTCCGCAGAAGCTGACACGTTGCGCCAAAAGGCGTTTAATCAATGCTGCATCCAATTCGGTGCATTCTTTGCCCGAATTTCGTAACGAATTGGGCTTAGGAGTTTCGTTTTCAACCGTTTCTCGTGCTTTAAAAAGCAGTGGAGTGATTGTTCTGGAAAAAATGGTGCCAGTTCCAAATTTAACGGCAGCCCACAAACAAAAAAGATTGGAATTTGCCCGCCAAAACATAAATCGGGATTGGAAAACCGTAAGTGACTTTCTATTAATCTACACTAAAATGTCGTTATTCCAAATGGCATACTGGAATTAATGTTTTTTATTAGGTTAGTTTTAGTGATGGAAAAAAGTTAAATCTCGATGGACCAGATGGATTAAGCGGATATTGGCACGATTTGAGGAAAGAGAAAAAGTTTTTTTCCAAGAGGAACTTTGGTGGTGGCAGCTGTATAGTTTGGGGCCTCCTACGAGCGTGGTAAGGTTGCACTTGCCTTCACCTCTAACAGAATGAACAGTTCTGACTACACTTCGGTCCTTGAAGGGAATTTGGTACCTTATTTAAGACGATTTCGCCGAGTTGAGCATGTTTTCCAGCAAAATAATGCCCCAATTCATGTAAGTCGTCAAAGTTTGGATTGGTTCGAATCGAAAAACATTAATTTGATGGAGTGGCCGTCACATTCTCCAGATTGCAACCCCATCGAAAATCTTTGGGGTATTTTAACTCGCAAAATGTATGCCCATAATAAGCAATTTGCTAGTGTTGCTGAGCTGCGAGAGGCAGTTGTGGCAGAATGGAACGCTTAAGACGACACCATATTGAAAAATCTAGTTAATAGTATGCCAAAAGAATTCTAAGATTGGTGGAAAATAGGGGCAACAAAATTGCATATTAATTTTTTGTTAAAAATGAACTTAAAACAAAGAAAAAACAAAAAACAATAAATGCGGTTATATTTTTGCAATACATTAAAATCTGTTTTTAATTTTTAAACACCAGGAGAGGAAATAACGGTACGTTATTTTCTTCTCAATTTGCTTGATCAGTGATGCAACTCAATAAAAAAATAGTACGGAGTCACTCCTATTGTAGGTTTTCTTTTAAAATGCATTTTTCTGGCTGCGGTTATACTTATGCAAGGCACTGTATTATTTTTGACAATGAAACGTGGAAAAATTGCACACTGTTTCCGCAATTACTCCATCCTAGCCAACCAATACAGGAATATATGTATTACAATATTATATTGTTTTTTTACACACTAAACATTGAAAATAAAATAAAAATAACCTTTAATTTCAGAACATCGATTAAATACTAGGTACCTATCCAAGATAAATGGTTCGAATCATATGAGGCATATGTTAGAATTCTAAGTAGTGGATAGCTAAACTGAACACAAAAATATAAAAGAGAAAAGCAAACAGCAGAGCGTTATAAAAATGGTTTCAACACGTCAGATGAGTACAAGCTTATCGGGTAACAATAACGCGTCGAATAATGCCAGTGAAGTGGAATCAATGCAAAGGTTCTCTGTCATAACCAGACAAGCAGCTTCTAGTAGTAATGTTGTGTTAACAACACCAAGTGGAAGCGGAATCGGCTCCATGTCAAGAGCATCAGCGAGTGGATTTACAAATTCAAGCTTCCAACAACAGCATATTCAATCTCAATCATCGACATCAAATCTTATAGTTGCTGCCGGCAGACCATCAAGTGCATCTGTCACACCACAGAGCGTTTTCCTGTTGGATATGCCAATGGAAATTTTAGATAAAATATTCTCATATGTATCTTACAAGAAGGTCGGCCAGTTGCGAGTGGTAAGTTGTAAATTTTTGAATTTTATTTGAACTAGTTTCAGTTGAAACTTAGTTGAAACTTTTGGCTGTAGAAAGGTGTTCAAAAGAAAAACAAAAAGATTAACGAATTTATCCATCCTCAGGTATCCCACAAAATGAATGATATCTGCATGGCTGTGTTGAATTCGACATTTTCAAAATTAATCAATCAAATGGTGAATCGTTTCCAAAATATCAAGGCCAAGATGCCACGTCGTGAATCGGCTCGCAGAAATCATCCCCTTGCATGCGAGTGTGATATTATCGAGACATGCTACATGAGACTTTCTCTTTTACAAATGACTTTCGGTAAACATATCGAACGCAAGCATTGTTGCTTTTTCCCCGGAGGAGTAAGTTACTTTTGTGTTTTTGTTCATCGCATTTTCTAATATTTATATTTATTGTAAACAGATCTTAGATGAAGTTTATAATGTCTTAAATTATATAAGAAACACATCGAGGCTGGAGAAACCTTATCGTGTAACGGATGAATTGTTTGATCTATCAACGATGGCTATGGAATATTTCAAGGATCATATTGAACCAAATCTTCCCGACATTGCTTATTTCAATAAGGACTTTTTTAATTTGCCAAACACGAAAAGACGTAAGAGGAGACCGTTCTTGTGCTAATGTGTGCCTTAATTGATTTAATTTTTATCATTTACAGCAAGTAGCAGTTCCTTGAAAGTATCATCAGAGTTATCTGATAGTTCATCGAATTTACCGTCTCCCCCACAAAGTAATATGGTTTTAAGAAAGGGAATTCGTAAAATCAAACAGGGAATGAAGATGTACAATAATCAATTATCGATGTTGCGTAGTGAGCTACGAAATTGCAAGAGAAAATCTTCGGAACAGGGAAAACAAATTGCCGAACAACAAAAGCTATTGGCTGAGCAACAGAAACAAGCATTGGAATATGCAAATCGCTTGGACGAAAACGACAAGAAAAACGAAGAAATGTCGAGGAAATTTTCTACTTTGTTGCAGGTGAGTGAGATATCAATCTAATTCATTTGTCGGTTAGAACTAACACATGTAAATGTATAGTAAGAAAAGACATTGTGACACTGGCAACGTTATACATTACTTTGTAATGATTGTGCATTCAAATGGCTTAATTTCATGTACCCGACGGAGACATGTTAAAGTGGTTATTATCCCGAAGGTCGGCAGGCTAGAACACGAATCCGCGAAGGATTTTAGACCAATAAGCCTAACCTCCTTCATGCTTAATGACATAAAGCGTATTCTTGACAACCATATTACAGACATCACGTCCTCCCGAAAGTTCCCAACACGCTTAATGGATTGTCTACGGAGACAGCCCTACATGAAGAAATGCGTACGCTTTAGACGTTGAACGAAAGCATTCAAATTACTAAAACTATATCCAAATCCAAACCGAAATACAGCTAGTTTTTCGGACTCTCAGGCGGCTATTCAAGCAATTGATTCGTCTCCATTATAATTGGTCCAACACTGCCGAAGTGAGCTCTCAAGAATGAACATTACAGTCAGGGTCATTTATATGGGTTCCGGTCACAGTGGCTTTACGGGTAATAAACGGGCTAACTCGCGTAGAGAGTCACAATCGAATTAGTACTCTGAAGGGCAATATCTTGGTGAAGTAGCCTTATAACAAACTAATTTGCAGACTCAGGCAACACAGCCAGGGCCGTTGCAACATGCACTGGACACTGACACGGTGATATCGATATGATACGTGAATTAACACATGGTTGATTTGGTTGACTGTTTGATCATCAAGAGTTCGCCAGGTTGCTGTTTTAGATTCTTCTAGGAAACCTAGTGCTATTAATGAACGAATTATGAGCTACAGAGCTCCAGGCATGCTGCCAGCTGCTTCTTCGTAAAGGCTGCTTTAGTGCCTACCAGCTAATCTAAAAAGAAGATCGATCTGATTTTGCGTGAGTCTTTGAGCGTCCCTGACGTCTTATTCAGGAGTCAGCACAGGCTCGGAAGAGCATGCGGTAGTTCGTAAAACTCTTAGGTTAGGTAAGGTTGGACTGGCTGTCTAGATGTTTCTGACTCACTTAGACCTTAAGGGTCCATTGTGATACCACTAAAGAAGTTACTCATGGGAGAGTAATGAACTTAAACAAACCATTTTGTACTTTTAATGAAGGTAGATTATCGAAGAAGGGATTACCGAGATAGTTATGCTTTCTATTGGAGAGGGCCGGACATGTACACAGAAGGTATTGGACTGTATCCTCTTCCTCCTCGTCCATGCAGGTCTACAGAAGTCGTTTGCGTAGACCCCTCAAAGCATGGCCGAGTTCGTAATTGCAGACTTTGTTGCCCATGCCCTGCCTTAAAGATGCTCAATGACTTTTATGAACTCAATTACAACTGCATGTGTGCGGTCATAATACTTTATTTAAAATGAGTTCACAAAAGCAAACGTTGACAAAATAAGAACAAAAATTAATTGTTCTTTATTTGGTTTGTAGTTATTCATTCATTCAAAAAATGGCTTTCAACCAAAATATTTTTAAAACGAATTGTTCTAAGCTTTATGGAAGAAACTGTTTTCGAAAACATTTTACAAAAACTTGCGGAAATAAAAAAATTGAAAAGTTAAGAAAGAGGAAAACCCTTGGACTTTTCGTATGATATATGTAAGCATGGCGCAATTTTAGTTATTCGAAATCATTGTTATCTAATGATTGAATAAAGGGTCAATCGCACCCAAAAATGTTTACACTTCAGTAATATTACGATCAAAAGCAAACTAAAACTAGCTATGCCCGCGGTGTTACTCGCGATAAACGGGTTAAAAAGAAGCGTTTGTCATTTTCTAACCCCTTAACCACCACTAGCTGTGCAGAAAATCATGTCAGTCACATATACCCTTTGAAAACTTACAACGGGCACCATAGATATTTACTTTATATAAGTAACCTATGTGATATTCTAGACTATAATCTGTCTGTGTGCTAAATTTCATCCAGATCCGTTAAGTACTTCTGAAGTTATTGAGCACCAAACATCACATTTGATCCCTGCCATTTTCCTGCAAATTCAGCAACAAAATAAAAACAAATGCCGACTTGACCGCAATATGACAGTCGTTATACTTTTATGAACACAAGTGTTGCCATGCTCATGTAGAACTAATGCTGTTTGTTTACATTTACGAACACAATTTAGGCAGTACTGCGGAAGTCTTACATTTACGAACTCAGCCCATGTCTACCTATGAGGCAGTGTCCTGTTATGTAGCTTATATTTGTCTGCTCAGGGAAATCAAGCCTTTTGACCGTTTCAGGTCTATGCTTAGCCATATTTGTTTAGTTGCTAGGCAGGTGGTACCCTGTGACAATCTACCATTTGTTAATTCTAGAGCGTATTGGTTGAGAAGCTCATCGGCTTTGCAATTTCCCGGGATATCCGGATAAAGCACACTTATTTCATCTTTGTTATGTGTAGTATTATATCTTACAGTTATTTTAATGATATATTTTATTTACTTAAGGAACTCAACAAATGTAAAACCGAACTACAATACTGGCGCTCGAAGAGCCCCGCTATGCCTATGTGTACATCTTGCGGTCAGAAGATGACCCCGATCGTTCCACCAGAAGATTATCAAGCATTGGTCAATCAGGGTGTCAAACCCGAAGATATCAATATCAATGTGGATGACACCGACGAGAGTGACACAAGCAGCAGTAATATATCATTGAATAACGAATTTGCGTTTCCCGATGAATCGACCACCGCAAAGTTAATTGCTGCAAATACTGCATCCAGGAACTTAAAACGTCACAATAGCAGTGCTTCTTCGTCAAATCAAAATCAGCAATGTGGCAATAATAATTCGATGTCAGTTAGCAACGTTCTCAATGCTAATGCTGATAGTGTCGTTTGCAACAAACGACCCACAATACTGGCGTCCACATCAATCACTGGCCTAAATGATCTCACTTTAGATACGTTACAAAATGTAGTTGCTACTACAACAGCGGGCGGCAATAGTGGATGGTTGGCAATTGGATCAGGAGTTGTTGGACAGAGCAACAACCCTGGATCAACAGGTTATCCAGCAAGTATGTTTTATGGATCAACCGATAAAGCTGGCCCATCATCGGGAAATGTACCCATAGTACTGGGATCATCTTCATTTAATGAAAACAACACTGTTGGCATAGAAGAAACTGTTGTTGCAGCAGCAGATGTAACATCTTTAAGTATGTTGACGAATAATGAAACAAAAAAAGCACGAAGAGTACAAAAAGGCAGTAGGTGCCATAATGTTAGTTATAGCAAGCGCAAATAAGTACATTAAAACGAGTAATATTAGAAAGTGTGTGTATACAAGAAAAATAAGAAACAAACAATGTGTTTTTAAACAACACAAAACAATCTAATTGAAGATAATACAAAACATAATATTTAAGAAGAGTGTGCGATCGGACTTTGGATAAGAGAACAAAAATTGTAATCATTCATCTTTTTTTTTTGTTTGTTTTGCAAGAGCACTATCAAAATAGATTTTTGATTAAAAAAGAAACTAATGTTGTGCTTAAACATAATCCATAGGTAAAGAAAGAGGGTAAGTATTATAGCAAAAATGTGCTCTTACAAATTGAAGTAACAAGTGATATGTATCTCAATGTCCAACCAAATCAAATTTGATTTTAAGTACTTTGCTGTTTAAAATCAAGATTTAAATCTGTATAATCTTAGAAATAGTACTTAAAACAAAGGCAATAAACAAGCAAAAATGTGTAAAATGAAAACTTACCTTACCCACTGTACTGCTTTATAAATTTCACATATCTGTGTCTTCGTTTTTGTCTCTTCTTCTTGTATTTAAGATATGGAGTTACAAGGTTATTGACAAAAAATTAAAAAAAAAAATTATAATTTTCGTTCAGTTTGTAAAGTTGTTCTTAAGATTAGGTTATAAATTATAGTCGTTGAAAAACAATATTCAAGCTGCAAACATTTTTTTCACACCACTGTACTTTAAAAGAAAACGTCTATGAACATGTGGCATCAAAGGTGGTGGTATTTGAATTTTAATTAAAAAAAAAAAAAAAAAACTAAATAGCTGAGGTTTTGAAGGGGTAGACGGCCTGCTTTCATGATTATAAATCACCGCCATTGCTTGGTATACACAAAACAAGGCATAAGCATGGTATGAACAATCGGCCCTATCGAGATAACCGTCGGAGCGGAATTTACACCGATTTCCTCCGAATCGGAGACATTTTGCTCGTCAGAGAACTACCTCGATGCAATATTCAGAGGAAATCGGAGAAAATTCCGCTCCGACGGTTACCTCGGTTGGGCCGAATGTTTTTTAATATGAACACAGTCAGCCCTATCGTCGTATCCGTTCGGAGAAACCTACGTTCGTAGAAAGTTCTGATCGTAACATATTATTTGTTCATGGTATCGTTTCGTAAAGGAAATATTGACGTATAATAACGCATGTCGTTTCGCAAATGTTCCGACACAATTTAGCTGTCGGAACAATCGAGGACGCGCAAAACAAAATAATCGGTGTGCATCGCATAGCGTTTGTTGAATTTTTGCTCTTCGCCGCATGAAATCGTGATGCGTTGCTCTGAGTTTGGAATTTCAACGCAAATTTGAATTTTTTTCCTGAGTATGTACGATTTAACAATCGGAAGAGTTAGGACGATACCAAATTTGTATGTTTCGTAAAAATCGGATAAAATTTTGTTAAGATCGGATACGACGATAGGGCTTAGTATCTAGCTTCATTTTTTTGAAAAATCAAGGTTAAAGCTCTGATCCGCAGCCATTTGATTCTGGTGAACAAAAAAAAAACACACTTACGATTCCCATGTTCCCTGTGTTAAAATATTTCAAATGCACAACATCAATTAATTTCTATTACAATAGCAATTTTCTAATTAAGTAATTAATTGCTCTCTAGACAAACAAACAAACTGTCACAAATTACATGTTTTCATCACAATCCAGTTTGACACACATTTATGTTTGAATAGTATTAAAATAAATTAAAACAAAATATCAAATGTATATATTTTTATAACAAAAAAAGTAAAGATATGAAATAAAAATTACAAAAGTTAATATATCATAGATTTTATGTTAAAGCTAAAAACAAATGTATTTTTGACTACACAAATAAAATTTTCTAATATTAATTATTATTATTATTGATTTGGTAGTGTAACACAACAACAGTTTAAACTCGTGGTTGGACTACTTTCTAAGTCTTGAAAAAATAAAAAAAAAAAAAACAAATATAATAAGTCCTTGTGTCAGAGAAGAATTTAAACAAATAAAAATAACAATAAAACCTCTAAAAAAAAAAACATCACACATTTTTGCACACTTTTCTTTATGTAAGAAAACAGGTAAAAAAATTGTATGTTTATTTTTACTAAGAGCCTATACCTTAATCATCATATCCCAGATTGAAGAAAAAGAACAAAAAAAAAAAAACATGTTTAAATCCAATATTAGAATAACAAAATACAACAGTAATAGAGAAGTTAGAAATTTTCTTAATAGAATGCTGGCAAGGCTGTGCAATAAAGCAAAACAAAAACAAAAATAAAGAATACATTTCATTTGTTGTAAATGTTGTCTGGTTATTTTATTTTTAAGTTGACATTTGTGTTAAGTGTCACTTATATACAATAGCCGTTTCCTTGGCATGTACAAATTTATGAGGTGAAATAAAATATAATATGACATCTGAAGCAATTTGTATGACATTTCCAAAACTAAACCAAAAAATTACTTTACAAATGGTTTGGAAAATTGGGGCACGTTTGCGTGTTCAAAAATCATTCAATTAAATAATTTACCAACAGGTTAGTAAAATTACATGATCATATACCAAGGAGGTACAATCTTCGTATAAAAAAAGTTGGGGAGTAGTCTCAAGATGGCAAAGGATGATGGCGCCATCTTGAGACCTTTCACAGAAACAGGATTTTTTTTGTACATAAGTTTGTATTGTAGCTTCCTGCTGCAGATCTGTCAAACCAAGCAGGGAACCAATCTTGATAGAACAGGGGCCTGATTATGGGATTCGCGGCGGATCGTTTTCGATTTGACTCGCTTCATATTTCCTTATTAAAGAATTCGCGGCGGAACGAAAAAATATTCCAATATTCCAGTGATTTAACACTTTTGGTTTGACTATTTCTTCCAATATTCCAGTTAATAATAATAAACTCTTTCGCCTGTGAATCGGCCAATAAAAAGCTTTTGGATTTCATCTCGCCAGCAAACATGGCATTTCAAATTCGACTTCGAATTTCTTAACTGGTCGAATTCGAAGAAGGCGAAAGCAATAATTAAAAATGTCAAACTCGCCAGCAAAACGATTCGCCGCGAATCCCATAATCAGGCCCCTTGTTGTTCCATATACAAAGGATACAATAATTGTATTACATACTGTTGTCGAGGAAAATTGTGAGCAATATCGATTTGGAATTGCGGGAAAATGTTTGCGAACAATTAAAATTTTAGGCCGTGTGCGAATTGGGTTAAAAAGTGGTTAAAACTTGACGTTTGGTTAAATTTTGACACTTCACATTGAATAAAATGTGTTAAAAACTAGACTAGGTGCGGAGCAGGTTAAAATATGACAGAAGTGGTTAAAAATTCATAAATTTTTAAACACAACTCATCAAATTCGCACACGGCCTTAACCAATATCTCGGCTACAAGGCTTTCAAAAAAAAAATGTAGCGCTGGATGGGATGTTGAATATTTTTTTTCCTGACCAAAATTTTGGCATGAAGAAAATGACTTCGCTAAATTTGACATATTTCATAGTTCTCGTTATCCGGAGCTAATATCTGAAGGCCAATCCAATTCGAGCTTAGTTGCCGAGATATTTGCGCAGAGATATTCTTGCCATGGGATTACATTCAGTAAGGGACACGAGTTCAGCCCTAGGGATTCAATGAATGGCATCACTATGAGCTTTGACCTCCTGTTTCGATCTTAAATATTTTAACTCTTTTTTTTTTTTTTAAGTGATGTGACTCAATAGTCAAACAGAAGTTTAGTTAAGGTTTGAAAGTCAACAGCTGTAAAAAGTGAGCAAATAAAATTCATTTGTTTTTGGAGGGGTTGATAACGTTGGAGGGAGAAAGAGAATTATTCTTCGGAAAAAGATGTATCGTTCGTAGCGAAGACTGGAGCTCAAGAGTGCTTACGTTTAGCATTAGATACATTTTTAGGGTAATTTTTAAAACTTCTTGCACGTTAACATTAGTTATTTTATTACAATTTGAACAAAATAATTGATGACATCTGAGTTGCTTCTTTTGACGGTGAGGAGCTTAGGGTGCCTAGAATTTTGAGTGTGAGATTTAGATATTGTGTTTTGTTGCTCTTCTAAACTCATTTTTTTGGGTGAAACCTATTTATGATAAAAAAATGCTATGCAAACGAGCCACACCAAGCAATTAATACCATCGATCTCGATGACGGGAGAAGTTTCGGGACCGTGTTATTCTCTCGAAGAGGTGATCACAGTTGGCACCGAGATCTGGTGATTTAACACCTTGCGACTTCTTCCTTTGGGACCACGTGAAAGATAAGATCTACGCCAAACGCCCTAGCTTCGATTCAAGACCTCAAAGATGGCAATTCGTGATGATGATAGAGAAATAGGGCAGCACTTTGCGATTTGGTTATGGAAAAAATTTCATGAAAAGGAATATGGTCTGTTTAAGTGTGGCCGCCACGGCCATTTGGCTGGTGTTGTGTTCCTTATTAAACGATATACTGTCCTCTTTTATAATGAATAAAACTTAAAATCGATCATTTACCTCAAAAAACGCCATTTTTTCTTTGAATATCAAAATAACACCTCTTATTGGAAAACCAGTGGCAAAAAGCATAACTAATGGGTTTGCTGGTTTGCTTCTCTGAATAAAAGCGACGAGCATATTATTTCTTTTGCCAATTTCAATAACTAAAATTTATTATTAACAAAAAAATGAATAGAGTGGTGCGACGGCTCTTGAAGAGCCAAGGCCTAAGTGGCTTACTCTCATCAACAATTCTCTGGGTGCGTGGAAGAATTGACGTACAATTTAACGCCGATTCCAACGGCAAAGTTAGAAGCACTTTTTCATGACAGATTGATACTCTTGAAGATTTGTCAGTTCTTCGCAAGAGCCAGTGCCGTGAAAGATGAAATAAAAAACTATGGGCACGAGTAGGACTCGAACCCACGACGTTCTGCTTAGCAGCCAACGCACCTAACCACTAAGCTACGGACACTACTAAATTATTATTATTATTAAAAATTATTTTAATTAAATAATAACATTGGATTTTATCACTTATATCTTCCTTGAGTCCAGTTTGGGACATACTCTCAAGTATAGAGAATCGTTCTTTAGTCGTACTACGCGAATGTGGAACTCTTCCACATTCTGTCTTTCCCAATTATTATAATGTCCAGGAATTCAAGGCCATCCGACACCTCCTCTCCAACCCCTTACTTCCCTCCTAAAGCACTCAGAAAAAACCCTTGAGTGGGTGCAAGTTATAAAAAAAAGAGATACTCCTTTATTCTACAAATTTGAAAAACCGGAAACCATAATCCGCAAATATCATTTCAGTTTCAGATCAAGAAAATCGATAATAATAACTAGTTGTAATTTTGATAACGTATACGCCCCAGTGAACATTAACTTCTGTTTCAAGATTTGTAACTGTGAGCTGTAACTTTTGGATATGAATTGTTTTTAGGGATAAAATTCACGAATGCTGAACCCATATCAAAAGCTAAACTTTAGAATACAAGTACAAAGTGCTCTTAGTAAATTACTATAAAGTGAACTTTGAACCTCAAAGAGGATATCTTCAAAAATTCGTCAAAATTTGGTACCAGGTTCATCAAATTCTATGCCATTACATCGCATGAGAATAGCCATGCCACTATAGGTACGCTATTCACCAGTAAACGAGCTCTCATTAGACCGAGCGCTAGGGCTAAGTGAGTATGCAAAATGTGAGTACGGAGATTCGCCATTCAGACCTGCCGTTAAGATGTGGATTGTTCGATGACTCGTTTTCTCTGTCGTTGCTTTTTTTTAAGTGGCATTCTATAGTTTCTTAGCAGATTAACTGTAAAGCAGATTTTTGATGGATGGATGGAAAAGTAACAGACATCCGTCCAAATAATCATAAGCACAATCAATTAAAAAACAAAGCAGATAAGAAAAAAACTCAAATCTATTTGATTTGCCTGATTGAAAGTCAGTTCATCTTCACATTTTAATCTAAATTGTAGGTGAAGGAAACAATTACAGACTTTAACAGTTTCAAGTAATTCTTTAGATCGTTTAAAGAAGCATTTAAATCTGTGTTGGATGCTTGGATAGTGACAAGCAACGTTCATCATCGATTCCAAGAATATTGAGATTCGCAGTTACCTTACGACGACGGCGGCGGCGGCTAGATTTGTTGATTCCCTTCAAAAATCCCCTAGCCAACTGCCTGTTTCTCTCCATCAGCTTGACGACGACGAACGTTTAGAACTGGTTCTAATCTGTCAATTATTTCAAATGCAAATGTGCAGAAATATTCATTGTTTATCCATCGCAAACAAAGTGATCATAATGTTCATAAAATTGTTTAAAAAAGAAATTTAAAGTTTTTCGAACTTCGTCGGGCCAGTCATGAGCAAATTTGGGAAGAGAGATACACATCGCTTCAACTGAACATACATTTTTTCTGAGGCATGTTGTCCATTTTTCCTATCTTTTTTAATAATAAAACTACCGGTATTTTTCTCATCGCTCTCTCCCATATCGAAAAACTCAGGTTTTTTTTGCGTCAACTGAATAGACATCAAACTGTTAAACTTGGAAATAAAATGTAACGGAATAAAATTAACATATTTTTGTATTGGTTATTTCGAGAAGTGCGTACTAATACCTTTATTCTTAATGTGGTCTAGCAGGGAAATTTCTCTCCACGCTTATTTAACGGCTGCAAAAAGAAATTCCCTATTCACAAACGGCCAGACTAATAAACTTTTCGTACCAACCATTCCTATTCATTTTCTATACGGTTCAGGTCGAGTAAGTAGGCGAACATTGAAGCAATTCAACATTCTGGTCCTGTATCCCACTTTTGACAGTACGCGACGTGTGGATGGGGTCGTTTCCCTATTGAAGAGTCCATTTAAAGAATCCAAAAATATCCGAAAATTAAGGAAACTGTCTTTTCAATATTCCATTGTAGATAATGCTCAATCGTTCCATAGTAGCTTACTGCTTTCCATATCATAACTCCACCTTCTCGACTATGACGTCGTGGTAAAAATCGTTCTTCTTTCTTCACATCACTTACTTGCTTAAGGTGGTGCTACAGTTCGTTGTGGACTTGTGCCTCAATCAACAGTCTCCAGCCAACTCAGTCCCTATAGATAGCTGTCTCCAGTTTTGTATTCCAAGTTGATTGAGGTCCTCTTCCACTTGAGTCGCGGTCTTCCTCTCCTCCTACGTCCCACGGGAATAGTATCGACGACTTTCCGGGCCGGAGCATTGGTGTTCATCCGCTCTAAAAGACCGAGCCATCTGAGTCTCTGGACCTTGACCCTTCTGGCTAGATTTATGTAGTTGTACAACCCGTAAAGTTCGCTGTTATATCTTCTTCGCCATTCCCCTTCAATGCACACGGGGCCAAAGATGACCCGAAGAACTTTCCTTAGCCTAAGGCACTCTCATCCGATTTGTCAAGGTCCACGCTTCTGCACCATACAGCAGGACTGGGATGATGAGGGTGTTGTATAATTTTAACTTAGTTGCTCGAGAGAGGGCTTCTCCACTCAATTGATTTCTTAGCCCAAAGAAACAGCGATTAGCAGGAGTTATTCTTAGTCTGATCTCGGTGCTGCGCTGGTGTTATTGCCCGTGTTTATAGCGGAGCCTAGGTAGACAAACTCGTCTACTACCTCGAAGTTGTATGCGTCAATTCTTACAAACGCGCCATTGACATCACGCTGTGTTCTTCCCATTATATCAATATCATCGGCGTACGCTAGAAGTTGAACAGATTTTTGGAAGATAGTACCTCTGGTGTTGACGGTGGAGTTCTGCACTATCTTCTCAAGAACGATGTTAAAGAAATCGCATAGCAGTGCATCGCCTTGTCTGAATCCTTTTTTGACGTCGAAAGATTCCGTAAGCTCGTTGCCAACCTTGATGGAGCAGCGTGAGTTCTCCATCGTCATTTTGCACAAGCGAACGAGCTTGGCAGGGATGTCAAAACTAGACATAGCTTTATACAGTTCGTCTCTGTAGATGCTGTCATACGCGGACTTAAAATCGATGAAAAGGTGGTGGGTATCGATTTGGAGTTCATAGCCCTTTTCCAGGATATGCATTCTTCACATCATGAAAGTAATAATTAAAGACATCAGGGCCATCAAGATTTATAGTCTCCTCATCCAAAAAACCGCTTTGCGACATTTTCAGCTCACATGGAGTTTCGAAAATTGTAAACTAAAAAGAATATCTTTTTGTTGCTCGTTTAGTGGTGGTTTCTTTTATAGTTGCAATCGTTTTAATGATCTGCGCTGTTTACTTCTCTGCGGACTGTTGAAAGACTTTCAGTTCCACCAGTTTTATTTTTAACGCAACAGCACATGAATCTGAAGCACATACCTCGTCGATCAACTTCTAATGTTGTCGTTTTCGTACCTCCTTTCTGGTTTTCTCGTACGAACTTTTATTTCTGATGTACACATAAAATCGCTTTTACTGTGCACACTATCTCGCGTCTAAACGCAAGCTTCGCTTCTCGCATCGAACTGAGTCGGAAATGAAATATTGAATACAAAAAAATATATTAGTGAAGGCTGACTACGGCCAACGTTTCAAGTCAATTTAAGATATCCAGATGTATCCGATATTGGGATGGTCTAGCCTGCCTCCTCTTCAACATTGCTCTGTAGAAAGCATTCCGTGACTCTGGAACTTCTATAAGAGGAATGAAATAGACGTCTGTGGAAGGAATCCACAAGTAGAACCCAAGGTTATGCGGCAAAAACCTGAATGATAAGAGAAAATAGAGTTAAATTTATTGTAATTTACATACAAAAGTTTTATAATTGCTTAACTATATGTAGTTTAAGAGCTATACAGCTTTTGTTTTTTAAAAATAAAGTCCCTGAATACCTTATTTTATTTTTTCATTCACTCAGTAATACACTTAAAACAACTTTTCGCATTGTCTGAAATTGTGCGTGTTCAAATATATCTAGCCTTTACTTTCAGAAGAGCTGAAGAGTTGTACAATTAAATTAGTGCAAAATGCGAAGGCAGGTATCTCGCATTTGTAATAAAAAGCAGTTGTTAGTGCTCTCTTGTTATTCGAGTCAGAACGCACTTTTCGGTTGAGTTTTTATAACATAAAAAATCTAAATTATCAGAATGCAAAATTTTAGTGAAATCTGTCAGCTGTCTATGAGAGATAATAAACCGTAACTTATCTAACAACTGTCTTCCCTTAAACATATAAAATATTTTTTTTTATTTAAATAAATTCATAGATATTTGAAAGCGACCATTGACATAACACCAGGTGACGTGATCTTGGAAGAGCGCCCCATACTCATGAGTCCTCAATGGGAGAGCGAACAAATGAAATGTTCGAATTGCTTAAAAGTTTCTTTTGTCATGTGCCAGTGAGTATCTAGTCTAGAGGTGTCAACATCTATCACAAACGGCATCGTGTACGTTTAAAAATATCTTCTAATTAAGGGCTTGCCTGGTTTTTCCATTGTGCGTAGACTGTCCCGCACATGATCAATTTGACTGCGAGTTCTTTCAGCGAGCCAAAAATATTCCGAAAAATTTTTTAGTTTCGAACTACCCGATTTATGCTCCGTTGAGATGTTTGCTAGCGCTGGAAAATTCAAATACAAATGTCAGTGGTGTTAGTGAATTGCTGAAACACAATGCTCATCTTGAAGAATATCTGAAATCTGAAACTTGGGAGGAGCATAAAAAGAATGTTGTAGAACCACTTTTGCGGTCTGGAATTGGTGAAAATTTTCACAACATCAAGGTTAATGTGGACATACTACAACGGCTTTGCAGTTTAATTGATTTACATTCGTACGAAATTACTAACACGGATGGGGATCAAATAAGAGGCATCTATCTTAGAGCACCGACACTTCCTCACAGTTGCATTCCAAATACATTGATGGCTGTTGATGATGATTTTAATTTAAAAATTTATGCTTCGCTTCCAATCCGCCAGGGAGAGTTAATATACACTTCTTTCACAAACCCTTTAATGGTAGGTATATTGTTCATATGGTTTTAAATGTAAAATCGAACCTTCTTTTCATGGTCAAAAAAGGGTACAAGCCAACGTCAACATCACTTGAAGATGACGAAATTTATAGACTGCTCATGCCCACGCTGTTTGGATCCAACAGAACTTGGTACAAATTTAAGTAGTATTAAGTGCAAGTCATGCCCAGAAGGATATGTTAGTTTGTTTGATTCGAAATGGACTTGCGAAAAATGTTCATCGTCCATGAATGAACTCGATGTCAAAAACTTACTTGCCGAAGTTGCTGAGCAAATGTTATATGCTGATGGTGACATAAGGCAATACGAGGCACTTTTGGCTAAATACTCATCTGATTTTCATCCAAATCATTTCCTCATGATCGATATGAAACAAAATACTGCGTCATTTTTGAGAACCATTCTAATGAATCCTATGTGCCAGCCTGGTAGAGGTGTTATAAAGAGAAAAATAGAGCTCTGTGAGGAAATGTTACCAGTTGTAAGGGCTGTTCAGCCTGGAATTTCACGATTGTACGCTATTGCTTTGTATGAGTACGTTATAACATTTGTCGAATTGACGGAATATGAGTTCAACGACGGAGAAATATCGTTAGAAGAATATAAGGTAATAGCAATCATTTCAAAAAAAACATATTAAAGTTTGTAATATATGATCTTTGCTTTGCTTTCAGAATAGACTTATCAAAGCAAGAGAGATGTCAGAAGAAGCTATTAAAATGTTGGCATTCGAACCACCTAACTCGCCAGAGGGACATTTGATGCAAAGAATTTCGATGGAATTAAGTCAAATTGACCAATACTTAGCCAAATCCGAAACTAATAATAATAACTAAATTTTGAAATAAAGTTTCTTTGTTTAATTTTCAACATTTATTTTAATAAAGAAGAAATCGAAAAACAATTTTCCCTCAAAAAAGTCTTCCTCATTTATGTATTCATTAGGACAGTTGAAGATCGTCATCATCCTGCCTTGGACATCGCCTATAAACCTCAAGCATGGGCTCTTTTAACAACCAATATAATACCAAACTTGAGTTCAACTATTCAAAATGTAATTATGTCTTATTGTGTAATATGTTAAGTATGATCGATTGGGATATTTTATTTTATAATTGTAATATTAACGAAATGTGTAACATATTCTATACAACTCTGTTCAACTGCTTCTGTGATACTGTACCATTTAAAAAACCTCGGGATATTTCTAGTTCACCACCATGGTTTGATAGTCATCTTAAATTCTTAAAAAACAAAAGAAACAAAGCATGGACAAAATATGTCAAAACAAGAACTGATGGAGATTATACAACCTTTTTAATCATTAGTCAACTTTTTACTGAATACTCGAATATTGCATACGATAGCTATATTCTTAAATTAGAAAATGATCTTAAGTCGAACCCAAATAGTTTTTGGAACTTCGTGAATAAAAAGAAAAAAACTAGTAACTACCCTAATACAATGTCTGACTCTTCTTCAACTAGCACTAATCCCTTAGTAATTGCTAACATGTTTGCTAACTATTTCAAAACTGCTTTTGAGATAACTGATTATGGTGACACCTCTTGTAATTCTTTTTCTTCTACCACTTCTTTCTCTCATCTAAACTCTATAAACTTTGATATTGACTTGGAAACTATAAAGCTTAATATTCTAAAACTTGACGAATGTTTTAGTCCAGGACCTGACGGAGTACCTTCTTCTATTTTAAAGAATTGTGTTGACCATTTATCTTATCCTTTATGTGTTCTATTCAATGAATCTATTTGTAACTCTATCTTTCCCTCTATCTGGAAAAGTGCCTATATCACGCCAACTCATAAAAAAGGCCCAAAAAATGAAATTAAAAACTACCGTCCTATTGCCAAGTTATCCGTAATACCTAAACTGTTTGAGTCCATTATATGTAACACTCTTTCCTTTTATTGTAGTTCAATTGTTTGTGAAAGTCAACATGGTTTTATGAAAAAGAAGTCAACTGTTACTAACTTGTTAAATTTTACCTCGTTCTGCTTAGATGTATTTGAAGACCATGGACAAGTAGATTGTGTGTTTACTGACTTTAGCAAAGCCTTTGACAAGTTATGCCATACAACGCTAATCAAGAAAATGGACAATCTTGGATTTAGCTCTAAGTTTTTAAAATGGATATCCTCATATTTAAGTAACAGACATTACAATGTAGTCTTCTTAAATGAACTTTCAACTAATTTTGTAGTCAACTCCCTCAGGGTAGTCACTTAGGACCAATTTTATTTATATTATTTATTAACGACTTAGCTTTGACCATTAAAAACTCTTCAATATTAATATATGCAGATGACGTAAAAATTTTTAAAAGTATTAAATCACAATCTGACTGCTTGTTATTACAGGAAGACCTTGTTCTTTTTCGGGAGTGGTGCAATCTAAACCGTCTTGTCTTAAATGTTGACAAGTGTAAAAGTATGACTTTTACACGCAAACAAAATCCCTTTGTATTTAGTTATATGTTTGATCTGTCACCGTTAAACAATGTCTCTGTATTCTCTGACCTTGGTATAATCCTAGACTCGAAACTAACTTTCAACTTTCACTTGGACTATATAACTAAAAAAGCCAATAGAATGCTAGGATTCATAAAGAGATTTAGCCGCGACTTTCAGGACCCTTATGTTTTAAAACTTTTGTTTGTATCGTTCGTAAGGCCAATACTAGAATACGGATGTGTAGTATGGTCACCATATTACTCAATTCACACAAATAGACTTGAAGCAGTTCAAAGAAGGTTTATGCGTTTCTGCCTACGTTTCTTTTCTTGGTCTCCAAATAATATTCGTCCTCCTTACTGTCATAGACTTGCTTTGGTTAAACTTCCCTCTATCACACATCATAGACAATACCTTCAGTTCTGTTTTATTACTAATGTGATGAATGGCTCTATATTATCTCCATCAGTTTTAAGTAGATTTAACTTTAGTTTCAGTCGTACAAGCATAAGGCTGCAACAACCTCTACAACTTCCTTTCAGTAGATCAAACTATGGTGCCAATAATCCAATAAATCAAATGGTCTTAATCTTTAATAAGTATTATTTTCTTATAATTTCGATAAACGATAATTTAAAAAGCGAATCTTTCAAAACTTTATTTTATAATGCCTTATCATAAATGCAGGCTTTTAATAATTAATTTTAATTCATGATAATTTTGTATTTTATAATAATTGTTTAGACATAGATATATGTAGTTCATAAGTTTGTAAACGTTAGTTATTAACGACTTAAATAAATATAATAAATAAATAAATAAATAAATAAAAGACTTTCCTTGTTTTCTTTATGAAATACTAGCTGTACCCTGCCACACTTCGCAGTGGCACATGTGATTGGATGGTTGAGAAATGAGGAACAAAACAAAGATTACATTTCATACAAATTTAATTTTTCAATATTTTTTGTTTTTCTGTCTGCGTAGATATAAAGACTATCCGTCGCATCTAAATCTAAGCCACACAATTCTAAAAATTGACCTTGAGCTTTATTGATTGTGATTGCAAATTTATAAAGACCTAAACTGCTATCCGTTTCCCGCAACCCCGGTACCTCGTTACTCGCTATCCTACCTTTCACGCTAACTGCTACCCCTATGCCCTCTATACATACTCCTGTTTCCTGTCACTCCGCTACCCCGCTACTCCACTACCCTGCTCATATGTCAATAACGACTTGGTCGATTTTTCACAAAATTCTTAAAAACCCATTCACGCCACTACCAGAACATTCTGTCAAAATTCGGTGCAAAACACTCCACTGGTACAAAATAAGTGAGTCGGACTCAATACCACAGAAACAATCAAAAATACATGTGCATCAAATAATCCGGTAAAAATTTGAAATAAATTCTACAGAACCAACAATTGAAATTTTCATGACACACGATATGAAATGATATTGAATATTCAGTATGATTATAATTTAATGACATGTATCAAACCAAATACAGGTTGTTCAATGAAATTTAACATTTTCAGTCATTTTCTTAACAAAAATAAGAATTTTCTGCAAGTAGTTCAACAAATCAAAGAATCTAAAAAATCAGACCTAGCAGACTTCGTACTTCCTCGTTTGATAAAAATAAGACCTTAACTTTTGCACCCGCTATCGAACTACCCACTAAACTCTATCCACAGCCCTACTACCCTCTACCCGTTTATCCGCTACCTGCTTCCTACCACTCGGTACCCCGTTAACCTACTATACGTTACACGCTACCCGCTACTTCTACACGCTACTCGTCACCCCACTACCTGTTACCCACTACCTTACTACTCCACTACCAGCTTTAAGACCTTAACTTTTGCACCCCGCTATAACACTACCCGCTAAACTCTATCCAGGGCCCTTCTACCCTCTACCTGTTATCCGCTACCCGCTATCTGCTCCCCCGCTACCCCGTTAACCTACTATACGTTACCCGCTACCCGCTACTTCTAAACGCTACCCGTCACCCCACTACCTGCTACCCACTACCCGTCACCCCACTACCTCGCTACTCCACTACCAGCTTTCCTGGATATATCTCATAAACGGCTTGGTCGATTTTATATAAAATACTTAAAACTCATTTACGCCACTACTCAAACGTTCCCTCAAAATACGATGACAAACGCTCCACTGGTACAAAAGTAGTGAGTCGAACTCAGCAACAAATCTAAAAAAGAAAAAAATCGACAACTAAAAATGTCAAGTGTATAGTTTTTTTGAAAAACAATATTTGACAAATAATATTTTTCTTCACTGACATTTTATTTATTATTTTTTTTTTTGACTGAAATCTGAAAATAAAAATATTTGACGAAATCGAATATTCGTAGCTATATTGATATATTTTGCTGAAGTGAGAAAAGCATTATTTTTTAACATCTGCACCGTTTGTGATTGAAAAGTTTACATTTTGTTTGTTAACAACCTTCTTCCCTTATTCCTCTTTAGTTTAAAACAAAAATTAAGAAAATCGGTCAAACGGTTGTTGAGTTTTTCGAGCGTACACAAACCAACATTACATTTTTATATATATAGATTGAACATTCCAGCCAAACATTATTAATTCCGGAATTCTTTAAGATTTTAATGTAGTGATGTCTAAATGAGTCAACAACATATAGACAGCCACTATAACCTAACCTAATCTAAGGTAGTGATTTTGTGTCCTTTTTCCTGTATTATAACACGGCTTATAAAAACTTGTTATAAACTTGAATGTTTGAACACCTTTTATTGGTTGCGGCAAGCTTCACAAACAAGCTTATTTTGGGTAGATGAGGGGTTGGGCTTGAAAGAGCGAAAACCATATGACCACAAAAGGAAAGAGCACCATATGGCCGCAAACTACTTTTTCGCACTACTTTTGCCTGAATGTCATTTGACCGTAAAAAAGTCCTAAATTTTTTCATGAGAATCTACGCGTTTTCGTCACTCAAAGTTATGAGACTCAAGGAGAACGAAATTTGGTATGTTTTTTAATTTTTCAAAAATAGAAATGTTACGAGACTTCAAACGCTGAGAATCATGGAGAACGAAGCATTACAATTGTAATTCTTCGTTCAAATAATTCTATGTAAGCAATTGATTTTTTTGCAATTCACTAACTCAGTCAGTGTCACTGTGTCAGTTCAGCTAGTTCCATATTGTTCATGCTAACGAGAGGATACGTCGATTATTTTTTTTTGCTTTTGCTGCGTCCTCCAGTTATTGTTTTAGCTTTATACAATCTTCTAAAACATTGCTTAAATTTTCATTTGAACGAAGAATTTTAATGGCTCATTCTCCGTTATTCTCAGCATTTGTTGTCTCAAAAAATTTCTGATTTTGGAAAAGGGTGTGGCCTAACTCAGGGGTGTGGGAAAAATCGAAAAAAGTATAAGATTTCGTAAATATATTTTACGGTCAAGTGACGTTCGGGTAAAAGTAGTGCGGAAAAGTACTTTCCGGGATTTCGTTTTCTGGGTTTTCGTTTTCCAGTCTTTCAACACCAAACCTTTCGGGATTTTGGATTTTAGTGATTGTGTGTTTTCGGGATTGCGTCCGTCTCAACAAAAATGTGCAAAGAATTTCGATGGAATTAAGTCAAATTGACCAATACTTAGCCAAATCCGAAACTAATAATAATGACTAAATTTTGAAATAAAGTTTCTTTGTTTAACGTTAAACATTTATGAAAATATTGACATTTTTAAATAAAGAAGAAATCAGAAAAACAATTTTTCCTCAAAAAAGTCTTCCTCATTTTGTATTCATTAGGCGCAAGACTTACTTTCCCGCACTACTTTTGCCTGAATGTCATTTGACCGCAAAAAATCCTACCTTTTTTTTCATGAGAATCTACGCCTTTTCGTCACTCAAAGTTATGACTTATGAGATTGAAGGAGATCGAAATTTGATACGTTTTTCAATTTTTCCTAAAGCTCTGAATTAGGCCACACCCTTTTTCAAAAATAGAAATGTTACGAGACAGGAGACACCAAAGGCTGAGAATCATGGAGAACGAAGCATTATAATAATTATAATTCTTCGTTCAAATAATTCTATGTAAGCAATTGATTTTTTTGGGAATTCACTAACTCAGTCAGCGTCACTGTGTCAGTTCAGTTCCATATTGTTCATGCAAACGAGAGGATACGTTGATTATTTTTTTTGCTTTTCACAAAATACGGTTATAGTTTAAACAATTCAAACAACCTTACGTCAGTTGCTTTGGCATGCGTCTATACAATTTTCTAAAACATTGCTTACATTTTCATTTGAACGAAGAATTTTAATGCCTCAAGGGCGTTGACTTTTTCAACTGACAGCACAATAGAATATACATGTTCTTATGAAACTCGTCCATTAGCAACGCATGTGACGGATACGACGGATAGAGTTGGTTAACTTTCTACTTTTTGCGCCCGTTGATCCTTAACAACTAAATTTGACGAGCAATCAATCAATGCAACAAGGAAAATCAATGAATTATCAAAATTATGTGCAAAATAACTAATTTTGACGCGATTTTGATATTTTAATTTAAAATTTTTTGTTTAGATTTTCTGTTTTGCGAATAATTTTTACACCAAGCAAATGAGACTGTCAAAGTATATAACGTATTCATGCGGCAAATACGTTGGCAGCAACGTATGCATTGACGCTGACGGATTTACGGATTCTATGGGTCGGCCCTTTCATTCTCCATTATTCTCAGCATTTGTTGTCTCATAAAATTTCTGATTTTGGAAAAGGGTGTGGCCTAATTCAGGGCTGTGGGAAAAATCGAAAAGAAGTATCAGATTTCGTTAGGATATTTTGCGGTCAAGTGACGTTCGGGTAAAAGTAGTGCGGGAAAGTACTTTCCGGGATTTCGTTTTCTGGGTCTTTCAACAGCAAACCTTTCGAGATTTTGGGTTTCAACAAAAGTAATGTCATTATAGTGGCAACATTACGAACGGAAACAACGGCCGGCAAACAACTTATTTAGGGGTTTGTTATGACATATGAATTTACATAAATAAAATTGTCAATTCTTAAATCGATTGAAAATTATTGCAATATAAACCCAAACCCCATTATGAGGGAGAAAAAGCGTTTGTATGCTTTTAAATAGAATTAGTTCTCGAAAGATTGGTCGTGTCGCTTACAAAGGGGATATGAATGCATATAGCTCGTAACAAGGTTATCACGGCCTAGGCGAAGACCAAAACGACCTGGGACAGGAGAAGGATAAAAGTAAAACTCAAAAGAACAAAGGAAAATTTAAGAGAATTGATAAGAAACTAATTTCAAGAATAATCGAAACTGGTCAACGTCGAACAATAACATAATATTTGTCTATTAAAATCGATCTGGCCATTGAGATAGCATTTTTTTTTACATGAGTGGGTATCGAGAAAAAAAAATGTCGTCTAAATAGACGATAGTACTAGGTAGAGCTCACAAAATAATGATGGAGTGGTATCAGAATAGTTGCTTGGATTACTGTAGTAAAGGCTTACAAAATATCAAGATTCGTTCACCTCTGTCTAGAATATTTACAAAGGACTCACCACAAAATTTGAGCTGGAAGGATGGCGTTAACCACGACGATAATCAAGATGATGACATATAAAACAATAGACTTCTACTTTGTTGTTTCTTGCTGCTCATATCATGTTATTGCGTTGACGGAGCACCGCCAAATAGCCGCGGCACCTGCGCAGAGCTCGTGGATACCTTGAACTTGAATTTCAGGAACGACATAGTGGCGCTAGCATTCTGATTCGCATCATGTAAAGTTGCTTCGGGTTGGTTATCAGCTCAAAAAGGTAAACTTTGTTTAGTAACGCATCCATTGAGCTTGAAATGAGCTCATCATAACAGGCTTCAATATTTATGCACTGAACAACTGCATTCCAACTGCTAGCCACTTGCTTAAGCTTTTCGATTATATATTTTTGTAGAAAATCTTGGGGTTTCCAGCTATAGGTGTATGAATGCACCGCTATCTCCAAAAGGTCCAGAAACCGTATATATTGCCATTTTGCCTCTTCTGCAGTTTGTTGGTCTTAAATTCATAAAAAACGTCCATTTACTTTTTTTATTTTATTTTCTTTATGTAGGTTAGTATGAGGAGATATATTTTGCCCCACTCATACAATATACATGTTACTTTAACATATTTATTTGTAGTCAATAAAATGTGAACAAATGGGAAACGCGAAAGGTAAAAAAGTCGAGAAACTATCATCCATATTCTAAATTTAATCAAGCATAAATTTTTTTTTTCTATTTGGTAAAAGAAGCTGACAATGACACACGAATGCAGCATTTCCCAATGAAAAATGTTTCTGTCTCGTTAGTATGGTTTTTATTGCAATCCGATAAGAAGAGTCTAATTAATTTCTTGTTACGCTACACAAAGTAATTATACGCACTGTATGGGCATGAGAACCTATGTAGAACATATTTTTTTCTGAATTTAATTGACGGAACAGTTGTATGAAAAGCAAGAGGAGAATGCTTGAGTTTAGTGAAAAATGTAACATTTTGAAGAACGATACCTTGGGAAGGTAATAACTAACTTATCAACAAGAAATTACCTTTTATTCCATTGGATTTTTTTTTTTTTTTTTCGAAAGGTATGTTGTTGCCAGAAAAAACATCTTCGCAGGGGAAGTGGTACTGACCGAAGGCCCAACGCTGATTTTGCCAAATCAAAATGAAAAACGTTGCACAAACTGTTTTAGGTTA
>CAKKXW010000002.1:83523889-83537145 GCA_920937365.1 Sphaerophoria rueppellii | reverse complement strand
AGAAACCGGGGCACACGTAACTTCCCCTTACCCTTCTTCTATGTTGTCACTTGAAATACCCAACATGTTGCTGTACCTAGATCGGTCTTCTCAGTTCCAGGTCTCTGAGTCTACCGAGCCAGTAAATCTCGCCTACCTGTGGTTACGAGGTCGGGCCTTTCGGAAGCTGTGATAAGGGCTCCCTGCATCCCTCTCTCCTTCTGTGGCGCTACAGTCCGTTGTGGACTTGGTCCTCAATCAACAGTCTCCGCCAACCAGCTCGGTCCTTAGCTAGCTGTCTCCAGTTTTGCACTCCAAGTTGATTGAGGTCCTCTTCAACTTGAGTGTGCCACCTGAGTCGCGGTCTTCCTCTCTCCCTACGTCCCTCGGGAATAGTGTCGAAGGCTTTCCGGGCTGGAGCATTGGTGTCCATCCGCTCTAAATGACCGAGCCATCTGAGTCTCTGGACCTTGACTCTTCTGGCTAGATCCATGTCGTTGTACAACCCATAAAGTTCACTGTTGTATCTTCTTCCCATTCCCCTTCAATGCACACGGGGCCAAAGACGACCGGAATAACTTTCCTCTTAAAGCAGCCTTAGGCACTTTCATCTTATTTTGTCAAGGTCCATGCTTCTGCACCATACAGCAGGACTGGGATGATGAGCGTGTTGTACAATTTTACCTAAGTTGCTCGAGAGGGGGCTTTTCCCATCTATTGCTTTCATAGCCCAAAGAAACAGCGATAAGCAAGAGTTAATTTTCTTCTGATCTCGGCACTGGTGTTATTTCCCGTGTTTATAGCGGAGCCTAGGTAGATAAACTTCTCTACTACCTCGAAGTTGTATGCGTCTATTTTGACGTTCTGTTCGAGCCGTCGGTGTTGGGTGTCCTCTCTCGAAGACAGCATATACTTCGTTTTTCCCTCATTTACCGCTAAACCCATTGTTGCCGCTTCTGACTCAATTCTAACATATAGGCGCTATTGACATCACGCTGTGTTCTTCCCATTATATCAATATCATCGGCGTACGCGAGAAGTTGAACGATTTTTTGGAAGATAGTGCCTCTGGTGTTGACGGTGGAGTTCTGCACTATCTTTTCAAGAACGATGTTAAAGAAATCGCACGACAGTGCATCGCCTTGTCTGAATCCTTTTTTGACGTCGAAAGATTGCTCGTTGCCAACCTTGATGGAGCAGCGTGAGTTCTCCATCGTCATTTTGCACAAGCGAATGAGTTTGGTAGGGACGCCAAAACTAGACATAGCCTTATACAGTTCTTCCCTGTAGATGCTGTCATACGCGGCCTTAAAATCGATGAAAAGGTGGTGCGTATCGATTTGGAATTCATAGGTCTTTTCCAGGATCTGCCGCAACGTGAAAATTTGGTCGTTGGTTGACTTTCCTGATTGTTGATTGTTTGTTGACGAAAGGCTTCAGACGTTCACATATTACGACAGAGAGGATCTTGTAGGCGATGTCAAGTAGACTTATTCCTCTGTAATTGGCGCAGTTTAGAGGAGAATAAGTTACGTACCTACCTTTCGGATATACTTATATAGAGGCGTTCGAAGCAGTACAAAGATATTTCTTCAAGCGCTTATTTAACTTGCCAAATTCAACGCCAAATCATGCCATCTACGTTGAATCTGGATTATCACCTCTTTATATTGAAAATCTGAAATCAAACTCCGACTATTTAATAAGAGTGATGAGATGAAGCGGAAGAAGTCTTCATAAATCAATCATGGTAAGATTGTTGCAAACGAGGGCTTCACCATTCAAGGATTGGAACGAGTTAGCCCTAGCCCACGGAACTAATCTTCCCCTGAGTGAAACAACCGTTGGTGAATGGCCGGGGTTTTTTGCTAAGGTCATCGCTAAAATAGATGATAAAATTTACACCCAGCATCTATCTAAAGCAAACGAAACAACATCTAGAATAATATATATAAGAACCTCAATCACCAGTTGCCCTCGGAAACGAATTATTTCTCTACTGAATTTTCGGCCGAGTTTATAAGCTACATATTCAGAGCTCGTGTCGAACTGGTAAACTTAAACTTAGGCTCCACCGAGCTGACTTGCCACAAATTTGCGATCTTTGGAACAGAAGAGAGAATGAAGATACAATCCATTTTATTGCGATCTGTCCAATACTGCAGGAAATCAGACGATTGTATTTTGAATCAAGTCATCTCACCCTAGATCGACTCAATGAAATACTCAATGGAGCGCTAGGATGGTCTACCCTCTATAAGTACTGCAATCACGCTTTAGCATATAGAAATAGTTATGTAACTTAAAACAGCAGTTGCTGCAGTTCAAGCACCAAAATTTCTGTTGATATCTTTTGTGTTTCAAATCACTTTAAAATTGAAAACGTATAATTATATTTCTGTTTCAAATCATTTCAAAATTGGTATCCTCTTGTTTTTCAAATCATATCAAAATTTTTAAATTTCTTTATTGAATTGTGTAAACCTAAGTTTGAGTTACTTTATGCTTTTTTGAGTTTGTATACACTTTAATTTCGTATTTGCAAAAAAACTGTTACTTTTATTTTTTTAATTTCATTTGTATTCTTTATAAAACGTAATGAAATGTCATATCAGGCAGACGGCAGAATTAGCCATGTCATTATTCTTAAGAAAAGAGATATTGTTAATCAAAATTTTTTGTTAATAAAGAAGTTATCTATCTATCTATCTATCTATCTACCTATTAATTAAAACTTTCGGACCAAGCGATCTTCGTTCCGCCCTAGAATCATTAAATAGGTTCCTTCTTTGGCTGTTGCCAGATTTATTCCCCGTTTAAGAATAGCTATAGAAGAACTTTTCAATTAGGTGCTTTGACTCTATTTGTTTCTGTTTTCAAAGGAATTCAAACAGAAAAAGCTTTACTCATAAAATTTTTAGGAACCGGATGCTTGCTTTGCGGATAGTGCCAATTTGTACTGCACAAACTAAGAAGGAAACAATATTTTACATATCCTTCTTTTATAGGAAAAAAGAGCTTTTACCATAATCTGATGATTATAAAGCTCACCATTACAGCACTTTCAGAGAATTTGCTATCCAAATTTTTGAATTTTATGAATGAAACACATTGGTACATATCTGCGCATGCTTTTTATTGAAAAAAAGTATTAAATATGTTTCGAGTGCACATTGCAAACAGTATTTTAAAATGCGGGAATATTTTATTCAATGACAGTTTGGCTTTAGTAAATGAAACCGAATGGTCAGTATCGTATCAAATTCAAACGGAGAAGCATTGTATATTTCCAACAGACATTTTAAAAGGTTTCAATTTCGTCTAATACTTACTTTTTTTCAATTTGAAAAAAAAAAAAAAAATAACAAATAACATTAAAAAAGTTATATAAAAATATTGAATTAATAAAATTTCAAAAGTGCTTTGCCTTGAAAAAAAAAAATATTTTAATGTTTAAAAACATAAAGTAAAAAGTGTTCTCAGTGTTTAAGTTAAAATAACCACCAAGTAAAGTGAGCATTATAACGAGTGGATTTAAATAGCAAAGCTGTTGGATACTTTGGTTAGTACTTCTCCATTAAACGAAATTTCCTTTTACCATAAAAATAAGCACTGGATGCAGTAAAAGTTATTGCATATTTACACAAACACTAAATGTATGTTTGAGATAGGATATCTAAGTGAATTTATTATGACTCCATCTGTTTGCATCATAATTTCTGAATTTAAGAGTGTTTCACACTTGTTGAAAGTAATATTACGAGTGTTTGTTTTGTTGCCTCAATAAATATGCAAAAGTACCTTCTAAACACAAAAAAGTGAATAAAATCTAATTTTTTTTTGGGGAGTCGTAAATTTATGAGTTCATCTTAGGGACGCTGTTATATAAGGTTCTATGGACATTAAAAAACACTTAAAGTGGTTGTTTTATTTTCTTTTTTTCTTACAGTTTAAATGACGAACAGTTAATTTCTTGTTTAGATTTGATTAGATTAGAATTGTACATATGTATGTATACAGAGGCACTTGTTTAATGAGTTTGTCCAAACTTTTCGCTTAAAATTCAAATTAATAGGTTCAACATTTTATCTTCTTTTTATTAAGTGGCTTGAAATGTAAAAAAAGTTTAGCTCAAATGTAAACATTTTATTTACGACTATGCCATACGCTTGATGTTACGTACAGATTATGCAAACATTTAACTCTTGTTGCAGTATTATTCGCAATGTATGTACGTACATATATATGAATCAGCTTAAATTTATTTTTGCATGCTTTTTAAGTTGTTGTAAGAAAAAAAAAAGGCCAACACTACCTACATATTCCCTGTTCAAATGTGTACCTTTTGTTCGCTTTTAATGTTTTGAACAGTCCGTATAGCAAATACACTTTTATTACAATTTTAATACATTTTAACACTTTACAGGCTTTTAAACCTTAGAATGAGATTTCTTGTTTTCACCGAGCGTTTTTTTTAAATAAACAAGCTTTTAAACTCCTTTTAAAACTATATGCCCAGTTTTGGCTCATTAAATTTTAAAAGTGTCATTGAATATTTTACAAACTGAATTTAACGCTTTCTCATTTATTTTCATACAATTTTTTTAAAGTTGTCAATTTTGACAAAAAGTTGCCATTTGAAGTTGGTGAAATTCAAAAGTTTTAAGGGTCTGATAGAATTTTAAAATATTTTTGCTAAAAGTGCTTTTAGTGTTTGCTTATGAAACTGGGCATAAGGATCACTGATCATCATATATGTAAAATAATAATGAAAACAAATCCATTTAACAATAAGTCTAATCTTAGAATAAATTAGTGTACGTTGTCACTTCTTTGACTTTCAAATTTCAAAAACAGACACCAAATGCTGAGAATCATGGAGAATGAAATATTAGGTCCGTTCGCGTACCCTCCTAAGACAGTCAAATTTTACAAAAAATTACGAAATTAAACCAAATCTTGTTTGCGTACTCAAAAATTTTGTAATTTTTTGTAAAAGAGAGCGCTGACGAGAGAGTAAAATATTTCCCCAAGCTACGAATTTTACCAAGAAATTTCCTTAGGCTGATTTGTGAAAAGTGTCAAATTTAATTAAAAAGCAAATAAATAAATAAATAAATTCAAATTCAATATGGGCAAAATTTGTTGTTTTCCCGTTCGCTTACTCTTTTGTAGTTTTCTGAGAGAATTTTACCCCCACTCCTTAAAATGTCTCGTCTTACAAATTTTAGTGCAGAAAGTACGCGAACGGACCTTATGATTCTCCGTTCAAATCATTCTCTGTAAGTAATGCTGGTTATTATTTTTTTTTTTTTTTTTTTGTAATAAAATTCAGCGATATTTTACTTACTTATTTATCCGGCTCACAATCCCCATAAATGATCTCAGTCTGAGATACTGCAGCCTTCCATCGTGAACGTCCCCACGCATGCACTCTGAAGTCACCGAAACCAAGCGCTCTGGTATCCGCAGTCACTTGGTCCTTGTACCGTAGGTTCGGTCTTCCTTGTCGTCTTGAACCTGGGGGCTGGGATGAGAAGACTTTCTTGGCTGGAGTGTTGTCGTCCATTCGCTCGATTTGGCCGAGCCAATGTAGTCGTCTTTTTTCAGTCTTCTTGACTACATCCACATCTTAGTACAACTCATACAGTTCTCGGTTGAACCTTCTTCTCCATTTGCCATCGTCGCATACAGGACCGAAATGCCTCGAAGAATTTTTTCTCGAAAATGCCCAGTATCAATTCCCCTTTTTTACTTATCGTCCAGCACACGGCGCTGCGCCGCCGTAGAGTAGGACAGGTAAAAGCAAAATTTTGTATAGCAGACACTTTGTCTTTCGAGTGAGGAGTTTTGAACCCAGTTGTTTGGCCAACCCGAAGCAGCAGCGGTTTGCTAGGGTAATTCGTCTTCGGATCTCCTCTAAGGTGTCATTTGTGGGATTGATGTTTGTTCCAAGGTAGGTGAACTCCTTAACTACCTCGACATTGCTACTACCAACAGCGACGTTTTGTCCTAGGCGTGGACAGATGTTGTTTTGTTTGTTGATGTGCTTTGTTTTGTGCTCATTCACTTCAAGACCAACGAGTTTAGCCTGTTCTCCAATCGCTGTGAAGGCCTCAAGCACAGCTCTCATGGATCGACCGATGATGTCAATGTCGTCCGCATAGCCTAGGAGTTGGGTGGATTTGTTGAAGATAGTGTTTTCCGTGCTCACACCTGCCTTACGCACTATCTGCTCCAGGACTATGTTGAAGAAGTCACATGACAACGCATCTCCTTGTCTTAATCCTGCGCATGTTTGGAATAACTCGGATGAGCTGTAACCCATTAGCACACTGCACTGCGTATTGTTAAGCGTCATGCGGCACAGCTGGATCAGTTTGTTCGAATTCAGACATCGCCGTTATGAGCTCTTGGCGGTGGATGCTATCATACGCAGCATTAAAGTCGATGAAAAGATGGTGAGTTTCGACTTGAAATTCGTTGGTCTTTTCCAGGATCTGCCTCAGTGTGAATATTTGGTCTATCGCTGTTCTGCCTGGCCTAAGGCCACACTGGTACGTGCCGATTATTGTGTTGCAGAACGGTTTAAGACGCTCACACAGTACGTTGGATAGGATTTTCTATGCAACATTAAGTAGGGATATGCCACGGTAGTTTTTGCATGACATCGGATCGCCTTTTTTGTAGATGGGGCATATGGAGCTTATCGACCAGTCAGTGGGCATGCATTCTTCTGTATGCATTTTATTATAATTTTAGTTTTTCTTATTGACAAATCAAAACGCTTCACGAATAAAAGCGGAACTATGTCTTACTATGGGAAGGTATAATGCTTCCTTCTGTTACCTGGTGAAATATTTTATAAAGTTCGGAAACATTTGTTTTTGTTTTATTTCGGACATAGTATATACAAAGGCCCGTCGATTACAATAAAATTAATCCTCCTTTCATCACTCTTGTTGTTGACATAGCTCTTGGCTTTAATATCTTTGAAAATTGATGTGTGTTTATAATACTTAGATAATAATATGCTCTTCCCAAAGATTTTCGATAGAGTTTGCTTACACCTTTCGATGATTTTATTTGGCAAGTTTAATTGAAATCAAGAATGACCTGCTGACATCTTTTGATCTTAAAAGACTAGAAGATTCTCGTAAATATTATAGTTTGCACCTCTCGAAATTTATTTCATATTCCAAAATCAATTTATAGTGATCCAATGTCATGTTTACATCATTGATCAATCTTAATATATCTTCTAGACAAATAAACAAATTTTGAGTAAAATAAACATCATATTGAAAAGCATTCCTAAGGTAAATTTGGTGAAAACTGTAGTAAATTAGTTTACGCAAAGTCGGAATAAGCATGAGAATTCAGGACAATAGTGTGCCAAGCAATCAAAAAGTTTAGGCTCATATTTGCTGATTGCTAGCGAAAGTACTTTTCTCATTGTGAAAAATCAAATCACCTGTACAAATTTTTTGTTGTGAATTTGAATTGTAAATATTTTTGTAAAATTGTTACCATTTGAAAGTGAACCGATATTAATGAGTTTTTTCCTAGCATGAGAATCTTTTCAGGGCTTCAACATTTTTTGATTTTTTTCTCCTTCCTTATAATTGTTCTTTAAATTTACACGCATTTTTTATGATTATCAAAATGAAAGAATCAATCTTAAGTTATTATTATTTCACGTGATAGCCAAAGTCTGATTATGTCAAATTGTCAAAATGATTACATTTTGAAAATTGTATAGAGAACTCTTACAGTATATTCCACGTATTTTGCAAAACAGGTTATCATACAAATTTTTGTCGAAAAACCCGAGTTTTTCTATTAAGAGAAGAATGCTTGCTCGATGACGATTATACAAAAAATTATAAACTGCTTAACTTCTTCAATTTCTGTTTTTCGCTTCAATTTATGGAAACTCTACATCCATAGTCTCTTCTGATGGTTCTCATAAAATTAGGTGTGATGAATGCGGTACACACCTCTGCCTCATGAAAATAAAATTAAGAATTTTTGTACGATAAATTTAATAAAATTTTATACTAAAATCATTAATATCAACGGCCACTCTATTGTTTGCTGTCGACATAGTTGATATATTAATTACCACAATAGACACATGATATGGACGTGTGTGCTGTGCGGATAATAAATTTACAAAGGCTTGTGGTTTTACGCAGATGACTATTTTATATAATTGTTATTACTAATTAATGTATTTTAAATCTTTAATTAAAAAACGATAAAACAAGTAATGGTACCTGTTTAAACAAGCACTTTTCACGCTTACAAGCAATTCATATGTTCAGAATTGACGCCAATTCTTTTGCGAAAAAGCAGTAGGAAGCATTATCCATTTGCGATTTCAAAAGCAAACGTAAATAAAACAAATATTAAATATTTTTTTCATGATATTTCTTTTTTATTATGAAGTTGAACAATGACATTATGGAACACTACATCATTGACCACCACGCGAATTGTTGCAAGCATCGATTCTTTTGATTAAATGTACGATCACCTTTTTACACATATTGGCCGGTATCTCAGCCATAACTTGACGAGTGTTGGTTTTTAAGAGCTCAAGAGTTAAAGTTTAAATACGGTGTTTTGTGTAGCCCAAAAAAAAAATGTCCAGCGGTATCAAATCGCATGGTCTTAGTGGCCAATTTATGTATATCGCCACGATGCGACGAGAAATAACGCGGCCAGGAAATGTCTCTTGCAATTGCAATAAAGCCATATTCGCTCGAGTTGTCCTATTGAAACCACATATTCTCCAAGTCGTTTTCTTCAATAGCAGGTAGACAAAAGTCGGTTATCATATGACCATAACGCTCCGAATTGACCGTGACGGTCGTTTCATCGTCGTTTTCGAAGGAGTACAATCACACCGCCGTAACAAAGAGCGCACTAAACAGTCACTTTTTGTGGATGTAATGTCCTCTCTTCAATTACTCGAATATTCTCAGAACCCCAAATACGACAATATTGTTTATTAACATACCCATCGAGCGAGAAATGTGCTTCGTCGCTGAAGAAAATGTTGTTCTAAAAATCGCCGTCCACCACCTGTGGTTCAAGCAGCCATTCGACGTATCTACGGCGGCGCACACTGGGGATTTTGCGGAAAAAAGTCTTAAACATAAAATTTTGAAAACAAAATTTGTGATGATATTTTCTAATTTCAGAATAAAATCTGCACCTAAATCAGAAAAAATCATTGAAATCGGACCATTGGTTTCGTTTTTATAGCCTTTTAATGACATAACTTGTTAGTGGTATTGATTATGTGGTAAAAAAGCACTAAGGTGAAAGTTTTTGTTTTTTGGTTTCGCCCCAATATTTTTATTTATTATTTTCTTAACGAACTTTATTGTCTCAATATTAAACCGAAGAAAAAAATTATTTTTCAAATTTGGTTTTCATTGTATGATTATCTTAAGAAAGCACTAAAAAATTGGTAATTTTTTTTCTATTTTTGGACATACAATTTTAGCTACATTTTCACTACAATCAGAGACTTGTGTCATCTTAATCCTTTCAAGTTTATCTTTCGATAGGTACCAAATTTAGGTGCCACCAGGTGCCACTCTGTATTTTATTGCAGATGGAAAACTGTAATTAGTTACAAATAAACTATAAAAATGGTTATGATTTCCAAAAAAAATTTTTGTTTGCGTTACAAAATCTATTTTAGTAAATTATTTTTGCATTTTTGACGAAAATATTGAAGTACATCAATAGTCAAACAATATTTAAACAAAAAAACCCACTAAAAATTTGACCGGATGAACCGCCATTTTGTTTTTAATGAATTTAAGAAGCTGTTCATAGCTGGCTCAATTTTGACGATAGAGAAAAATCACCTTCGACAAAGTTGTAGAAAATTTAATTTCCTATAAAATTTATGAGACACTTTTTTCTTAAAACTTATCGTTTAAGAGCTATTTCTTAAATTTACCGAAAAGCTCCCTTATCTATATTAATGCATTTGAATATAATACAAAATAAGTAAAAGAGAGTAGATTTGCCAAACAAAAAATTGTTGCATGCAATGTTTCATTGTTTTCAAATCTACTACAAAAATTTTACTCATGATAATTTGACCTTTGCTCAAAGAAAAAATGGTCCGTTATCTTCTGCAAACACAATTATTGAAATCTTTTGAAGTCAATAATTCGTGGAAAAGTGATTTTAAGATTTTCTTGATTAAAAATAATTATTGACCCATAATGGAAAAACGTATTTTCCCTGTTTCAACATTGTCTGAAGAGGCTCAAGAATGTCAGAATAAGGACTATAAAAAATACCGACTTAGACATTCTCGGAAATATAGCCGCATTGCAACAAATCAGGACGTAATGAACCGATTGATGGTGACATCTGACCCCTTAATCTAAAACCTCACCCCTTCTTTTACCATGAAAAAGCATGATCAGTTAAGTGAAGGAGTTATGGCTCTTCTACAAGACAAATTTCAATAAATGCAATAAAAGTGGTTTTTTAGTATTTTTCTACTATATTTTCTTGTGTTTCATTTGATATCTGTATTTGCTATTACTAATATTACTACAATAGCATTTTTGTCATTTTTTAATGAATTTATTTAAATTTTTTATAATTCTGCTAAAAAAATTTGTTTGTTTTTAATATTAAGGGGCGTGGTAGTGCCAAGTTATCATTCCTGACAATTTCATCCAAATCCATCAAGTGGTTCAGTTTTTATAGAATTTTTTCCGCACTCCCATACTAATTTCCCCAGTGTGCGGCGTTGTAAATGGTCAGCTGGCTTCAGTTGATGTTTTAGCTGGATTTCATATGGATGTAGGGTGGGTGTAGAACCAAATGCAAAATACGCCATAATGTGTCATAAGACCAGTACTAATTCCTGAGAACGATGAGGAATAGACACATTCGGGGTTTCGGCAACACTTTCACTTACATCAGTGATATTTTCAGTGGTACGAGCGAAGCAATGATGTACAGTCCTTACAATATCTGTATCCAATCCAATCTCTCCAAACTTCTTCACAATTTTGCCAATTGCTTGCGTATTATTCCACAGGTTAGCTAACCTTTAGAATAAGAGTTAATCCATAGGTTAAAATTTCTCATTGATAATAAAAATTTTTTCCCGAAATAGTAGTGACGTTTACTAAAAATTTCTTGTGGGATTCTTGTTGTTGTGGATAATATTGACAACTTATTTGTTGTTGTTTTTGCTATAAGCATGGAAATCGATTGTAGCGCCAATTAATTGTTTGTATTTTTTCGCATAACCACCCTCCGCGGTGGAATAATTAACTAAACTTCAGTTAAGAGGAATGTTTATTTATTAGTAGGACTTGCCACTTAGTCTACAGAATAAAGGCTAATCTTTCACAAATCTGTGTTAATTAATTTGTTAATGTGTATATCTCGAAACTGGTTCTTACGATATAAAATTTTGTGTGGGAGCTAGTAGTAGTAGTAGAAATGGCGGACACAAGCAGTCGGTGATCCAATTTACACTGGGTTGCGCTGTTTTGACAACATAAAAACTATTTGACGTATAAGGTTAAAAGAGGTTAAAAGAGAGATTATAAAATGTTCTGAGCCTTTGTTTTGAGATCGCTAGAGGAACTGTAACAATCATTTTAAAATCCGCCTCAAATTCACTTTGTTGCGTGTGTAAAAGAGACCAAATATATTTGATCTTCACTTTGGAAAGCTCATTTAGGTCATTGAAGAAGGACTTTCCCAATGATTTGGCTCCCGTTTTGGCCAGCGTAGGACACTAACACAGGAAGTGAAGAAGAGTTTCCTTTTCTCGCTGGTCCGCACAGCTGCGACAGAAAGTATTGTGGGGAGTGCCCAGTTTAGATGCGTGTTCCCAAACAGGCCAGTGTCCGGTGCCTGGGTCTGCAAATAAGGTTATTTGTAGAGGATTTATTATGGGTGGGCCATATTTTTCTAGATATATATACAGTTGGTTAAGCTACTTCACCTATGGTTTGATTCAGCGAGAAAAATTGAGAATATCTTGCTCTTCATAGTACCAAGAGGAATATGTTGACTCTTTGCGCTAGTGATCCATGAAGAACTGACCCTTGCCTAGCCAGATCGTCCTACTTAACCTTAAAAAATAAAGTTTTGCTTACTAAGTAATAGTTAGCGCAACTTTTGTACGAGAAAACACATTTTACTTAGCTTTGGCGGTCAATGATTGATTCAATTTAAGTTAAAAAGTTATCATACAAATGTTCAGATTGTTCCAAGTAATAAATAGCAGGTATTAATTTTGATTTTCATTTTTGTGTACTATTAATACAATTAAGCTAATTGTCTAGTGGTATCAACGATATAATCAACATATTTGTTTATTCGAAAGAGCCCTTAGAACAAAAAAATCAATCAATCAAACTTTTCCCATATGTCTAGTGTGCTTTAGCACTTAAAACATTACAGCCACTAAGTATACTAACGACACGAGGTTATTAGTCGGTAAATGCATTTAACCATCAAACTCCCCTTTTCTATTTTCATTCTGCGAATTTCATTGGAAAGAACCAACATATTCATATAATTCTACATGAAAAACTTACTTTAAGAAATGATATAATCAATCGATTTTATTTACATATTGACATATTTGATCACCAAATCTGTTTTGGATCGAAACCGTTAATTGTTTCGCCAAAAGATTTAAATATCTAAGGTATATGTTCTTTAAAATATTCTATTCACCCCAGATAGAATTCAGCCAATGTTTCAATCATTTACAAATAAAATTCATAGTTCTCGATGGATGAAATTCCACAAAAGTGGGTAGTATTTTTACTAATATTGTTAAGGTTACCTGATATTATAGAAAAGACAAGAGCAATTCGCACTTCATAAACGTACATAAAATTGTACTCCATTAATTCAATTGATATTGAATTTATGCCCCTTCGGTTTTTGTAGGCCGCGTAAGGCGGCGGAGAGTACGTCCGAAGTTGGGCTCGAGGGTAAACTGATGGGCATTCCTAGAAGCGCGAGTATTACGGACGAATTGTTTGAGGGGAGGAATGCAACTGGCTATTTCACTAGAGCAATTACCGTAAAAGTAGCGATAGAACAGGAAGAGACACGCTACGTTACGACGGTGGTCTAGAGGAGTGAATGCGTCAGTGATCTCTCTATCACCTATCATTCTTACAGCTCTTTTTTGTATTCCATCCAAGAGGCTTAAGTAAGTAGCTGGAGCACCAGCCCAAAGATGGGAATTGTACTCA
>CAKKXW010000002.1:83320350-83518312 GCA_920937365.1 Sphaerophoria rueppellii | reverse complement strand
AAAGGCTTAACGATTTTAAAGGTTACCTACAAAACTTAAAACACAATGTACAAACAAAAAGTTAACCTTGTAAAATAATGGACGTACTACTATTCTGCTTGTTTTTATTTAAAACTATAGGTCATCACTGTCGAGTGTCTAAGTATGAAGTCTTCTATACACACAAATATGTACAGTACATACATACAAGACACAACATCATTCTATCAAATTTCAAGAACAAAAACGCGTTCTCTTTTTCGTAAAGTGAAATAATTTAATATTCTGTCAGACGTGTCAATATTGCCAATATTTCCTTCAAAAAAGAGATGGCTTAAAATTACAAAATCATCAATCTTCTGAAGTATGAATCTGTGAGCTGTCACTACTGGATATCAAAATTTATTTTTGTTCGTCTTATCATCATGCAGGTAATAAAATGTTCCAATTGAAAAACAAACATGTAACACAAAATTCAAAACATCCATTGGAAATTTTAGCAATTCGGAAAAATTGACTTGCCACAAATTGAAATTTAATTGAGAAGTGATAAGTATGAATTTGTATATGAAGATAAGAATAATTATAATACATCTGGTGCAAAACGGAAGAAAGTGCGATGTGCGACCTATGTAGTCAACACGACTAACTTCCCAGAATAGAAAACTATGAAAAAACATCAGCTGTTTTCGTTGTTTAGTTGACAATGTACACGCACGTTGGTTTTTAAAGTCAAAGTCCATAAAACTGATGATTTGAGGACATACATTAAGTTCATTGAATAACAGTGGCGCCATCTGCCAAAAGTTTGTCGTATCAACTCGTGGACTCATGCACAACTACTTTGATCAGTAAAATACAGCCTTTATTACTCCTGAATATTGTAGTTTTCTATTAGTGAAAGAATTTTTCTAATTGGATTAGAATTTCCGAAGATAAACATTTATATGGCAAAACAGCGTTTGGTGGGTCAGCTAGTAATCAAATATAGTCTATGATACTGCTGATTATTGTTTTTTTCCACACTTACCATAAGATTTTTGCATTATTGTCATAATTTTCATTATATTAGGGTTGTTTTAGATCTTTTATTGCCACTAAAAAACCGCTAAGCCGATTTCGCTCAAAACCTAATCCGCTTAACAACAAAATGCCGCGTCGAATGAGATCAATTTAATGACAATACAGTGAGTGATTCGCGAGATAATTGAGCTGAAAAAACGTAACGCACGTCCGCACATACGCACATACGAACACACATAAACACACACAGGCATCATCATAAAAACGCTTGATTCGGATTCTTGTGACCTCGAAACATGGAGATATGCAAAAATTGGAGATTTACAAAATCGGACCCATTACAATAACTTCCTCTGGGAACTTAAAAATTATAGATACCAAATAACAGCTAAAGGAAAGCCAAGACCAAAGTGGCTTACACTCTCAACAATTCTTTGTGCGTGTGAGGAATTGAGCGGACCTACAATTTAACGCCGATTCATACGGCTTAGTTGAGAAGCACTTTGTTCTTGACAGATTGAAGTTTTGTCCGTTCTACGAAAAATTTATAAGGAAAACTGAGCACTTATGGCATTTTCATCAGTTTCAGTTTAAGCCCTACCAAATCATTTGATACTTCAATTGAAATTGATTCTGAAAAGATCTTTTAAATGGGGGTTAAAAGGGTTTAAAAGGGGCTAATAAGGCTTTTAGTTTGTATCAAATACGAAAAAAAGGTTGGGATTGAAAGACCGAAAACCATGACCTTAATCCGAAAGACTACTTTCCTTCGAATGTCGTCTACTCCTTTTCGTCACACAAAATTATATGAATTAAGGAAATAAAAATATGTTATTTTTTCAATTTCTTTAACAGTCCTCAATTAAGCTGCACCCTTTTTAAAAACAGACATTCAATGTGATACCAAACGCTGAGAATCATGGAGAACGAAGCATTCAAATTCTTCGTTCAAATATTTCTATGTAATCAATTGCTTTTTTGGGAAATCAGTCAGATTACTCTTATTATTTAAAAGGAAGCTGCTAAGGATTTGCACTGGAATACACTTCTATAGGCAAAAGCGCAAATACCACAGCAACAAGCGGCTCTTCGAGGAAGCCCGGATCAAGCCACTGGACATATTTCTTGTTGAAGCAGCTAGAAAGATGATTTCAAGTATTACCAACCACCCCAATCCGCTGTAATGTTAAGTGTTAAAAAGTTTTAGGCATAAGTAACTTTGTATATATATTGGAAATCAATCAGATCCAGATTCTTCATGATAGAGGCGGGGCACGTCGATGGTTTTTTTCTAAATAAGGCCGTGTGCGGATAGCGTTAAAAAGTGGTTAAAACTTGGTTCAATTTTGACACATCGTGTTGAATAAAATGTGTTAAGTCTTGTGACCGAGTTATGACAAACTATTTTTTTATTCGTCCCTAGCGTATTGTGATGTCACAGGTCACAGCAAATATCTCGGAAAATAGAGCTAGGAATCAAGTTTGGTTTTCAGTAGTTTGCTCTGGATAATGAGAACTATGAAATATGTTGAAATTAGCGAAATCGCTTTCTTTATCATTTTCGAAAAATATCATGGACTAACCTCGAAAAAACGATCGCCATAATGGCTTTAGTTCACTTTCAAACTGAATTAACGCCCAATTACCTTCTAAATAAGTTATATTGATCTTTCATATTTTTGGATGATAAGTTAAGTTAAGAGTTCTTACTCTGTGTTCTGTGACGATTTTTGATGGTTTCTGCATATCTTTTCATCGGATTTTTGTTCACTATTTCGAGTTAGTAGTGCCCGTCCCAGTGCTTATGTGCGTTTGCTACGTGGCGGCTCGAATCATATAAGGTTTTTATTTCATCTCTCACGGATACGGGCGAAGATTTGACAACATTTCAGGATTGTCAAACTGTCAAGTCTCAAATTAGTACTTCGGAATGGGTGTTAAATTGTAGGTTCCCACAATTCTCCACAAATCTTTTAAATGATACCTGGTATATCTTCAAAAGAATTAAGCAGGATTAGGTTCGTCTGTCTTTGTTTTTGTGCTAGAATAGGAACTTTTCCTAGCATTTGTTTGAATCTATTGTCATCTAATTTGTGTCAATTTTCATGAAAGATAAACCGTTTGAGTCGTTAATCAATGTTGAATATTCCAAAGATGAGATGTAGGTACAAGAAATTCAAAGTGTCAGCATTCTCTTCGCGTTTATTTAAACGCGATGTCACGTGCTTGCATAATGAGTATTTTATTTATTGTTTCAAAAAGCGAACTTGATATTAATAACAATAGACAACGAGAACAAACATGATTAAGGTAAGTGTATAGTGCGTTACTGGAGGACTTCTTTTCGATGACGTACATCTACAAAGGTTCTGTGATATTGTAAGCTAGAGATAATTTTTAAATGTTTATACCTATGCCGAAAAGTAAAACATCAAACACAGAACGGCATGTGGCGTGGGTCGCCAACCTGCTTATGAAAAAGGATTGCTATCCTTTACCTCAAAATTATTTGAGGTTGTGACAAAGGTATAACAGCTATGAACTTGATTTGATTAAAATTTAAAGTATTCTATGTAAGAGTGTTAAGCATAATACTCGTCTTGATTATTTGAAACCATGAAATTGTGGATAGGTAATTTTATGGTTTTCGATTTTCATTTATTTTAATGTGGGTACATTACCCAATAGAACTTTTCAAACAAAAAGCATTAACTTTTACTGATTTTTTTATTTTAATGTGACTCATGATGCCTGAAATTGTACTTAATAATTGCTTAGACATTTACATACATATCTGATGGCCTTATACTTATGGCATCACGTTTTCCTTTCAGAAGAAGAATATTATTGGTGCACGAATGTATACATATATTTTTTTTATCAATTAACTCATATACATAAACTAGCTGACCCTGCAGACTTCGTACTGCCTCAATCGATAAATAAAAGTTCTAGGCTTTGGTATCTCGCTACTACTCTACCCGCTACCCTCTACCCGTTAACCCACTACCCTCTATCCACTACCCGCTTTGCGCTACCCAAGTATCCGATACCCGCTATGTCTACCAATACCGGCTACACTGTTACCCCGCTTCCCACTACCCATTACCCACAACCCGTCACCCGCTTCCCACTACCCATTACCCACAACCCGTCATCCCGCTTACCGTTACCCGCTAACCACTATCCCACCACCCCACTACCATTACCGACCTCTACCCCGCATTAGCATGGCATTGTTTGCTTATGTTTATTTATCTTTTATTATTTAACCTACCTTTCACAATAATAAGCTTCAATGTCACTATCACTACTGCGATCATTAAGAAGTGGCTCTTAAAAAGTAGGGGTAAGTGGTAGGAAGTTGAAAATTAAGTATTGAATGTATTTCTTAATGCCGCACCATACAAAAATTATAGAAAAAAAAACTGCCCAAAAAATGCCAAAACAAAATATGTGGATGAGCCTTCCTTAACAATTAGCGGTATAAAAATAGATATGAACCTATTCTCATACCTACTGAATACACATATAAAATTTCATCAAAATCGGTCAAGCCGTTTCGGAGGAGTGTGACCACTAAAACTGTGACAGAAGAATTTTATATATTAGATAAATAATTTATCAATTGAAAACAAAAATGAAATAAACAGAAATTTATCATTCCGCAAACACAAATCACCCCTTGCCTTACTTCCTATCTACTGATCAAGTCCAAAAGGCAAGGCCTTCAACCACATACTATCTATACTCATTTGTGGTACTCAGTAGAAATGGCAAAAACCAAATTACATATTTGATGAGAGTACAAAAAGTCTTACCCTTTCTTATTTAATTAAAAATTTGCTAATTGAAAAATCGTTAGCAGCAAGAACCCAAATCTAATCGAATGAATGAGTTGTTTTGTCTGCTTTAGTTTATACATTAACCTTTTACTTATGGGTAAGACAACCGGCTAAACGTTGCGATGCAAAATATTTATAATGAATTGAGTTACCTTTTTTGTATTCGTTGCTTTGAAGTACCTATACATGTTTGTATACATACTCATACTCGTATTCTATAAACATTGTTTTAATTTTTACCGAGAACTTAAAAGCTTTTAGGTAAATTGAGTTCATTCTTGCTCCTTAAAATGAAGGACTTCCTAATGGAATGAACAATTGATATCATTATTTAAATCATGCGGAAAAAAATGATTACTGAAGAACTGCTAAGTGTAGGTACTTAAGAACCTCATGAAAACGCCGAAGGTAAACGGTACATGTTGCAAGGGCCCTGCAAATCGGGTAGTTGGTTCGGGATTAAATTGGGCGGGCCAAATCTTTCTAGATATAATACCGTTGGTAAGGTATTGCCATATGTTTAATTCAATGAGAAAAATTGAGTAGATTTGCCCTTGTTAGCACCAAGAGGATTGTTGACTGCTTCCATGAGTGATCTATGAAGGGCTGATCCTTGCCTTTAAGGCCAATGTGATCCTGAACCCAAATAAGAGTGACTCTGAGTCCAATGTCCAAGTCGTGAGCTCAGTTCGGACAGGATGATGAGGACGAGTCAATCGCTTGAATAGTCACCACAACGTTCCAAAAAACTACATAGTTGTATTTGAGTAATTTTCATGCTTCCCCTACTGTTTTTCGCCTCTTTTAGTTTTTTAACAGTCATAGTTTTTAAATATATATAACCTTTCAATTATAATGAGCGCTCGCAAAAATCTATTGAATAAACTTACAAACAAAATTTCAGAAGATACTTCAAAAGTTTTCAGCTGTTCACACACTATCGTGAAACCTAATGAAAGTACCTCACACAAAGGTACTGCGTTTCACAGGGTTCAATAAAAAGTTTAACGATAAAGTCCTTAATCAGAAAAGTTGTTCCTTTTTCGTGGCGGCAAGACGATTGAGAACTTTTCTACATGCGAAAAAGAGGAAACACGAGAAATTTCTTCCTCAAGGAAGATGTTTTTTGTTCGCAATTGATATCAATGATAATTTTTATTTGGGTAGTGACAAATCTGTTGTTTCTGTTATACTGGAGAATATCTTAAACTTGTCTGTTGTTTTAATTTACATACAAATCAAGTTTAATAGTCCAATAAAAGTGCAAATCATATCATAAAACTATTAACACTATTTTTGTGGCATCTACACTTTACGCGGCCAAACAAACGAAAGCATTTTTTGTGCAGATGTGCTGTGAAGTGATCATACAATTTATTTAAAATTTCTGTATCGAAATTGTTGGAAGCAACAAATTAAAGTGAGGTCAAAGCTTGCTGTCAAAATGACATTTGCCTACAAGCTAAGGGAGCAGGTTAGCTGTAAGAGTATGCGTTTTATTGTAAATAATGATACAATTGCCTACATAATAAAGCAAGTTTGCTGCAAGAGTATGTGTGTATGAAAAACAAAGTGTTGAGGTATTTGGAGGGTAAAACGTAGGTAGGTTTCCAATCTTACATCGAACAGCTCTTGTGTGCTGCGTGTGTTCGCGAAGAAATGTTATTAAGAATTACGCTGGGGTAGCATCCGATACATAAATCTGCCAACGGATAAATTGATAAGCAAGTTGTCGAATGTGAACTTTAAAAAAGAATCAACGCGCTCGAATTTCGAGAGCTAAATTCAATTTTTACGAAAATCGCCAACTTTTTTGAGGCTGGCTGTACGATATTACTAACGAGACAATATAAAATACTTGTCTCCTCCTCTGTACCACGTAGGTTTTTTTCTACGTGTCTTCTCTCTCTCTCTCTTGTTGTATTAATGTCTTCTTCCTTACCAGCCGTGGGCCTTAGCCGCCAGTGCTGCTATGTGTCTGAAATCCAGCAGTGAAAGTTAATTTTCTTCAAGATTTTCTTTTAAGACCTTGGTAGATAAATTAAATGAGAAAACAATTGCAGAGTGACAAAAAGAAATGTTTTTTTTAAATGACTTTCAGACGAATTGCAATGCTAAAGCCTTATTCGTTTACTATTTACACACATATGGCTGTAAAATGAGTAGCATAAACTGTCAAGTGTCAAGTGTCGCAGATGTTATGAGGCGCAGAGCATTTGAACTTTACTGAAAGTATAGCCATACGATGCTTTGTCGAATACCTAGACCACAGCATTAAATTCAGCCAGTTCAATGTTCAATGCATTTTAAAGAAATTTAAGGTATTAGCTAGCTGTCTCCAGTTTCGCACTCCGAATTGGTTGAGGTTATCTTCAATTTGCGCGCCACTTGAGCCTTGGCCTGTTCTACTGCGTTGTCCCTCTGGGGTGGATTCGATGACTTTTCGGGTAGGAGTACTGGCGTCTATCCTGTCCATGTGACCATGCTATCTGACTCTTTGGACCTTCACTCTTTTAGCTAGGCTAGTGTCGCTGTACAGCTTGTACAGTTTGTGGATAAATCTTCTCTTCCATTCAGGATCATAGATCTTCCGTAGAACTTTTCTCTCGAACCGGTCTAGGGTGCTCCCATCCGTTCTTGATAGGGTCCATTCTTCTGCACCATATAGCAGGACAGGGATGATGAGTGTGTTATAAAGCGTCACCTTAGTTGTTCGGGAGAGGGCCGTACTACTCAATTGCTTTGTTAGCGCAAACAAACAGCGATTAGCAAGATTTATTCTCCTTCTGATCTCGAGGCTGATATTACTGTCTGTGTTGATAGAGGAACCAAGGAAGTCCTTAACTTCCTCGAAATAATATGCGTCAATCGTTACGTTTTGTCAAAGACGTCGCGTCGGTGTTGGGTATCCTTACTTGATGACAGCATATACTTTGTTTTGCCCTCATTGACCGCTAAACCCATTTTTTTAGACTATGTATACTCGCAAAAGCACTATTGACATCACGCTGCATTCTCCCAATGATATCAATGTTATCAGTGAGTTGCACAGACTTCTGGAAGATAGTGGCTCTAGTGTTGATGCGGGAATTCTGCACTATTCGTTGCAGTATGATGTTAAAGAAGTCGCATGACAGTGCATCACGTTTTCTTAAGTCTTTTTTGACTTCAATGTCAAAAAAGACTTAAGAAAACGTCCGTGCGTGTCGGTGAGGTCGTTACCGACTTAAATGGAGCAGTGTGAGTTCTCCATTGTCATCCTGTTCAGACGAATGAATTTTGTAGGTATGCTAAAACTGGACATGGCTTTATACAGTTCTTCTCTAAAGATGCTGTCATACGCGGCCTTAAAATCGATAAATGACGTTCACATAGAAAATTTAAATCAAATAACCACTTAATTAAAAAGGGCTTAGGTTAAGTTTGTTTCTGTGATTTTAGTAACAATAGAAATTGGTTTGCAATATTCGTTACCGATTTGCATTCGTAAATAAAGTAAAGATTACACTCCTTTTATGTTATATTCAGAATATATACCAATGCATTCCAAATAAAATTCATTATTCCTAACATGTTCATGCATAATCGTTTTGTTCAATCTTTTTTTCCATTTTAGATAACACCAAACATGTCTTGCTGAAAATAAACATAACTACCAACAACCATTATTTGTTAAGAAAAATGGTGACCTTAAACCAATTTCGTTGAATGCAAACATCAGATATCTTCGAGATTTTGCATCAGCTAACGAGTTTAGAAACATACCAAAACAAAGAACCAAATACTTTCTGACATAATTTCGATAAAGGTGATGAAGGACACACAACAATACGATTTGGGTGAATATGGACCAAACGACACTCTCATATTCCTAGAACATGCCACAGCGGCAACATTCGCCTTTCAGGCAGAAATAATGCAAACTTCCAGTGACGACACCTTAGGATTTTCAATTCAAAATGTGACTACAACGGAAACACCCTACGTACCGTATGTGCATCGACCGGAGACTTACATTGTACCAGTGCTGTTTGCATTAATCTTTATTGTTGGTGTTCTTGGGAACGGCACTCTTATTGTGGTATTCCTTGGTGTACGGCAAATGCGAAACGTTCCTAATACGTAAGTATCTATTTCGAAATACTTTTAAGAATGTTGTCATTGTATAAACGTTTAGATCCTTAGATTTGAACCCGTCTGCTATATTATCAGATAGCATAAAGTCAAGACAGTTAAGAGTCATTTTGTTTGAAAGGAATTGATGTGAAAATGCAACAATTTGTATGTCTTTTATTATTTGTTTTTCTCGAAACATCACCCAAGAAAAATCATACAAACAGTATTAGATTTCTTTGTGCATCAAAAATTATATTAAATTACCAACAACTTTTTGTACAATGTCATCAATAACAGCCTTAAGGATTTATTTAATTTTTTTAAGGAAGCAAACATAATGATTATACCGTTTTTATTTCGACCTGAATTTAAAATATTAAATATTCATTTACCTTCAAAATGAGGAAACCCTGTTTTCATTATCTTTTATCTTTTTCACTATTAAATACAAAATAAATGTAACATAGAGCTAGCTGTCCATAGAACTTATTTTAAGATGAATAATGGATCTTCCAAGTATTAAATCTTCTTTTGCCTCAACAAGCGATGAATTCCGTTGAAAATCATTTGTCTCTTACTTAATTAAAAATATGATTTACTTCGTAAGAAATTGGTGGAAATGAGGATTTATAAAAAAGTCAGTAAGTGCTTTTAATTTTGAAGCTGATGTAAATAAATGCTCCACATTTAATCTGGATTACAAACTCTAGGAAAAAAAGTTTTGCATGGTTTAATGTTTTAAATAGTTATATCCTAAGTGAATACTCTGACGGAATTGTGATGAATCATTGCAAGGATGAATACAAGCCTGTTTGAGGACCTTGACTAGCTTGCTCATGGAAGTTGGACTTGTTTCGTCATACATCTGGAGCATTTAATAAGACTTGTTAAATAAATAGAGTGGCGCGACAGCTCTTGAAGAGCCAAGGCCTAAGTGGCTTTCTCTCATCAACAGCTCTCTAGGTGCGTGTGAAGAATTGAGCAGACCTATAATTTAACGCCGATTCCGAACGGCAAAGTTGAGAAGCACTTTTTTTATGACAGATGATACTCTTGGAAGTTTTGTCAGCTCTTCGCAAGAGGCAGTGCCCGTGAAAGATGAAATAAAAACTTTGGGCAGGAGTAGGACTCGAACCCACAACGTTCTGCTTAACAGCCAACGCACTTAACCACTAAGCTACGGACACTTTTTTAATAAGACTTATTAAATACGAAAATGACTAAAGATGGTTTGCATACATCCCCCCTCCAAAAGTTAAAGAGTTCATGATGGAAAGTCACTTAGATCTCACTTCCTTATCTCACCTTTTGATTACGCCTTGAGCCTTGACTCTATAAGATAGTCATTAAAAGATGGAGTGTTTTCTCCCCTCTCCTGGATAGGCAAAACACGTCAATTTTAGCTTCTTCTATACCTCTCTTTAAACCAATTGTTCTAATGCTTTGATTGACTTTGATTAATGATATACACCTCAATAGCATGGATAAAACTACAAATAATCTTAGAATTTTTTAAGTTGAACAGAAAAGCACACAATTTGTACCAAATTTGTTAGTTTATCTGGACTAGGACTTTAAATACCAAAACTTTAAAAATGGTATACATTTTGTTCACTATGGCGTATACGTACTTTTTTTTAAGTCTACAAATGTTATTAGGCTTTCAGTGATATTAATAAAAAGGAGTACCTGCTCAAAACTCAGCTTTTCGGAGTAGGTGCTTCATTTGATATGAATAAAATACTGGAGAAGGTGCTCAACGATTGAGCATCTCCATGTTCGATGAGCACCTCCTCAAATTTGAGCACCTGCTCCAATGGATGATATGAATAAACCGAAGCAGGTACTCCATCAATAGAAGCAGCTGCTCCGTATATGTGAGATAGCTCATTTGCTTGCTCAACGTTCATAAAAAATGTTCTTTTTTTCTTCAATGGCGGAATTCATGCCAATTTTCAATCGAAAACGGAAATTTTATAAAACAAGAAGGGAAGGATATGAAGATGATTATCGGGTTTTATACCGATTCAGCAAGGAAAATGTTGATTTTCTTGCTAATCATTTTCTTGGGTCTAATCAAGAAAGAAGAGGTGGTGCATTGACAAACAATCAAAAAATACGAATTTTCCTACTATACCTAGGAGATCCCGGCTTTCAAAGTGGAGTTGCGTAAGACATTGGTGTACACCAGTCTACGGTGTCTAAGACCGTTTCCATTGTTGTGCGGCAATCAAAGAAAGGCAAACACCTGGATCAAATTCCCCACAAGTGTTGAAGAACTGCACAGTGAAAAAAGTGAATGGCAGGCAAAATATAATTTTTCCTCTGCAATAGGCGCAATTGATTGCACCTACATTCCCATGCTTACAAAGTTAGTAAACGAATTTTTGAAGTGTCGCTTACGATAATTTGGCGACAAGGGCTCCATAAATGTTCAGGCAACATGCAATGCCAAGGAGGAATTTATAAGTGTTGACCTTTCTTGGCCTGGATCAGTGCACGATTCACGAATTTGGAAAAACTCTCGTGTATTTAAAATAATGCAATGGAATGAAGCTAGTGCCCTCCTACTCGGTGATTCAGGATACGGACTTACTCCCTGGCTTTTAACTCCATATCAAAATCCAGGCAAAAAAAAACTCTTTCAACAAATGCTCAACCCGAGAACATGTGATTATTGAAAGATGTTTTGGGCAGCTCAAGCAACGATTCCCTATACTACACAATAAAATGCGTGTCAAAACTGAGACAGTTCCATCTCGTACACTCTGTTGTTTTATCCTACACAACGTTGCAAACCAAATTAGAGATGAAGACTTCCACATAGAGGATTTTAAATCATTCAAAATTGAAAAAAAATATGATTTGATTTAAAGTATGAGAGTACGTACTCTGTATTATGAGGAAGTGCTCACTGGTTCGGGTGAACATTTTATTCATACGAAATCGGAGCATGTTCTTTTTTATTGAGCAGCTGCTCTGAGAGTCTGCTCTGAAGTAGGTGCTCTGTTTTATTCATATCACCCTTTGTTTCAAATAATGTATGTATGAATCAAATACCAACACAACAAATAATTGAACATCGAATTGAAAGACATTTTTAATTCATATTCCTAATATCGACACGTCATTTTCGATTGAGATAGAGTAAACTCAGATATCATTAAAATTAGTTATTATATGACTTTTGTATAATCATTGAGGTTAATGCTGTGAGTGTATCATGAACTCAAAGTCTAACTATGTTTGTCAGAAAACTGTGCCTGTTAACAATTTCTGTTTTTCTTCCAACTTTATCCATTAATTTGCCAAAGAGTTGAAGAAAAAGCCCTGTATTCAGAAACATATTTTCAATCTAGTGGTAATGCGTGACCCATATATTATATAGTCATAGTTCTTTATTGATATGGCATCAATCATCCTTCAAAGAACCATTAATCGACAGTATTTAGGAACATCAAATTCTGAACTTTGCCTTACTTGGGTTCAGTGTTAGATCATAATAATTTGTGGATAACCAAACATAAATATAAGTCGTTAACTAGCAGATTGGTTTCATGAACATATCGGCGTACAATTTACAAAAGCTCCTTTTCATTTGATGTCAAATTATGTTTTGTATATAAATCTGTGGGGTTTCGTCAAATCATCGCATATTCATTTCGTTCTAACAATTATATTAATCATTAAGCCATTAAGGAACCAAAGCCTCCTCTGTTAATAAAAATAAATAAATAAAAAAAAAACGAACCACGAGTAAAATCCACAAAGAATACTGCCGCCATAATCGTAATTTTCATTAATTATATCGCATAAGGACTTGTGTGTGCTGTGCACATGTGTGTGTGTATCTCTCGATGCTATATGGTGTCTTCATCAATAGATGACGGAAAAAAGAAAAGTGTTTGTGAGAGCACTGATAGCTGGTGGCTCATCAGGAATTAGATACTAAAGAATGACAGCAAGTGGTTTTTGTTATCATTTTCATCAGAGGTTAGTTTAGCGATTCATGAAAAATTAAAGTCTATTCAATTTCTTAAAATGACATCAAACTGTGACCAGAATGAATTACACATACACTTAGAATTTGTACCTAAAAGTCAAGAAGTAAGCAGACGGCGGTGGTCGATTTTATTCTTTTGAAATTTTAATGTCATCCGCATAAATAATTATTATAGACGATTTTTTTATGATTGTAGTCAAGTCATTTATAAATAAAACTAAACTAATAAAATAGGTCGTAAGTGGCTCCCTGAGGTACGCCAGAATTCACAACAAATTGGTCAAATTTCCGATCTTTTAAATATGAACCAATCCAGCTTATGAAAAGATTGTTCAATCCTAAAAGTATAAGTTTATGTTGTCTATGACTTGTTCAAAAACATCTTAACAAAAGGTTAAATAAGTTAGTTATCATTGGACTTTTCTTATTGTAAATTCACTTACATATTTAAAAATCAATATTGTTTTAATGAGCAAACTTTTCGGTAAAACAAGAGAAAGAAGAGCATATGTCAGAGTTTGGTTCATCGCATGCTTCTTTTTAATAATTTACAAATATGTTTGCAAAATTTTTGGGTACATGACTATAGTTGATGATTTATTATAGTTATCGAATTTATGTAGCCACAGGTTTTCCTTTTACAGAGTTTTCCAGACTGTGCAAAATCCAATAGGGGGATTTGTCCAATCCTTGTGTGGATATAAACATATGCACCTGCTAACCAAGTTTCAGATGGAAGGGCCGTATACTTTAGTAGCTACAGAGGATCAAAAGGGTACCATGATGCACAATCAAATAGTACTTTCTACGTTTGAACTAAGCCTGTGCATAGGTCTAAGGTACTTTTGCTATAATTTACCCAAGTGTGAGACATAAACGTACGCAACTGCTGTCCAAACATCAGAAAGGGAATCAAAACCACACAGTGTATTTTTCATTTGAGCCTGTGCAGAATCCCGTGAAAGGAATTATTGTACAATAACTTACCCCATTGTGGGATATGAACGTACGCACCTGCTGTCCAAATTTCAGAGGCACGAACCGTATACTTTAGAAGCTACAGAGGTCAAATAAGATTCGGATAAAATTAAGTGTTGTTCTTGTCAGGTATCACCACAAGTGACAATTTGTATTAATCTTTCATTCACTGTGCCTAATTTGTATTAAACTTCTTCTTCAATCTGTCTCCATTATTTCTTGTGCTAATTTGTTGATTCAAGTGTTGTGCTTTTAATTTTCATTTCGAATAAGTTAAAAGTAAAAATCCTTTCTCAGATGTGCTTCCAAGCATACGGAAGTATTGATGTTTTCTAAACCTTCAAGCCTAATTATAAAAAAACTCAATATTCACCGCTAACCAACCCGCAACAATATTATCCGCAATCCACAACGGATATTAAATATTTCTTCAAGCACCAGTGGTCTTTTATGAACACCCTTATGGGGATTAAGATTAAGACACACCAAACGTACGCCTTTAGGAAATAATTTTCATCCTATCCAAATAGAACAACATGCAATCTGATGTGATTAAATAAGGTCAAAAAGCTTATCTTTTGATCCATTCTACTTTGCGGTTGTATTATGATTGCGAATCTACCAAAGTGTTGGTTTGATCCTTGTTTACTTAGGTTAAGTCATCATGGTTTTTGGTTAATGGCAAATAACGTTTTAGAAACCTTTCAAATTGGTCTTGTTTTTTTTATGTCATTTCCATAAAGTATGGCTTTTTAATACAAAGACACGTAATGGTCGTGCTTGTCACAATGCTTTCTTAATGTTAAGTTGTTATCTAAATATGAATGACGGTCCATTTTGGGGTATAACATAAAAAGGTACACTTAATGAAGAAATTCTCAACAGTTATTTTGCTCTTCTTATTGAATTCTCTGCAATCCTGCAAATTTAAGGAAACCGCACAAGTGAAAGCATTGTGTTTAGTAGGAAAGTGCTGGTGGTCATTTAACGATAAGAATTATGAAAATACTTCTGTGAGTTAGAATACTTATCACAGAATTCCTCTTTAATTTATGAGTTCATTTCCTTTGGTTTAATAACAACAAAACTATTAAAACAAATCAAACTCTTTCTCTTGAAAAATAAGTACGAACAGTATTTAATAAAATAAGAATTTAATCTCTGCAGCTACATACTCTCTCTGGCACTTGCTGACTTACTTGTAATTGTGACGACAGTCCCACTTACATCAACTGTTTACACAGTCGACTCTTGGCCATGGGGCAGCTTTCTTTGTACGCTTTCTGAGTTTATTAAAGATGTGTCCATTGGAGTATCGGTTTTCACATTAACTGCTCTGTCAGGAGATCGTTATTTTGCCATCGTGGATCCTTTAAGAAAATTTCATGCGCACGGTATGTTTATTTTATTGATGAATATTTTCATTTTCATTTTGGAAATACATATTACAGGTGGAGGTAAACGTGCTACACGAATGACAATAGCAATTGCTTTCTCTATTTGGATACTAGCGATATTTTGTGGATTCCCAGCTTTAATTAGCACAAGTGTCAAGGTAAGTTGATGTGCTATAAGTACAATTGATGAATAAATAATTCCGAGAAAGTGAATAGAGTCTAATTTTCATTGAATACTTGGACTCAATTGAATTAATTGAATTGAATTCTAATTACAATCAAAGTGTAATTATTGTCTCCTTTTCCAGAGAGTCAACATCAATAGCAATAAATCATTTTCTTATTGTTATCCGTTTCCGGATGAATGGGGACCTAATTATGCTAAATCGATGGTGCTTTTGAGATTTTTGGTTTACTACGCTGTCCCACTGATAATAATTGGAATATTTTATGTGCTTATTGCTAGACATTTAGTTTACACGGCAAGTGTTCCTGGTGAAATGCAAGGAGCTGTGAGGCAGGTATGTGTAAATTGTTTTTTTTTTTATTCTTTTAGTCATATTTTTGGCAAGTAAATACTTATAAGAAAACATTTGAACAAATTAAAGGGTTTTCCAATAAGAAGTGTTATTTTGAATAGCCCGCTATTTCGGTAGCTGTCACTTTTGAAGCTTTGATAAGTAGAAACTACGCCATTAATAAATGTAATAAATGCAATGTAACGAAACACGCTTCAACAACGCATTGAAATTATTAAAATTCACTATAAAAATGGTGAAAATTTGGCAAAGACTGTTCGTATAACTAAAACATTTTTGGGTCGTCGTGAATCACCTTGTCGGACCGCAATACAGAAATTGGTGGACAAATTCGAGCTGTTGGGACAAGTTAGTAATGTGAAGAATAAAACCCCGTGCACGTCGGTCGCTCAAGAACAACTGAGAATATGCTGCTGTAGCCCAAAGTGTTGAAGAAAACCCAGGTTTGTCCATTCCTCGTCGTTCTTTGGAATTATACATTCCACAAACGTCATTACACCGTATTTTGCATAAGGACTTGGGTCTTAAGGCTTATAAAGTTCAGTTAACACAAGAACTTTAGCCGGCTCTGATCATCAACAACGTCATGTCTTTGCTGATTGGGTCCTTGAAATGCATGAAAATGATCCAGAATTGCATCGAAAAATCATCTTGACTGATGATGCCCATTTCCACCTCGGAGGAGTCAACAAGCAAAACTGTCGCATCTGGGGCTCGGAAAACCCAAGAGTTATTGTTGAAAAGCCTCTTCATCCTCAACGCGTGACTGTTTGGTGCGGTTTATGGTGTGGCGGGGTCATTACTCTTTCGAAAATGGTGCTGGAGCAACAGTTCCGGTCAATGGATTGCGCTATCGAGAGATGATTAATGATTTTTTATGGCCGGAATTGGATGGTATTGATCTGGACAACGTTTACTTTCAACAAGACGGCGCTACGTGCCACACAAGCAATGAAACCATCGATATTTTACGGTAACAGTTTCTGGACCTCTCTGCTCTGTTATCTCTCGAAGAGGTGATCACAATTGGCCACCGAGATCTTGTGATTTAACACCTTGCGACTTCTTCCTTTGGGGTAACGTGAAAGATAAGGTCTACATCAACAGCCCAGCGTCGATTCAAGACCTCAAAGATGGAATTCGTGAGGCTATTGGCAGGAGCGTGGTTTGGTCGTGCCGGCTATTTGGCTGACCTGACGTTGTATTCAATTATCAACGGCATACCTTCCTCTTTATAATGAAATAAACATCCGATCATTTATCTCAAAAAATGCCATTTTTCTTTGAATATCAAAATAACACCTCTTATTGGAAAACAAGCTTGCTACTTTCTGGTATCTGTATGAAATTTGTTTCCGTTTGGAAAATAATTAAAGCTTTCGGGTTGGAGTTGTAAGACCGAAACCATATGACCGCTAACGAAAACACCGAAAGTCACATGACTGTAAACTACTTTCCCGTACTACTTCTGACCGAATGTCCCTTTTTTCATAAGAAACTACTTCTTTTCGTCACTCAAAGTTATGAGAATTAAGGAGATCGAAATTTGATATCTTTTTCGGTTTTTCTAACAAGTAACAACAATTTATTAGGCCAAACCCTTTTTCAACAGAAATTTTATGAGACATCAAATGCTGAGAATCACGGAGAACGAAGCATTAAAATTCTTCGTTCAAATATTTTTATAAAAGCCGTTGTTTTTTTTTCGGAAATCAGTTAGTTGCAGATTAATCATGCTAGGGACGTCAATTGCTTTCATTTTTTTTTTAAAATAAAATACAAAGTTGTAGTTTAAAATTCACACGAAAAAATTTGCGGTCATTTGGTATTCGTGCTTTCGAGATGCACCGACTTGCAACACTCGTAATGAAATGCCTGCGCACACAAAACATAATGCCGAACAATTTTGTATGGTTTGAACAGAAACTTATATTATTCACAGACTCACTTAATGACCATTATCCATCTCTGTTCGAAACCACATTGCCATTTATTGAACACACAAAATCGGCTTTTATATAAATTTTTCCCCAAATAAAATTCCCTAGTTGTGGTTTCCATTTCAAGCACATTTATCTATTAAATTATTTAAGTACTTTGATAGAACTGAGGATAAATTCCTTTTGTTATTGTTTGATGTGGTAGCAGTGGCGAAGGCCAATTTCAACAAACGTAAAAATATACGAAATGATTACTGAACTTGCAATGAATAACAAACGAGAAAAGATAGAAAGAAGTAGACCACAACTAAGACCTTCGGAAACTGAGAATACTTTTACATAATTTAATGTAGGTATTTATTATTTTAATTGGTTATTATATGACACAAAGTTCTGCTCATGAGCTATTATTTTCATTTGAAAGTATACACAATTACTATGTATGTAACTTGTTTGAATACGTTGCGCTAACTGCATATTATCCAGCATAAAATATTTCAAAAGCAATCTTTCTTTTCCACTTTCACATACCCGTCCTTCTTAAGAAAAAAATGCATACAACTTCTTTAGCTCTGCAAAACCAACGCATGTATTGAATCTGGAACTCATAGAACAAGTAATAAATCAAATCATAAAAATACAACTTGAAAATAGCCCATGAAAAGCTTGAAATTACTATAAAAGTCATTGATAGTGTTTTAACATACGAAGAAGCTTCTCTTCAAATAAGGTTTACCATATATCACTGCCAAAGGACACAGTTCAAAAGAAGCATAAACTCAGGCTGCTGTACTTGGGCAATAAAATCAACCCGTGCGTTCGTCGGTAGTTGGGGTTCTTTTTGTGCGTAGGATTGCTTTCAATAAACATTGAATATGCTCGAGGGTTAAAATGTTCTTTAAGTTCTTCAGAAATATAGGACAGCAAAAAGGTTTTCGAATAGAAAAGTTTTAATACCAAACATTTAAGATAGGACATTTTAGTTTGTGTTTCATGGATTTATTTCACATAAAGAACGATCTGCATTTAAATTAATTGGTTTCTATCAATCAATGCGTAAAAATGTTAAGTCATAGCTTTAACTTAGCAAATATTAAACAGGATATTTTTTAATTTTGCTTCGTAGATTTAAGAATTTAATATAAATAGACCTTACAGTTGTTAAAAATACGATTGAATTGAAATTGTTTTAAAATTTCTAACATCTAAGTTAAAATAACTGAGTTGTGCGAATTTTAAACTATAACTTTGTATTTTATTAAAAAAAAAAAATCTACGTGCCCCCCTTAACCATGAAAAATCTGGAGGGAGGAACTGACTGATAGTGATATCATTTTACATTTTTTTTTACATTATTGTTTTATTGAACTAAAAATATATATACAATGTTACTTAGGTATGCCTAAAATTATTTAACACTTAACATAACAGGTAATTTGGCACAAAATGCAACTTCTTCGGCCTAAAATCTACAATGACTTAATTTAAAATATTTATATTCTTAGTTATACTTGCCTGAAAATGTATTCCGTGGCGTGGTTCATCTCTGGTTGTTCAGTGCTGGTTGTCCTACTCTTGGTTGATTTGGATTGGGTTGTGGCTTCTAGCCGGGTTGATATGCTGACTCCAGGCCAGCATAAAAGGAAACTTCATCAGCGTTGTCCGTTGTTAATTGCTCGGAGATATCCATGGCACTCAGTTTCCTTGGTTCGGGATCTCGTTCCTCGTTGGTAATCCTTCTCATCAGCGGATTGGAATGGTTGGTAATATTTGAAATCATCTTTCTAGATGCTTCAACAAGAAATATGTCCAGTGGCTTGATCCGGGCTTCCTCGTAGAGCCGCTTGTAACTTTGGTATCTGCGCCTTTGCCTATCGAAGTGTAGTCCAGTGGAAATCCTTAGCAGCTTCCTTTCAAAAAATAAAAATTTCTGCATCGCTGTCTTGGAAATTGTAAACCATGCTGGAAAGCTGTAGCTGATAACTGGCCTGAGTATTTGTTTGTAGATCAGCAGTTTGGTTGGCTTACTTATTGCTGTCCACTTCTCCAATAAGGGGTTGATGAGATGGAAGGCTAGGTTAACTTTGGCAAGCACTGCTCTTGAGTGTGGGTTGAAGCGAAACAGCTCGTTGAAGTTTTCTCCCATTTTGGTATTTGGCGTTCCTTTTAGCTTTTATTGTTGATCCATTTGGAAACTTCAGTATTAGGTTCCTGCATACTGCCGCTGCCTGTGCTTTCACAACATCCAGAAAGTATCCTACCGTAAAACGGTGACTGTTGCGAGCTGAGGTGACGTCGTTCTGGAATTTCACCAAGAGATGTAGGGTGGAGTGGCCTTTGCGAAATCCAAACTGCATGTCGGGGATGATGCTGCGCTCGTTCCAAAATTTTGTAAGCCTCCTGAGTATGATTTCCAAAATCTTGCTAATGTTGTTTAGAAGGGATACAGGCCGATAGTTGCAGACCAGGTTGCTTGCTCCTTTCTTCGGGATGGCCACTATTTTTGCTGTTTTCCACTTCTGTGGAAAGTAGCAATTGTCAGTTGTTGATGATAATTGCTAGAATTCTTAGCTTGCGGAAGTTTCTTCAATATGTAGTTGGAAACACCATCCATTTCAGATGACTTCTTTGGCAGAAGACTGCCGATGATTTCTGCAATCTCCTCCTAATTGCAGAATTGCTGGTGTTTTGCTGGATCGATAGCTGGACAGGCATCGTTAAACTCAACTTTCAGTATTGGGTAGATAGTGACAAAGCAGTTGGTAATGTAGAATTATTTGAATGGAGAATTATAATGCTTCGTTCTCCATGATTCTCAGCATTTGGTGTCTTTTAAAATTTCTGTGTTAGAAAAAGGTGTACAAAATTTATAAAAACGTACCATATTTCGATCTCCTTAATTATCATAACATTGAGTGACAAAAAGGAGTAGATTCTCATGAAAAAGGTCTTTCAACTCAACCCGAATATCTTATAAATATCTGTCCAGTCCATACCGGACATACAAACAAACATCCATTTTTAAACATATGTATAGCGATATTAAGCGAATTTATTTTTGTTTAATTTTAGGTACGTGGTCGAAAGAAGGTAGCAGTTACAGTTTTAGCTTTTGTGGTTATATTTGGAGTATGCTTTCTTCCATATCACGTCTTTATGCTTTGGTTCTATTACTGGTAAGTCTTAGAAAAAATACTATTGGACAAACTTAAATCAAAAAGACAAAAACTAAAACAATAAAAATATTTTTACAGGCCAACATCGCAAAATGATTATAATTCATTTTGGCATGTCCTTCGAATTCTGGGATTTTGCCTTTCTTTTGCCAACAGTTGTGCGAATCCCGTTGCATTGTATTTTGTTAGTGGTGCATTCCGAAAGCATTTTAATAGGTATTTGTTTATTAACTACAATCCAGATGCTTGACATTCATATAAATGAATGTTTGTGTCAATTGGATGGAGTTTGATATTTTTTTTTAAATGATGACTAACATAAAGGGGAATATTTTTATTGAATGCTTAAATAAAATCTTACCAAAAAAATTGTTCACATCGAAAATATGTTTAATCTAAAAATCCCTCAAATTTATTATTATTTTCGTGAGAACAACTTGACTTCTTGAAAAGAAATAAAGATTAAAATTGTTGCATTTTAAAAACTAACTCAAAACCTATTCTATATGCTAAATCAAAGTTGTTGATGAGAAAAAACAAAAATATTTTTTGCACCTTTATGTAGATATTTGTTTTGTCAAGGATATTCAGCGGGAAGAAAAAAGCGGACCGACACGATTGGCGCTCGAGATACATCACTAACAAGCACTGCATCGAGGAGATTCACGTCCAGGCGATCATACCAGCAAAGTACAATTAGAAGGTAATTAGTCGAATGCATGTTGATAGTTTTTAATGTCTAATAAAAAGATAGTTTAACCACACATAGTTCCACATATTTAAAGCATTGATATTAATTCAAGTATCGTTTTCTCTTTTATTCATTTTCAGACTGCAAGACACAACAATTACAACGATGTTGCCCAATAACGCAAATATTCACGACGCAGACTGTGATTTTAACAACTTTCGAAATGACAGCAATATCATGTGAAATTGGAACGAAAAAAAACTACCTTCTACTGTTTTGACAAGATGAACATAGCTTTTAAGGTTTACATAAATAATCAATACAAATTTACGTTTTTTGGTTTAATAAACAGTTTCAGGATCATATTGAATGTGAAACGATGTACCTATATTCAGTTAGATAAATGTGTATGTTTTTTTTTTGCTCCTTACAAATACATACACATCAGTTGAAATTTATGTTAATTAAATTTTTGTTATTGATGTTATTTAACACGTAGTGGCCACACATCAAGCGTGCATTCCTATATAATAGTCCTTGGATCTGGAAAGCGCTTTAAGGAAAAATAGCACACATTATGCATTTATGTATGTATGTGTATATATTTATGTATTTAGAAAATATTTTGTGATTATTATGATAAAATATTGTAATTTAAGATACTTAAAATAAATTGGAATGTATTGGAAAAATTGTAAACTTAAGTGTCTTCTTTATTTCTTAGTAAGTTGAAGGGGAACTCATACTAATGTCTATTTTATTTTTCGACTTATTTAGCCAGGACCAAATTTAATTTCTGGAGTCGTATTACCTGACAAGAAAAAGGTCCATATATTTCGCAATAATTTGTTTAATATAATTTGACAGTGGTCCGCCCCCGGATCAGTGAAACCCCATTATAGAACGCCTTTTGCTAATTACTATTTTATCAATTACTCATTCAGTTTACTTTAGGGCCATTAAGTTTTTTTGTCTTTTATTTGAAAAAGTGCAATCATTTTTTCTTTGTTATTTTTGCGAGCCATGGATTGTTTTTTAATTATGTACTGTCATACTTATTTCCGAAACTTATTATGTAAAACGTCGGGATTGAGAAAAATTTGGCGATATGAAAGTTTGAGGGAGAATGAGGGAGAATCAAGGCAAGGGAAGAAATAGTAGAAATTGATCATTTGGTATTTCTTGCACTCGGAACATAAACACCGCAGCATATTAAAGTAAAAGGTTAGGTAGGATCACGGCTGAAATCCAACAAAGCCGCTGGAGCACATGGACTAGCTGCTGAGATGTTCAAAGCAGCAGGCGACGAGCTAGATAGGAGTATGCACCAAATCATTTGTAAGATATGGTCAGAGGAATGCATGCCCGATGAATGGAACCTCAGCATTGTTTGCCCGATCCTGAAAAAGGGAGATCCTCTAAACTGCGCCAACTACAGAGGAATCAGTGTACTTAACATCGCTTACAAGATCCTCTCTGCCGAATGTGTGATCCTGGAAAAGACCTATGAACTCCAAATCGATACCCACCACCTTTTCATCGATTTTAAGGCCGCGTATGACAGCATCTACAGAGACGAACTGTATAAAGCTATGACTAGTTTTAGCATCCCTGTCAAGCTCGTTCGCTTGTGCAAAATTACGATGGAGAACTCACACTGCTCCATCATATTTGGCACCGAGCTTACGGAATCTTTCGACGTCAAAAAAGGATTAAGACAAAGCGATGCACTGTCATGCGATTTCTTTAACATCGTTCTTGAGAAAATAGTGCAGAACTCCACCGTCAACACCAGAGGCACTATCATCCAAAAATCTGTTCAACTTCTCGCGTACGCCGATGATATTGATGTAATAGGAAGAACACAGCGTGATGTCAATGGTGCCTTTGTGAGAATTGAGACAGAAGCGGCAAAAATGGGTTTAGCGGTAAATGAGGGAAAAACGAAGTATATGCTGTCTTCGAGGAAGGACACCCAACACCGACGGCTCGGGCAGAACGTCACAATAGACGCGTATAACTTCGAGGTAGTAGAGGAGTTTGTCTACCTAGGCTCCGCTATAAACACGGACAATAACACCAGCGCCGAGATCAGACGAAGAATAACTCTTGCTAATCGCTGTTTCTTTGGGCTAAGAAAGCAATTGATGGAAAAGCCCTCTCTCGAGCAACTAAGGTAAAATTGTACAACATACTCATCGTCCCAGCCCTGTTGTATGGTGCAGAAGCATGGACCATGACAAAATCGGATGAAAGTGCCTTAGGCTGTTTCGAGAAGAAAGTTCTTCGGGTCATCTTTGGCCCTGTGTGCATTGAAGGGGAATGACGAAGAAGATATAACAGCGAACTTTACCGGTTGTACAACGACATGGACCTAGCCAGAAGGGTCAAGGTCCAGAGACTCAGATGGCTCGGTAATTTAGAGCGGAAGAGGACCTCAATCAACTTGGAGTGCAAAACTGAAGACAGCTAGCTAAGGACAGAGCTGGCTGGCGGAGACTGTTGAATGAGGCCCAAGTTCACAACGGACTGTAGCGCCACCTTAAGTAAGCAAGTAAGGTTAGGTAGGATAATGAGGCATTGAAACAGAAAGAAAATAAATCATTTAGTCGATTGTATACTTCAGAACAGATCGGACTCTGTTTTATTCCTTTGATTTATTTCAGACTTTAATTTTTGCTTAAAGTTCTGAATAAGAATCCGAACGAAGCTTCGTACTTTACATAAATTGTCTTGTAATATAATGATGCAGCTCACTGCTCAATATCTGTGTCAGAGCCAATGAGAATTTCGATTATCGAAAAGGGAAGTTCAATATTTCAAAACAAAGACAGGTCTTTTGAACCCGTAGAAGGACCATGTGAAAACACCAAGGAAACACAACATTCTTTAATATAAACACTTTCAAGATCCGACAAAAGCAAGTTTCTTCTAAGAGAGCTTAGATCAGTCGTCAGCCTTGCATAAACTTACCGAAGATTGAAAATATTTCTTAATTCATTTATCTATGTGTGCTCTTCAAATACAGGAGATGTAGATGTAGCTGTACAAGAATTTATAATATACACTTGACTTGACTTATGTTCATGTTTACAAACAATGATTTTCAACCGAAATTTTGTCAGTTTTTTCTATTTAAGATGTAAGTCTTTTAATGAAGCAAAAGTCCTCCTGTGTAATTAACCTAATGAAAACGAAACCATATGACATTGCTTCACTTTCGGTATGACGATGTGTTTAAAATGTATTATCTTAAGGGAAATTAATGTTTCATCGTATCCTCGTTTAGACAAATTTTTTTTCTGTAAAAAAAAAAGAAAAAAACACGGCGTTTGCCCTTAAGATATTAAAGTATTTTTCTCAGTAGAGAAAAGAACATTCGTAGATATAGCCTTAATTGACTTCTATTTTTATATTATGTGGTTTAAAAAAGCACAAAAGGACGATACCCAAAACGAAAAACAATCATTAAAGCATTTGTCCTCCCGGATGGTACATGTGATTCAGATTTCTTTGTGTTACCTGGGAACAGAGGATACATACGTAGGTTTTTAATTCTTAAGGTGGCCACTGGCCATACAACTTAAGTGTCATATTCGACCCGGGGCATGAAGATATGATAGCATATCAGAATCAGTGATATGGCTTTTTGATTGAATTTGGATGTTATCTATGATATTGACATTTGTGTCATGGCACCTACATAATAAGCACAATACATTTCATTGTAAGTGTAAATGATTCTTAAAACTAAATAAAGAAGGACTGAAGAAAAAAATGTGGGATTTATTTCACTATCAGCATCAATAAGTTGACTGCTGACTTATTGATTATTCTGCGAATGTCGTCTACCAAAAGAACACCAACACGTTTCATTCAGAACAAAAATATGTATTAAGAGAAGCATTTTCATAGTTTTTCTTATTACGATTATGTCTAGTTGTATCCTAGTTACTTCTCCAGTCTCTGAACTGCACATGTACAATTGTACATTCAGGAACAAATATGAAATTGATAGTTGATACCTAATTGTGCTAGTATCTATCTACACACATGAACATGACCTATAACCATTTCGATTAATTCACTTTTTCTATTTGAAACAAACAACCTAAAACTTTGAGTCTTAACTGTTTTTTTTTTTTTTCTAAATGGCACGCAGTAGTTATGAAAGAATAAATTAAGTTAAAATTTAGATATAATAATTCTTTGTTGGTTCTCCTTCTATCTTATGAGTTATGACACATATAGACTATGTACATTTTTGTGTAGAAAAATTACTTTGTGATCTTTATACCTATTTTAGTTTGATATGAAAACACGTCCCAGTACCTACACATTTAAACTTTCAAAAAGTTCAAGAATAGTGCTTTAACATTTCTTATTTAATTTATAATACCTTTACACAATGACTTTGAAAATAATTCTTCTAATATTGCATCAACTTTCTAGAGAGTGGTGATATATCTTCTTAATTTTAATTTTTCCAAGAACTATATTAAGTTGAACAACAAAATCAATTCCAAGGCCTGTTGTTGCTTCGCAACTAAATTCTTTTCTACGTAGTCGGGAAGTCACCCCGATGTAAAACCCCCAACCTGGAGTACCAGGCACTTGATGTGACTCCAAGAGCAAGAGTCGAAAAAACCGCTCCTTTTACGGCCTGGGCTTCAAAAAGTCGAAGTAGCCCGTAAAGGTGCACAGAAAGAAATCGAAGATCAAATCAAGAAAAACAAGCTATAAATCACGAAAAATAAATCTAGTTATGGACCTTGGATTGGGAATTCAAATATTACAATTTCGTGTTTGTAATTTACGAAAAAGAGGAAAATGGAGACATTACGACTCAAAAGTTTTAATTCAACACTTTTGAATAAATAAATAAATAAATAGAGTGGCGCGACAGCTCTTAAAGAGCCAAGGCCTCAGTGGCTTACTCTCCTCAACAATTCTCTAGGTGCGTATGAAGAATTGAGGGGACCTACAATTTTACGCCGATTCCGAACGGCAAAGTTGAGAAGCACTTTTTCATGACAGATGATACTCTAGGAAGTTTTGTCAGTTCTTCGTAAGAGGCAGTGTCCGTGAAAGATGAAATAAAAACTTTGGGCCCGAGTAGGATTCGAACCCACGACGTTCTGCTTACAAGCCAACGCACCTAACCACTAAGCTACGGACACTACTTGACGGCTCCTTTTACGGCGTGGGCTTCAAATAAGTCGAAGTAGCCCGTAAAGGTGTTCACCAAGTAGTTCGGCATAACTGGAACTGAAGACGCCACCGTTGATTCCAAAAAAGAAATTCATTCGCTGCCGTCCCTCGATTGGATTGCCTTGGTGGGAACACTCCTTCGTTGTGGGGTAATTAGTATTAACAGCCTACTCCGCTTGGACCTGTCGACTATGGGAGGCCCTTCTGCGAAAACAAGTTTCGCGATCGCATAGCTCTAAGCTTCATAGTAGTAGTTCCCGTAAGCCGCTCCGCCATGTCAAGGCTTACCCCATGGAGGGAGACTGCTGATTGAGGCCTAGTCCACAACAGACTGTAGCGCCACCTTAAGTAAGTAAGTAACAAAATTAATTCTTAATTTTAACTTAGCAACAAAATACTGAATACTTTTCGATGCCGGCTTACGAAATGGTTCTAAAAGGGTAATCGACGTCTTTCAAATTCAATATTCCCTTTGTTTTCAGATCGACCGATATCTATGAAATCTGCCACCACCCACCACGCTCCTATTATAACTATATTTAAATTTAAACGTCTAAATATTATTAAACTTGACATTTAGTTAAAATTTGACGTTTGGTAAAAATTGGATCAAATTTAGCCATTTGCTCAGTTTGCTGTGGGAATTGCGTTTTTAGCCAACATTACTGCTTAGAACTAAATTACATATTTTCCTCAAGATTTCAGAAATTTACCTGAAAATAATTTTCATTTTTCATTTTTATAGGTAAAATAATTCCGCATAGAAAACAAAAAGAAAAATAAAACAAAGTTAATAAAAAGTTGATAAAAATATCAAATACACTATTTTTCATTTATTTTTCTCGATATTGCAGTGATAATTTGATATTTTGAAACAGCAGTTAAAAATCGTCAATCAAAAATTCACATTTTGTATAGTTGGTTTATTCCGTGAAGCAAACAGCAAACAGGGAATACTTGTTGTCAAAGCTGATATTTGTCATCATTCTCAAGAGAGAAAAAAAAACGATAATTTCGTACATTTATTTCAAAATGTGATCAATTTAAAATAAATATTTTATTTTAATCTTTTCAAATATCAGCGCATTACTTTTGCCTGAATGTCATGTGACCAGAAACAACCCACCTTTTGTCATGAGAATTTACCCATTTTCGTCACAAAAAGTTAAGAGAATTAAGGGCATCGAAATGTGATACCTTTTCAGATTTTTATAACAGCCCTGAATTTGGTCACATTCTTTTTCAAAAACAGAAATCTTATGAAACACCAAACGCTGAGAATCATGGAGAACGAAGCATTAAAATTCTTCGTTCAAATATTTCTATATAAGCAGTTGCTTTTTTTTAGATGGCTCTTCTCTTTAAAATAGTTTAAAATTCGCGTGTTATATTTAATTGTTTAAAAACGCAATGTAATCTCTTCCTATAAAAGAAAAAAAACTTCCTTTTTAGAACGAAAAATAATTCAGAAACAGATATGGATGCCTGTTTCACAGCTGGATAAATATCAACCCATATTATCAGCATAATAAAAATTAAACAAATGAAATGGTAAACGTTTATGAAGAGTACTGGTAACATAAGAGAACAGAAGTGGAACTATACATCGTTAATCGCTATATTTGGTGACGTCTACTAAGCCTCTCTTGGAAACCAGGACAGGCGTCAGAAGTAGAGGTCGAAAACTTCCGATTCCGATGTTTACATCTTAAGTGAACAGGGTCATACAATACAAGCTACGTTACTGAAGAAACAGCGTCAGGCACATAATAATTTATAATAAAATTCGTACATACATATATGTATATGTATGTATTTAGGTATGAGTAACGCTGCGCTGCCGTGCCGCCGCTTCTTCTGCTGCTGTTGAATGTTTAAAAATTGAACCCCTGTATAGATGTGCATTTTAATAATTTCTTTCTATATCAATTTCAATGGCATGCTCAAAAGAATACAAACTATGGATTGGAACGATTTTACACAAATACAGCAAAGAACGTTTCCAAAAATATTCTTACTCATGTCATATGTGTATATCGCCTTTTAACACTTACACATTCAAAAGCAAACAAAATTTGAAACGAAAACGAGTCGAGTCCCGTGTGTTTTTTGCCGGCAAGAACACAAATACACCTATTATTGAGTTCCAGAGGTATATATACTATACGCTATATGAACGATGTAGGTACCTATATTTCAGGTCTAACAAGTTTCAGTCCAGATGGCAGCCTAGCGTATCGTACCTCGCATGTTCGCATTTGCAAAGGGATGCGCGCGCGCAATTCGGTGTTTAGTATTTTGAGTGCGGTCGGTCGTTGAAGTAGCTGTACCCGGCTATCCGTACAGTTTGTTGAATTTTTTAGCTAAGAATATTGTTTAAAAATTCTTATTTTAAAATTGTATGAGTAGCTACGATAATTTATAAAGATAGACTTTAAACTTACTCGGCTTACTGTGCTATATACGGAATTCGGCTTGATCGGAAAATAGAAAACCAAATAAAACATACGAAGAATGCGCATTGGAAGACGCAATCGAAGTCATTGTTTTCGTATGAAATATCAAAAGGCAGCTGCTGCTAGTATTTTTAATTCTGTGTTCCCCTACTATTTATTCCTTTTATCCTTGATTAAGAATCAAGAAGTGTGCGAGAATGATAAGCAGATGTCAATGCAACATATACCTTCAGCATATCAAGTTCTTTAAATTGTGTTTCTATAATTCCAATAAAAAATAAGTGGTTCCAAAGTTTATTTATGAAGAATTAAGTTTCATAATAAAAAAAAATCTCAGTTATTAAAATTATGAAGTGTCTAGAAGTGTACAGTGTTTTGCCATTTTTGTTGATTTTTACTTTTCCCTCAACATGGTCCTTACCTTCGACTGGATTTCATGAAGGTCATCATCATCATCCTTCCAGCAACATCAATCCTTCTTTGTCTTCGGCGATGCGTCACGGTGATTGGCGTAGGATTGAATCAATGGATTCGAATGGATTATACCTCTTGGAATGGTGGATAAAGGAAAAGGATATATATTTTCGTGTAACAGTTAATACCCAAGGATTTATTGGTTTGGGGTTCTCAAGGAAATCAATGCGAATGTCTGGCTCGGATTTGGTACTCCTTTGGGTTGATGATCGAACTGGAAAAGCGAATGTGTTGGTAAGTTGTATTCGAAATTAGGTTTGAAAGAGAAGGATTAAAGGGTGATGGCCTAGGATTTGGAAACAAATGAAGAATTTAGATTCAAATAAAAAGAGTATGTATTCAATTTGCGGTTAAAAAACGGTATTGCACAAAGCCATTTTACTGACGTAATCGAACACAACTGCAAACCTACTCTTATGTGTAATACTGTGGTGTAATCAATATACACATAGGCTATACATATTATTCAGTCTAAATAATCAAAAGAGGGGACATACAACAACAACAGCAGCAAAATTTATCAAATTTTGGGATTTTGTTTCAATTGTTGAGACCTTATTTCATTATACTTTTGGATACAAGGGTTTCCAAAGCAGGCAACAACTGCAATTCAATGATTCATTTTGAGCTTCTTTTTTCCACTTTCGCCTGTGGATAATGCCAATTCGGAACATTTATAATCGATTTAGTTTGATTGCGCGTGAAGCGAACAGAAAACATTTTACCCTAAAGAGAATCAACTCGCGAATTCGCGCGAATTTCTTTATTTTCACACACCCCAAATTCATTCTTTTACACATACACATGTTGTCAACAATCATGTTGCCAGGAAGTAAGACAGGTACTTTTTGTGATTGTTCAAATTTCAATACTATGCTGAGTGCTGCTAAAATTTTTAGTCAACGTCATCCTCAACAGATAGGTAGCCGAAAAAAACCTGTTTTACCCTAACAGGCTGATTTGAAAAGAATAATAATGAACATCTTTTGTTTTGCATGTCATAACTTACATACACATCACACCTACATTCACATTATGTATGTTATTTGGTTGTCTTATATTATGCTGGTCTACATTTACTATCATGCAGCTACAAAGCCATACAAACTTTTCTTGTAAAGCAGCAGGAATGTTAAAACGGGACTTTGATCTAAGGTATTACGGTATCAATCCAACAGGATATCTGATTTCTACTGGTTTTTTTGTTTGAGTCTTTTCGATGCTTTGACCCTTCTTCCTGTAGAATGATTTATTGTCACACCATTGGTGCAAGTGCTGTATTTTTTTTTTGTCTTGTTATTTTACACTATCAGAACTTATAGTGAGTTTAGAATTACTTTGCGTTTGTTCTTTCTTTTGAAACAAAAATTTAAGAAAAATGTTAAGGGAGGTAAAGTTTTGTGATATCACAAGAATGCAGCAAGACTGGATTGGATTCGATATGGTATGGCTTTTCATTTGAATTTTTAATTCCATGAAAACATTTATGCAAATTGCCATGATGTGTCTTTTTACCAACTGTAGTGACGACGTACGATGCGATATGGTAGTCCTTATCTCCAATTATGAAATATATGTGAGATTATTACGAGTTATTTACTATATTTTATACAAGCTGTGTCCGCTGTGTTACCTGAGATAACTTGTTGCCCCCTTAACACCCTCTTCCTGTGCAAAAGATCACATATCATCTTTGCTCTATGCAATATTAAAATAAATCTACCCCACGGGAACCGTAGATTTGATCGAGATGTTACTTCCAAATGTCTCCAAGAACATATGCACAAAGTTTCATGATGACCGGTTTAGTCGATATTTTTTTTTCATATTGACGTTACAAACAAACTTACAAACATTCACATTTATTATATAAGAAGATTTTTTTGCTGTTGATAGATACTTGACAACGCAGTTAAGAGAAATTTTTTTATTAATAGCATTTATTTGTCTGTTAGACTTTTATCTGAAGGGTCATTTTAGCATTTTTGTCAATGCTCCATAATCGATTCAACACCTTGAATAATGATTATGGTGCCGAAACCTTAGTCGTGGTCGTGGTTGCCATTTTGCTGAATGCTTTCTCAATTTCCATTGGTATACTTTAAATATTACGATGTAATAAACATACATCGATTTTTCTGAGCTTTCATGTATATTCTTGAATAAAATAGGTTCAGATTTTATCGAGTTTCTTACTGCAATTATATCCACAGGTCTTCCTTCGTATCAATTTCCACGACAGCCATGTATGACACTTGGCTCCGTTAAATCGATACGAATGAAACAGCGCCATATGGGACATATTACTTCTTGTTTTCTCACAAACCCAGTTGACGCTGAGTAGGTGTCTGAATTTCCTAACTGTCTTTATGCGAAAGATTGAAAGCAAGTCAGTTTCAAATGCATAATATGAGTTAGTTCTCCTTCCATCCAATTACACTATAGGATTAGGATGCAGCTGTCACACACGAATGGACCATGGACGGATGGTTAATTAGTGTCTGTATAGCTGGATATGAAATAATATATGGTAAGATGCCAATAAAACACAAAAATAAAAACAACCAAAGTAACACATGAGCAACAAGATGACTACTATGGCTATGATTAGCACAGTCCATTTGTCGATTATATTCTTCCATATTAAATGCTCACTCAATTTAAATTTTCATGTGTTTGTATTCTATTGCTCCTTCTATTTATGTTTGACAGTATAACAACCTGGTCCAGTCAGCTTGGCTCAATGTTGTCTATTAAATAAACGTTAAAAGAATGATCTTTAAGGGAGTCTAGTTAAGTACGTATCTAAGCTTTAAGAACTATCGCATTGCATCTTAAGAATAACAAAAAACAAAAAACCCTTGATTTTAAATCATAGTCGAGTTAATAGGGAAATGAATCATTGTTTACCATTCCAATTTGCTTTTTATATAAAACTGCAATTTCAATTTTCTGTTGACATGCCACATGCATAACAACTCAGTTCTGGAAATGTCTTCAATTTCAAGTTCAAAGCTTTGGTGTATATCATGAGCAATGATTGCGTTGACATGAACAATTGAACAGTTTTTGGCAAGAGTAGTAGAACGATATATATATATATTTATTATACTAATTAGGTTAGGTTAGGTAAGGTGATAATAGAGGTGTGCACAGCGTGAAACTGTTGCATACACGGGGGCTTACTGGTCCATTGTGATCCCCTATAAAAATAAAAGTTAGCATCGATGCTCTTAAAAGTTGCCGGTTAACGTAGATTGGTTCGTTAACGAACCAGCCTGTGCTATCTATAAATTTCCTCATTGAGACCTGTGCAAGATCATCCAACTCCCCAACAAGCCTGTTCCCGAAATGACGGAGTCGGTTAGTTTGGAGGTTCGGACTGTCACAGAGCAGGTGTTTAATGGTTTCTATTTCCTCCTCATCCTGATAGCTCTTACAGAAATCGGGTGGAAAAGCCCGTGCCATTGTCATTGTGCCAATGTCACAATGACCCGTTAGTACACCTATCAGGAATTTAATGTTCCTTTTACTCAGCGATAGAAAATACCGAGTTTCCTTTTCGTTAGTGTAAGGCCATAAACTTCTAGAGATTACGCAATCGTCCCTGGATTTCCAGGAGTTATTGATTTTCTCTTTTGATTTAAGGACTAACTTCCTCTTGAGTACCACAATCGACATCGAGACGAATGGTCCCCTATCCGAATGGTCGCTACTCCAGGAACCCTGGTTAGTGTGGCAAATTCTATTTAATTCCTTCCTACAGTTTAAAACTGCTTTTGATCTTATGGTCTTACTGGCGAAGGATTTGATAGCAGCCTGGCTGTCCACGAAAAAAGTAATCTCCGATTAGCTTAGCTTTTCATGATGTGCGATTTCAGCTGCTTTTTCAATGGCATGGATCTCGGGGGGTTTATACGCCTCTCTGATGTTGAGAGATTGGCAAAACACTCCAGCACCTGTTCCTGATTCCATTTTTGAACCGTCAGTGTAGAAAGGGATACCCTGTTTACTTATAAGTGAATTAGGATCCCAGATCACAACCCTATCTTCCTGGTATGCAAATAGAACATTTCCTATCCAAATCGAAAAGAGGGAAAGAGGGGGAATGTAATCTGTGGTGTCCATGAGTCCTGGAATCATGTCATATCTTTGTAAGATTGACCCGTGTCCATAAGTGCTGTGCTTCCAAAAACTCAGTTCTTTTAAACGAATTGCAGTTTTGTCTGCCCGTGCACCTTATGAACTCATCCAGGACCGGGAGATCCAGGATCATTTCCAACCCAGTGGATCTCTGAGCCCCTGTTATTCCTATGCAGGCTAGTTTCTGTACCTTATTCAGGTTCTTGAGATAGCTTGATTTTTCAACCGCTTTCCACCATACAATAGAGCCATAGGTAAGAATGGGTCTGATAATCGCTCTGTAAATATATTGGATGACTTGCCGTCGCATACCCCACCGTACACCGAAGGTCTTTTTGCATGTGTAGAATGCACATTTGCCAATGCCAAAAAACTTAAATGCTGACATTTAAAAAGGAAATTCGCCGAAACCTGGAGTCGGAGTGTTCAGAATACAGATGTCGCCAACCGCACACTATTTTCATTGCGCACTGCACAGACACACTGGGTTTAAGACACAAAAACATTGAATATTTTAAATTTCAAAATGTCCTGCTCTTTGAATTTAACCATTCCAAACTTTGAGCATTAGTATACATAGAAGTTCAAAGCTTAACCACTCCCAAAAAAACAAATTTAATCTATAAAAGCCAGTTACTCATTATAAGAAGTCCCACCTTATTATAATTGGGTATGGGATTAATTCCAACACAAAATCAATGGTTTGTTTCTGCAACCAAGTCACATACAAGAACCAGTAAGTATTGACAATGCATCATCAAGTAAACCATCGATTTAAGACTTCGTGCTGAACGATGTTAAAAGTTTTTCTGCTGACTCTGTTGGTCAGGATTTTATAGTTTATTTTGAGACTTACGGTAGTGGCAACAGGTTAAATGAAAACCAGTCCAATAATACCTTTACCTTCTGCTGGTGTGGCTGCTAAACCACTTTCGGTAATAAATAATTTTGTACCAGTTTGCGTCCTTTTAATCGTTTGGTTACCCCACCTGCCATGTATATATGTATGTATATGCCGTGTGTATGCATTAACATCAATATAGATGTCTATAGAATAAAAGCAAGACATATTTTAACTGTTAAAGACCTATCGTTGCTGGCTTTTTAAATACCAGTCATTCATTAAAAAAATTGAGCCCTAAAGAAAAACTTTTTATTTTTACTCGAATTTACGATGGAAGCTCTTTAGCTTCCACAAATTGATGACATAAAAAAACTTAATTTTGTTCCTGGAAATCGGTGCCGATATTCCACTTTGGAATGGAAAGGAAATTTATAAATTTGTATAGACGCTATATGCATGTATTTATTGTACATATATGACCTTCTTGTGGACGAAGTATTCCGTGCATCTGTGTTCCTCAGATTTTAATAAATTTGGAATTTGTATCGAATACTTCAACCTTAAAGATTTTTACTATTGAGTGGTATTACTGGAACTCGGAGTATGGCTCATTAAACACAATTTTCCCTTAAAATGAAAAGACAATTACGAAAAAAATCTGGAGAAGAAATTACTATCACGCACCGCCTTAGTAAACGATTTTGTTGACTGAAAGAAATTTGTTTAGATTTATTTTTGAATTCCTCTGTTAATTTGCGGTCTTGAATCAACATTTTGTACCTACACGACGTAGCATAAATCAATAAGCAATAATGTTGATTGAAAATTCAGTGAGGTTTTCTGTGGCAATCGTTTTGAAACCATCAACTTTTTTTTTGAAATCACTCAATCGGCACAAAAATGAGAAATAAAACAATTCAACGAAGAGCACTGAAAAGGAAAACAAAACAAATTCAAAAGTCGAAAGATGCCTCTACAATATATGTACATAAATCATGACAAAGGAATTCAATTCAATTCAATTTTATTGGTCAATAACTAACTTTAAGATATTAATCGCAAACCTATGCAACAAATTAAACAGTAGGGAAAGAAAAACACCAACTCTACTACTTGTAGTTCTATTCTTCGAACGATTTTGAACGTTAGCAGTACTAAAAATACTAAGCAGTTATTTCGTTGGACCAAATGTTTACATGGTCAAAATTTAAGCCACAAAATACTGCAATATCCCTAACGCAGTTAGAATGTTCAATCATTTGTAAGAGAAATAAATGACAATGATATTGGACAATATTTTTCCAAGCAGCTCGTCCACCATTCAACACTGCCAGAGAGGGTTGTGAGTTGTAACTTCTCCCTCGTTTTGAGTGGTTGGAAAATAGCTTTTATCCATCCAAGTCGACGAATCTTCCTCGCCCTCCAAGTATTGACCGATTGCACTTTCGTCCCTTTTTTTCTCATGGAACCGCTGATTAATTTTCATTTCATTCCTCTTTCTGAAGAAAGTAAATATATTACACATGATATCTCAGACAACATGCTCATGTATCGAAAATGCATGCTTTCGGTATTGGAAACTCCCTCTATCGTTGATTTAGAAACTTTCAGTCGAATCGTTAAGTAAAATACGTATTGGTCGGATTCAAGTCTGGAACTCGCAATAAAAATGTGGAACACTCTCCCATCCCTCTCTATCTCTTTCTGTAATAATTACATCGTTGAGCAATTCAAGACGAATCACTAAAGTACACTGACATTTGACTATTGACTTCCTCTTCCTCTGCAACCCCTCCCCTCTTCCCTAATGCGTGTCTGCGGGAATAGGGAATTCAATCTCGAAATTCGGGATTCCGATTCTTTTTCTGATTGAAATCTTAAGATCCCGGAATTTTCGAGACTGATTAGTTTCATTTTCATGGCTTAAGTTTTTGCATACCTACCTTCTTGGATTTTTCTACCACCCTTGGCGATGTTTGTAGATTGCTGATTTGGTCCGCAAAAAAAGCACTTGGCAGATATTTCCAAATCGTATATGGAGAATTGTTTTTTAACTGTCGTTTGAAGCTGAATAGATACATTTTTATGCATGTAAAGTTCTCTATTAAGTTAACATGTATCCTAATTTAATAAATTAAAATGCCTTAATGCCATAAACATCAAAGGATTTCTGAAAAAATAAAAACGACGACAAGCTAAGAAGGACCTAAATTTTGAATTAAGATGGAAGGTCAACAATGCATAAAAAAAGAGTCTTTGTTATTGACAATTTAGAAATTGAAAGGAAAGGAACGGTGACCATTCTAAAGTATTGTTTGTGTTTACTGAAGAGAAGTGTTTTTAACGTTTTTCCTTATCAATATCTCTCATGGCCAGTGGGATGAAGTTTTAGCCTTCATCATGTGCAACAACAGGATTAACTGTTCTGTTTCAAGATAAAAACAAAATCATGATATCGTCTTCCAGGTCAATGACTTCACTTGATCGACTGAATTTTGATAAATAGGGTTAAACCCTACATAAACAAAAACAATGACATCAATCACAACATAAAAATCTTACGGTTCTTAATGTCAACAGACATGACATTGTAACGTAAGGTTGTTGAAATATTGTTAATATTTTACGGTTTCTGAGAACATTTGGGGAAAACAAAGCTCATTCAAAAGGAATTTCCTTAAAGGCGCGGAGCAATTTAAAATATTTAAATTAAAATAAAAGAAATTGAAAGTATCTACGTACATGTCAAGATAGAACAAAACAATTTTTGTATTCCCGATCGGTCATTTCGATCAACATAACCCTGCAATACTGTAGAATCCAGAGATTTTTTAAGTGAATTAAAACTCTCAGCACTTTGTTTTTCCTTGGATCCTTGAGACGAAACAGCCATTTTGAATTATTGTCTTAGGCCGTGTGTGAATTGCGTTAAAAAGTGTATTAAAACTTGACGTTTGGGTAAAACTTGACACTAGCGTGGTGAATAAAATGGGTTAAAAAAATATCCCGTAGTGGAGCAGGATAAATGGGTTAAAATTTTGACGTTTATTTTTTTTCTCATGATTGATAGAGAAGTTTGCTTCTGGTTTTTTGTTTGTTTTTGGTTATTATTCAATTTTGTGGAAAGAGTTTTTTTTTCAAAATGAACAATGAAAGAAAGAGGAGAAACGCCGGAAAACCATACAATATTTTTGTTTTTCTTTCTTCTGAAAATGATGACATATCAGCAGCAAAATTTTAAGTGTTGTCATACGTAATAAACCAATTTTCCAAAATGGAACAGTTGTTTCGAAAAATCAAATTATCACTGCAAAGTAGAGAAAAATAAATAAAACAGATTTTATTCGTTAGTTTTCATGATTTGTAATTAACTTTATTGTTCTAAAGTTTGGTTTTGTACGCGAAATTATTTTACGAGGAAAAGTTAAAACATTTTTTTTTGAGGGAAATTTCTGAAATCATCAGGGAAAACTTTTAGTTCTACGCAGTAATGTTGGTAAAAATAATCCCTTTTAACACAATTCACATAGCAAATGGATAAATTTCATCCCATTTTTAAGCAAACGTCAAATTTTAACCAAACGTCAAGTTTTAAAGGCTAAAACACAAAGACGCTTTAGCTTCAGCTTCGCCTGACGTTTACGAGTTCAGCTATAGGAATTCAATGCTTGCTATCACAATAACGCTTCGACCTCACGTTTCGTACGTAACGTGACTCCAAACGGAAGCTCTAGTTCAAATATGCTGAACTTTTGCTTTGTCTGACAGCACGCAGAATTCATTTGATTTTGGAGCGGCGTTACCGCTTTAAAAAAAAAGGAATCGAAGTAGATTTGGGAATAGAGCGAAGAAGATTGAGAAAAATGGAAGTAGATTTAAAATATGTAGTGTATATTATATGGGCCTTGGATACATTGACGGACAGAGTGACAAACAGTTTTTATCAAAAGTTCATATAGAATAGTGTCCGACTTGTGTTGAAATTTTCGATTTAATATTGACACTACATGGTGGATAAAATGTGTTAATATTAACAAGAAATACTAAATTCAACCAACATTTTAACGCAAGTCCCACGCGGCCTGAAATATTAAGCAATTCAATACAAGGACGTAACTCATTCCTTGCGTATTTGTATGGGTTGAAATTTCGTGTTTGTAAACTGTGTCCGCTTATTGATCGCATATAACGATTGAAACTTTATTTCGATGTCACTTATATATTTTCCTGATGAAAATAGACGAAACATGATGAAGGTCGTCTGGACTGTCATACAAAGCAAACGCAAAGTGGGTGCATCGTAACGCAGACGAAGCCGAAGCTGAAGCGTCTTTGTGATTCAGCCTTAATACACATTTTAACGCAATTCACACACGGCCTTAAGAACAAAATCTTATAGAGTCACTATCCCAAATCTCAATGAAAACTTAGAATTGTGTTCAATCTAACTTACTTTTCTTAGTTAAAGTGACAGTGAGATCTGAGTTGGACTTTTGTCAGGTGAAACCGACAAAAGCCTTCAAATTCAAAATACGTAATTATACAACTCTCGACGGGGCCCCATTGAAATGCTGAAGTATGACAGCACTAACACGGTTTTGTCTATAGTGTGAGTTTATAAAGTGGTTAAGATTTATATGTAAATGTGAATTTCGTTGAAGAAGAAAGTGAAACAATTTTACCCAGCACCAGCTCCTTATCATTAAACTTTGATTGATATGTCATCATGGTTGGTATGGTTGAGAAATTTATCCCTAATGGTGAAGTTTATGCCTTGGTTATGTGTGAAGCGTGCCTTTTAAATTTTAATTAAAATATGTATCATGTGTAGGTTCACTCATATTTTGTCCGAAGCTATTAAGATTGACTGTTTTTAAATCAAAAAATTAAATTGAAATTGTTCATGATAAATTGATTTGATTAACATTATTGATGAAAGGTTATCCTTATCATACAATCGAAAGAACACCTTGGTATATGGTATATCCCATACAAGCCATGAGATAAGTTACATAAATAAGGATACGTTACGATTTATATTTACTCAAAAGGTAAGGATTTTGTATGCTTTTATAATTTTGTACATGAATACGACTACAGATAGAGAACACACCTTAAATGAATAAATTTTTCAAACGCATAAAAAATAACATATTTGATGTATTTTTGATACGTGCTTACCTTACACAAGATGACTGATGGCACTTTTGTTGTCAGACCTTGATTGTAGACATACAAATTGTGAGTTTTTATTTTCTATAAAAGTATATACTATCCATGTATTAAAATTCACATCATGACAAGTCATGAAGTTTTATTTATACATTTCTGTCGTTTCTTACATCGTTTTCCTGTTTTTTTATTTTTTTGAGTACAAATTGAATTCAACAAACACATTTATGAATGACTCTTAACACAAAATATAAAGTAGCAAAATGATGTATGTAAAGTGATGGATACTTCGTGTTGGGATATTTCAATTTATAAATTCCTGGATGGGTAGATGAATACAAAAAAAAAGAACATTCCAAGGAAAGACTGTGACTGATGCCAAATCAATTATTACACAATCTTTTAAACCAAAATGTGTGGACTTTGCTTTGTAAGGCAAGGTAAATAGATGTGCACAAACGTGTATGTGATGAAACATCTGCATATTTTATATCACTGAGAGAAAAGTGAACGATGAGAATTTGTTCATGGTAACATTTCGTCGTTATTCTACGAATCAATCTTTGCATCGACAAGTTGAAGCATTTTGTTTTCTTCTACTTTATTTGTAAAGAATGACTGAGTGATATATGTATTTCCGGATTATCGGTTAGTTGATGTTTATGTTCTTAAACCAAGCGAATCACTCCATAGAATTCCTTAAGGTCAAAACGAGTAAAATTTTGTTCAACAATTTAACAATAATTGTCATTGTTCCTTATTTAACAAAATGCACTAAAGTTAAGACAAACAAGGAAGGTCCATTTCAGCAATATATGTACAATATGATTTAAGAACTCAAGAGATTAAACATTCCCTAGGGCATTGTCCAAGGGTAAATTTCACTAATATCAATAAAATAATGAAAAAGCATACAACGTCTTTGCCACATTACTAATATGGGTGACACGTTTCATGTTTTATGGAGGTTTGTATAGCTGAAAAATGTTAAAGACAAACATCTACTTTCTGGAGTTAGTCCAACAAAAACTTCGTTACATGGTTACTTCCCAATTGAGAATTAAGGACGTGATAATTTTTTTTCTTTATTAATATTTGCTCTCAATATCGTTAGCCAGATGAGTTTTATGTAACAATTTTTTTTATCAATACCGTCCAGCTTGTGGTTACTTAAGTGATGTATAAATAAAACATACATTGTACCTACATGTGTTATACGTTTTCTTGGAAAAGTATTTGTATTCGAATGTCTAGAGTATACCTAGATTACTTTTGTCTATGAATTTGGAACATAGTAACACTTCCAATTTGTAATCGAATGAACCACTTATTTACCTGTTGGGTGAAATACAAAACATTTATATCATAAGTCCTAGAACGCTTTTAGTTTCAGAAATGTATAGATTTTTTACACATACATTTGTATTGATATGCTCCCATCCCACATCCGATTTCCTTTTCGCGTTTTTTTCACCTTTGTACTATATTCGATTTTGAATGGAAAAGAGGGTATAGATGAAGAACTTATTTATGGACACGCACAATCACAGAAGTAAGCATCTCTTCATTCAAACCTTATTTTGCGGAACAAACAAAATTGATGAAGTATTTTGTGATTTTGTTATAGGGTTGTACTAAAATTGTTCGATTTTGAACTTTAATATCACTTTTTGACGATTTAAGAAATTTCTAACTTTGGTAAATTTCGCGAACTTTGGACCATTATAACATTTTTAGCCGGCACGATATCAATGTCGATTTTTCACATCACCGTATAATGTACACACAACTAGCCCACTAGGAATTCTCTCGTAGAATGGGTTTTTAAATTACTAATATGACTGGACTATATGTAGAACGGGTAAAAGCAACAAACATAAATAAATAAATCCAAGGCTTATCACACAGCTGAATATTGAAATATTATTGGTTGGTGGTGCTTACTGCCTAATGTCACATCAAAAAAGCAACTAAATTAACAATGTGACCCTACTTTCCAATCATATTTCTCAATGCATTTGTTTTCACATTCGGCGGTTTTTCCATCTTGTTCATACAAAAACAATGAGTGATTATGTGATTAACGTGTAAAATAAATATTAAAGCCAGCAAAACTATGAAATTTGGGGGTTTGCTTTTCGTACTACCCAAAAGTACTAACCAATGCTAGATAAGTTTGCCATTAAATTGATATCACCAAACAGATTTATGCGACATTTGAAAATAAGTTTGTACACATGACGATTTAATCATCATCATAAAAGTGTTTAAAGAGTGGGTTATAGCCACCAGCAACAAGGACTGACTGAAAAAATTTAAATAATTACCCAAAACGTGGTTAAATTTTGTGCTTTCATTTAAGTGTCGACTGCTTCTCAACCAAGAGCTCTACAAAATCCTTTATGGTATTTCTGGTAAGAGGTATGTGACCCCGTCTGGAGGGGGCCGGAATCCCTCCGGGCTCGGGATTTTTTAAGGGGCCTGCAAAATTTGAAGCAATCAGTAGTGTTGTTTTTTATAGACTTTATGTATCTTTTTCATTACTAACATACCTTTTCCCATGTTTTTCTAGGGCCCCGAAAATTTAAAATCATTTATGTAAGTTTTCGTAATCGGGCCCCTGTTTGCATGTTATCTACCAGCGTGTGACTGGCTTACAGATCTGCGCCCTTAATTATTATTGGCGTACCACCATTTTTAATATTTAATGAATATTGGGCAGCTCTGAATTATTTAAAGAAAGTTAAAATAAATCGTTTCGCTTTTTTTGCGACCATCACCTTAATTTCGAATTTATTTTCATTGAAAATTGTGATAGTCAAAATATGGTTCCCATTTATATTTCTGTTTGCCTGCTGGGAAAGAAATATTGGATTCAATTTCGATTAGGTGAATAGCTTGCTCTGATTTTATAAGGGGGACCGGAAATTCATCAAATCCTTAACTGCAAAACAAATTCCCAATGCGATTTGCTCTTCTTCTAATAGACAAAAAGTGAGAAAATAACGTTTTTCAATAGTTGTTACCGTAATATTACCCATTTTGAATATGTTGTTTACTTAAGATTTGAAGGATATCAAATCATTTCAAAGTATGGCATTTTTACTAAAACCAGACAACCCTGGTCAAATTTTTGGAATTTGATTTTTTTTTAATAATAATTAATCTACCGTTATATCTTTAGTAACATGTAGGTATGTGGGTGACAATATCGAATTGAATGTATTGCTTGAGTCTGTTTGGCATTTGATCTACTCGCATGTAGAATTATTTTCTATCCATTCTCCATTTCAACTGGACGATACCAAAGAGATTGATTTGACGATGAACTTTTTTCAGTTCACTGTGCAAAAAAAAATATTTTATTATTTTCATTCGTTCTATATAATAACTAGCAGGCATAAACTTTTTTTAAAAAAATTCCGAAATTCCTCTCGATTGCACCGTAGGGAAATTTTTGAAAATCAACTCTTATTCTTCAACCGAAGGTGCGACAAATTATTTGTATGGATTTAGTAAAAAAATATATAGGTAAGGATTCTGAATAAACAATGCGAGAAATTTTTTACTGAATGCTGAGTTTGGTTTAAGCAGGGGCTTTTGTTTTCGTTAAATTATCACTACCAGGGCTCATTGCTCATTTATAAAAACTAATTTGCAAAGATTTCAAACAAAATTTGTATTTTTTTAGTGTAGTTTGTGTGTCCAGTTTAGCTAATCTGAGTATAGTGCTTACTTTCACATCAAGTGACCGACTGTTAATTTGGCATCACTAGTCAAATGTCGGCCATGATTTTCTTTGAACTCTCAATCAATAATCAATTTTGGAGACAGATTTAAAATAAAACAACGGCAAAATAATACTCTGCTAGGGCTAGGGTTTTGTAGTCTTATAATACTTTGAAATAGAATGAATCTCTAACTGATTTTTTGACATTCGTTTAATATTCATCCCAAAAAGTGAAAAAGATATTTGGAAGCACTGGTTTTATATCTACTTAGTGCTTAGCTAATCTCATAAGAATAAAATATAGAGTGGCGACAGCTATTGAAGAGCAAGGCCTAGTGGCGTCTCTCATCACATCTCTAGATGCTTGAGAATGAGGGCCTACATTTAACGCGCCGATTCGAACAGCAGTTGAGACACTTTTCATGGCAGATTTTCTCTGGAAGTTTTGTCAGCAAGAGGCAGTGCCCGTGAAAGATGAAATAAAAACTATGGGCACGAGTAGTACTCGAACCCACGACGTTCTGCTTAGCAGCCAACGCACCTAACCACACATCTCATAAGAGTGTATGTTTATTGCCGCTTTCTTTAAATTTTTTGTTAAGAGCCAAAATTGCAATTTAAAATCAAAAGCTCTGTCATTATAGACATGAAAAGATGAAACAGACAAGTGAATTAGTATATCTAGTAATACTATGCAAATTTGAACTATTTAATTCGTTCGTTAACTAACTTATTTAAAGCTTACTTTAACTTGATGCATCAGACTTATACAGACAAGCTTAAAAACTTTACAATTTCCTTCTAATTTTCCATTGCACTTATTCAAACCTCTGGACGATTCAATCAAAAAAGCCATTTAAAACGTAAATCATTTTCAATCTTACAAATACCCCAAGAACTCCAGAATATCTTTATCAAATATCGTTATTTGTAGGTATTTTTATCCTTCCCAATGGAATCCTTGCAATATAATTTGTGTCACCGTCCTTAGGATTCTCTGCTGCGAACCATCGCCATGAAATCTCCATTACGTTTACGTTGACAGTTTGACATGTTACTATGCACACAAACATTAAATGAAATCCATCCAAGTATAGGTATGTACCTACATTGCTTTGAAAACTTAAGCATCGCTTCGTAGGTCCTTCTTTTAGCGATTCTTTCAAAAAAGTTTTCGCAAACACTTCACAACATCTTACGATGCACAAATTTTAAAGTGACTTTTTCCTTTCAATTGCAAGCGATGCATTGGTTTATGCAAATGTCACTTGATGGGTCACAAGGCAGACGATGCTGTGCATTATGCACGAGAGTGTGATGATAATAATATGCTTGCAAAGTACAAAATACAATCACTTTGATTGCAAATCATAAAGTGAAAGCCAGCGATAAACACTGATATTCTGAACTCAATTAACTTATATAGAGTCTTGTATGGTCTTATTGAATAATAATGGGTATTTTCAGATTAATGGCAGTTTGCGCTTATGCAAAAATAATTTCTAAGGAACTTTTCACACATCTGAAACTCTGATCTTCTAGAATTCCAGTTCTTCAAGACAATTCTAACACATAAAGACTTAATTAACTTTCTAGAATAAAAAAAGAGCAGTTGGTCAATATGTTTGCAAAATTAATTCATTTTAGACCCTGAATCGATTTACCGATAACAAACTGAAGTTTCCAGATCCCATTAAGATACAGAACAATAACAAATTGCTTAGTCGAAAACGGGACCGATGTACCTTTATTTATATCCGGTATTGTTTCAACCTTTCAATCAAATGCATTGACAACATTAACATCTTATTTCTTCGTTATTTAAATGTTGAAGAATATTTTTGTTTACTTTTCTTTAAAAAAAAAAGGTTTTCCGTTTAACATTTATTATTCACAAGGGTTTTGGATCATCGGCTGTTGATGGATAAGCAAAGAAAGTGTGTCATCGGCTTCGAAAGAAGAAGAATCGATTAAAATGAAAATCAGTGTAAAAGATGACGCACTTATCCCTTGAGTGATTTATATTATTTCTAGAATATTTGGATGATAAGTGCCTTACGACAGAAAAAAATTCTTGGTCGAATTTAACAAATTCCGAATTTCCAAGCAGGCTTTCTGCAAAATATTTGTATATTTGTACCCTTGTCAAAAATAAATACGAGGAAGTTGATTTCAACGATTCACGTTTTTCTTGTCCATGAAATCAAAATAAGGAGTTGTATGCAAGAACATTGACAAGAAAAAAATTCTATTTGAACTGAATGAGGACAAGGCTAACAAATACAACTTTTTTTTGTCACCTATCATAGGAATTTGCTATTCCTTCTTTTGAATAAAAAAAAAGGGAGCAGACAAAAAACAGATAATAGAAAACTCAGTCACTTGAAACGAAGGCGGAAACCACTTCAAACGTAACCAGAAATTTCGATGGCAGGCAGGCGAATTTGTGTTTTTCTTAACCTTGTGAACACATTTTAAATCAAAATGTTCAGTAAAAATGCTGACGCATTATCATTAATTGAAATTAGTGAGTAATCCTTTGCAGGCTTTTAGTTATTTTTGTTTTTAGGATATTGACTAAACAAATACCAAAAGATTATCTCGCTGGAATTTCTTTTTATACTTCAATAAATATAATTCATCTCAGTTTCACGAACTATTAATGATTCGAAAATAAAAATAAATTTGTTACAAAGCTCCAAACCTGAACATTTTACATTAACATTTATCTCTATATCCAGTCGAGATTTCCTGGCTATATGGGCATCCACATGGTAAAGTTAACTGTCCATCACAGCCAACAACAGCAAAATATTAAAGTCATAATGAATTTTAGCAATTTAACTGTAGAACAACTCATGCAGACATTTATTTTATTGAGAGCCTTTTTTTAATAACTTATCTCCCTGGTCTGTTTTTTCTTTTTTTCTAGGACTGCCACGGACCACAGACAGGAAATGGTGTTCCAATTCAGGACGATACACAAAATTACATTGTTATAGACGGATTTCAAAATGCCACTCATACTCAAGTCGAGTTCTTTCGACAAATTGAAACTTGTGATCCATATGATTTGCCGCTTGGGGTGAGTACTTAAAATTTTGCTTTATTAAATTTCCCATGTCCAAAAAATAAAGAACTCGTGCAAAGTTTAATACTCTTGTAATAATTAAATGAAAAATATCAATAATCTGTCAGTACTTTTGAGTGCCTCTACAAAAACTCTTTTCGTTTGATTCGTAATTACTTGGATGGTTTTCATGAATTCAATATAAACTTGAAACAAGTACCTTCATGTGAAATATTATATTGTACAAAATTTCTAAAAAAGTTGAACACATGGCAAACGGAAAAAGGAAAAAAAAATAATTTCTGGATACTCATGCGTTTTGAAGCCCCCTCACCTCACCACACCAGTTCAAACATTTCCAGGATCGCCTTTTTAGATAGCTTCATTACCAATAAGTAAGATAGCGTTAGCGTTAGAAATCTAAACCAAATTTACTATTCTTTGTAAACAATTACTTGAGCGACTGTGCATTTTCTATAGTGCTTGTGACACAATACATGTCCTTTTTAATAGGTCAATGAAAATAACGCATAAGCGGGATTACGAATTAGCTACACTTTTTTGGGGGCCAGAACTCATAGAGATAATTTAATAGAGCACGGGAACGGTAGCACTTCGTACAAGTCGAGTTGACCCCTCAAATTTTGAGAAAGAAGATATTAAAGGATTTCCTTTCTCTCTCTGAGCTACTATGTAATACAACAAAAATTTTGATTTTGACGTTTCTTTTACTTTTTTTTACTCTGTCCTTACAGGTAACACGTTTTAGGCTAGCTTCCATGCTCTATTATATTATCGCTATGTCAGAACTTCATGCGCTTTTGCCCACACAAGGTGGGAAATAATTTGACTTTTTATCACCATTTGTTTGTTCGATGTAACCAGCCCGGGGGCGCTCCGGTGCTTGTCATACTGTGAACGGAGCTGTCAAAAAACTGCAAAATGTCCCTGGTTCGGTTTCACATCGAACGCGTTAGTAGTGCTCTGTTTTTGTTTCTCTTTGTTGTATAGGTACAGCTGATCCGAACAGCTTCGAAATTCTCGCCCCGAAAAAAACTTGGGGCGATTCAGAGCGCTCCCGGTGCGAGCACTGAATACACATCGAACACGGTGGAAATGCACCGGGCGAAAAAAGAGCGAACAAACCTAATAATATATCCACCAAAAACAGCATTCGATTTGTGGTGCGATTTTTGTTATTATTTTCATAGTTTGGAAAACTAAAATTCCGAATGAAAGGCCGTGTATGAATTGCGTTAAAATGTGTATTAAAACTTGACGTTTGGTCAAAACTTGACACTAGCGTGTTGAATAAAATGGGTTAAAATTTATTCTGCTATGGAGCAGGTTCAATGGGTTGAAATTTTAACGCGTATTTTTTATGTATGAAAGAGAAGTTTGCTTCTTTTTTGTTGTTTTGTTTTGCTATTCTCCATTTTATTAAGTTCTATGTTATAATTAATTAATAATTGCGTTGATATTCCAAAAGATTAAAGTAATATCATATTTTAAAATCGAAAAACGAAATAATTGTTCTTTTCTTTGAGAATGAAAACATATATTAGCTGTGAAAACATGATTTGCAGTGTTACCACATAGAAAAAACCAATCATCCAAAAAGGGAAAATTTCGTTTGAAAATTTTTTACTTAGGTATACTTCAAAATATCAAATAAATAAAACAGAGTTTGTTTGTTATTTTTAGTGAGTTTTAATGAAATTTATTGCTCAAAGTTCGGTTTTGTACACAAAATTATTTTACGTAGAAGAAAAAACACATTTATTTTTAGGGAAATTTCTAAATCATGAGAAATTTCTTAGTTCTAAGCAGAAATGTTGGTAAAAAAAAATCCATTTTAATGCAATTCAAACAGTAAATGGCGTCAAATTTTAACCAAACGTCAAGTTTTAATACACATATTAACGCAATCCACCCACGACCTGAGTTCTCAATTATTAGTGATGCGTGCGTCCGAATGATTTAATCGATTCAAGATCATTCGATTGTGCACTGTGAAACCATTCGAATGTCTTCTCGAACCTACTACTAATATTACTACTATTTTCGCATGACCGAAAATAGAGTGACGGTGACGATTCTGAAAAGAAATTGAATTACGATGATTACCATGATTTTTATTCTAGTCAAAAGAACTCGAGTGGCGATTTAATTTTAGGTTGGGTTTGGTAATATTTGGAATTTTATTTTATTTCTGTTGATGTTCCTTAAAAATTTTGTACTGATTAAATTTTATTAAATTAACAAATATTTGTCATTTTTATTGCCATTTAATAGTACACAGTCGAGCTTCAATAACTCGAATATTTGATAACTCGAATAAAATAAAATGGAATTTTAGGGGAATTTCCGAATTCCTTACATTTTTAAACGTTCGTTTTCGATTAAAATCAGTGTTGGTAATGTACCAACACGAATTTAAAGTTTAATTTTTGAAAAAAAAAAATCAAAGACACAATACAAATAAAAAGTGTTCAAAAACTGACGAAGCTAGATATAAAGAGCGTTGTATGTTTTTTTTTTTGCCTTTAAATAAAAGTAAAGTTGATTATTGCTTGTGTGGAAATGCAGTTAAGCGAACTTTGAAAACATTATCGATTGAAGAAAAAATGTAAATAATTAAAGAAAGGATGTGGGTATGAAGTATTGTTATCCAGCAAGCACTGTTTCATTGAAAATTGTGGTGTAAGATGGTAATTCTTAAAAATTACTAATTTACAAATTGAAAAGTGAAACTATTTCCACAAGAGATGGAACAGACTTTTAAACTCAAAATAACTTTTATCATTGCAAAAACACACAACTTAAGTAAATGCAAAGGGACAGATTAATTAGTAACCACATATTCAAAAATTTGTCTTGCAAAAATAAAAAAAATAAGCACAATTTATCTTTTATCATTGATTGGCCTAAAGTGAAGGAATGTTCTTCCAAGCTAAAGACATCCACATGTGCGCCACCACGAGTCATATATAATTTAAAACCACCCTTTTTCATTGGTTCTCTTAACAGAAATCTCAACAATACAATTTATTATTAGACCTATTCATTAAAAACAAACTTTTAATTACATAATTTGACTTTCTCTAGCTAAATAACCCAATTTAAAAGAAGACAAAGACAATTTAAAACATTTGTTATTCTACATATTGATTTAAGCGTTCTTGTTTCATGTTATGTAAATCAACTACAGTAAGTCCTGAAAACAAAATGTGTATAGAGTCATAACATTCTAATTAATATCCACTTCTCGAACGCATTCTTACCATGAACACTGCGAAAGCTCATTGGATGCATGTTTTTGAAAAATGCCACTAAGTGCTCATGGCCTCTTAGAACGGCCACACAAATTGGCGGCACCATCGACGATAAAGTGAAATCAGTGTAGCTTCGGTGCTTTAACAATTCAAAAACAATATCAATGGAACCAGAATATGCTGCCAGCGTCAGTGCATTTTGGCCTGATGTTAAAGATTGGAGGTATTGCATATAATTTTAACAATTGAATTGATTTTTTATAGTCACCAAAATAGTTTATCGCATGCAAATTCACATTGAACGACATGAGCAATCGACGAACAGCATCGAGGTTACCTAGGTAGCAAGCCTTAAGAAGAGCTGTGTTGCCATAGCAGTCAACGGCTTCCAGTTGCTGACGAGGCCACGAAGCACATGCTTCTAGAAAGTGATGGTTGTCAGATGTTATGACGCTGTGATTTCCTAGAAAATTGAAATCATCTCTTTGATATTGGAAATTATAAAGACAATGAAACAATTACCGAAACTCTTCCTGTTCATGTTTGTTTATTTGGTTTTTTTAAAGTTGAACTTTTACGTCATTAATTTTGAAGTAAAATTTTGCACTAGCTCTGAACTCGAAGCTGTGAGAAAGTGTAATGTTTAAACTTCAAATGCGGTATAGCATAAACTCTACACAATTCCTTTGTTTTCAAATTGAGTGGAGAATATAGCTACACAAGAATAAGCTACACTCCCAGCTTAGAGTGTTGCCGTGCTTACTTTCTCGAAATTTATATAAAATTTAAAGAATTAATCTAGTCTCTGGACGTAAAAATAGATTTTGTAAAAAAAAGAGCTACATCAATATTTAAATCGGAATGGCTTACAAGGTTTACTTAATCTTCTCGTAAAGGACTTCAACGGCTTGATAAGACATAAAACTTAACTTTATTTGTTCTCCTTAAAAAAAAAAAAAATAATCAATAAAAAATCTCTTTGTGAAATGCTGATATCTAATAACATTTCTCTAAACTGACGTTCACTAACTTATTCCACTGAAAAGGGTGGTTTATCGAAGGTATAACAAAAATGCAAAAATAACTGCTTCTCTATCGCTTTTTTCGATTCTGCCACAATCGATTGCCATATACATATGTATATTACTTACTTACCCAGCCCTTCCATTGGGTACGGTCCCTCGCATGCACTCTCCAGTTGCCAAAAGCAAGCGCTCTGGCATCAGCAGTCACTTGGTTCTTGTAACGTATCTTGTCTGCGTTGAGAAGACTTTCTTGGCTGTAGCGTTGTCGTCCATTCGCTCGATATGGTCGAACCAATGTAGTTGTTTTGTACTTGGTTTTCGTATTTACATCCACATCTTGGGTACAGGTCGTTCAATTCGGGGTTGAACCTTCTCCATTCGCCAATCGTTGCATAGGGGACCGAAAATCTGTCGAAGAATATTTCTCTCCAGGTTTATGTTGAAGAAATCACATGACAACGCATCTCCTCGTCTAAACCCTGCGCATTTTTGAAACAACTCAAATGAGTTGTTACCCATTTGCACAGTGCACTGCATGTTGTTTAGCGTCATGAGGCATATAGCTGGATGATTTTGTTCGGGATCCCGAATTCAGACATCGCCGTCATGAGTTCTTGGCGGTGGATGCTATCATAATTAGCTTTGAAGTCGATTAAATGATGATGGGTTTCAGCTTGAAATTCGTGTGTCTCTTCCAAGATTTGCCTCAGTGTGAATATTTGGTCTATCGTTGGTCTGCAAGGACTAAAGCCAGACTAGAACGTGGCGATTATTGTGTTGCAGAACGGTTTAAGACACTCACACAGTACGTTGTATATTTATAGCAAAGACAACAAAAAATCGGTTGTCAAGTTACATTACAACAACAACAAAAATCTCAATGGGAATTTTTGGTAAACGTCACTATTTCGGCAGCAAACATGATCAATTTTAACCTATGGATTTATTTATTAATTCTAATGCATATTTTTCTTTATATTTTAGGCAGATACAACTAAAGTTTTATGGTCATTTGGTGACAAGGATCCAATTCATGGTAATTTAAAAGGACATGGTGCGAATAGAGGAATTAAATCATTGCATTTATTGGCACCATTATTCAAGAAACCAAGCAGCAAGAATGATCTCATAAAGTGGGATGTAACGGTTCATAATGTAAGTAGAAAACATTTAAATAACTTTTTTATTAATTTATATCATGTTTCTACAATTTTGCCATCAAAATTTTTAAAGTACGGTATTTTTAAATTTATAAGCAATTTTGCCAAACAAAATTATTACTTTCCAAATTCTCAAGACAAGCATAAATACATCTTTCTAGTTTCTTATGATTCAATTTAAGTTTCCAATATTTTTTTTAAAGACTCTGAAATAAGTTAAACATTATAATGAAGAGAACAGGGCATTGTATTTCTATCTAGCTAGTACCTGCGACCTGGCAATCGATTGTGGTGCCATCTAAAGACCTGGCGCAGTGCTTTTTTTTTACATAAGTTTTGTATAGGGATTTTGTTTGGGTTTTATGTAGCACAAACTATCGAAAACAAAACACCATTCTTGATTATACTAGCTGATTCCATATACAATGGAACAGGGCTTTTAAACGTCAATACTGTTTGTTCTTAAAGCGTTGTTTTTTTTTTATTAAATTTTGTTCTCTTTAACTCCTCTTCTTTTTTTTAATCACGTACAGCGCTGCCGAAGTTACTACCAAGGGAGTATTGGTACTCCCTTGGCGTTCACTGTACTCCCGTACTCCGCTGTACTCGAAAATACTCCCCTTGTAAACTTAAGGGAACATTATAAAATTATAAATATTAACTACCGCGCTGCGCTTATATATTTTCATCATTATTTGAGCGAACACAACTAGTCTAGCGGTGTTAAATCGCAAGAACGAGGCGGGCAATAGACTAGGTAACTCGCTCATCAAATCTACCCTTCAATAAAGTGATTGTGAATTGTGCTTTGTGGCTTGTAGCACCATCCTAATCGGTAATCATGGTTCGATAATGCTGGCCATTCAGAACGCCACATAATAGAAATTGACTGATTTGGATAATTTGCTACGGACCGGACGCCTGAGCGGCAGTGATTTTTTCGAAACTTCGAACTTACCACTGGCAGCCTCTGCCCAGGAACAAAATAAGTGCTTCAATTGCGCCATTTTGATATCATAAACTCTAAGTTACCTAAAAAGGATAAATTATGAAAAGATACGCATACCACAGTGCATAAGCATAATAGAGATTTGGAGTGTTTAAATCCAATTGGTTTTGTAATCGAGTTCCTACTCTTAATATTTGCGAGTTCGCTAAGCTCACGTTAGAAGGGAGCACCCAAAGCCATTGTTTGGGCATTTAGAAGGGCCGGGCACTCACTCAAAAAGTGCTGGAGTGTTACCCTCTGACCGGAACTCTACAACTACGACAAAATTCATTGTGGAATGTGGAGAGTACCAAGCTTCGAGACATGTTGTCCGACCGGTCAGTGGCCTGTGCAAATGGCAATTATTCTGTCAATGTCTGACCTAGGTTTTTTCAGAAGCTCCTTGGTACGTTTGTGATCGTAAGTGGGCCATATATGCGATCAGTTGGTTGATTTTTCCATCTTATGTTATATTTTCTTAAGAAAATGGTTTTGAATATCCGTTTTCATGACTCTTAAGGGAATCGTAACTTCCTCAGCAATTGAAGGCTTGATCCCGTCGTTCATCAGTGATTTCATTACCTTGAATGTTGCTGTGCCCTGGTACCACGACTAGATTGATTTTTATATTGTTGTTAAAACTTGCGAGCTGTTGCTTTGCAATCTCAAAAGATTTTAGACTAAGTCAGGTTGCTGTTTAAAGCCTTGATATAGCTGATTTTTTATAATTTCGTCAGATTTGACTGCTTGTTTTAGAATCCTGCATGCTTTCATGCTTGTCTAATCGCTAGAACTTCAGCTTGAAATACGCTACTTCTGTCGGGCAAAAGACACCCGCCAGAACACCGATTTCCATCTTGGAACCATCAGTGCAAACTGTGATGTCGAAATCCTTTGTAGGGCTTTTAATTTTCCAATTTTGTCTAGTTGAAATTTCAACCTTAAAGCTTAGCAAAGCTTAAGGTTGATAACGTGTATAATCAGGGGGTTCTATAATAGATTTAGAACTTTAGTACGGCCGAAAGGCTTTGCAGTCCACACACCCAATTCTCACAGTCTTAAAGCAATACAGGAGACTGTTTCATGAATGTGAAGGTTGATGGGAAAAAGATTCAAAATGACTGTGAGTGCAGTTCTTTGAACTCAGAATTGGGCGAACTAGTGAAAGGGTACATTCATACGACTTTCTACCCAATTAAAAAGTGTTCCTTTAAAAAAAAATTTGGTTGTTTGTTTTACTCCCTTCAATAGCAAAATACTCCCCTCTAGAACTTGAAATTACTCCTCTGTGGAAATTTGAAACGACAGCTCTGATCACCTATCCCAGTCAAAAACATAGAGAATATATTATTTATTCTCTATGGTCAAAAATATGAGTTGTTAGTATCTCAGTCTTCTACAAAAAACGTTATTATTGAGCCACGCCGCGTACTCGTGACAAAAGTGTTTTTGTTTTTTTTAATTATTTTCAATATTCCATATAAGTCAAATGTGAACATACATACGCACCTGATTATGTTTGTATGTAAAAAAAGGTATTTGTAATCAAATCAAAACCTGTAATTTTTGACCAAAATCTGATTTATATCTACTTATTTATTAATTAAACACACATTCCCTGCGTGCAATACTATTAATTGCCATTTATATTCACGTGGACGTGTTCTAACGAAAATCATTTGAATGGGAGAAATAATGCATTCTGTTTTTGGGGGTGAACGATAATTTGCATAAATAAAATAAATAATAGCTTTGAGGTAGTGAAAATTAATTTAATTATTACATTATTAGATAAACAAAGTATGAGGGCTTCCAACGATAATACAAATGCCTTGCACATCGATGACCGATAACGATTTATTGGTATTTGTTCTTTTGATTTTCATTATTTCAAATTATAATCGGAAACATGAACACCTTTAAAATAAATTCTCGCTATAACTTTGTATTTTGTTTATAAAAAAAAAAAGAAATCAATCGACGTGTCACGTGTCCTCTGTCCATGAACAAGCAATTCCTTCTATAGAATTATTTGAACGAAGAATTTGAATGCTTGGTTCTCCATGATTCTCAGCGTTTGGTGTCACATAAAATTTCTTTTTTTTAAACGAAGTGGCCTGTTAGAAAGTGGGTTATTAGAAAAATCAAAAAAGTTTTCAGATTTCGATCCCCTTAACTCTCATTCCTCATTCATGGCTGCGTAGCTGATATCCGTAGTCCAGAAACAGAGTTTCATACCTAGTACCATCGGATATTATTACGATAGAAAGGATAAAAACGGCCATTAACTACTTTTTCCCCGTACAAATCCCGTGGTCTAGACGGAATCTTCCCTAATGATGCTTGATAACTTCATCCCACATCTAGCTAACATTTTCAATAATAGCCTTAAATGGGGGTATGTTCCCTTATCGTGGCATGAGGCAAAGATAGTTTTCTTCCCTAAGGCTGGTAAACCTAGCCATACGGAGGCCAAAGACTATAGACCCATAAGTCTAACATCGTTTATTTTGAAGGGCTGATTGATATGCACATCCGAAGCACCCTGAAACCGGACTGTATATCGGAATCTCAACATGCCTATCGCCTACATTAAAGGAAAAAGCGTTGAAACAGCAAAGAACAGTGTTGTCAGCAACGTTCTTGGATATTGAGGGAGCCTTCAATAACGTGAAGAACGAAACAGTGCAGCCATCCTTGGACGACTACAAAGTCAAAAAGGCAATATTACAGTGGATAATGTGTATGCTCAGAAAGAGACAAATTAACTCTGGGCTAGCAGAGGAAAGGGTAAGAGTAACTACATCCAGGGGCACCCCTCAGGGTGCAGTTCTCTTACCGCTTCCCTGGGTTCTTGTCATGAACGGCATACTCTCTAAATTGAAATCAAGTGGAGCAAAGATAATAGCCTACGCTGATGATCTTGCATTACTAGCGACTGGCAAGTTCCTACCCAATATCAGTGAACAAACCGAATATGCCCTCTCGTTGGTAAGCAAATGGACTAGGAACTGTGGGCTGACAGTCAATCCAGCTAAAACAGAACTGGTGGTATTTACTAACATACGCAAAATACCTGATTTTAAAATACCTTCAAATGAAGGCTGCCGTCTTAAAATCCCTGATCACGCAAAGTATCTCGGTGTGACCTTAGATTAAAAAATAAACTGGGGTCTGAACACCAAAGATAGATTCAAAAAGGCATCGGTTGCCTTTTACTCCTGCAATAGAATTTTCGGGAAAACCTGGGGACCAAACCCTTAAATTATCAGATGGATGTATTCGGCAATAATTATACCAATACGAACCAATGGTAATTTGGTTTGGTGGAAAGCTTTAGAAAAGAGCACGAACCTGAAAACTTTGACAAAAGTTCAAAGACTTGCGTGCACTGGCATTACGAGGGCAATGAGATCCACTCCAACTGCGGGACTGGAAGCTATACTCAATTCCCCTAGACTTCTTTGTTCAAGAATCTGCGGCCAAATGTGCCCTGAGACTTAGTCAAACTTAATTAGAGAGGAATGGATAGATAACATACCATACTCCAGTGAGTCGTCAATAGCTATCTATACTGATGGCTCAAAGATGGACACTTGTGTAGGGGCAGGCTTCTATTCTTAATCTCTCAAGTTAACCGTTTCGCTTAGGCTTCCAGACTACAGTAGCGTCTTCCAAGCGGAGGTCCTGGCAGTGACAACAGCTGCTAAAAAGGTATCAATGATGGCGATACCACGAGCTGATATCACCTTTTACATTGATAGCCAAGTGGCAATAAAAGCGATTACTGCAACTGAGGTAAAATCAAAGCTTGTTTCATGCTGCCGCGAAGAGCTTAAGGTTCTTGGCGCACAGCACAACATTAGACTCTGCTGGGTCCCAGGCCACAGCGATATACTAGGCAACGAGAAAGCCGATGAATTAGCAAGATTAGGGTCAATGCTTGACGTAAGCCAAGCTCAGCTAGTTAGCACCCCTACCTGTTATTTAAAACAGGAAATCTCAAAAAGAATAACTATCAAGGTCGATGAAAGGTGGAACCTTCTTGACACCTCCGCACTACAAGAAAGATCTGGCCCTGTTTTAACAAACAAAGAACGGAAAGAATTATGCAGCTACACAAGGGATCACTTCGATCTCTTGTAAGCATAATTACCGGACATAATCTGTTAGGTTATCATATGAAAAAGATGATCTATGCAGAGGATGCGGTGACGAGGAGGTGCATGAAGACACTTCGCACTTTCTGTGTCACTGTCCCGCACTCTCCCACCAAAGGAAGAAATTGCTCGGCAACTATTTCTTCGGGGATTTAGAAGAACTCTCTAGTACACCAGGTACTAACATTCTGAACTTCGTCAAAGCCTCTAAATGGCTTGATTAACTGAACACATAGGTTTTTCTTATTAGCTTGAGTAGCATACTCACGGGTATCACAATGGATCTGTATTGATCTAAGTGTGACGGTAACGACATCAACTGTCAGCAGTCAGCCCCTTAACCTAACCTAACCTAACTCTCATAACTTTGAGTGAGAACAAGGATTAGTTTTTGATGCAAAAAGGTAGAGATCAAATGACATTCGTGCAAAAGTAGCGAGGGAAAGTAATTTGCGGTCATATTGCCGTCTTTCGACTTCAACCCAGCTATGTTGTTGTTGTTACTGTTTCATTTTGTATATATTTAACTTATTCATATTTGATTTTAATGAGTGTTGTAGTTATTTGTAAGACAGGCAATATTCATCTAACTTTGAAACAAAATAACAACAACAACCACGAAGAAAATGATTACTTTTTCGAAGAGTGCATCATTATATATTGGTTGAAACATGTGCATATATTAAAATTGCATATAGCTAACTAAAAAAATTGATTTAAATTTATTATTTCGCCCTTAGGTATCAATCGATGCTAATATGGACACATTATACTGGTGCAAGATAATTGCAGCACCCATGCTCAAAGAAAAACATCACATTGTTGGATATGAAGCCCTGTTAACAAGGGAAAGGTAAGTCGTTAGTGAAGGTTAAAATAATAATTGAACTTATTAAATTTTAATGAATTTTCTAATTGTACTTTAACATATGTAGTGTCCGTAACTTAGTGGTTAGGTGTGTTGGCTGCTAAGCAGAACGTCGTGGTTCGAATCCTACTCGGGCCCAAAGTTTTTATTTCATTTTTCACGGACACTGCCTCTTGCGAAGAACTGACAAAACTTCCAAGAGTATCATCTGTCATGAAAAAGTGCTTCTCAACTTTGCCGTTCGGAATCGGCGTTAAATTGTAGGTCCCTTCAATTCTTCACATGCACCTAGAGAATTGTTGATGAGAGGTAAGCCACTTAGGCCTGGCTCTTCAAGAGCTGTCGCGCCACTCAATTTATTATTTTTTATTTTTTACTCTAACATACCCAGTTTTTGAGCTTATGAGAATGAACATTCATAAATGAGTCAATTCAATTCAATTAACATTTAAATAAAATATTTAATTCTGCGCCAATTTTATACATAAAATTTAATGAAAATACTTTTGAGCACTAAAATGACTAAGTTAGGTTAGCTTGGAGGGAGGCTAACCTTAGACCTCAAGGGTCCATTGTGATACCACTAATGAAGTCACTCATGGGAGAGTAATGAAATTGAACAAACCATTTTGTACTTTTAATGAACTTAGAGAGACATTTTGTGTCGATCGTTGCCAGTTCACTGGTATTATCGAAGAAGGGATTACCGAGATAGTTATTCCTTCTATTGGAGAGTGCCGGACATGTACACGGAAGGTGTTGGATTGTTTCCTCCTCCTCCTCGTCCAAGCAGCTTCTACAGAAGTCGTTTGCGTAGACTCCAAGCCTCAAGGCATGTCTGCCTATGAGGCAGTGTCCTGTTATGACTCCAGTTGTAGAGCTTATATTTTGTCTGCTCAGGAAATCAGACCTTTTGACCGTTTCAGGTCTATGCTTGGCCATATTTGTTTGGTTGCTAGGCAGGTGGTACCCTGTGACCATCTAGCATTTGCTGATTCTAGAGCATATTGTTTGAGAAGATATTTGCATGTAGCAAGTGGTGTTCCTATGTTATGTTTTTGTCTAACATTAGGCAGAAGTGTTCCGTTTTTGGCGAGCTCATCGGCTTTGCAATTTCCCGGAATGTCTCTGTGGCCCGGCACCCAAATGAGGTGAATATTAAACTGTTCCGTCATCTCATTCAGAGATGATCGACAATCGTGGACTATTTGAGAGTTTGTGGAGACAGACGCGAGAGATTTGAGAGCGGCTTGGCTGTCCGAGAAGATTCGTATATCCTTGCAAGATATAACGTTTTCTTTGAGCCAGGATAGTGCCTCTTTAATCGCCATTACTTCTGCCTGGAAAACACTACATTGATTGGGAAGTCTGTATGATAGACTGAGATTCAGTTGTTCCGAATAGATACCACTTCCAACTCCGTAATCGGTCTTTGAACCGTCTGTATAGAAGTGTACCGCATTGTCTTCCAGGGTCTCTCTTCTTCCCAGGAAGATCTTGAAGGGATGGAGACATGGAAGCTTTTATCGAATACCATTTTTGGGGTGGTATAGTCTAGGCGATCTGGGATAGATCTGAAATTGTCTAGAATAGTAGTATGACCAGTATTGTTACTGTTCCATTGAGAGGTGGCTCTAAGCCTCACACATGAGTTGGCTGCCACCATTTTGGAGAAGATGTCAAGAGGTGTTAGGTTTAAAAGCACTTCCAGGCTGCGGTTGGTGTTGAGCGAAGTGCTCCTGTGATGCACATACCTGCTGACCGCTGGACTTTGATGAGCTTATTTAGATTTACCATCTTGTCCAGTGCGGTCCACCATACGACAACTCCATAAATGAGTATCGGTCTGATTACCGAAGTGTATAGCCAGTGGGTTATTTTTGGGGAGAAGCCCCATTTTGATCCTATGGCCTTTTACAAGTAAAAAGCGCTACGGTAGCCTTTTTTACTCTTTCATCAATATTTGCCTTCCAATTTAGTTTTTTGTCTAAAATGAGGCCTAAATATTTAGCTTGGTCGGAAAAGCTTAATGGTATTCCTTTAATCTTGGTGGGCTAATCTGAGAATTTTGTACCTTCTCGAAAAAGTACTAGTTCTGTTTTATGTGGATTGACGTCCAAGCCACATTGCTTAGCCCAATTTGTAAGCCTATTTAAGGCATTTTGTAGAGTTCCGAGAGAACTTGGGGATGTTTTCCAGATATAGATATTTCAACGTCGTCAGCATAGGCAATCACCCTGAAACCCTCTGCTTCCAGTGATGTCGTAGGTCGTTTACTACCATGTTCCATAAAAGAGGCGAAAGGACCCACCTTGGGGGGTCATGCCAAACATGTATTATTTATATAAATTTTGTTTAATCTGTATACATATTCCAGTTCGACGGACAAGCCTCTTGTTCACCATATGACGTTATTTGAATGTTCGACAAAATCCTACCCTGGCTCAGATCCTGCATCGTGGGATGTTTGGGTTAAAAGTAGTGGTGCAGTGTGCAACAGCAATCTCTTAACTCCTCGTGACTGGGATTCCTGTATAGCTCCAGTTGCTGTTTGGTCAATTGGATCTACTGGTATGCTAAAACTGCAATACATAAATATTTTTCTCCATAATATTTGTTTGATTGAAAAATTGTATACGTAGGTCAATTCTTACCACAGCATGTTGGTATACCAATAGGTGGAAAAAGTGGTTCAAAATATTATATGCTTGAGATTCATTACGATAATCCAAATTCTCATCGAGGTAATATTTTTTGGAAATACAGAGCAATATTTTTGTTTTTTCAAACATGACGTCATGCTTATTTTTAGTTGCCGACCATTCGGGCTTTAGAATACATTACACTCGCAGCTTAAGGGAACACGATGCTGGGATAATGATATCAGGCGTCTCCATTTCGGATACACAGTTAATCCCGCCAGGACAAAAACTATACCGAAATGTCGGCATTTGTGGACCATCTTGTTCGAATGTTGTAAGTACTACGATACAATAATGTTTACTGCATACACAATGCATACTATACATAAATAACATGTACATCATCTTAGGCAGAAAATAATGTTATTTCAGTTTAAAACGACGAATGTAATATGTAGATAATGCATTCCGAAAAAAAAATGTTATGAAAAAATATTTGTTTGTTTAGTAATTCGAAAATGTAATATAGAATCCAATTTTCGAATCCATTTTGGTTTTAGATGTTTCCAGAAAATGGCATTAAAATTATATCCGGTACATTGCATTCACATCGCGCTGGTCGCAAAATGACGCTGCGTCACATCCGAAATGGCAAAGAACTGGACCGCATCATTGAAGATGATAATTATGATTATAAATACCAACAGGTGCGTCAACTGGAAAATGAAACTGTTGTTTTGCCAGGTGATTATATCATAACGGATTGTGCATACGAGGTAAGAGTTTAATCATCTGTTAACTTTAATTTATGAGTCAATTTTCAAATTACATAAATGCATTTGGGCATAGAAAAATTGGTCAATACTTTGTGGTCTTTGACTGATGACTAACACATGTAAAACTTTGTATACATTTTAGACAACCGACAGAAAGAGGCCAACTTTTGGAGGTTATTCTACAAAACAAGAAATGTGCTTGTCATTCATTACATACTATCCAAAAATTGATCTGGCGGTTGCTATAGCATGATACCTGTAAGAGAATTCTTTGAAACTTTCGGCGTGTATCAGTTTTATTCGCTTAATATGACAGACGTCGAAAATCTCTTTTTATATAATGGGTAAGTTAAATAAATCGAGAATTCAAGTTAATTTTGAATCACAGTTTTTTTTTTTCTTTCAAATTCACCCTTTTACAAATCAAATTCACCCTTTTTACAATTCAAAATCAATCTTCACCCTCTTTTTATATCAAATTCACCTTTTATAACCAAATTCACCCAGTATTTGTAAGTGAATTATTTGAAGAGCTACAGAGACAAAATTAAGCCATGTGTGGTTAATACTTGATAATGCTAGTATTCACAAAACGGACGAAGCTTTCAACCTTGTTGATCAACCAAGTCAAATCAAATCTTCTACTGCAGCTGTAGTTGGTAACTCTGCATTCATATTCATGTAATAATTGTGACAATTTTCGGAAGTTACCGTCCCCTGAGAAGTGTTTACTATCTCAACCAAACTTCGGTTAGTTATTTGATTGGTTAGTACGTTTCTTTCATGGAGTTTAATTTTCGAAAAAAAAAAAATGTCTTAAGCAATACGGTGGTAAATGAAATGAATGACTGGTTGATCGACAAAGTTGAGAGCTTCGTCCGTTTTGTGAATTTGATTTATAAAAGGGTGAATTTTATTTGGTAAAAGGATGTGAATTTGATTGTAAAGGGGTGAACTGAATTTGTAAAAGGGTGAAATTGATTTGTAAAGGATGAATTTGAAGTAAAAAAAACTGTATTTCTTTTATGTAAATATCTTTTTAATTTTTTTAGAATATTCTTGACTTATTACCGAACACAATTTTCCCAAAAACATCGAAGAATAACCAAACTAGAGGATCTTCGGGATATTCTAACGAAGAGGAGTTTTACTATGAAGAATCCTTGCTGAGTAAGAACAATTAAAAGAAAGTTAATTTCTGCATTAATATTAAAATGGCCCTTTCTTAGATAAATTAATAATCTCGGACCCAGTAGAATTCCACGACAGAACATTTCTGTCACACCTAAATCAATTGCCATGGTCGGAACCACTATTTACAAAACGAGTAGAACAAACTATGATATCCGGCAAGCACATGACATTTTGTCGAATATCCAACGAATCAATATCTATTGTAAGTTAGAAAAGCTATGTGGCTTGTTTGTAACAAAATATTAGTTTTTTTTTTTAATTTTCCCTCATTTTCTTTTTTCATAGCCATCGGAAATAATACGTTACCCTAATTTCACGACATTTGTTAAACAGCCAAGTTTGTGCCCTTATCATATGCTCATCGAAAACTCTCCAATGAACTCATCTTCAGCACCATCTGTATGGATGTCATTTGGAAGGCAATGTCCATTTGTGATGCTACTGGTGTATTATATCATGTTACTACGGACCTTGGGCTATTTGTCCCGACGATAATAATAATTTAATTATGTGTATGAGTTTAAATTTATATATAAATTATTTATTCCTAAAGGTATCAACCTAATAATTTAATGAATGATGCAAATAAAAAAATTTGTACAAAGACATTTAATGCAGACAGAAAACAAATTTCGAGTCATATTTTAAGAACGTTATAATTATGTATATTTAGTTTTTAAGTGCAAATGATTTTGTAGAATGTTCTAACACTTTTTGAATCCAAAGAAATAGAAATAAGTTTGAATGTAAGTTATTCAATAAAATTAATATGTAATAATTTAATGAAACAATTTTGTAGATGTATCAGTATTTGTAAAAAAAAAAAAAATAATAATAAAAAGTCAATTTACTATAGTGAATTGTGTGATATGTTTATTTTTTAATCTTTTGCTGGAAAAAAATCAAACGGACAGACATCGGAGAGAAACCAAATTTTAATTTGTAAAAAAACTTCGAATGACCTCTTAAAGAGATAATTTATTATAAGGAGCGGAACTGCGGAAGCAAACGGACATTTGTTTCAGTAACGAAAGTAACATTCTCTTCCGAACTGTCAAGTGAACACGTTACCCATAATGGGCGGATATGACGTAAGGGTGTACCCATTTTTCAACAGCTGTCAAATGTTCGTCTGTTAAAAGCGAACAGCAGAGCTATTTACGCCCGTTAAAAATAAATAAATAGAGTGGCGCGACAGCTCCTGAAGAGCCAAGGCCTAAGTGGCTTACTCTCATCAACAATTCTCTAGGTGCGTGTGAAGAATTGAGGGGACCTACAATTTTACACCGATTCCGAACGGCAAAGTTGAGAAGCACTTTTTCATGACAGATGATACTCTTGGAAGTTTTGTCAGTTCTTCGCAAGAGGCAGTGTCCCGTGAAAGATTGAAATAAAAACTTTGGGCGAAACGGAGAAATCCTCTGCCTTTAACCTTTTTAGCATTTGAAAAACAACAACTTTAAAGTGCTTCGACCAATGGCTTTTTTCCGACAAGATATTGCACGGCTGCCAAGCCAATCATCAGACTCCTTTATTAGTGGTTCTGTGTAGATGGTAGGTCTGATTGACAAAAAAAGATAAAGACACTGCCTTATAGCTTATATGTCTGGGTTATAAAGGGTTTTTCAATAGCGACGCTACAAAAGTTTTCTTAAATAAAACAAAAACGGTTTTGGATATCAATGAAATTCTTTATTTCTGTGGAAGAACATTTGATGCCATTATGTATGGAACTCGATTTCTTTTGCATGGCCACCACGGGCACGCTTGCAGAAGTCCAGACGCTGAACCCAATTTTCGACGGTTTTCAAGCATAAATCGGCCGATACTGCTGCAATTTCACGTTCGATATTCGTACGAAGTTCATCAATCGTCGCTGGCTTGTTGGCATAAACCATAGATTTGACGTAGCACCACAGGAAATAGTCTAACGGCGTTAAATCGCATGAACGAGGCGGCCAATTCACAGGTCCATTTCTGGAGATAATGCGCTCATCGAACTTCGTTCTCAATAATTCGATTGTTTGGCCCGCTGTGTGACATGTGGCACCGTCCTGTTGAAACCACATATCGTCCAAGTCCATATCATCCAATTCATTCCAAAAATAATCGGTTAGCATTGAGCGGTAGCGATTCCCATTCACAGTAACGTGCCGGTCTTGATCATCACGGAAGAAGTACGGCCCAATGACACCACCAGCATGTAAACCGCACCAAACAGTGATTTTTTCGGGATGTAATGGTGCCTCGTGAAGCACATGTGGATTGCTGCCTGACCAATAACGCATATTTTGCTTATTGACGAAGCCATCCAGTCAGAAATGAGCCTCATCGCTGAAGATGAGTAGCGCTCTTAAAGTGTTGACCACTGACTCCGAATTTCGGTAGTAAATTTTAATAATTTTGACTCGTTGTTGGATCGTATACATTATCATGATGAAATGGCAAGAGAACGGGAAAAAATATGGCGTCGGTTGCTGTCTCTATCGGTCTACTTTTGTAGCGTCCCTATTGAAAAACCCTTTATATCTATTCAAATTGAGGGACTAGCTATTTTAGGAATAATTGATGTTTGGTTAACAGCCTGATTCTCCCCTTTGTGAGGAATCACAAGTCAAAAGGCCTTGTGATTATTTCTTGTGAGGATTGTTGTGATTCGATAACCTTTGTCCGATTCTCCCATAATCCTTACAAGAAAAGTCATAACGAAACTCACCACAGCCATTTATTGGTCATTGGTATCTCAGGGTTCGTAAAAGCCGTCTTCGCTGCAATCTGGGCTGTTAATTTGATCAATAGTGTGGCGAATAAAATGGTTAACATTTCTGAGATTCGTCAATTCTAATTATTCTCATGAATGATAGAGAAGTTTGCTTCTGTTTTGTTCTGTTCTTCTATGTTTTATTATGGCGTTCTTAATTGGCAATCTGGAATCTGAAAAAAGCATTCTGATTTTATAAATTCAGAATGGGAATTACTCTTCTTTTCAGAATCAGAACTGTCACTTTTGCCAATTGAACGCATTCAAATGCTTTGTTTTTTACTTCCAGATTGCCATTATAAACGCCTTATTAAGTTCCTTGTCGCGGCGAACAAGAAAACTTAGAGCTTCTTCTGATAGCGATTTTTTTTTTTTAGGTAATCTGGAGTTTTTTACAGAACTGTCCGATTCCAGATACCAAACGAACATGCAAACACATATTTTTGCTTCTAATCGTTGAATCTCTATGTATTTGTGACACCTCATATGCAGAATTGCAGATGACATGACATTGTTTATATTTTCTTCATTTGTAAACATGGTGGCGACTACGTATGTGCAAGTATGTGCATGTATGCGTGTTCTGTTTCTGATTCTCTCTTCAAATTCGGAATCGTTTTTCTGTTCTTTCAGAATGGTTCCGGACGACCAAAATTACTATTAAAGCATTATTACAAGAACTTCCTCAATTCGCTATCCATTTCCTAGAGTTAATGAAAATTAAGGCGAATCGGTTCTTTTGTTTTATTATTTTATTTTTTGTAAACCCCATTTAACCCACTCCATTTTAACGCTTTTCAAATAGCAAACGGTTATTTTTGACATACGTCTGAATATAACTGTGGTACTAATATTTTCAATTCAAACACGGCTTAAGTAATTTGGCATCACTCTTAATGACATTTCAAAATTCTTTTCGGTGTCACTGAACCACATCCAACTTCTGTCGAATAAATTTTTTTGACATAAATGACGTGGTCCCGTTAAGTAGAAAAAAAATTCGGTCTTATTTCACCTTATTTTCAATTTTCTTCAAGAATACTATGAAAAACCAGTGATATTGTATCATTTTATTTATTAAATGAATTATGCGTATTACCATAACGCAAAATATAAAACAAATACTATAGGAATTAACGAGTGAACTATGATGAATGAAGAGACGACATCAACGTCGTCCAGTGGCGGTATCTCAAAAGTTTTTACTCGATTGTCTCAGGTGAAGAAAATTCGTTGATGAGATTTTTTTCTTTACAAAATTATTTAATTTATTTCAATCAATTTGCTTTATCATTGTACAGACATACCAATCGATTCTAGACAGATGGACACCGCATTCGCGACTACGTTGGACTGGCGCTGGAGCTCTCGTCTTGCTGTTTTTGCTGCGAGTGTTCCTCAAACAGGGCTGGTATATTGTGTGCTATGCATTGGGAATCTACCATTTAAATCTGTTTATAGCTTTCCTCACACCTAAGATCGATCCAGAATTCGATCCTTACGGAGGTAAGTACATTTTTGATACTATTTTCTTAATGCTGAGCTTGTAACACAAACTATTGATTTATGTACATAATTTGTATTAATCCAATTCCGAACCTTTCAAGGGCGTTTTGATTTGTTTGTTGTTAGGTTTCAGAATAATTTTGAAGTAAAACAATTGATAATCAATGGAAGAGGAAACTAGAATCGTCAATATGGCCTGTTCGTTCCTACCAATGTGATGGGAACATTTTGAATGGCTTAAAGATTAGTCATGCGGTCGCTTTTAATTGAATTCCATTTTCAAGACAGTCAATCGGTTACCGCGCAAATGCAAAATTTTCTTGTTTGAACAATTTTAAAATCTGTTTTCTGTTTGTTGGGCTTAACGTGTGTTAAGTCAAGGGAACACGTCTTTTGACTGCTCATGTTCAATAAGCTAGTTAGGGTTTTTACTGCCACATGACGTTATTTATCTAAGAAATGGATTAAAAAGAAGAAAAGGTATTTACAGATAAATTATCTGGTTTTTGAACGTGGGGTGCTTACCACATTACTTGATACCGAGTTAACTCGACACAATCGAGCAGTGTTGTTTTGTTTATCTTTCATGGATAGTGTCGCAATGATCTAATAAAATTTCAGAAAAGTAATTCTCAACTTAACCGCCTTGAAACGAAACAAAGGCCTCTTAACGTCTTCACACTTACTCACGGAATTGCCGATGTGTGTCTGTCGGAGCTGTCGAGCCACTCCTCTTATTTTGTATTGATTTTATATGAAAAGTTATGGAATCAACTGAAAAATTAATAAGTAGAACAAAATCTTTTTTTAACATATAGCCCCACTCAGTTTGTATACCTTTTATGCAACATTAGGAGAGGGAGGGGTTGAAAGGGTGTCGGTTCATTGTCATAATCTGACATTAATGACTGGAAGACAGTGTGGAGAAGTCCACATCGCGTATACGGTTAAGAATGTTCCTATATTGGATACGTCCAAGTTGGCTCGAGGTAACGATGATATTCCTAGAAGCGCGAGTATTACGGGCGAATTGTTTGAGGGGAGGAATGCAACTAGCTATTTCACTAGAGCAATTACCGTAAAAGTAGCGATAGAACAAGGAGAGACACGCAACGTTACGACGGTGGTCTAAGGGGGTGAATGCGTCAGTGATCTCACTATTACCAATCATTCTAACAGCTTTTTTTTTTTGTATTCCATCCAAGAGGCTTAAGTAAGTAGCTGGAGCACCAGCCCAGAGATGTGAATTGTACTCAAGCTTTTGACGGATATAAACATCTTGCGGCATTTTTGGCGACATCGCGTATGTGCTCGGTCGACAAGAGGTGGTCAGTGATGCACATACCGATGCAAGTGACACTCAGTGACAGTGGCAAGGGGGTATATCGGGTTTCAACGATACAAGACAGCATTGAGTTTTCGAAGCATTAAACTCTACACGGTTTTTAATTCCCCATTGAACAATGCTGTTTAATCTTAAATACTACTCCTACATCTGAGTTTTTACTCACACTTAAATTAATTATTAGCGAAATATAAACCCATTCAAGTGTCAATGCAAAAAACTTATATTTTTAGATGACCAAGGTCCCGAGTTGCCAACAACAGTTAACGAAGAATTCCGACCTTTTATTCGGCGGCTACCAGAATTTAAATTTTGGCTCTCGATTACGAAAAGTACACTTATTGGACTGACGTGTACGTTCTTCGATTTCTTTAATGTTCCAGTTTTTTGGCCCATTTTAGTCATGTACTTTATAACTCTGTTTTGTATAACAATGAAAAGACAAATCAAGGTAATAATGATTTCTGTTTTGACCGTTATTCAGTTGTCAATATTATTGGTTTACTTTTTTCAGCATATGATAAAATACAAATATCTACCATTCACGCGCAATAAGCCACGATACCAGCGAGTAGGTGAGACAAAGTGACAATTAGCCGCACAGACACCGCAAAATGACAAAATCACAGCATCGGTCAAGGATATTTCACCGGTAGCAACACATAATCCAACAACAACAACTTTAACAGCAACAGAAACTAATAAATCATCAACCTCCATTGAACCAACCCAAATTATAACCGTTATCTAAACAAAACAAAAAAAAAACTGTATATGATAATGTTTTGTTTGTTTTATAACATTTGTTTGTTCCCTCATTTGATACAATTTCATTTCAAGGAGTTAGAATTTGAGCAATATAATGATAGCACAGAAAAAACAGTACTAGACAGAAGTCATAATTTATATGCATTTCGGTGGCCTTACTTTCAAAACCTTGTATCATTTTTCATTGTCATTTTTTTGTTTGCTTCATTTATGTAATTGCTGTAATTTTATTAGTTTCTTTTAGTTGCTCGTATGTGTATGTGTAGAGTCGTTGCAGTGTCTTGTGCAAATAATTTAATATTACTTTTTCAGAACGATATAATTTTGATATTATATTTGCCCAATGGTTTGTTTTTCGAACAAAAAAATAACCAAAGTTCTAGTAAATAGTTACATTCGATCATTAAATATCAATTTATTATTAAATTAAATTTTCTGCGTATTTATAGTTCTTTTTTATGTTTTTTTAGTTGCGTGCTAAAATGCTTCCTTGTTTTTTCTTTTGTTGATTGGTCCTCTGATTCTGATTTTTAACCAAAAGCAAAGAAACTGATAATGTCTTCAACAAAAATTACGAAAAAAGGCGTATTCAAATTCAAAGTTAACTGTAATTGTGAACTAAACCATTGATGAAACAAATTTTTTTTTGTAATTTTCAAAAGTCCATCTTGAATTCGAATATAAAAATAAAGCATGCATGTAAATGTAATATCATCTCAAAACAACATAAACTGGTAAAGGTGGTGAATTTATTGTAGAAGTAAGATCTTTGTGTTTAATTGAATAATAATTAGAAATTGCCGTTGTTGATTGAAAAACAGAAAAACAAAGCAAATGACTAAGAAGTAAGATATCCAATTTTCAAAAAAGAAAGAACTTGTTTCATTTTTTTTCAGCAAAAAATAGGGACAAAGTCTTCAACTAGATCACCGCATGTCCATCTGTAATGTTTAAAGAAAGTAAATAAGAAACGAATGAAATTAAGTGTCCTCATGGGTGATGTCAATACTTACTGAGCCGGCTCCCAATCCATGTTGGATCTCAGCCTGAGACACAGCAATTTTCCATCGGGATCGGTACCTCGCATGCGTTTTCCTGTCGTCAAAACCAAGCATTCTGGCATCCGCAGTTACTTGGTCTTTGTACTGGTTCGGTCACTCGAACCTGGGAGATTCGAAGATAAAACTATCTTAGCTGGCACGTTTTCGTCTATTCGCTCAGCCAAAGGATTCGTCTTTTCTTGGCTTCCTGGACTACATCCACATTTTGTACAGCTCGTACAGTTCGCCGTTGAGCTTTCTTCTTTATTGCCCTTCGCCACATACAGAACCGAAAACCCGTCGAGGAATTTTTCTTTCGAAAGTGCCCACTATCATTTCCTCTGATCCTATCCATCGAATTTCCTGGATCGCAGTTTCTGCTATATTTCAGCCTGACCCTAAAATCCAACAAAGCCGCTGGAGCAGATGATTTAAGCCGAGCTGTTTAAAGCAGCAGGCGACGATCTAGATAGGAGCTTGCACCAAATCATCTGTAAGATATGGTCAGAGGAATGCATGCCCGATGAATGGAACCTCAGCATTGTTTGCCCGATCCTGAGATCCTCTAAACTGCGCCAACTACAGAGGAATAAGTCTACTTAACATCGCCTACAAGATCCTCTCTGCCATAATATGTGAACGTCTGAAGCCTTTCGTCAGCAATCTGATTGGTCCTTATCAATGTGGCTTCAGGCCAGGAAAGTCAACCATCGACCAAATTTTCACGTTGCGGCAGATCCTGGAAAAGACCTATGAACTCCAAATCGATACCCACCACCTTTTCATCGATTTTAAGGCCGCGTATGACAGCGTCTACAGAGACGAACTGTATAAAGCTATGTCTAGTTTTGGCATCCCTGCCAAACTCGTTCGCTTGTGCAAAATGACGATGGAGAACTCACGCTGCTCCATCAAGGTTGACAACGAGCTTACGGAATCTTTCGACGTCAAAAAAGGATTCAGACAAGGCGATGCACTGTCGTGCGATTTCTTTAACATCGTTCTTGAGAAGATAGTGCAGAACTCCACCGTCAACACCAGAGGCACTATCTTCCAAAAATCTGTTCAACTTCTCGCGTACGCCGATGATATTGATATAATGGGAAGAACACAGCGTGATGTCAATGGCGTCTTTGTGAGAATTGAGACAGAAGCGGAGCAAAAAATGGGTTTAGCGGTAAATGAGGGAAAAACGAAGTATATGCTGTCTTCGAGGAAGGACACCCAACACCGACGGCTCGGACAGAACGTCATAATAGACGCATACAACTTCGAGGTAGTAGAGGAGTTTTTCTACCTAGGCTCTGCTATGAACACCGGCAATAACACAAGCGCCGAGATCAGACGAAGAATAACTCTTGCTAAACGTTGTTTCCTTGGGCTACGACATGGACCTAGATAGAAGGGTCAAGGTCCAGAGACTAATATGACTCGGTTATTTAGAGCGGGTGGACACCAATGCTCCGGCCCGTAAAGCCTTCGATACTATTCCCGAGGGACATAGAACAACAAAAAGGCGTCGACTCTGGTGGCGTTCTCAATAACTTTAAAGTCTCCCTTATAACTTCAAAGTTTTTTTTTACTGTCGATTGGTTGTTAGTCCCTCCCTTCGAGAATAATAAATAAAAAAAAAACGTTCATGTCTACAAATAATATTTATTTGAATCTGTTCAAACGATACGATCAATTTTTCTAAAAAGAATATTTCTTACTATAATATGCCATTGCATAAAATGAAACTATAATTGTGGACCCAACAAACAAACAAGCCCACATAAAAATATTTCCAAAAGCGTGTGGCAATCGATTTGTTGAAAAATAAAAAATTACACCAAAAAATCCATACAAAATACACAATACGGGAAAAAATACACGCATTGACAGAGCAATCACATATTCGTGCATCAATATTGACAGATATAATACCATCAGCGAAGATCCTACTTCCGAGCCCCTTAAAAGGTACTTGTAAGTGTCTTTATAGACGAATTCATAAAACCACTCGTGAACGGTTATATTCCAAAGTCGCAAGTATGATTTGTAATTCCTGGATGCCCACCACTCTCCATAGTATAAGCGATCTCCAAAACGCAACAATTCACCTGTAAAATTCAGCCAGCTGTGAATTAAGAAATAATTTCCACTCAAAAATATTAAACTCGATGCGAACATAACTGCAAAGTATTTCTCAACTATGTCCGCTAACGAAATCTTTTCCAAGTCAATGCTTTCAAAGTTTGACTGAATATTATTTTCGAATAAGAAGCTGAGAAGAAAAATAATTGCAATCATTTCCAAGAGTCCTATAAGCACTTTTTTCCATCGGATATTTTCTTTGCGGGGGTATGAATCTCGATATATGAATGTCGGAGCAAAAAGAAAGTAAATAAATGACGATAACGGTATAGCAAATTGTTTTTGCTTTAAGAGTCTGGGCACATTCGTTCTGACGAAAGCATGATTTTTCATCATCAATCGAAATGTTTCAATTAGTAATGCTGATGCAGTTGCAAATGGTAGATTGTAAGCCAAACAAACTATTGTACTCGAGTAGATAAGAAAGAACTGCGTTCCAGCGTAAAGTAAGATGCACGATAGGTTCCAAATAATTTTAATAAAACGGTCTGTAATAAAGAAAAAAATAAGTTTGTGATACTAAGGAATAATTCAGATATTCAAGCTCATACTAGGTCCAACTTTTTGATACACATGATGCCAGGTCTGAAGAGAATAGTACAGTAAGAAAATTGGAATATGCAGGAGGATCCAGACACCAAAAGCAAAATTAAATTGTCCAAATGCTTTTCCAATTGTTTTCAGTCCAAAACTAATTCTGAAATAATTGAATCGATGTAAATGTACATGTACAGTTAAATTTGCATAGTGACTTCGTCCATAACGATCATTTCGGTTATAACGACCATTTGCCAGGGATGTTATTTTCCGTACGGATATAACGGCAAAACCAGAGATAAAAGGAGATAGGAAACCAAGCTGTCAAAATAAATTTGCCTACAAGCAGGTAAAGTGGAATGTCATTAATGTATTGGTTTTTCCACCAGCACTTTCTCAATATTCCTCACAACTTCACCTCGTTTTTTGTTGCTGTGTGGGTAAGCATTCAAATTGAATAAAAATACTAAATACTAACGATGTAACGGAAATATAACATTTTTGATATCTTAAGGGTCAAATGTAACGGCGTTTTTAACTGGCAATCTGGATGTTAAAAAAGCATTCTGAATGCGTTCAATTTGCCAAAAATGACAGTTCTGATTCTGAAAAGAAGAGAATTTCCCTTCTGATTTCAAAAACAGAATGCTTCTTTTTCGATTCCAGATTGCCAATTAAAAACGCCATAACTGGCAATCTGGAAGTTAAAAAATGAATGAATGAATGCGTTCAATTTGCCAAAAATGACAGTTCTGATTCTAAAATGGAGTGAATTCCCTTCTGATTTTAAAACCAGTATGCTTTTTTCAGATTCTAGATTGCCAATTAAAAACACCATAAGTCATCTTCCGATCTCCCTTTATCTGATCTGCGTAACATTTTTTTGTTTTTTTGTTTTTTCGATGAATCTCTCAAGTTAACCGCCTCACTTAGGCTTCCAGACTACAGTAGCGTCTTCCAAGCGGAGGTCCTGGCAGTGACAACAGCTGCTAAAAAGGTATCAATGATGGCGATACCACGAGCTGATATCACCTTTTACATTGATAGCCAAGCGGCAATAAAAGCGATTACTGCAACTGAGGTAAAATCTAAGCTTGTTTCATGCTGCCGCGAAGAGCTCAAGGTTCTTGGCGCACAGCACAACATTAGACTCTGCTGGGTCCCGGGCCACAGCGATATACTAGGCAATGAGAAGGCCGATGAATTAGCAAGATTAGGGTCAATGCTTGACGTAAGCCAAGCTCAGCTAGTTAGCACCCCTACCTGTTATTTAAAACAGGAAATCTCAAAAAGAATAACTATCAAGGCCGCTGAAAGGTGGAATCTTCTTGACACCCGTGGCACAACAAGAAAGATCTGGCTCTGTTTTAACAAACAAAGATCGGGAAAAATTATGCAGCTACACAAGGCATCACTTCGATCTCTTGTAAGCATTATCACCGGACATAATCTGTTAGGTTACCATATGAAAAAGATGAGAATCAGTTCAGATGATCTATGCAGAGGATGCGGTGACGAGGAGGTGTATGAAGACACTTCGCACTTTCTGTGTCACTGTCCCGCACTTTCCCACCAAAGGAAGAAACTGCTTGGCAACTTTTTCTTCGGGGGTTTAGAAGAACTCTCTAGTACGCCAGGTAGCAGCATCCTGAACTTCGTCAAGGCCACTAAATGGCTTGACTAACTGAACACATAGGTTTTTTCTTATTAGCTTGAGAAGCAATACTCGCGGGTATCACAATGGATCTGTATTGATCTAAGTGTGACGGTAAAAACATCAACTGTCAGCCCCTAAACCCAACCTAACCTAACATTTTTCGATTAGATATTCAGCCCTATCGTCATATCCGATCGTAACAAAATTCTATCCGATTTGTACGAAACATACGAATTTGGTATCGTCCTAACGGTTCCGATTCTTAAATCGTACATACCTCAGAAAAAAATTCAAATTTGCGTTGAAATTTCAAACTCAGAGTAACGCATCACGATTTCATGCCGCGAAAAGGTAAAATTCAACAAACGCTATGCGATGCATAGCGATTATTTTGTTTTATGCGTCTCCGATTGTTCCGACAGCTAAAATGTGCCGGAACGACATGCGTTATTATACGTCAATGTTTCCTTTACAAAACGGATACCATGAACAAAAAAATGTTACGATCGTAAGTTTCTCCGAACGGATACGACGATAGGGTTGATTATTATAGGTTTGTTCGATGTAACGAGCTCCGGGGCGCTCCGATGCTTGTCACACTGTGAACGGAGCTGTCAAAACACTGAAACATTTTCTCTGTGTTTGGTTTCACATCGAACGCGTTAGTAGTGCTCTGTTTTTTTCTCTTCGTTGTATAGCATCAGATGATTCGAACAGCCCCGAAATTCTCGCCCCTAAAAAACTTGGGGCGATTCAGAGCGCTCCCAGTGCGAGCACTGAATACACATCGAACGCGGTGGCAGTGCACCGGGGCGAAAAAGAGCGACATCGAACAGCTCTGTGCGAAATCAGAGCGCCACAGAGTGACCCAGAGCGCACATGGAACAAATCTTATGTTAACGAGCGCAACCTGCATTGATTTTTCATATAGGTAACCAACACCAGAAAAATATAAACTTACTTGTTATTTTTCAAAATGTCTTGTGAAATATTTTGCAGAAATATTATGAAAAATATGGCAATACACAAGTTGTAGATACTTTTATTATGATCAGTTTTCATTCGTTCGGTATGAATTGAATCTCTCACAAGAAATGTTTTATTTGTATCTAATTTAGTATTGGGAACAACGGATTTTGACATTATAAATATTTTTGTTTTAACTAATTTCAATACTTTAAACAGGAGGACAATAAAGTTTATCTTTCATGAGTTAACAAATAACACTAATTCGGATTCTGTTTAAATCGAGACAGCGTTATTGTTTCTTATTACAAATGATTAATTGCGAAAAAGCCAAAGGTGAATAAATGCATAAAAAAAAACAAATGTATAAGCAATAAAAATAAAACCAAAATTATGGCACAAGTGTTTCGTGAAAGGGATTTTATCATTTTAAAATTAAAAATTTGTTAGTTCCTACAACAACATTATCTGAATCCTAAGGTCATGGGTAACAATAAAAAATTCTTATAAAACGGAAAAATAATATTCAATTTTCTTGAGTATTGTAGTTTTAAGCTAGATAGTATAGCCCGTGAAAACGAACCTAACATAAAGAACAATCCAAAAAGTATGCAAAAATGGTTTTAATTTTAAAGGCCCTAAATCTGCATTATCGTATCACGCCAAACGATATATTAATAAAAATTAAATCATTGAATTGAAGACACAATAAATAAACGAAGTTTCTTCTCTTGATTTGGATACCTCGCAAAAGCAAAACATGAATCCGCTGTCTTTTCTGTTTTAGAATCGTGAAGAAATGCCGCGTTCTGTGCGAAAACAACTCGGTAACCAGACCTTGCATGTAGTTATGGTTTTAAGTGACTGATAGAGGGCAAACAGACCTTTGTTCTCGTGCATCATTCGATATAGGCTACCTTGGGAAATTGAGAGATATGGCCATTTGAAATCGCGGGAAATTTTTTTTCAAGGCAGAAATCGAAATAAAATATTTTTTGACCATAACTTTTTAACCGACAGCTGAAAAGGAGATTTGCTTGCAATGACAGATAGAGTATACCTATACTGATTTGTCTGATACTCTCTCAAAAAGGCGCCATTGATATCACTCTGTGTTCTTCCCATTATATCAATATCATCGGCGTTCACGAGAAGTTGAACAGATTTTTGGAAGATAGTACCTCTGGTGTTGCCGGTGGAGTTTTGCACTATCTTCCCAAGAACGATGTTAAAGAAATCGCACGACAGTGCATCGCCTTGTCTGAATCCTCAAAGAAAAAGGCTGCTGGAAAACTAGATCCTACGGGCACTGCAACCAAACAAGCCTGATACCATCAGGCATCTATTCCCTAAAAACTTCAAGGATGTTTAGAGCCTTGCTCCCGTCAAGAATCGACTGGGAGGAAAGCGATGTGACGAAAGACTTCGACACAACTATCTTCACAGATGGTTCGAAGATGGAATATGGTGTTGGTGCAGGTGTCTTCTGCGAATCTCTTAAGATTTCAAAATCCTATAGACTTCCCGACAACTCACTGGCAGTGAGAGTATATGTTGCTCTTGGTGTTGTGAAGGGCTATATCCTGACCAAAAACACATCAGAAGCAAATCATAGGTGGAATAGTTTAACGAGTTGTGTTATATCTAGGAAAATGTAGCCCGCCTATAACAAACCAAAATCAATCTATTTAATTGCCAAACCAAAGCATGACATAGCCAGGATTGTTGCTACCTGCACTGGGCATTGGCCTATAGGGGAGCCGGAGCATGCGGCAAAATTGGGTATACCACATAACTCTTTCTGCCGTAGCTGTGAGAACCAGGACGAAAAAGAAACGGTCCCACACTTTCTTTGCCATTGTCCGGCCTTGGCTAGGAAAAGAGCACTCGACTTAGGTAAAGATTTTTTCAACGGTATTGAGGAACTCCCAGAATTCAAAATCAAAGATTTGATCTCATACCTCAATAACACAAAGTGGCTTTAGCCACCCCCTCCCCCGCTTTGACTCCTGCACTGCCACTATGAGTGAATAGTCCGTAGGGTGGGAGAATAATACAACATTATATAGGATTGTACGTGCGGAACATACATCGTTCATAACCCATTTTTAAATCTATTTAGAATCTCACGAGGCATGGTTTCAAAACGACGCACTCAGCGCTAATTGTGTCCTACGCGTAAGTAAGACAGCCATTTCTAGGTACCTACCTACTACTGAAAGCCAAACTCAATTGAAAAAGAGAACGATATGATTTTTCCAACGTTCGTAGTCCGAAATCAATAAAATATGCGATAAAGTGTAAAATTTTGTTGAAATAATATTGTAATTGTAATTTCTGCACAATTGTATCAGAATTCTATGGCAAAAATTGATTTTAGTTGTTGAAATTCTTTATGTGCACTTCCAAAGTTTTCTTAGTTTTTCATCAAGAACTTTCTATTTTTGCATTCGATATAAACAAAAAAGGAACTTTTCGATCTGTGTTTAATTTTGATTATTGAGAATTTTCTTAAGGTTTTTTTGTTTTATTTTCGTGGAAAGAACAATACTCACTTACTGGTAGTAAAATACTTCAAAAATGTGCTCAGCGTTGCGCTGAAGATAAAGATATCCTTGTAAAAAAATACTAATTCAGAACACATTTAAACAATCATGTACATTTTTTTATTAAATTTCGTAGCAACAGCAAATTTTACATATTTACACTTAGAACTTATTATACATACATAACAAAATATGGCATTATAATATACGAGTACCTATACTCAATTGAGACCGCCTCGATCTACTTCATTCCATTACAAACCCAAGACACAGGAGTCATCCATTCTATGAAATTAGTCGTTTCAATTTGTGGACAGTTTTGCCTAGCAAAATACTCCATGGAGTACGTTGATATTTGAAAACTACTACCAGTTATTAACGTGAACCATAAAAACATATTTCCAAATCTAGGTGAAAAGTCTTTAGTGAGAAACACTAATACAACACTTAAAATGCCAAAACTACAAAATAACATTGGAAAGAACATTTGTAAGGCAACACCTATTATATGCTCGTGCATATACGCTGATACGAAAAATACAAGCAACGAAGAAGCTAGCTTTGAACCCTTAAATATATGATTGTAGCAATCCTTATAAATATATTCATATAACCAATCGTGAACAACGACGTTCCAATTTCTAAAAAATCCTTCATAATTTCTTGCTGTCCACCAGTCCTTGTAGAACATGCGGTCACCAAATCGCAACAATTCAGATGTAAAGTTCAACCATGAGTGCAACACCATATAGAAAGCAGCAAGAAAAATGAAAAATCCCGGCATTATCATTCCAAAGAGTTTCACAATCAAACTTGCATTTGTCAATTCCTCAATGCCAAATTTGGAAAAATGAACATGAATATGGCGTTCATATATGTAGCTATAGAAGAAAGCCACTCCGACGACTTCTAACAGCCGCATAAATGCAAAGGTCCATCGAATTCGATTTGTGCGAGGATATGAATCTCGGTAAATTAGAGTTGGTGCAAATAGATAATAAAGGTAGGATGCAAAGTGTGGAGTTTCAGCTTTCTTAGAAATTTGCTCGCCATCAGTCTTAAGTTTTGTATTTAGAATTTTGCCAGCATTTGTTCGAACAAAACCATGAAGCTTCATCATCAAGCGTGTTGTTTCGAGGAGCATCACCGCACCGGGTATATAAGGTAGATTTAATCGAAGGCATGAGGTGGTGCCAACATACAAGAGAGTTAGTTGAAGGACGACAAATAAGGCTATGCAGGAATAGCTCCAGAGCGACTGAATAGATTTTTCTGAAAATAAAAAAAAAAAAAATGCGTTGAATACATTTCTACCTAAAGCGAATCTTTTGAATGCTTGAAGGTGATGAATTGTATCTAATAATTTCACTAGTAACATAATGTATGTAGCGTCATTCATTGTAAACAAACAAAATTGCCGTATATCTATGGGGCTCTGGAAACAGACAAGTGATCGCAGAGGTGCCACTGCATCCACAAAAAGTGGTGTGCTGTATGGTCGTTTTTCTTCGACTATTCTAATGGGCTGACGATTACAGTCAAAACGATATGGTCGAATGATAACCGATTTTTTTGGCTGGCGTATGAAGATCGACTTGATCGATATGTGGTTCCAATAAAACGGGGCAAAAAACCACACTACACGACCAATTATGGCTTTATTACGTGAGAAGATTTCCTGGTCGCGTAACTTCACGACGTCAATTGGCCACCAAATCATGCGGCGATTCGCAAAAGACCGTGTTTACGTGAATAGTCTCCGTCCGAATTCTAGAGGTATTACCAATATTGTTCAAGTTTTGGCCGAGATACCGACCGATATATGCGAAAAAGTGTACAAATTACATCAAAAGAAACGCAAGCTGTGAAAACTCCCGAGGCGGCCATTTTGAATGATATTGTTTTTCAAACTAAATGACAAAGTCCAAACTTTATAATGAAATTGAAATAAAATTTTCATTGAAAATGTATCCGTTGCGTGCTTTAGCTTTAGCTTTACTCTTAAGACCGAAAAATGAATGACCCTTTATTTGTAGTTTAAGACATATGAGTATCAGTCATATCTATACTTAAAACAAAACAAAAAAACGAAGGATTAACTTTCAATCGAAATAATTGTGTTCAGTTAATCAAACAGTTCTTTTCATTCTTGATCAGAATCCCAAGTTCAACAAATAATTACTTAAAAGATTGAATAAGGGTTAAATAATCCAAGATAAGGAATTAATGCATTTGAGTTCAATCGTAATTAATGTTAAAATGAAATTGAACACAGAAGAATTGAGTCTAAACTTTTGTTAAACTTGATTTAAGATTTCAATTTTTATTTTGTAAACTATTCGAACGGCAGGAGCTACTCAAGTGATTGCCTGAAGCCAATATGCAAGGGGACACAAATCACGAAGCATCTGAAGTGGTGAACAATATTTTCTTTGAAACCAATTCACAGAAGAACTTTCGTCTCATCCTGCAAGGAACCGATGTCCAGGCTCAAGTGTGCAACAGCTGTGTGGCATTCCAAAAGGACAGACATGGAGTTAAGAGGATGTTGGCTGTTGCAATGAATAAACCGAAAGCAATCAGACCTGTGTGCTATTGCATAAGCAATGAAATTTCTTATTTAATTCCCTGCCATCGAGTTATTGCTAAATCAGGAAACAGCAAGAACCGATGGGGACCGCATAGGAATATAAGTATTTTGGAGCGGGAAGGTGTTTGGATCAGATTTGTTTTTGTGTCAGTTTATTTTTGTAATTTTGTTTAATAAAATGAATTTTTATCCGTAAAAAAGATCTGTCTACCAAATATGTATCTTCTAAAAGCTGTGATCAGTGAGCCTTAACACCTTCTCTTTAGCTGCAAGTTTTCAAAAATGATAACTTTTGGGTTATTAAGTAACTGAAGGAGTGCAAATATCACGTAAATGAAGCATGAACAAACTGAATTATAGTAGGTACATCCTTGATTAAATGGTCCTAATCGAGCAAAATTGGATGATTAACGAAATCTCAAATTAAGTGTTCAAATCATGGATTTCTTAATCACAATTTTTGTGAACAAACGAATTCTAAGATTATCAACTGGAATAATCCTTGATTAAAGATGATCAAAAGTGAACGAACTGGCCCTTAATCTTCTACGTTTCGTTAAGAACTCTAATTGGTTTCATTGAGCTATCGAAGAAAGCCTATTTAGTTGTTTGAACAATGATAACAACTTAGAGGTGCTTCCACCAATGGCTTTTTCCGTCAATTCCTTTATTTGGCTGGAGTTATAGCTATTTCACGGGTGCCAAGCCGATCATCAGACTCCTTTATTGGTGGAAGCACCTCTAAGTTGTTATCGTTGTTCAAACACATAAATGGAATTGACGGACGCAGCCTAACTGCAGTGTTAAACAAACACAAAAAAAAAAATTGAAAGCCTATTTAGATTCGTGTGGTATCACAAGGGGCCTTCAATTGATCTAAGTGTGTATTTTACCATCCATGACAGGGACAGCCACTTTACCCTAACCTAACCATGCACATATGAACATTATACCATTAACCACAAAACCCCAACAATAATGTACCACTTGTGCTCAGTAACAACATTATAAGACGTCATTACTTACTCTTCTCCAATGCTTGACGAACTTGCACCCAAAGTTTGAAGGCAAAGAAAACCATCAGAACTGGAACATGCAAAAGGATCAAAATTCCAATTACTAAGTGAATATCTCGCATTCCGAGTTTTATGGTTCCCATTCCAAAATTTACCCTGCAAATTGAGTAAATGATCCTGAATAAACTTATTCAAATTGGTGAGTATAGTAAAAACTTACCTCTGCAGTACAAAATAATCGTAACACACACTGTTTAACAGGAATACAGCCAATACATTAAAAAATATATTGTATATACTCTTCATATGATCAACTTCGAGCAGTGCAGTTAGATATGATTCTCTTACTACGAAAACTTTATCTGGGAGTTCTTTTTTCTGTTTGATAGTCTTTGTACTTGAATGGTCAGTTTCCTTCATTTTGTGGTTGAGTTTCTCGAGATAGCCTATTACTCCAAGTTGAATTTGTGTTGGTTCGTTTAACAAAGTTGTTAAACTCGTGAGCCTGAAGTTCTTTTTGTCGCAGATCCTGAAGAACTTCTTCAATCATGATTGTCAACTTATGATCAACATCTTTTAGTATAGAACTTTGTACGCTCTGGTATGTTTAAAAAACAAATTAACATTAATTAAATCCAAAGTAAAAAATATCGCACAACAGACCTCTAGTTTTTGTTTAACAAACCGCAAATCCAGATCCTGATTGTTCATTTCAACTTCTAAAATAAAAATTAAAATGTAATAACAAATTTTAATAATAATGATACGATAATAATAGTAATAAAAATATTATTAATAAATCTAGCATTAATCATTTAGAATCGTTTCATATATAGCGTTCAAAGACTTGCGTGCACTGGCATTACGGGGCAATGAGATCCACTCCAAATGCGGGACTGGAAGTTATACTCAATCTAATACCCCTAGACCTCAACAATCTGCGGACAAAAGTGCCCTAAGACTTAGTCAAACTAAAGTCTGGAAAAACAGTTCCATAGAACATGCCCAGATCCTTCATAAAGTTATGGATCATAGTACTACAACAGACTATAAAATACCCGAACTTGATTTTCATAAACCATTCCAGGCTGCCTTCCCAAGCAGAGAGGAATGGATAGATAACATACCATACTCCAGTGAGTCGTCTATAGCTACCTGATGGCTGAGCTGATGGCTCTAAGATGGATGTGGGGGCAGGCTTCTATTCTGAATCTCTCAAGTAAACCGCCTCTCGCTTAGGCATCCAGACTAACAGTAGCGTCTTCCGAGCAGAGATCCTGGCAGGGACAACAGCTGCTAAAAAGGTTTCAATAATGGCAATACCACGAGCTGATATCACCTTTTACATTGATAGCCAAGCGGCAATAAAAGCGATTACTGCAACTGAGGTAAAATCAAAGCTTGTTTCATGCTGCCGCGAAGAGCTTAAGGTTCTTGGCGCACAGCACAACATTAGACTCTGCATATACCAGGCAACGAGAAAGCCGATGAATTAGCAGGATTAGGGTCAACGCTTGACGTAAGCCAAGCTCAGCTAGTTAGCACCCCTACCTGTTATTTAAAACAGGAAATCTCAAGAAGAATAACTATCAAGGCCGATGAAAGGTGGAACCATCATGACACCTGCGGCACTACAAGAAAAATCTGACCCTGTTTTAACAAACAACGAACGGAATGAATTATGAAGCTGCACAAGGGATCACTTCGATCTCTTGTAAGCATAATTACCGGACATAGTCTGTTAGGTTATCAAATGAAAAAGATAAGAATCAGTATAATCAGTTCAGATGATCTATGCAGAAAATGCCGTGACGAGGAGGTGCATGAAGACACTTCGCACTTTCTGTGTCTGTGGAAGAAATTGCTCGGCAACTATTTCTTCGGGGATTTAGAAGAACTCTCTAGTACACCAGGTACTAACATTCTGAACTTCGTCAAATCCTCTAAATGGCTTGATTAACTAAACACATAGGTTTTTCTTATAAGCTTGGGTAGCAATACTCACGGGTATCACAATGGATCTGTATTGATTTAAGTGTGACGGTAACGACATCAACTGTCAGTCCCTTAATCTAATCTAACCTAACCTAACCTATATATTGCGCAAGGTATAAAAAATAGATGGGTAATAAAATCTAACTTTAAGACAAAGCGTTAAAAAAAAGTGAAAGGTAACACATGTTTAACTAACAACAACGTCTAAACTATAGGATCGATTTAAATGAAATTTAGTACAAAGATAGTCTAGTCTAGAGCCTTGGAAAGGGCATTGGCCTATCTGCTCCACAGCAGGATAAATTTTATTCACCACGCTAATGTCAAGATTTATCCCAACGTCAAGTTTTAATACACATTTTACACGGCCCTACACAATAAAAGTGGTTGAAAGGGTTGCAAACATTACAATTTCATATTCAAAATATGTAAATATTATTGCACAAAAGCTACCGCCAAAATTCGTTCGAATTTCTTCTATTAAAAGCGCCCTACAAATATTAAAATCTCTTAAGAAGCACAAGGTTTCAAGTTTTAATTCGATGTAGAAGTTATTGACATTTAATTCCAATTTAAAATAAGTTGACGTTAGTCAGATCATTAGGTACTCTCACCAGAAAAGAAATAACTTTTCTTTATAAAAAAAAAACCCAAAATTTATTTACAATAACGGAATAAACCCGATATTATAAATGATATGAAAAGCACTTGTACTCAATTAAACACATCAGATTAAAATGCAGTTATCTAACTTATCCACGCATTAAACTCTTGATATAGCTATTGAGTGTTAGAAATTGTTTTTTTTTTTTTTATTAATTTAATACCTTTACATTTACTCCCGGAATTCACTTTACAATTGTTGACTAAAATGTCTTCACCCATTTGTAACACTTATTCTATTCTTAACACTTTTCAATAAACAGCAGTCTTTCTCAAAGAACCGGTAAAGAATATCCGAACCCAATAGACGTAAAGACACTCAGACCTCATATAATCGCTCTGGCTACGAAAACTCTCAATATATTAAAAACAATTCTCGCTTATCAGTATAAAGTTCAATTACATACAATAAAACAACCGCTAATGCTTAACATAATCAGTTAGCTGTTTTATTTGAGAACTCACATAGGAATGCACCCGAGTTCGAAGAAGAAACGGACTAATGTAATCTTTTTTGTCGACCTAAGCCTTGAAGGGGCGGGTGTTTAACGATAAAGTCATTTAAGATAAGCGTATGTATACGAGTACACATGCACTTAAGTAATCTTACTATCTGAGACAGAAGCGCAGATACTTGGGGATTATGAGGACATGAGCTCTCCTCAGCTTTCGATTTCATTTAAAAAAAAAAGAATAGAACGAAACGATAATCATTTTTCACAATTGTTCAATTGGGCAAAAGTTACAGTCGTTTTTACTGCATAAAATTCTTTCAATCAGCCTTCCAAGTGTTTTATAGAGACTAACTTTGTTTTTTTTTTTTTTTTTTTCAAATCTTCCTCTTCCTACTCTCCGCCAAAACCGACTTTGTGTCAATGCTATGAATTTGGCTTGACTCTGTGATGTTTCAATTCTTTACAACGAACATAAGTAATAGCCCAGGAGCAACCATACAAGTAATTCCCGTCATCGCGCCCACAAAAATTTTAAATGAGGAATAAAAGATAACGCTGTAGTTTAAATAAAACACAACACAGTACTTTAGGTCATAATAAAATCTGTTTTGCGCGATACTTTCGGCAGATTGAAAGCAAGCAAACTAAGGTATTTCTACATCCAATATAAGGCCGCGTATAAAGAAAGAAACATGAATAGAATCCGTGATGATGGAGACATTTCACCGTCATTCACCACATTGCAACAGGTATGTGCGGCCTTTCCGGCTAACTAAATTCACGCCGACCAAGCGAGTCTATTCGTCTTGGAGGTATCTCTTATTCCTCATTAAAAATTTTAGTAGGGGCGATGACGGGAATTTCTTGTTTAGGGGCTCCCCGCCTATAAGGTTGTTCTCTATCGACAATCCCTTTCGCTACGGGACTGAAAGTGATAATTCCATGTGGTGTTTTCCTTCCTGTGATCGTATAGTTCACATAGGTAAATTTATGTATATACAAACACTACACGCGTTAATAGAGTGAGTATGCTGAATATTTAACATAATTTTCTATTTGGTAAGGTATCGCGTATTGCGTATTGACATTATATAAGTACAAGTACATACCTTTGAACATCTTCTTTTCATAACAATAGTTTATAATGTCATATATTGACTAAACAAGGTCTGATTGTGACTCTTGCATAGTGCAACATGAGTCTTTAAAATGTATAAATATCTTGGTATAGTCTTCTTGTGTTTTGAATATGTATCTTCTTCTGCATGCTTATTGCTTATTGTACAGTTGGTCGGATAATTTGCAAAATCAAAAATGAATTGCATTACGAAAATTGTTTTTTAACTTCCCAGAGGAAGATATTGTAATGGGTCCGATTTTGTTTAATCTCCAATTTCTGCATGTCTCCATGTTTGTATGTATGTGTGTTCGTATGTGTGTTACGTTTTTTCAGCTCGATTATCTCGCGAACCACTCATCGTATTGGTCTCATTCGACGCGGTATTATGTTGTTAAGAGCAAATTAGGTTTTGAGCGAAATCGGCTTAGGGGTGTTTTAATGGCAATCAAAAATCTAAGACAACCCTAATATATGAAAATTATGATAATTTCTACAATAATTTCAACAATAATGCAAAAAATATGTTAGTTAGTGTGAAAAAAACAATATTCAGGAATATCATAGACTAAATTTAATTACTAGCTGACCCAATAAACGATCTTTTGCCATATAAATGTTAATCTTCGTATATACTATTCCGATTAGAAAAATTCTTTCACAAATAGAAAACTACAATATTCAGAAGTAGTATAGGCTTTTTTTACTGTGCAAAGTAGTTGTGCATGAGTCCACGAGTTGGTACGACCAAATTTTGGCAGATGGCGACACTGTTTTTCAATGTACTTAATGTGTGTCGTAAAACCATCAGTTTTATGGAATTTGACTTTCAAACCAAAGTACGTGTACATTGTCAACTAAACAACCAAAACAACTAATGGTGTACTCATTTTTCTGCTCTGGGAAGTTAGTCGTGTGGACTACATGGGTCGCACTCATATTTTTTTTTTTTTTTTTATAAAAGGCGGGCATAATAAGAAAAATTTCAGGTTAGTTTCAGTCATTATCAATGAACAAAATGATTAATCCAGGAAAATCCAATACTTTTCTACTTATTGAGCCTCATAAAATTCCAATTAAAGAACAAATATTAAAAGAAGGGTGAATGTTTCATAAATAATAAAACTAAAGTCGAGATAGGTAAAAATAAAAACAAAGATTTTCTTAGAAAAAGTGGTTCTGGTTGGTTTTCTTTTTTATTTCTCAAAAACGGAAAGACATTTTTGCATCCGGATTTCTGTTTTCAACTAAAAATTAACAATGGAATTTTTAAAACAAAATCAGTACTTAATTACATACAATTTTGAAAAAACTTAGTTCAAATATGATTGGTTGTTTTTTTTTTTTTTGAAAATTTTGAGTTTGAAAATTTATATTTTTTAAACTATTCATTAAAACAATTTAATTTAAATACAAAATGAAAGAAGATGTTTCTGGCGTTCAACCGTACACGGTGTTGTGAACGAAGCCGTTGATTTTTAATAGTTTTTTCTTTATAAAATAAGTCAATTTTTCAGAAAATTGCCCCTCCCGGCTAAACGGGACCTCCCCCCTCCAAGACTTTTTAGTCTGTCTCAAGCTCAACCTACACGCTCTGCTTGAAGTCTTTTAAGGACTTCAAGCAGTTAAAACTTCAAAGCAGATAAAAGACTTCAAGCAGTTAAAAGACTTCAAAGCAGTCAAAAGACTTCAAAGCAGTTAAAAGAATTCAAGCAGTTAAAAGGCTGCAAAAGCAATCAAATGACTGCAATAGTGCAATACATTGAATGCAACCAAAAGACTTAATGACTGCAAAGAATGTAAAAGACTTTTAAAAGATTTCAAAGAATGCAAGCAGTAAAAAGTAATGCATTCTTTTGACTTCAAGTCTTTTAACTGCTCTAAATGATTTTTATACAAAAGACTTCAAAATTAACTGCGAATTTACCTTAAAAGTTAAGTACTGACATGAAGTCAAAATACTTAAAAAATAAGTCTTTTTAATCTTTTTACTGCAATACAAAAATGATTGCATTCTTTTACAGCTCTGCTATTCATAATTACGATCAAAAACCATTTTTCTTGGGTTTTGTACTTAGCTTGTAACCCCTTAGAAGGATATCTTCTGATATTTCGGCAACAACGGTTCGGAATTGTGTTTGACTTTCAGTAACAAGCTCAGGATAATGAACACTATGAAATATGTTGATTCAGCGAAATCGATTTCTGTTCTGATGGTCTGTTTGCCCTCTATCAGTAACTCAAAAGCCAAAACCATAACTACATGCGAGTTCTGGTTACCGATTTATGATCAAAAAACTGTTTTTTGTTTGCTTTTTGTCCTTAGCTGATTGTAACCCCATAGCAAGAATAGCTTCTGATGCAAAAATCTCGACAACCAGAGCCCCTTGCCAAAATTTTGGACATAAAAAAAAATTCAAACTTCCAAAACCCATCAAATGGTACATCGAAGGAAAGGACTGTCGAACCCTATTCATTAAAATTGGTTTCAAGTTTCTCGAAGCCCGAAGGTAGCTGAGCTATTCCAAAATCTTTCAAGACACATCAATACCGCGGTCGACACCTGTCAGTTTTATTATATAAAATGAAGTTTAAAAGTAGATGAATTTCACTTTTTTCAATTTTTTTTATTGCATTTCTGTTTTTATAATAACATTTACTTTTTTTTATTATAATTCCCCTTCCATATTAATAAAATAAATTATGTTATGCTATTCTTAGACACTAAGAACTTACGTATATAATAATATAATATATATATCATAAAGTGTTTGTAAACACTAGTATAACTACAACAAATATATTCACTCCATTTTGTTCATGTTTGAAATTTTCGGACATAAAAAACGTTCACCAACAATATCGAAACATAATGTTTACTAATTTGAAATAACAATTTTAAGTACATACGTAAATACAATATTTAATTATAAAAATTGATTTAAAAAACGCAAACATATTTGTACAGACAAAAATTTCACTCTATAAATTTGTTTAAAACAAAGCTTTTTATTTTACTAAAGATAGATTCAATTTGATTCTAGATCTGGGTTCTGATTGAGGGGAAGGAGAAAAGTTAATACATATTTTAAAATTTATCGATCCGTGCGTCGTATTTTAAGCCTGCTGTTTGAAAAATTGCATTTCTCCTCAGAAATTCCATTGCATCATGCAAGTGTTTTTCACAGAAACAATAATTATCTTAATGGTATAATTAGGTTTGTTCGATGTAACCAGCCCCGGGGGGCGCTCCGGTGTTAAGTGAACAATTTCTCTGGGTTTGGTTTCACATCGAACGCGTTAGTAATGCTCTGTTTCTTTTCTCTTTGTTGTGTAGCTACAACCTACAGCTGATCCGAACAGCTCCGAAATTCTCACCACGAAAAAAAAACTTGGGGCGATTCAGAGCGCTTCCGGTACGAGCACTGCATACACATCGAACACGGTGGAAATGCACCGGGCGAAAAAAGAGCAACATCGAGCAAACCTAATGTCTTCTTTCTAAATTTATTTACTAAAATGGGGACAGCAGTACAACTCTTCATGGGGACTTTGAGTACCTATTTCACATGGAATAAAAAATGAATGAATAACGGGGTCTTATAATACATATTCGATATTACACAGAGGTAAGGAGAACTAAGCCGTACAAAACAATTTGGCTTCTTTACAATAATTTTTCGCGAATAATTTGCTATAAGGACGACCGCGCTGGCTTTGAATTTGTTGATAGATTCGCTGAGGACACAACTGGCACTGTTGGGGGGCTTCTTGTTAAATTTTGGACGCTGAACTCATCCGAATCATTATCGGACAAAGCAATAAGCTTCTCTGGCAATGTGTCTGGCAGTTTTTTAATTTTTTCCAGTCTAACTTGAACTATTTTCAAATGCTTCAAAATGTATTCTTCTTGCGGTGCCATGTGATGAACATAATTCAGGCATTTCATTGCTTTAGCAAGTTTCCGTCTTTCAACAAAAACAACACACAAATTGTGTAATCCCTGAATATTATGTGGCTCGTAACGAAGTATACTACGATAGCAGACTTCAGCTGCATCAAGGTCCTTCATGTGATTAATGTATATGTCGCCAAGAAGAATTAGTCCCTTGATATGATCTGGATGAAAGCGGATCAATTGATTGAGAAATGGTACTGCGTCAAGTGGACGATTGGCGTCGGCCAACATAAGCGCCAAATTAAAAAGCGCACTACGAAAATTTGTCTTTATATGTATTGCTCGCTTGAAGTAATTTTCAGCTTCTTCAAAATTGTCTTCATCCATTGCGAGCATTCCTAGATTGAAAAAGACACGCTCGTTGTTTTGGTCTCTTTTGAGAATCTTAAAGAGCCTTTCACGGGATATTTGTCGATTTTCTTTTCCACCCAGCTCCTGCAAGAGAATAGCTGAATTAAGAAGAGCCTGCTCGTGATCTGGAGCCAATTCTATTGCTTTATTGAAGTAAACATTTGCTTGAGAAGATTTTCCCTGTTCTAAAAATACCACTCCGAGATTATAATAAATATCAGCATTTTCATTATCATATAGCAATGCTTTTTCATAGACTTCTTGAGCTTCATTGGTTTTATTTAGTTTCATCAAAATATCTCCCCGATTAATGTATGCTTGAACGTAGTCGGCTCTCATACTTATGGCTTGTTTGTACAAATGATCTGCTTCCTCCAAACGAGTTTGGTTTTTTGAAATCAAATTGGCTAGGTTTATGAAAACATTTAAGTGATTCGGAGCGATTCGAGCTTGGTATGACTCGCCCGGTTTGATTTTTGGGAAAAGACTCTTCGCCTTTAAATATGATTCTTCTGCTTCTTTATACATCTTTAAATGGTTGTATGTTCTGCCAACATTTATGTAAGCTCCTATATCATCTCGTTGTATGGTTACTGCTTTTTGGAAATAAACAAGAGCATCTAAATATTTGCCCTCATTTTCTAAAGCATGGCCGACATTGTTGAACAGTTTTGCATTTCGATTGTTCACCTTGAGTCCGGACATAAAAAGCGAATACTCCGTTTGCCAGTCTTTGTTTCTTGAGTGTGTTTTAAGACCATGAAATAATAATAACACACAGAGAAGAACGCCAGTAACGCGTTTGTTTTTTGTTGAAAGATTATAAAAGCCATAGGCGACAAGCATACAAAATCCCATTGACGGCATATAAAGTACTCGTTCAGCTACAACAAAACCAACTGGAAAGAAGAGGTTCGACGCAGGCAAAAATGGGAAACACATCCACGCTAAGTTCATGATTAACATTTTTGAATGTTGTTGATTTTTCGTGAATATCGCATTCATGCCGATCGCTAGTATAACTAAGAACGTTATTAGAGTTGCTATGTTGCGAATATCGCAGAAACCTTCTATGAGTGGAATAGTACCTGTAAGAAAGAAATCAAAATTTAAGATTATTATTACTTTTAAGTAAAAGAACCGAAGCGTAAATATAATATAACAGTTTCCTATTCATACCTGGCAAGATTGCTAAAATCGAGCTAGAAAGTACTCCACATGATAGAGACCAGGAAGATAAAAAAGTTGGAGAACACAACAGCGAACAAAGGCGACCATGTTGTAAGGCGCAACAGGTTTCGAAATGAGACTACTCACTATTTCAAACAGAAGCGGAGACAGAAAAATATGTTCCTAGTAATGGGATCACCTCATGAGCGAGATGGTCAGGGATGATCGCCAAGTAGCAACGAAGAATTATCTTAGCGAACCGCTGCTACTTCGGTTTGGCCAAACTATTGGGTTCAAAACTACTCACTCGAAAGACAAAGTGTATACTACAAGGCTTTGATTTCAAGAATTCTACTCTATAGCGCCGAGTGCTGGACGGTAAATAAAAAAAGGGCTTTTCGAAAGAAAAATTCTTCGAAGAATTTGCGGTGCGACGATGGCAAATGTTGCGATTGTTATGATTGTACGAGCTGTACCCAAGATGTGGATGTATTTCAGAAAGCCAAGACGAGGCGACTACATTGAGCGAATGGACGATAACGCTCCTGCCAAGAAAGCCTTTTCTTCGCAGCTCCCGGGTTCGAGACGACAAGGAAGACCGAACCTCTGGTAAAAGGACCAAGTGACAGCGGATGCCAGAGCGCTTGGTTTTGGCGAATGTAGAGGTTAAGTAAATAGCAATTGCAGACCAATTGCCTGAGAACGGAAAGTCTGTCACCTCATTTGGCTGCTATTGAGGCCAAACTGAAAAACATATACTCGGGCCCCATCCTTCAACTACGCTGAAATAGCACGATTTCCGGGTAATCAAATTTATAATGAAGGGTTATCAAGTGGAGAAGGCCGAAAGCTGTTGGAAGAAGAAAAGCATTCGACATGGGAAACCAACTTTAATTTAGGTAAATAAATATCTCTTAGACGGCCCGTGGTTGGAGTAGAAAATTGTTACGCTGTGTTCCTAAATTTAAAGGGTTATCTTCACTTTTAATGTAGAGTTCTTGTGACCTTTACTAGTCGGTCGAGCGAAGTAATTGAAATTTCATATTTATGAGCAACTTCTTCTACAATAATTGAAGATGCAATCCCCAGTCCTACCGCTTTCAAGTGCAAGATATATGCTTGATTCAAACATACAGCGCCAGCGTTTACTTATTGTATATAAAAATACTTATGTAGTCATTGGCACCTAGTAACCGTAATCCAATATCAGAAGCTCCCTATTTATTACATACAATTCTATCTAAGTAACATACACACAGTAACAGTTAGAACCTGGCGAAGTTACTACCATTACAATGTAACCTTTACAGAGTAGAGAAACAAACATTACTTGAATCACAATGTAATATGATGCATTTCCTCGCAATTCACGCGCATCATGCACCACACTGACTGCATTTGCCAAAAGTATTGAAGGAGCATTACTCTGCGCGCAACATTGTACTCAAGTCCGAATACAAATGAAATTAACGCATCTACATTGCCAACAAAGTTGCAGTAAAAAGGATTACAAGGCATCAACACTTACCCATTGTCCAATCACAGCAGAGATTGCACGGGAACACTAACAACCAGCAATTGAGGTAGATAAGATAGCTAAAGGTTAACTGACGCGATGGTGTTTCCGCTGCTGACGCTGGGTTATCGAACCTCGTGAACACAGGCAACTGGGAGCCCATCACATATAGACGACCCACCAGCAACGTGAATGTGATTGAAACCAGAAATGTAAGGCGCGTAATGAGCGTCACATTTAAACCAGATGATGAACCTTCATGTTTCGACGAATTTTTCTTCTTCTCCTCAAAAAGATTTTTTATGAAATCAAAAATTTGGATTGGCCGAATCCGTTGAACAATGAAGACTTCATAAGCAGCACAAATACCGGCTATTGTGATACCCTGCTCCTTGCACAGCATTGAACACAAAAGACAAAGTGCAAAATAATTCAGAGGAAACCATTGTGTTGTTCGTATTGATTTGGACGCCTTGGTGTAGCATAGAAATGCTAAAAGAAAAAATATCGATGACAGTAGTTCGGCTCGCCCAACAACTCCTGTTACTGCTTCACTGTGAACTGGATGCACTGCAAATAAAAGCGCTGCCACAAAGCTTATTTGCCGTTCTGCTCTTCCCACTATACCTAGCCATAGTTGTCTACATGCACGTTTGAATAAAATGCACACCATCACATGCAGGATGACATTTACAACATGATAACCAGCAGGTTCCAGCTGATGAAGCAAGTAGTTCCAGCGAAATGTTAGCACAGTCAACGGCCTATATGATTTATGGGATTGTTCTTTGCGCATTGGCGTTCCCCAAAAGTCGTTGAGGAAGATGTTTTTTAGTGGGGTCGAAGGCCGTAAATCCTTGTTGTCCTTTACAGCACTTATATCGTCAAATACCAGCCCACATGATGCACTGTTGTAATAACACAACGTGCACACCGACACAATCGCAATGAATTGTGAGAAGTTATTTATGGAACTAGACATGACTGTTGTGTTCGTTGCTTCTTTATGCAATGAAATGCAAACGTTTCGTGTTCGAGGTTTAAGATGTTTGAGGCAGATTATAATGAGCATTCATTTAATTTCCATTATTTATGATAAAATTTTATATGGTTAAATTTTATCATTGATTTCCTCGTTCCATCAAGTTTTAACTTCTGCACATGCCTAGTTGAACCTTCACTACTTGCACTTTCACTTGGCAAAAGATGTAAAATTACTTTGACCGAGATACTTTATCGGCGGTGGCCTCCATTACATGAGAAAATATGATTGAAAATATTTCGATTTGCGAAGCCCGAACCGGTATCTCCTATTACTAAGCGATTATCGACCACCAAACAAAGAAATTCGTTTTTGATTCACTTGCTTATACCGAGCAATTATTAAAGAAAAATAAGTTTAGTTAATTTAATTCTCAATCACAAGGAGGATATAAGAAAACACAAGCTTCGCTTCGTCCTTGCTCCATGTAACTGTCAAGTGGAGCGACGCAGAAAATGTACAGGACAACACAAGACACAACAACGAACGTGAACAAGCACTTGTTAAAGAGGAGCAGTGGCTGGGGCAGTTAAGTGACAGTCGAGTAGTATCCAAAGAGGAGAAATGAATTTTCTTCGTATGTGTATTTTTGTTTGTATTATGCGATGGGGACGTTTTCGTAGGCGTGTTCCATAAAAAAATGAATCTAGAGCTTTTGGGTATGTTCAGTGACACTGTAAGATAGTTTCCGATCTCCCTTTATCTCATATTTGAGCAAGAGAAGATTGGCAGTCTGTTTGTTTGTTAAATTGTTCATGGCAAATTATGATAGCGGATAGGTGCGCTCTATTGCAGCCCAGTACCTACTGATAAGTACTACTTCGCACACAAAGTAGTTCCTCGCAGTAGTACATAGAAATTGTTGCTGGACTTAACGTTTAACTCAGAAATAGTAATTTAGCGAATATTTACGGGTGTGAGGCAAATATTTATAACGATCATATATTTTTGCAATCGATGGATTATTTAAATGTAAGTTCACCACTATTGGAATTTTCAATTACTAACAAAGAAACTAGCATCGGATGCCTAGTGAATTCAAATAACTCTACCCTTCTTCCAGCGGAATTACTCCTTTTTTTCATTTATTCAACAAACAAAAACGCAAGCAGACAAACAGAAATGATATGTAATGATTGAGGTTATATTCGAGCGAATTATTTGTTCCTACCTTTATGGAATGCGTTTTATATTCCTAGAGCATTACGTAGTCAAAATTTAACCAAACGCCAAGTTTTAATACACATTTTAACGTAATTCACACTCGACCGCAATTAAAATATGCATAAAGGGCAAAACAGATGTGCAGAATTGCTGCGCAGCAAAATTCAAAATACACAGGCTCTTATGGGAGCAAATTCTGCATGCAGAACTGCGCTGCGTGATGTCTCTATTTCTAAATTTTCTGCCTAGTTTCATTGCAGCCACAATTGAAAAACTAAATTTTCCAAATAATTGCTATCTGGCACTACCAAAATTGAAAGATTGTTGACACTATTGACAATTTATTTTTATTTCATCTTGTCAGTTTCGAAATTTAATATTTAATAAGAACACAAAGAAAATTCAATCCTCTGCGTAGGCAAGGTAAGCCCCTTTATTATACAAGCCAATCAAATATAAATAAGATTATTCTTCTTCTCGTTGCCAAAGAAACCTCAAATGCCTTGCGAATAATCAGCATAAACGTACGTCCCGGTCGTGTGGGTGTCGAAGATATGTGGCCGATCAAATAACTGGCAAATGCTTTTCCTGCATGATACCCAAACTAAATATCAAAATTAAAATTCAGAAACAATGCCTCGATGAAACGCCCGACGGCCACATTATACCAGAACAGCCGCTGCACCAATTGCTACTGCCGGAAAATGTGGTGTGTGTTGCGTGTTTGGCAAGAATCTAGCCGCTCGCTAGTTGGTTTGCTGCCCATCAAAATAAATTCGATCGAGATGTCCTTAAACATTTATACTATTCTAAAGAGTAAATGTATTTATATTTCTGTTTTCATAAAAAGATCATTTGAAAGTTTATCATTGTGTTGAAGTGCTTTGTTACAGATTTGTCTCATAAAATTTTGGCAGGTGTCGTTTTTAATAAGCGATTCTAGACAACCAAATCAATAACATTTTGGCAGGTGTCGTATTGTTTTGAAAAAACTTGGCAGAGTTTCTGCACGTGTGTTTTGCTTGAAGCGCTGCATGCAGCGCTGCGTGCAGAAATTCTGCACATCTGTTTTGAGCATAATATGATTATTTCAAAGATTAAAGCTTTTTTGTGTAATCGCAGCTTAATAGTGACATTAAAATAACAAACTTGGCATCACCTTTATAAATATATTTATAATGGGCATCACTCCCATTCTGTCAAAATTGTCTGTCAGTGCATCTCTTTTCTAGGTTAATTTACACAAAACGCCAGCATCAGTTTTCATTTTACGCAAAAATAAAATAAGCAATTTAAAATGTCTACAGAAGACTTTTACCTGCGTTATTACGTTGGCCATAAAGGTAAATTTGGCCACGAGTTCTTGGAATTCGAGTTTCGTCCCGATGGTAAATTACGGTACGCTAACAATTCCAACTATAAGAACGATACCATGATTCGCAAGGAAGCGTTTGTTCACCAATCAGTCATGGAGGAACTCAAACGAATTATCTTGGATTCAGAAATTATGGCAGAGGATGATACACCTTGGCCGCCTCCAGACAGAGTTGGACGACAGGTAAAATAAATAGCTGATTATGTGAAGACGAATTTTAATGTTTTTTCTTCAGGAATTGGAAATCGTTATTGGTGATGAACATATATCATTCACTACTTCAAAAACAGGATCCCTGGTCGATGTTAACAGATCCAAAGACCCAGAAGGTTTGAGATGCTTTTATTATCTCGTACAGGATTTGAAGTGCCTGGTTTTCTCACTCATTGGACTTCATTTTAAAATTAAACCCATATAAAAAGCTACAATATTTATTGTAAACATTGTCAATAATACTTATTTTCCATATGAATATCGATCAACTTTTTTTTAATAAAAAATGTTTTCATTCTCTTGTATCAAAACATAAACGAGGAAATGTAGATAGAAATTGCAACAACCGGTGAATTTCTTTTCCACAGATTTGAGAAGGGAGACCGGAATCAAAGTTGTTTGCCAAAATGACATCTGATGAGAGTGTATGCGTGCGAAGTACAGGAAGCGGTGTTAGCTACATGTACAGTATACTTGAGTGCAGCAACAAAAATGTCTGATGATGTCCATTTTTGATTCTTGGGGTATGTGCTGTCAATTTTTGGGGTATGTGCTGTCAAACTTTGACTGTGTTGTCAGTCGAGTTCAGGGGTGTATTATTTCTGTTCGTGATGGTGAGGCGCTGCAATTCGTTGAGTTCCCGTAGTGTACACGGTTGTTTTAAATAGTTCTTCCATCGTGTTTTGAAAAAGTTTTATTTGTTGGTTGTATTACATTAGGAGTTATAAACGTGATGAATTACGGATGAAAAATCAAGAAAATGTACTGGAAAATAAAAATATTAAACATTGAAAACTGTGCAGTGCACCTTCAGTGTTAAAACACCATGCTTCCTAAAAAAAACAATTGTGATTGAAAAAAAAGATTGAAGCAAAATCGATGAAATCTTGATTCAATCAAATTTCGCTTGGCGCCCCTGAGATTAACCATTCAACTGCAGACCAGCCCTGTTGTAATGCGTTTGTGTTTGTGAAACTCACACTACTTAGAAAAATGCTTCAATTCTGTTTCATAAGACCCCTTCCTGTACTTCTTATTCAATTTATAGTATTTTCAGCCTCGAGAATATTTGGTTGGAGAGTCGTCCCGTCTTGGCGCTGTAAATTCTATTTTATCGTTACCTCGTGTATGTGAATAAATGTAATGAGAAAAAACAGCAACAAAAATACTTATGAGGTGGCTTACTCAAGTTTACTGAGATAGTATTGGTAAAAACACGCATACTCTTGCAATAAACTTGAACCATAGCTTGTAGGCATTGGCATTTTGACAGCTTGGATTCCCATCTACCTTTTAAACTCATCTGTGATCTGGAAGGTAAGTAAAATCTACGTAAGTCAGTTTCTGATCTCTATCTGATGTGTGTGTTGTGTTTGTGTGTACATAAAAAAATACACATTTGGTTACACGGCTTTTGAGAGTGATTTTGGAAGTGTTTAAATTAAAATTCGGTGTTTTGTTTTGATTCTCAAAGCTAGACAGCAAAGTAAGTAAGGCTTTGAAACATAAAACTTTTCACTTGATTTAAAGAAGAAATGTTTCGTGCAATATTCGAGGTAAGCTGAAAAAAATCAGATTGCGATTTTTACTTGATTTGAAAGAATTTCACCAGATTGTGTAATGACCAAGTATATTTATTTATTTTTTTCTACTTCTAGGCATCTCCCTATTTGCGACGTTCAAATGTCGTAAAAAATATTCGCTTTGCAAGTAAGGTCTCCGATCAGCCCCCGGTTCTAAATCATGCAGATATACCCATCGTCGATATTGATGACCATCCTGATCATTTGCCTATTCCCGAATATCCTTTCAAGTTAAACGAACCTCTTGAGAAGCAAAAACAAAGGTATATCTCTGCAACTGCCTTATATTACAACATCATTGAATTCTAATGGGTTATTTTTTTAAGGCTCCTTTATCAATCTCGCAAACGTGGTATGCTCGAAAACGATCTTATTTTGAGCACATTTGCTGCTAAGTACTTGAAGGATATGAGCAAGGAAGAAACTAGATTGTACGATCAGCTTATAAACGGAGTATCTAATGATTGGGAAATATATTATTGGGCAACAAACACAAAGCCGACTCCACCGGAGTATGACAATGAAATAATGCACAAACTTAAGATTCATGTCAAGAACGAAAACAAGGAAAAGAGGGTGCGTCAACCCAATTTGTAGATTATTTAAAAATTTTAAAAATGTATTATTTATTTCAATAAACCTTTCCTAACATCTTTCGAATACTTTGTAGAGAGTCGGAAGATTTGTTAACTCATAAATATAATTCTTTACTTGATTGCCGGGCAGGAATTCTCTTTTCAGTGCTGGACTAAGGATGTGTTCAATCATAGACTTGTATTTTTTTGAAGTACCATCGAAAATAGAAGCACTTGAATAGAAGTTCGCGGTCTCTTGGCAAAAAGTCTGGAAACATTCTTCCTCATCATCCCAATTAACGCTTGAAGACAATTTATGAAGATACATTGGTAGGAATGTTAAATTAGGTTCGTGATTATCAAGGAGAGATGGAATGCTTTCAAGCAGTCCCTCTCCTGTTATTTTAAGCGCAAAGTATTCTCTCATTATTGCTGATTTCTGTTTGAGGAATTTAGTGGCCTTTTCTGCCATTTCTTCTATGCCGCTGTCTGCGTCGCTCCAGCCAATAGATTCAAGGGCAAGAATTATAAGATCCTTTACTGGAATACCTGGATCCAAGCATATTTCCTTAAAGTTCTGGAACTTGAACACCAGCCTTTGGTAAAAAAAATCTTGGCTAGAAAGAGAAGATATTAAATTGACATATTAAGAATTTTAATCAAATATTGTTCACATTATAAGTTTCCTTATTTGTTTTCAAGCAGCATTTTCAACAGCTGCTGAATGCGCATAATGTCGAGCGAGCCAATGACGAAAGAAGCCCCGTCCCAGCGCCCAGCACAGAAGAGGTAGAAAGAGTCATCCAAAAGCAAAAAAAAAAAAAAAAAATAGTCCGCCGGGTCGGATGGCACTCTTTAAATATGGAGGAGGTGTTTTGATGAATCGCATGCACCAGGTTATCAAAAAACCGGTGGAGAAAGAATGTATGCCCACTGACTGGTCTATGTGCTCCATATGCCCCATCTACATATCGCGATGTCATGCAAAAACTACCGAGGCATATCCCTGCTTGATGTTGCATACAAAATTCTAACCAACGTACTGTGTGAACGTCTTAAACCGTTCTTCAAAACAATAATCGACACGTCCCAGTGTCTCTTTAGCCAGACAGAACAACGATAGACCAAATATTCACACTGAGGCACTGAAAAGTCCAACGAATTTTAAGTCGAAACCCACCATCTTTTCATCGACTTCAAAGCTGCTTATGATAACATCCATGGCGATGCCTGAATTCGGGATCCCGAACAAATTGATCCAGCTGTGCCGCATGACGCTAAACAATACGCAGTGCAGTGTGCAAATGGGTAACAGCTCATGCGAGTTGTTTCAAACATGCAGAGGGTTTAGACAAGGAGATGCGTTGTCATGTGATTTTTTCAACATAGTCGTGGAGCAGATAGTGCGCAAGGCAGGTGTGAGCACTAAAACACTCGATCCAAGAGCGCTGTGCCTTCACAGCGATTGAAGAGCAAGCGAAACTCGTTGGTCTTGAAGTGAATGAGGACAAAGCAAAGTACATGCTATCAAGTATCAACAAACAAAACAAGATCTGTCCACCGGCAAGGACAAAACCACAGTCGGTTGCAACAATTTCGAGGTAGTTAAGGAGTTCACCTACCTTGGAACAAACATCAATCCCAAGAAAAAACACCTTAGTGTGCATGTAGCCCAGAAAGCCAAGAAAAGGCGACTTCATTGACTCGGCCACATCGTGATTATGGACGGCAACTCTCCAGCCAAGAAAGTCTTCTCATCCCAGCCCCCAGGTTCAAGACGATAAGGAAGACCGAACCTACGGTACAAGTACCAAGTGACTGTCGATGCCAGAGCGCTTGGTTTTGGCGACTGGAGAGTTCATACGACCAACCTTCTAGGTTGCTTTAATAGAAAGATTTTTCGAGTTATCTTTCGTCCAGTGTGCATCGGCAGAGTGGAAAACGAGATACAACCAAGAGCTATACGAGCTTTACAGCTGAAAATTCAGCGGTTAAGATGGCTGGGTCATGTGGAGCGTATGAACACTGATGCACCAGCCACTGTCGAGTTTTCGTATCCAACCCCGATGGACAACGTGGAAGAGGAGGACCTCATCTAAGGTAGCGCGCTCAATACAAACATGACGTGCGCAACTGGAGGCGCAACGAGGAAACAAGCTGGCTGGAGAGGCTTATTGGTTGGTAAGCTGAACCGCTAGTCTCCTAAAAATGTTTCTATTTGAGCTTGCAACTCGCTCATACACAATCATGTAAATAACATATAAACAAATTATTCACTTACCAAATTTTTGAAAGATTGCAAAGATATAATTTGATTCCATGTTGATACAATGCGAACGTTCTATCCACACTGCCAACAAAAACCATGTCCTTGAACATTTTCTTCAAATCAGAACTGCACATCTCCTGTATCCGATTTCTCATATTCAGAACACTCGTAAGCTTGACTTCTTTTAAGACGATTGAACTTTCTTCTCGAAAACTTGTTTCCTGTTCACTTGTTTTATTCATTTTCGAAGACTGTGGAGTGAGAAAAAATTGTTCTAACTTCTGATCCTTTGAATCTGTTCTTATAAAACTATTGGCTCTGATCGTTTCGTTTTCGTTCTTTGTTGAACTTTTACTCGGAGATTTTTCAGTACTCGGAGCACCTGGAAGTTTCATTTGTTGGTACACCTTTTTTGTTGTTTTGCTACTCAACAGGCTTTCTTCCAATGCGCCTCTGACCTTTTCTATAATTTCATGTTCGTTCAAAAAATGAACTTCGTGCTTTGTTGGATGGATATTGACGTCAACATTTGATGGGTCGATTTCAAGGCTCATATAAACAAATGGGTGTGTACCTTTTGTAAGGAACGAACTATATACTGAATCGATTGCAAGTTTTAAAGCAGCTGAATCGACCAAACGATTATTTATAAAAAGCAAAAATGTCAGTTTCTTTGCAGAGTATGATACTTTGGTAATTAAGCATTTCAACGTAAACCTGAGTAGGTCGTCCTTGAGATCCACTTTCATCAGTTCCTTAGAGATCTAGAAAGAAAGTACGAATGCAAATTTAAATTTGTAGAATGGGAAACCGTTAACGTGTGCGAAAAGAGAGGCCTCTTAAGTTAGCAATAGCAGGCTGCATGCAGCAGGCTCTTACTTTTTGGTTCTTTTATTACCTGCATTCCATACAAGTTTTTAATATTGTTCTCTTGTGTACTATTTGGCATTGTCCGAATGAAAGGGCTTTGTCCTTGTTTTTTGAGTGTGAAACCAACTTTTGAATTATGTACAGCGTATTTCATGACAACATCGGCAATCTTTTGGAATTCCTCATTCGGGGACTTCAAAGCTTGTTTTCTCTGTGGCATATTGTAAAACATATCTTCGATGTTGATAATAGTTCCTTGAGTTCCAGCACATGGTGTCAGTGGAGTTGATAGCTCTCCGTCAACATAAGAAGCTCTATCAAAATCAGTTTAAAGGTTTATTACAAGAAAAAAAAAAAACTCCGCAATTAGTTACGAACTTATAAGCATTTGGCTCGCTTTTAGTTTTCGAATGAATGGTCAAATGTGCTACATGACTAATGCTGGCCAAGGCTTCACCGCGGAAACCAAAAGTCGCTATGCTGGAAAGATCATCAAAATCAACCAGTTTAGAGGTTGTGAATCGCTTGCAAACAATTTCCATGTCTTCCTTTCTAATTCCAGTGCCATTGTCAAGAATTTGCAAAAGTTTTAAACCGCCACCTTTTACAGTTATTTGAATTACAGATGATTTAGCATCTAAGCTGTTAAGAAATTCATTCAACACACTTGTGTATTTAGACGTTACGGGGTTTATTTACCAGTTTTCAACAAGTTCTTTAATAGCATTTGCTGGTCTTTGTATGATCTCGCCGGCTGCTATCCGGTTAACGACGGCTTCTTCTAGTTTTCTGATAATTCCCGGACTGGCAGGATTCATGGTCACTTCGGCCAAAACCGCCAAAAACTACACAAATGAACGTTATTTACGTTATGAAATGAAAGTTGTTTACATCACTTCGCTTCAGATCCCATGTTCAAGAAGTATCACTGTATCAGTGTATCAGTTCAGAGATAAGAGGGAGATAGTAAACTGAGCTGTAAAAAAGGATATGCCAACAAGCTCAAATTGAGAATGTGTGTTCCTTTGTATATATATTTGGGGAGTATTATCAAGATTGGTTTTCTGCTTGGTTTGACAGATCTTCTGTCAAACCAGCCAGAGAAAACACAATACAAACTTATGTACAAAAATGGTTATCTCTGCTTGTAACCAGTTGTCGCTTCAGTCGAATTCCATTTCGATTATACCTGTTAAATTTATATACATTTGTATGTCTATTTGATAGGTATTATCAAGAAGTGCCACCACAAAAAGCCATTTTTTTTTTTACATAAGGTGGCCAATGGTCGGGACATATAGTTGTACAGAATGCATAGCCTGTATGTCACCCGATGACGAAAATGACAGTTGAAAATTGTATGGATTCGCTCGATGAAGGGGAATAGGAAACCAAGCTGTCAAAATAAATTTGTTTCCAAACAGGTCCAGGGGAATACTGTAAAAGCATTGGTGTATTATACTTTCTCAGCACTCGGCTGGACTTCACCTCATTTTTGATGCTGTTTTTTCTCATCTATTCACATACAGGAAGTAACGGGAAAATAAAAAAATAAATTTCCTAAAACGTGATTATGGTATCGGAATGGTGGCAAATTTTGTAGTTTCAGAGATATCCGCCATCCATGGCGTGGCGCAGAAAACGTATGCAACATTTAATTATTGGAAAGTAGCTTACGTCAGATAGATACCAAACGGCGCTAGTGTCTTAGTACTTATAGTTAAGCCAAACAAGGCGCCGTTCTCTCATTTATTCATGTAAAACGTAAGTTAATATCCGATCTCTTCTTTCTCTAATCTCTGAGTAATTTTGATGTGACGTTCATCTTTTTTCTGTATCTCTGTTTCACGTTAACTTAATCGAGTCTCGATTTTAATTTTTTTTAAGCCATAGAGCTAGTCTTCTAAGAATCGCAGTACAAAACTATGTTTATTTTAATTTAATATTTTCGTACATTTATCTCCGTGTTTTATTTTATCAAAAGTGAAGTGCTAAATATGAGTTTCATTTAATTTCAAGTATATTTTTTATTATTCTTTTTATTTTTTTTACTTAACATAAACAAGAAATGCAGAAAAGAGTTCGTAAAAATTCGGATTTTAATAATTGCCCAAAGAAACTCAAATTAGACACCCCAACACACTCAACCAAAAGTAATGACCAGGATATTAAAAATGATACAAACATTTTAAAAAATGAAAATGAACTCCAGAGTGATACGCGAGCACCTCCAACAGCACTAACAATGTCCTCAATTGATTCGATACAAAGTGGTGATTTGGGTGAAGTAAACATAATTGACAAATCTATAAATTCAACATTTAAATCATTTTCGAAGTCTGATTCGGACTCAATGGATTTCAAAGAAGTATTTCATGCAAGTAAACTTGATGTGGAAGGTATTATCAATGAAGAACATCTTCAATCACAGTCGAATATGAACGATGTTAGTAACATTTTACAAGACAATAACGATACTTTTCAAGATTCTGGAAAGGACTCTATGGAAACGCTGAGTAACTTTAAACTTCTTCATCGGGAAAATGATATTTTGATAGATTTTGAAACAAACACATCTCTCGATAGTATCACAAACAATCAATTACAAGAAGTATCGGATAGTAGCTCTATTTGCCTACCTACCGATAATGACATATTTTCAATTTTGGATTCTAAGGAAGCCCTTCAGAAAGCAATAGATTCATCAAAGCAAATGGACGATAAGCAACAAAACCGTACTGTCGAAGATAAAAAACCACAGTCTGCTGATGATACAGCCAAAGTGTCGATTGGGAATACAACAATTTCAGTGCCCCTGTTGAAGCCTTTGAATTTTCGAAGAATTGTAACGAACGATGGAAAGTCGGTTTCAAATATTGTCCGCAAGGTTTGTTATTCAAACAAGACATTTTCAGATTTTGATTTGAATTTAAAAACACATATTTAAGTCATTCGTCTATTTTAAAGTTGCTTCTTGGTTCTTACTTATCAAACGCTTTATATTAATTTTCAAAGTTTTTTGTTCACAGGTAATCAACATTCGGGGAAATAAAATCAAAGCTCCAGCAATAGTACAGTTGTCGCAGGTTCAACTAAATCCAAAAATCAATTCAAAGATTGTGCAAGCCACTCTAGTTGGTAATAAAGTACAGTTACCGAACATGGCTTACAAATCGACATCAAGTGCTAATTTTTCCAAACAAAACTATGTTCAACCTAGTCAGTTGGATGCCACAACATTGCCAAAGCAAATATTTGAAGATGAAATGGTATTCGTTGACAATAATTCTCAAATGATTCAAGGACAACAACAACAACTCCAAACTACAGATGAAACTTCTGATACAACAACATCAATTGGCAGTTTGTCTGTAATCAATAAAACTCACCAAAAGCCTAAGGATAATATGAATAAATCTGACGAACACACACCCAGGAGCAGTCCTTCATACACCACAAATCACTATCGTGTGATTGAAACCGATTCCAGTTCATCAAAATCATTTGAAACCATCGCGACAGATAGTACGCCAACAAGCACAGTTGTATCGTCTAGTGTTGAGAATGCATTGCCAAAAATGTCCAACGCTTTGAACAAAACTATTTCACGGAATCCCTTAATTTTAAATACAAAATCAGTCACAGCTTCGGAAAGCCAAAGTTGCAAGGACACACCTCGTGTACGTATTGCTGATGCAAAGCAATCCGCCGAGAATACAATGATTGGGAAAATGCTTGAAGATAACTTTCTTTTACGAAAACAAATAGCCTTGGCCGTTCAAAATAATGTAAACAAATTCACATTGAAAGTAACTAAAACAACTGAAGATGCCAAAACAAAGAGATTGGATAGCAAGAACATAGAATCTGCGGCGGTTTCTGTCACCGTCGCCCAAAATCAAAATCAGAATCAAAATCGTATCATTAATAAATTAGCTGGCGGCTCAATGGCAGCAAATGAAGCTTCACCCACAGAAAGGGCTGATAAACCACAACAAACAAACCCGAAATCAGACGAGACCCAAAATGTCTTACTCAAGCATTTACTTCAGTCGTCAATCACTCAACGCTCCAACACGGGATGCAATCAATCACTTGCTCCTAGAAAATTAGCTACAGTGCGTGCTCCAAGTCTAGGCGTTGTCAGCTCTTTAGAGGCTCAATTAGCTCGTCCCGTAATACCACCTGTGTCGAACGTTGGAGAAGCCAAACCAGAGATAAAAATTCTTAACAAAAATGTCAATGATAAACCTAAAAAAAATGCATCACACGAACGTGCTGATAATTCTGGTGTTGCAAATATTGTTAAGACCAGACCTGAAATGATTTCCAGAGAAACATCATTTGTATCGGCATTTCCTCAAAAACCAAAAAATCCAAATGAGATCGAAAGGCCAATCAATAATATGCAGTCGAATGCCAATCAAAATATGCCAGCAGAGTCAGTTCCAAAGCAACAACAAACAGCCATTCAACAGACGACGACAATCCAAAATCCAAACAATAACATGAGCTCAATTAATTTATTCAAATTTTTCAAACAAAAAGAAGAAACAAACAACGAGAGTCCGCCGATTCTAGAAGTTAATTCGAACAAAATTCAGAACAATCTTCTCTCTCCAACAGCAGAAAACACAATAGACACTAAAATTCAAATTAAAACTGAGAACGTTGAGGAAGCGCAACGTTCACCTACAGTCAAAACCAAATTGGCCAAAATGGATATTGAACAAAACATTGAAATGCGGAGGAAATTCAAGCGAGACTATCAAAAACATAAGCGACAAATGCTTCTCCACAAAGACCCTCAGAATCATCAAAAAAAGAAATCGAGAAAAAATTCCAAAGCCATTGAAGACTTTGATGAATTTATCGAACACAAAGTTGTTCAAATGAAGCAAATGTTTGTTCTTGAAGTCCTCGAACCACTTTTGTCAACCTTCCTTGGAATTTGTTCGGTTTATGGCTATAATGAGAAAGTAAGGAATCAATATCCTTACCAGGCTCCTTCGAAGGATGATTTCGGAAGGATAAGTCTTACCAATCATGTTGATTTCTACTCGATTGAGCCATATGGTGAAAGTAAGAACGACAAAGCCAAAATTGTTCCCTCGTTTCAAAATAAATTCTACGATGAAGAGTTTTCGACTGTTAATCAAGAAACTGGCGATAGGTTATATCAGTTTGTCAATAACTTAAAACATCTGCATCTGCAACCACAATCGGAAATTATTCCTGTTGTGCCAAGAACGCCGCCATTCAATCAAATGAAAATCCCTCTGAATATGGCTTATCCGGGAATTAAGATAGAAACAAGTTTTAACACCAGTGGGAGGATGTCACCAGTGTTGTCTGTTGTTAATCCCAAGTATTTTGGCGGAGTAATAAAACGCAAGAAAAAGTCACACTCAATTATAAAGAAATGGTGAGTACTTTGTTTCAATAAGCTAACGATCACTTAAGTATTTATTTAAACTGCTATTTATCTTACATTGTGGACTTGGGCCTCAACCAACAGTCTCCGCCAGCCGGCTTGGCCCCTGGGTAGCTGTCTCCAGTTTTGCACTCCAAGTTGATTGAGATCCTTTTCCACATAGGTGCGCCACTTAAGTCGCAGTCTTCCCGTACTTCTTCGTCCCTCGGGAATGTTGTCGAAGATTCCTTGGCCGGACCTTGACCCTTCTGGCTAGGTCCGTGTCGTTGTACAACCCTTAAAGTTCGCTGTTGAATATTCTTCTCCATTCCCCATCAATGCACACGGGCCAAAGATGACCCGAAGAATTTCCTCTCGAAACGGCTAGGCACATTCATCCGATTCATCATTTTTTGTCAAGGTCCACGCTTCTGCACCATACACCAAGAGCGCTGGTGTTATTGCCCGTGTTAATAGCGGAGCCTGGGTAGACAAACTCCTCTACTATCTCAAAGTTATATGCGTCAATTATGACGTTCTGTCCTAGCCCTCGGTATTGGATGTCGGAAAGCATATACTTTATTTTGCCCTCATTTACCGCTAAACCCATTTTTGATCATAATCGGCGTACACGCGAAGTTGAACAGACTTTTGGATGATAGTGCCTCTGCTGTTGACGGTGGATTTTTTGCACATCCTTCTCAAGAATGATGAAATCGCATGATAGTGCATCGCCTTTTCTGAACCCTTTTTTGACTTCGAAAGATTCCGTTGTCAACATTTGTCGTCATTTTGCACAAGCGATTCTTTTCGTCGTCGCCGTTATACAATCTACAGAAGTGGTCTTTCTAAATCCTCAGCATGGACTGTGATTCTACTATGATGTTCCCTTGCTCATCTCTGCAGGTATCGGTTCTTGCTCAATGGCCTTGAGCAACAGGTGAATGTTGCTGTTCGCTTTTCGCATAATCATGCTAACCTTCCAATTCATGATGATCATCATCGTCGGGTTCTTCGATGAAGTTTTTTGCTTCATCTGCGCCACAGCCGGGTAATTGGGTCCTGGCCTCTTTCTATCACTTGACCCAATCCTCGGCCGATGCCATTCAATTTCGCCAGAGTTCAGTGTCATGATCAACGCCACCCTACCCACGCAATTTCGGTCTGCCGCGCTGTCTCCTAGCATGAATTGTACCGCAAAGGACTTCCCGAGGAACTGGCTCTTAGATCATACAAGTTAGGTACCAAGTCTACCGGAGTATACCAAGCTTAATATTTGCCATTGCCATAGCTCATTCTTCTTGGACTTTTCTGTCTAACGCGTTTAAGAGATCAGTTTACTTGAATAAGCTCCCAAGTCTCGGATCTGTAGAGCAGCAGTTTCGAAGAAATGGTTAGATGTTTGGATTTAAAGAGCCTAAAGCTGGCTTTGGATACCCGTTTGCGTGTGTCTTCTTCATATTGTTTTCGGCTACTACTACTACTGACACAAAGTAATTGAAGGATCGCACTACTTCAAACTCGTGCTTCTCTACCTTAGTATTTGTTCTTCTACTGCTAACGTTTGCAGCAAACGGAGTCTTGTTGTCACCTGATCGATCTGGATAAATGACGTTTGTTCAGCTTGTGGGTTCCTTCCAAACAAATAATTGGACGGACTTAGTGACGACAGATGTTGTCAGTAGATTGAAAATGCTGACGGGTCTTATAGCAATCAAAGTCAGTCTACATTGTCTTATCAGAAATGTAATTCTCTCATTGCTTTGTAAAGTCTTGCCCTGGCTAATGGCTATCTGAATATCTATTAATTAGTTGGTGGAGAGATGGTCCTTCACGTTGGATCAGCTCGGCTAGTATGCCAACGACATCTGTGTTGTATTTAGCCTATTTGACTTCCTCAATGCTTGTTGGCTGCAGCACGAAATTACAATTTTGAAATGTTGGAGCCGAAAGCTGACCGTTGAGCCATTCACTTCAGGTTCGGATAGCTTAAAAAAAAATTTGAAAGCGGTGGTTTATTGAGGAATCGTGCTTGCAAGGTTCGGTATTCTGTCAGTGTTACATAAGACTGATTCAATTTCTTCACAGTTATTTGAGGCAGATCTAATTTCTTCATAATTATCTGTTTAATCGTTTTCCTTTTTTTCATTTTTTATTTCAGCACATTTGGCAGCGTCGATACATCCGTAATTTTGAAGCTTTCATCATTTGTTGCGGAAAATATTCTCGACATTTTAAGAGATCTTGACACCTTATTGAATGTGAATTCACCAGTTTCATTCAAGCCCCCAGATAAATCTAATATCCGAAAAGGCTTGTATTCGTCTCGAATAAAAAATCTCCAAAAAACCGAATCTACAAATATACAAAACTTTTTAAACGGTACTTATAAATGCTGTCGCAATTGTCATTTGACAATTATACGTGGCATAGTTGGAGGTGATGCAAATTCAAATATTAAAAAGAAAATACTAGCCGATAGCTATTTTTGTGATAGATTTTGTTGCATACAATACAAAAAGAAAGGCAAAAGGTTTGTTGTTTCACGAAAGAAAGAACGTTGTTTGTCAAATGTCAACAATACAAACAATAACACAAACGCAATCAATCGAACTGCTGTTTGTGCAAACAATGAGAAAAACTATTGCAATAATTCAAATTACAAAGTGGTTGGACCGAATATGTTTTGGAAGAAGAGTTTTAAGGCTTCGCTAAGTGAGGACACCAATGAGATGGCTTTAAAAATGCGAATTGCAATTACTATAAGTTCGAATAAGGACGTAAGGCGGTGTGTTTTGTGCAATCAAAAAGGAGACTCCTGTGCCGATGGATCTTCAAGACTTTTAAACTATGATGTTAACAAATGGGTAAGTGTGGTACTCATGTATACAACTGAAAAGAATGGTTAAAACGCTATCAGCTAGATCTTGACTTAACAATAATTGTATCAAATTCAACAGGTCCATCTGAATTGTGCTCTTTGGTCAAATAGTGTTTATGAAACAATCAATGGAGGTCTCATGAATCTAGAGCTTACAATGCAACAGAGTTCACATCAAATATGCACATTTTGCAATCAATATGGTGCCAGTATCAGATGCTTTAAAATGAGATGCACGCACATGTACCACCTGCCATGTGCTATCAAGGAAAAATGTGTATTTTATAAAAACAAAACGATTCACTGTGCTTCACACGCACATAGAATGGACAAGAAAAATGAATTAAGTTCAATTCGAGTCAAGAGAAGAGTTTACATTGAACGGGACGAAAATAGACAAGTTGCGGCCGTAATGCACCATCTGGAACTGAGTAACCTTCTTCGAATTGGAAACCTAACATTCATAAACGTTGGTCAGCTTCTTCCCCATCAGCTAGAAGCATTCCATTCACGCAATTATATTTATCCGATTGGCTACAAAATAGTAAGTTTTTGCACATTGCTGTCATATTCTTATAACAAACAATATTATTCCATAGGCAAGACTCTATTGGTCAATGAAAAAACTGAACAAGCGATGTAAATACATATGTTCAATTGTTGAAACCAATGGACGACCTGAGTTCGTTATTCAAATACAAGAACAATTTGAAAATGACGTCGAAATAAGGGATATCTCACCGAAAGCGGTTTGGCAACGAGTTCTAGATAAAATCATCTTACTTCGAAAGGGACAATCCATGGTCCAACTTTTTACAGAGTTCATAACTGGTGAAGATATGTTTGGTTTGTCCGAACCTTCGATCGTTCGAATTTTAGAGAGTTTACCGGGAGTCGAAAGCTTGACTGACTACCGATTTAAATATGGTCGTAATCCCCTTCTTGAATTACCATTGGCCCTTAATCCATCGGGCTGTGCAAGAACTGAACCAAAACAAAAGCATATTGTTAATTGGAAAAAAGCCCATACACAAAGGACAAGTTCAATCAATGTTAAATTTACTCTCTCGCCGTCTTCATTGGTGGCAGGGGAAGTGGCTTGTCCATATAGCAAGCAATTTGTGCACTCAAAAAGTTCTCAATATCGAAAAATGAAACAAGAATGGAGAAATAATGTCTATCTTGCAAGGTATGGGTAATTCACTTATTTGTTGCATATTCATTTCTTTAAATAATTTTTCAGATCCAAAATTCAAGGCCTTGGATTATACGCCGCACGTGACTTAGAAAAACACACAATGGTTATTGAATACATAGGGCAAGTCATACGCACAGAAGTATCGGAACTACGAGAAAAGCAATATGATTTGAGGGTAAGTGAGTGATTTGTGTACAGAAACATATCTTCATGAAAGAAAAATCATATCATGTTAGGAGTTATAGGGGTATGACATCTTTGAGTTGTGATGTTTCTTTATCTAAGGCTGAGGTAAGCTCGCCGGATAAACAGGGTCGTTTCGAGAAAGCACAAAACTCGAATATAGAGGAGCAAAATCTGAACCACTTATTTGATAAGAAGAGTTTAATTTATTATTACAATTTATTTTGTGCCCACTCACCGGAAAGTGCGAGGGAAAATCGGAACAAAGTGCCCACCACATGAAGAGTGAGAGGGAAAATCGGAACAAAGTGCCCACCACCACCACTTGAAGAGTGCGAGGGAAAATCGGAATTAATTGCCCATCACTTGAAGAGTGCGAGGGAATATCGGTTAAAGTGCCCCCCACTTGAAGAATGCGAGGGAATATCGGTTAAAGTGCCCACCACTTGAAGAGTGTGAGGGAAAATCGGTTTTTGTTTTCGCACAGCACGCTATGTTATAACAGGCCCACGAGTGGGAATATCGAGAGAAACTTCAGTGATAGAGCCGATAAACCTCATTTACTTCGGTAGCAAGCTTCGGATTTTCTTACATTTTTAACCTTTCACTTATAACATTTGTGGTAAAAACTGGGTGTGAATTATTATTTTACAAAGAGGAAAAAGGTTTATATTTTTTTGCTTTGGTTTTTGATGACGGCGATGTTTGGTAAATTGTTGGCGGCGGCGGCGGTGTTCAGTTTGTATATGTGGTTGTTGTTGTTGTACTTGGTGTTTGTAAAAACTATATGGCGGCGGTGGTGTTTTGTGTATTGCATTTATGAAATTTGATGGTGTGGCGGCCGGTGGTTGATTGTTGTTGGCTATGGGTTTGGCTTTGGGGTGATTCGTTTTTGTGGTTTTGATGGCTGGTTGCTTAGTATTACACTAACGCTTCGTTACCAGTGGTATATTATCCTTAAGGCAAAGTACGCATGTGCCTAGGGGCGCGAGGGTACAAAGGGCGCAGTGATTTGATGAAGTGGCTCATAATGCTAGTTCATACGTGGTTGTTAAGGAAGAAAGCTTATGACCTCGCACCGAACTTACCACTTATTTTGAGATAAAAATCGGTTCTGAGCAATTCCACTTACAGATTCAACTCGGTTTGCAAACTCAGCTCAGTAATTCGACTTGACAACTCGGTTCGCCAACTCTTAAAACCACGCGGTACAGCAGTTTCAGTCAAAAATAGTACGAGTTATTTCTAATACAGGGGCGCCGATGAAATGCATGCCTACGGCGCTCTCAACGCTGAATCCGCCACTGTTCGTTACAAAGTGCGTCTTGATAGATTTTCTCCCAATTATCACCCTAATCACAGGCCCCGACGAATTAGAGTCGTACTACTAATCCCGAAAATAAATATAGGTTCCATTAAAGATCTCATAAAAAAAAAAAAAAACTGAAGATGTTGTGAATAACAACGAAACGTTGGGTAAAGATGAAATAAACGACCCAATCGAGGTAACCGTCGCAGCGGAATGTTCTCCGATTTCATCCGAATCGGAGACATTTTGCTTGTCAGAGAACTACCTCGAAGCAAAATTCGGTTACCTCGATTCAGCCGAAAGTTTTTTATTTGCATTCTAGTTCAAATTGACCAAAAAATCCTGCATATTTATTATAAATACAAATCTACAAAGATACACTTATTAGAAAATTGGTCAAATAAAGAATTCATATTGTATAGTAAAAGTTTCTTCGTAATAAAAGTATTTGCTACGAAATTCGGAGTTCGTGAAATTGACATCACTAGCCCCGAACGAATAGCAAGTTTGATAGTTTTTTCTACGAATTTTTGTTTGATCAATGTCATTTGTCCCATTAACAAAATTTGTTTATCTTGTAAAATCTACATTTTTGCTTGTATTTTTTGTTTATAGAATAGAGGAATTTACATGTTCAGACTGGACGAGGAACGTGTAGTGGACGCAACTCTTTCTGGCGGCTTAGCTCGTTACATCAATCATTCGTGCAATCCAAACTGTGTGACAGAGATAGTAGATGTTGATAGAGAATATAGAATTATAATATTTGCCAAACGAAGGATCAACAAGGGAGAAGAGGTAGTTTTTCACTGTTTTCTCTGACTGATTAAATACTAACAGTTAATTTTGACTTTCTTTATAGCTATCTTATGATTATAAATTTGACATTGAAGACGATGCCCATAAAATATCTTGTATGTGTGAAGCGCCCAATTGTCGAAAGTGGATGAATTAATATTAATTCAATTAATATTATATTAAATATTGTACGAAAGTAATTTAAAAGATATAAGAACTAAAGTTGCCTTTTGTGTGGTTTTTTTTAAATCTGCACCTGTCTTATAATAAGTTGTATAAATCAATTAATAAAAAATAAATATCATTGAGTGATTCTTATTGATGCGTATTATTTTCGCAGGGCGAGTCATTAAAATAATGCTGCTTCTTTCTAAACGTCTTTAAGAATGCAAAATTGAAGGACATTTTCAACAATCGAGCCAAACTTTACAGGTTTGAGCCACAGCAACGGTGGCTAATTTTTTTTTTTTTAATACAAAAATTCGTCAGCTTACCTGAGGCTTGCAATGCAATATTCAAGTGCATGTTCTCTCTCTCTCACTATGTGTGCCGTGGGCTGCGAGCAATTAATTTGGTGCCTCGTAGATTCATCGTATGAACACCATAGATAGATTTAACTCGTCGCAGATTTCAATAGCTGACATTGTTGGTCGATTTTTATCGCACGACGTCAATTCGTATCGTATCCTCCGAAAGAATCCAGTTTGTACAACGTTTTTTATCCTTCTTATTTTATAAATGATGGCATTACGAATCATCGTGGATGAGCATCCGACTAGTTTTTCCACTTCCTTGTAGGTTGTGCCTTGTTTTATGAGATTTCGATACTCGTTAATTCGCTACTTTTTGTACAGTAAATCACATATTTTCTTATAATATTTTACTTGTAGCTTGTAAATACTTACTATTTTATTGCTCGCTTCGAAAAATGCAACAGAGGAATAAGAAACGGAAAAAAGTAACGGTTAAAGGCACTGATCAGTTATAATAAGATGGGAAAGCTTGCTGTCAAAATGACATTTGCCTACAAGCTCAGAGAGCAGGTTAGCTGTAAGAGTATGCGTTTTATTGTAATAAAAGATAACAATTATTGCCTACATAATAAATAGCAAGTTTGCTGCAAGAGTATGTGTGTATGAAAAAAATAAGTTTTGAGGTATTTGGAGGGTAAAACGTAGGTAGGTTTCCAATCTTGTTATAACTGATCAGTGGTTAAAGGTTGAAATTTGAAAACTTAACTGGTCGGAGTTGCCCATTGAATAAGAAGTACAGGAAGCGGTGTTAACTACATGTACAGTGTACGTGAGTGAAGCAACAAAAATGTCTGATGATGTCCATTTTTAGAGTATGTGCTGTCAAACTTTGACTGGGTTGTCAGTCGAGTTCAGGGGTGTATTATTTCTGTTCGTGATGGTAAGGCGCTGCAATTCGTTGAGTTCCCGTAGTGTGCACGGTTGTTTTGAATAGTTCTTCCATCGTGTTTCGAAACGTTTTTATTTATTGGTTGTATTACAATAGGCGTAATAAACGTGATGAATTACGGATGAAAAATCAAGAAAATGTACTGGAAAATAAAAAAATTAAAATTAAAAAACCCTGCAGTGCATCTTTAGTGTTAAAACACCAAAAAAAGAATTGAGATTGAAAAAAAAGTTGAAGCAAAATCGATGAAATCTTGATTTAATCAAATTTCGCTTGGCGCGCCTGAGATTAACTATTCAACTGCAGACCAGCCCTGTTGTAATGTGTTTGGGTTTTTGAAACTCACACTACTTAGAAAATGCTTCAATTCTTGTTCATAAAGGACTATTCACATGAGCACGACCAACGAACGACGAATGATTGAAGAAAAGTGATTTTAGATATGTTTGAAGCCGTATTTCTGTACGAAGTCTCAACAAAACGATAAAACTGTAGTTTATGTTTGATTTGTGATGCATAAATTAAATTTTTAATCTCAAATTTTAATAAATTTGAGAAAACAAGTTTATTCGTCGCGAAAAGAATTCTAGTTGATACAAACTGCCAAATTCTATTCGCGTTCCACATCATCCACACTCCCAACGAACAAAATGTTCGCGCGCGTCTAACCTCAAAAATTGTTCTTGCCTTGTGTTGTGGTTGTTCATTCGCGACAAATTAAAAACTCTCATGTGAAAGAAATGTCAAAATCGACGAATTTTCGTTCATTCGTTGGTCGTCGTTCGTGCTCATGTGAATAGTGCTTAAGACCCCTTCCTGTACTTCTTATTCAATGGACTTGCCACATATGATCGTTCATTAGTTAAGGCCGTGTGCCAATTGGATGAATTGTGGTTAAAAATGGATGAATTTTTAACCACTGCTGTTATATTTTAACCTGCTCCGCAGGTAGTCTAATTTTTAACACATTTTATTTAATGCGAAGTGTCGAAATTTAACCAAACGACATGTTTTAACAACTTATTCTTAAATTCGCACACGGTCTTAGGCTTAATAAAGAGCTTTTGTACACATAATGCAAGATGTGTATTTCATTTGCTATTGCTCTAATCCATGTTATTTAAAATATGTATATATGAAAGTAGCTTACGTCAGGTAAAATGCAGATGACGCTAGTCAATTTTCTTATCCCTTACTTTGATCTGTGGTAAGATTTATCTCTTTACGTTGTTCTGGCCTATCTTTGAAATAGGACTCTGCTCCAAAATCATTGACGAACGGTTAGTGTATGACTGTTTTTCACAAGTACGTTCTTATATTTTGTCAGTTCACCAAAAGGGAAACATGTTCCAGTAACTCACATTTATTCGTATAAACTTGGCAAACAAAAAATTAAAATGTAAAAGGAAAGTGAATTTCCGAACTCCTTTTTGCACTAATCTCTGCTCTGAATATTAAAAGGAAAATGCTTTGACTTTGTTGACAATTTCTGTTCGATACTCGAATAACATTATTTGGAAAAATAAGATACTGGAAACTGGAAGACTGGAACTGGTTTGTGTCTGAGCTTTGAGTAGCAAGAAAGGTAGCAAGTAGTGACACTGAGTAGGGTCCGAACCTTTGTCATCAACATTTTGACCAAATTCGAAAAAAGTGGAGTATATGAAAAATATTCGGGGATGATTTCAAATAAAAACATTCTTTCGATAAAATTTCTTCGAAATTTGTAATCAATTGGTTGGACATTGAGATTTAGTTGGAAGGTGAACTCTTGAGGTTTCCCAAAAATTTAAATGTTAGTTTTCTCTCCAAATGAAATCGAAGACAGAAATTTCAGGCGCTCATGTGTCATGTTTAATTGAGAAGGCCTCTTTGAAGAAGAACATAGAACAAAAGTAAAATAAACACAATAAAGATAGGCCTACAAATCCATCTTCTCTCATTTTAATGCAGTGTTGCAGGTAAGGTTAAGTTTAGATTACACAATTTCCTGCGTGCAGAAAATAGTGTATCGGAAAAATCGGAGTTATTTGTATGTATTCTACATCAATGGAGCAAATATCTACCATGGGAGTATGGTTGTTCGAAGTTCGAACCCTGGTACTGAGTCTGTTGTAGAGTTTCAGAATTCACTTTTCAGATTTCAGATCAGACTGGAATAGTCTAAACAGTTGGAATTTGGAATACGAAGGGTCACCATCGCGTTCGCATCATGTTATTATTGCTTTGCTCGTTGTGAAAATTGTTTTTGTTCGGTAGTTTTATTTCTTTTTGTTGTGACTGCGCGTTGCGCTGTTTGCAGTGTTCTTATGTCAACATAAAATGTAAAAAAATGGACTTTATTATATTTACTCGTTCGTTTAAATAATAAAAAAGTGCGAAAAGATTCCTCGATCGTGGATTTACCATCATTTCAATAAAAAAAAAGCATTCAACATCCTTACCACAACCATACATACGTTGTTGTTGCCTGCTTCTGCATTTGGTGCACGTTCGGCCGGTAAAAGAGAAAGAAACGATACTCACCTAATCCCATCCACTTATTAAGAAAACAAAGAAAAGTTTAAAAGGATTTGTGTTTGCAATCCAAATTATAAATATTTTGTGTACTGCCCCTACCACATTTGCCTTCGTTTTCTTTTGATATAAAATAAATATTTAATGCATTCAAAAATAGTGTTGAGAAAAACATTGTGAAATAGAGATTATGCCTTTTCGATGTAGCTTTTCGCCGCCGCCGCCACCGTCCAAGCCCAACATGAAATTTATACAAAGAAAATATTCTCCATTCTCGAATATTTTTCGTTCAAGTGTGCAAAGAAATGTCGTTCTTTTGATTTTTGCTTTGTTACAAACGCAGGTGAATCTTGTTATAGCTAGTGATGACAAAACAAGTCCCGAAGTGTCCAGAACTTATAGTGAAAGTGTGCGTGATGAATCTCATAAAAAACAAAGCGTATCAGCTAGCAGAGTATCATCTGCACCAATCCCCTCGGATGCATTTGAATTTTCATCTGTGTCAACGAGACACGGTTACATAGAACCTGGATATAGCATTGATAAAGTGTCTGTAGCGGATGAATTGCCTTCTGGAAAAAGCTCAAGGGACACCACATCTGGATCGGGAGGACAACGTCGAAAAAATTTGAATGCCAGTTTTGGTGGAGAAGCGCACACAACTTACAGTAGTTTGGGTGAAGAAAAAAGTAAGTATTCTTACATCAATATTTATAAATAGATATGAACAGCTTATATTGACAAAGGGGTTATTCCATTAACTAATTAATAAATTAACCAGCCATTTTATTTTGAATGTCCTCATAATGTCCTTCAAGTTTAACTTAAAATGGTATCTTCGGAATTAATACCAATATCAATAGTTTCCGGACCTCTATTTGAGCCAGTGCTAGAGGTAATATAGACACTTACTGTGTATGACATAATATGATCTCATGCAATGCCGGGTTGTTCAAAGATGCATAATAGGAAGTTACGCTGTTCTCATTTTTCTCATCGAAGAAATTTGATACTTTTTTATTTTCGAATTGGAAAGAAATTGATAAAAACATTCTCAGACTTTAAAGTCAATATTTGTGTGTCCATATTAATTTTCGACGTGAAATGGAGACAAGAAATAAACAAAACAATGTAAACAATAATGCATGTACTACATACTACAAGCCTAGTGTCTATTGTCTTAATACATCATTAATTAAGATCCCTATCTAGAAATGGCGACCACGAGCAGTCTAGCTCGTTGACCCAATTAGCGCTGGATTGAGCCGTTCTGATACCATTATAAGTCGTTTGACCTATGAACATTAACAAGGGATTACCTATATAAAGTTCTGAGCTTCTGTATTTTTAAGTTCGCTAGCTAGCTATCTCAAGTTCGAAGACGAGAAAGTAGTTAGAAATACGCCTCAAATCCACTTTGTTGCGTTTATAAAAGAAATCAAACCTTTGACGTGCAATTCGGAAAGTTCATTAAGGTCATTTAAGAAAGTCTTTCCCAATGATGGCTCTCATTTTGGCCAGCGCAGAACACTTATAGAGGAAGTGAAAAATAGTTTATTTTCTCACTGGTTCCCACAACTACGACAGAAAGTAAAGTGGGGAATGCCCAACTTAGCTGCGTGTTCCCTTACAGGTCGCTTGCGGTGAAGGAATACACCCTCGCTTCATTTCTAGACATCAAAGAAGAATTTAAAAAATGCTCATAATAGTGCCAGTAGTGATTTGGCGCTTCTAGCTACCACTTCTGACCACTGTAAGCGAACAGTTAGAAAGCGCATTAACCGTGGTCAGTAACTGGCCCAAGGGATGCGGTCTTAGAGTAAACCGTCTTTAAACTGAACTGGTTCTCTTCACCAACAGAAGGTTTGCGCTCTACTCGTGCATTAGTATTCTTGGAAGAAATTGGGGACCAAATCCTAAAACAATCATGTGGAGTTACACCACCATTGTTAGACCCATTCTTACTTATGGCAGTTTGGTTAAATGGCAAGCACTGGAGAAATTCAGGAATTTAGAAATCCTTACCAAAGTACAAAGAATGGCATTAGCACTACTGGGGTGATGAGGATTACCCCATCTGCGGGTCTCGAATCGATCCTTAACCTCGCCCTCTTAGATCTTCGACTAAGCCAAACCAATATCTGTAGAACTAGTCAAAACGGCCATACTACGTTCTTACAAAATACTTCGGCACCCCTCACCTAGACTTCAGTAAAACCTTTACTAGCTTCCCCAATAGACAAGATAGGGAAAATAGTGTTCCTTACACACGCAGATGCTGCGGCAATGAAGAAGAACACGAAAATACCGCTCACTTCCTATGCCACTGTCCAGCACTAATAAAAAACTTTTTTAGGCAAATTTTTCTTTAACGAACAAGAAGAGCTATCCGAACTCGCAGGCAATCGCCTACTGAACTTTGTCAAGTCACCTAAATGGCTCGACCAGCCATAGATTTCATAGGTTAAAATACTTCTTCAGCGTATCAGTGGTATCACATTGATCTAAGTGTGACGGTAGCAACACCAACCCTCAGCCCAAATAACCTAACCTACCCTAACCCTCCCCAACAGGTTAGCACCCTGGGTTTGTCTTGCCCGGGCCTGCAAATAACCAAGGTTATTAAAAAAAAATAAATAGAGTGGCTTACTCTCATCAACAATTCTCTAGGTGCGTGTGAACAATTGAATTGACCTACAATTTAACATCGATTCCGAACGACAAAGTTGAGAAGCACTTTTTCATGACAGATGATACTCTTGGAAGTTTTATCAGTTCTTCGCAAGAGGCAGTGTCTGTGAAAGATGAAATAAAAACTGGACGAGAACCCACGACGTTCTGCTTAGCAGCCAACGCACCTTACCACTAAGCTACGGACTCTACCTAGGTTATTAGTTCGGGATTTATTATAGGTGGGCCACATCTTTCTTAATATAGTACAGTTTGGTACCCTCTGGAGAAATATTGCCAGCCACTGCAATCCGGAATCAAGACAAAAGTGACCCTGCGTCCAATGTTCATGCTTGCGAGCTCCCTTCTGCATTGTTGGACTAATAAAAAGGATAATAGAGACGAGGTAATCGCTTGAATAACCGCATGACTGTCCGAAAAAATAGCAGTATTACGGTTTTGATTTGGATCTAGTTTTAGTAATGTGCATGCTTCCCTTATCGCGAGTAGTTCAGCTTAATAGACACTATCAAAGTCATGAAGCCGAAAAGACCTGGAGTCATTTAATAACCGGAGAAAACTCCAACATACCAACCCCGAACTCCATCTTTGAGCCGTAAGTAATAATAGCTGTGTCGAAGCCTCTCATCACTAAATCGTCTTCCCAATAATTTCGGGATGGAATGGTAACTTCAAAATCCCTACTGAGGCCCACAATAGGAGTGTAGTAATCGGTTTGTGTAATCAGATGAGGTTAATATTTAGCAATATTACTCTGGCCGTAGGGCTTAGAATACCAATTATCCGATTCCTTAAGTCTTAACGCGCTGCAAGATACTAAATATTTGATGATGTGTATTGGTTGGTAAAGAAAAACGCTTAAAGCATCCGACGGACATAAGTGGAGCCAACACTAGCTGTTCTTTGAACCTTTTTGAGTTTTGTTATATTGTGGCTTGTGGGCTTTGATGTACGAGCCACCATACAATCGAACCGTAGGTGTACGTGCAGAAAATCATCTTCGATTGGAGACCCCGCTGTAAGACGGGTTATGTTTTTTTTTTATCAAGGGCTGATGTAGGACCACCAGCTTCCTGGTTCTAACTCAAGAATTAACTTTGAGAACTCATACACTACACTTCCTTTATTTTATTCTAAATATATTAAGTGATTAAAATATTCTTATAGCTATGGTCTTATTAATACGGTTAATTCTACGCTAACAGAGGCCACTACTTATTGCAACCTGAAGTAAAGTAGCAGGCGCCACTAATTATTACAATCTGAGCAAGCAGATGCCACTTGATGATTACAGTCTGAAAGCAGACACCACTTTTTAAGACACAGTGAATGAACTTCACAGTCTGTAAAGATTTACGAGAGGACCTTCCCTAGTACAACAAGTCTAGTACTTAACCGCTGGGATATTTTTCTCTGCTTTTGCCTTCAAATTTCACCTCTATTAGTCAATTTCGTGCCAAAACATGAATGTGAATTATACTTGGCAAACGAAATGATTCCATACATTTTGTGTCTATCTGATGCATGGCGTATTTGGCTGTTGGCTGATTGTAAGAAACGACTGAGTTTGCTTGGTTTTGGTGGTGTGTGTGCAGCTGTTGTTTGTCGACTGTGCGCTGCTGCTGGTTGTTGTCTGGGGGAGTGGGATATTAATTACCTGTAATGAATGTTTCATTTTACACCGCTTTTTGCCGAAAATTTTACAACATGCATGAAAGCTATGCTACCGTTGAGGCGAGGGAGGGTGAAGGCACTTTTGTTTTGGTAGTAAAGATCATCAGTTCAGCTTTGCTTTGGTTGACACCCATCTAAACCGCAGCTTGTAGCCTAGTTGCTAAAACTTTAGGCTGCGTAAGCAACAGCATTCACACCACATCTTTCCAGGTTAACCACTCCTTTACATTTTAAATTTTTGTTTATAAAAAGTATCCATTCAAAACCAATGTCAACCAACGAAACCAAAGTCATCCGGATTCGGATTAGTTATTTTCGACTGGCTTAAGCGTCTAGAAACATTGTTGGTTTTCACTCGTTAACTTCAAAAATGACAAGAAACGTTAACGCACATCTTGACATCTGGAATCAAATCCAAATAAATCGAGTTTTATTTATCTTTGGTTTAAAGAAAAAGGAAATTCTAAATTCGAATTGTAATTTTTATCACTGTAATTTTATTAACGCGTACAATCAGCAGCCGAAAAAGCACATGATGATATAAATGGCCGGCTAGTCGCAAACTGCAATTATTTCAAGTTCAAGAACAATAGATAACCTCGTAAACTCTTGGTGTGTCAATCTCACTGGCCACCGTGTATATTGTAAACAAACAAGTCTTTATTTTTTTTGTGTTTTCTTTTACATTTTTCCTTTTCTTTCTATAAAATCTAAAATGTGTTTTGTTTTGCTTCTCTGTTATTTGCATGATTTTGTAAGCATCAACAAAAATAACCGATGTTACTAATGAGGCATTTCTTATCATTAAATTAATATAAACTTTGCTGCTGATCTCAACAGGCAGCCATTAATTTAATTTTAATTTTTGAAACAAACAAAAAATAATTCAGTTTTTTTATGGTTCCAAAAATATTATCAGGAATTTTGCATGGCCCAGACATAAAAGAGGATTAGTTTGTTTTTTTTTTAGTTTTTTCATTCCTATTAAAATACCGCTAAATCGATTGCGCGATTTAAGTTGTCAATAAAGCAATTTGGCATTGAAAGAGCCTAGTTTCATGTCAATATCATGAGTGGTTCGCGAGATAATGGAGGTGAAATAATCCGCACGTAAGCATCTTTCAACACACACTCGCATACACACACACACTCACACACACACACACACACACACACACACACACACACACACACACACACACACACACACACACACACACACACACACACACACACACACACACACACACATGTATATACTAGCTGACCCCAACGACCTCATCCCGCATCCCTTCAGATCAACTCCAGAATAATAATGTAACATACATTTTTTGTCAAAATGCAAATCACATTGAATCTAATTGATGATTATGTATAATTATTATGAAGATGACACACTATGGGCATGAGTGCAATCTTATATTTATAAAACAACGTTTAACGAGTCAGCTAGTAAGATTAAGAGTATCCTATAGCTGTCCCTTGTTCCAAGCTACCTCCCATCAATTTATAGCCAAATCGGTTCAACCATTCTTAGAAATAACTTACCTATATGGTAAAACAACGTTTACCGGGTCAGCTAGTAAGATTAAAAGTATCATACATACACCAAATTAATGAAATGAATTCATATACAAAAATTCGTTCAAGTCGATCCAACCTTGTAGTTGCATTATAGATACCGACTGCAGCACCACTTGACGGGTTGGTTTGTAAATCTAAACCATCCAGTCAACATCCTGAACGCATACAAATAAAAAATCATTCAAATCATCAAATCATCAAATCAAGGTCCATGCTTCTGCACCATACAGCAGGACTGGGATGATGAGGGTGTCTTTGCTGTCTTAGCCCAAAAAAAAAAAAACAGTGATTAGGAAGAGTTATTCATCGTCTGATCTCAGCGCTGCGCTGGTGCTATTGCCCGTGTTAATAGCGGAGCCTAGGAAGACAAACTCCTCTATACCTCGAAGTTGTATGCGTCTATTGTGACGTTCTGTCCGAGCCATCGGTGTTGGTTGTCCTTCCTCGAAGGCAGCATAATACTTTCCCTCATTTACCGCTTCACCCATTTTTGCCGCTTCTATCTCAATTCTCGAAAGTGCCATTGACATCACGCTGTGTTCTTCCCACTAAATTAATGTCATTGGCGTACGCGAGAAGTTAACAGACTTTTGGATGAAAATGCTGCTGGTGTTGACGGTAGGGTTTTGCTCTCAAGAACAATGTTAAAAAAATCACATGACAGTGCATCGTCTTCGCTGAATCCCTTCTTGACCTCGAAAGACTCCGTAAGCTCGTTGCCAATCTTGATGGCACATCGTGAGTTCTCCATTGGCAATTCACACAAGTGAATGATCTGGGCAGGGATGCCAAAACTAGACATAGCTTTATATAGTTCGTCTCTGTAGATGCTGTCATACGCGGCCTTAAAATCGATGGAAAGGTGGTGGGTATCGACTTGGAGTTCATAGGTTTTTTCCAGGATCTACTGCCAAGTGAAAATTTGGTCGATGGTTGATTTTCCTGGTCTGAAGCCATACTGATAAGGACTGTTGATGAAAGGCTTCAGACGTTCTCATATTACGGCAGATAGGATCTTGTTGGCGGTGTTAAATAGGCTGATTCCTCTGTAGTTGACGCAGTTTAGAGGATCTCCCTTCTTCAGGATCGGTCAACCAATGCTGGAGTTCCATTCATCGGGCATGCATTCTTCCGACCATATCTTACAGTTGATTTGGTGCATGCTCCTTTCTAGACCATCGCCTGCTGCTTGAACAGCTCAGCAGCTAGACCATCTGTTCTAGCAGCTTGTTTGGATTTCAGCCGTGAAATTGTCGTTTCAACTTCTTCTAAGTCGGGTTCACGGAATTGTTGGCTATCATCGTGGCCGATAAATGGCTTCTGCTTGACGGTGGGATTATGTTCTTTTTGGCCGTTTTACAGTCTACAGAAGTTTTCTTCCCAAATCCCCAGCATCGACTGCCATTCTACTATTATGTTCACTTCATGCATTCCTGATTTTTGTTTGTTTTGATTAAAAAAAATAGAGTGGCGCGACAGCTCTTGAAGAGCCAAGGCCTAAGTGGCTTATTCTCATCAACAATTCTCTGGGTGCGTGTGAAGAATTGAGGGGACCTACAATTTAACGCCGATTCCAAACGGCAAAGTTGAGAAGCACTTTTTCATGACAGATGATACTCTTGGAAGTTTTGTCAGTTCTTCGCAAGAGGCAGTGTCCGTAAAGATGAAATAAAAACTATGGACACGAGTAGGACTCGAACCCACGTAGTTCGGCTTAGCAGCCAACGCACTTAACCACTAAGCTACGGACACTACTACTGTTTTGATTAACGTACATATTAATATGAATATGCATTATGCACTCAGTGAGATGCAATGTACGATTCCATTTTTTCTTAACTTTCCATTGAGCTGAAATGTGAGTTTTAGCTAATCTCGAATACATTTAAACACACATCACATACATTTCTATCAACATCGGTTGAAAAAAAAGTTTCGATTTTTGTTAAGCTCAACATCTGTTCTTTGTATTAATTATTTAAAAGTTTGGATCGAAAAGACAAATAAATGTCTGAATATTTATAGAAATTTGAAAACATCAAGCTCCAAAACAATGTACGTACAGAATACTGTGAAAAGCTGGATGCTGCGTTTGAGAATCCAATTCTAGAAGTAGTTGATCACTTAAGGGCTGATGCTGACAATAATATCTAATTGAATACTTGGTCTTCAACGAGCATTTCTCAATTCCATACATTCCGTTTTTGTATAGTACGTAAAAATGAATGTCATGTGAATACACTACACATATTTACAGCTTTATTATGCCGGGCAATGCCTCCACCACCGCACGCCGCCGCGCCTGCCGGCCGGCTTGTTTACAAAAGCATTGTTGCTTTAAATTAAATCGAGCTTCATATAATATTGAGATGAATAAATTGTACTGTACTCGTCGAGTTCAGGAATGAATTGTTGTATGTTGTCATTAGAGATGATTCCATGCCCCTTCTGAGAGATCTCTAGGTTTTAATTAAGTTTTCCGTTTCAAATTGTGTTCATTATTTGACTTACGGACAAGATAAGAAAGTGTGAAAGATTTTGACAATTTGTGCATGTTTGACTGTTATAATGTGCAACATGACTATTGAGACCTATTGACGCTCATTAACGGGGATTGTTTGTGATCTTCTTCACCCTTTTGAGTATGAGTATGAATAAATTTTCTCTTCAAATAAAAATACCTACTGCGCTATTGCGGCTTTACTTTTCTCTCGATGTTGTTGCCTCTACCCTTGAAAATTACTATAGGCCAATTTTTTAGCTTTCTTGTTTTCCAGTTTGAACAAATAGTTTGCGACAGTTTATCCTTTTACTGCAAACACATCATCATAGCACACAAACCTTCTTGCCTTTCCGCATAATTGTCTGAACAGTTAAGAACATGGACTGGAAACTGACTGTGTATACACTGACTTTTCAAACGCTTTGAATCAACTGCCTAATAATTTGTTCTAACCTTGAGAATAGAACTTATCAAGTTAAGTTCAGAAACATGTTTTCGAAGACTTTAACTGCTAAATCTGGTGTTCCACAGGGTAGTCATTTAGAACCACTTCTATTCTATATAGACCGTTATGTGTTCGAAACAGTGAAATTCTTATTTTTGCAGATGATATGAAGATCTAAAAATGATCGCATTCTTCTGCAAAATAATAAATAGGTTTACAGTTAAAACTAAACCCGTTGACATGTCAGACAATGACATTCTCAAAGAAACGAGCAACTTCGACTTATGAGTCCGGGCCGGAGCATTGGTGTCTCTAAATGACCGAGCCACCTGAGTCTCTGGACCTTGACCCTTCTGGCTAGGTCCATGTCGTTGTACAAGCCGTAAATTTCGCTGTTGTATCTTCAGTGTATCCTTCCGTTTCCGAGGCCTGTTGTTGCTTCGAAACTAGATTTTTTTCTACATGGTCGGGAAGCCACCCCGACGCACAACCCCCAACCTGGAGTACCAGGCACTTGATGTGACTCCAAGTGAAAGAGCCGGAAAAACTGCTCCTTTTCAGTCGAAGTAGCCCGTAAAGGTGTTCACCAAGTAGTTCGGCCTAACTGGAACTGAAGAAGCCACCGTTTATTCCAAAGAAGAAATTCATTCGCTGCCGTCTCTTAACGATGGGAGTGCCTTAGTGGGAACACTCCTTCGTTGTGGGGTAATTAGTAGTAATAGCCTACTCCGCTTCGACTTGTCGACCACGGGAGGCCCTTCTGCGAAAACATGTTTCACGATCGCATAGCTCTAAGCTTCTTAGTAGTAGTTATCGTAAGCCGCTCCGCCATGTCAAGACTTATCCCATGGAGGGGACCTAGAAGTTCTATTTACACCGAATCTTGATTTTACTGACCCCATCAACATGCTGGGGTTCGTTAAGCGTTCGCCAAACGATCCTACCGTCACCTTTTCTCTTTATAATTGCCTTGTTCGTCCCAACCTTGAATATGCTTGATTGAATATGGTTCAACGTAATTTTACTGGTTTCGCATAAAAAGGTCCTTCAATTGCATGATCCTCGGAATACTCCTTCTTATGATGATCGGGTATCACTTCTTCAAATGCAAACGTTGTCTCGAAGAAGGACCAACAATTATAAAGTTTTCCTTCACAACTTATTACAGGCGTCACAGATGCACCAGACCTTCTAAATGCTATACTTTTTTACTATCGGGGAGTATGAGCCCTTGACAAGGATGAGAAGGCTTTCGAATCATATAAATCACTTTCATATAAATAAGAATAAATTAAAGATTATGCTAAAAACCAGTGTTTGTTGTCTATTCATGTACATATTATTTTTAATTGTTTTAATTTGTATAATTTTGTTATTTCTTGTTTAATTGTCGTTTGTTTTAGATTGTCCACTAACAAATAAAACTGCACTAAGTGATGAGTTAACACAGTTTTCTGGGTTAAAGACTATTGGCCGTTGGATGTTGCTTGCTATAAGCTCTCTTCGACGGTCATTTCTAGTTTTCCCTTAAATGGTTTGAATTCCTTTTGATAATCAGCAGATAGTTAGATTATGAGTATGTTTTATCGATAACCGATAACATAACAACGATAACAAAACAACTATTACAATTTTAATTAATCGTAAATTATGACAGTTGATGCTGTCCATGAACATTTAAAGTTATTAATTTCTTTACTTTTATTTTTTTAATTTTTTTTTTTTTTTTTAAACAATTTTTGTTTGCTTTTTTATTTGTTCCGTTTTTATAGAAACTTGTCCTCCTTCATATTTTACTTGTAACGATGGCAATTGCATTCCGATGAGGTGGAAATGTGATTCAAAGTTCGATTGTTTTGATAGATCAGATGAGCCTGCAGAATGTGGTAAGTTTAAGTTGTAAAAGTCGATATTTTAAATAGATGCCAATTTGTATTTATGTCTCATTAGTTTGAAATAAGGTCTGATGATTATTTCCCTTCAACATTTTATTCACTTAATTTTGTATGTATATCGAACAGGGAAATACTTTTTTGATATTGGAACCCGCGTTGCCGCGAAGAAAAAAATGTTAAGGGCCATTTTGCGGGCCACTATCCCACTACCTTGTCTTGTATGTAAGGTATTAGTATTTGTTCAAATTCAGTACACAAAACAATAAACAAATTAAAAAGAAATAATATAACTATGCAGGTTATAACTAGGTGGGGTAAGTGACCAAAATTAAACCTACCTTATTGTTTAATAATTTTACACCTTGATAAATATAAAAGCGAAATTAATATATATGATATATGCCAACTTGAGCCAGCCTCACTATTCTTTTGGACAAATCGTCCTCTTGTTCAGTATACAAAATTGTTGGATGACTTCATGATCAATGGGCAGATGTCAAGGCTCATATCGGTTTCAGATTTTTATCTGTCATCAAGGAGAATCCGGTGCCTCTCCCAGACTCAGCAGATGCAAAATGGAATCAAAATCGTATCAAACTCATCGGCTGTGGAGATCACAGTTCTTTCGATGCTGCTGTCAATGGGTTGCCAGAAGTATGGCCGCTTGCCAAACTCAACGTGGTTACAAGGGAGACAGTGAGTCGCTATAGATCAGCTCTCTTGGTGATCAATAGGGTATCACTGGCTCCACTGGTCGCAACCGAAGGCGTGATTAAGTATGGTTTCGACGAAATTATGGTCCGTATTTACAAGAAGACGAAGACTCGCTAATTTAACCCTCCAGAGGCCCCTTCAGCGGAAAGAAACGCTTCAAAAAACACCAATATGGATGTCTATGTAACACCACATGTGGAACCATCGACCTCCTTAGCCTCTAGCAAGCCATCCGACATGGAAGCTGATCTCGCAGTCGACAGTAATTTCGACATGAAAACTGAAAGACTCTTCTCAAGGCATTACTCTGAGCGAATAAGTCCTACTACATTCGTCCTTAAACAATGAAAACGCCGACAGTGGTGGAGGTTGATCTGCCTAAAAATAGCAATGCTATGATTAAATTAAAAATAAATAAATAGAGTGGCGCGACAACTCTTGAAGAACCAGGCCTAGGTGGCTTACTTTCATTAGTCATCAACAATTCTCTAGATGCGTTTGAAGAACTGGGCTGTGCGCCAAGAACCTTAAGCTTGGATCTTACCTCAATTACAGAAATCGCTTTTATTGCCGCTTGGCTTTCAATGTAAAAGGTGATATTAGTCCATGGTGCCGTCAAAATTAATACCTGCTTAGCAGCTGTTGTCACTGCCAGGACCTCCGCTTGGAAGACACTACTGTAGTCTGGAAACCTAAGCGAGTCCTTTTACTTGAGAGATTCAGAATAGAAGCCTGCCCCTACACCAGTATCCATCTAAGAGCCATCAGTATAGATAGCTATTGACGACTCACTGGAGTATGGTATGTTATCCACACATTCCTCTGCTTGGCATGACAGCCTGGAATGGTTTGTGATGCATTAAGAAACGAGATTGTGCTATAATAATTTGCTGGATTAAATAATGATCCTTTGTATGAATTGGTCAAATAATTCCATCGCGGCATTAATCAGGGAAGAGATCACCATATTTTTCTTTGTTTAAAACAAAAGCTAGGCTAGGTCACCCTTGATGATTTCATCAAGAATCTCCTTGATAAATCCAGGTTCTGCAATATTGCTACATCTGTGGTTGTTAAGTTGTAATCACGCAGTTTTTAATTCTGAGCTTGGTGTTGATTAATTGGTTTTTATCAGCTAGTTCCAATGCTTATTTCCGAAATTTTAATTCATTTTCACATAGGGCCAGCATAGATGTTTGTTGTTTCCTCTAAGCTATTGGATTTGACTACCTAAATAATCTCTGCCAGGCAAATTATGTTTTATGCTCTCCGTGACACTCCTCGTCAAACCATGGTTCTTTTCCTTGCTTATAAGAATTTCTCACCAGGTATAATATACTGCGAGTATCCATCGTAGCCCCAGCCAATGCTGTCTGGACGTTTATTTTGAAGTTTCCAGGCATTTCAATATCGCTGAATCTTCTCGAAATCACGTACCAAGAGAATTCTTATGCTTTAGTTTACGTAAGTCTTACTATCCGATCTCTAGTCCAAATACTGAGAAGAATTGACCATCAGTAATTCGCTCCCAGAATATTTTAAATTAAGCCGTGGTAAGAGTAACCTTGTCACTTTTAACAACTAACTTTTTATCTAAGTACATTTTACATCACCGATATCTGCTAACTTCTTGTTCTTTATTCAATCGAAGATGACTGGATCTCGGTTGCTCAGTAGTTATGGCGTTGTAATTGAATCGCATGAAACCGCTGTTCTCAGACCGCCAAAGCACAATGTCGTTCCGAAGGTATGGCTCTGTCGTAGTTTGCATTGTGATGCTTTTTTTCTAACGTTGAGGTATGCTCAGTCTGTCCAGGGTGTTCTCGACAAAGCAGCTAACGTTGAGTTGAAGATTCCAACCAAATAACACAACCAACCTTCACTCTTCGAATGAATAAACGGTGACTTTTGCCCTGTCTTTGACCCACCCAATGGATAAAATATCTGTTCACAGTGACGGTTGCGAAATAAACGGTTGAGCTACAAGCTGCTGTCGGCGTGCGGCAAAACTCCACTGAATAAACGTTGGCTTTCGACCTGTCTTTGATACACTCAGAGGGCAGAAGAAGTGCATCAAAGAATAAACTGATTCTAGTCAAAATCAAACTCCTATTCAAGGTCAATTTCGTGAAGTAAACGGTTGAGCAATAATAACTACTGTTTGTATATTATCCAGAAGGGAAAATACACAAAATAATCGGTCGGCAAAAATATCGGATCGGAGAGAAGCTCCGGTCGGTTGAGAATATATTTTGAAGAAATATATTTCCGAGGCAAAATAAAAATAGGTAGCTCCAAAACACTTGGTGATTTCCCTCAAAAAATATCAAGAGGATGCTAGCTAAAGCAAACTTGTTGGGCGTTCACTCTACCAAAGCGCCAGCGGAGTCGGAATGGGAACTTCCTCTTATTGATTTTTCTGTCAAATCATTATCATGTGTTTTCACTTCCTATTGTTGTTTTCGTTTTTTCTTTTTATACTTATTGTTGTTGTTGATTCTCTTTGCTTACAAGTTTATTTCCAGGGGCGGATTTTCGTATCGGCGGTTGGCTATTTTATCCTGTTTTTGTTTTTGTCGCGGGTCCGCTCCTGAATTTTGTTAAACAAAATAAATTAGTTGTAACGCTTCGTTACAGCATCCCGCATTATTTCCACCCTCTCATGTAGATCTTCTATTATAAATAATTCTTCTATCTCTAGGAAATAAGGCCTGGAAAAAATACCTCAAATCCATGACCTTAGAAAACCAAGTAGTTTATATTTCATTTTTTGAAGAATTTAAGAAACTGTCTTATGAACTTTATAGTGAGTATTTACTTACTGTAGGATGCTCTCTGACGTCTGACCCGAAAATTTTTTGGAAATACATTAATTCGAAGAAGAAATGTGATGTTTATCCAATGAACTTTACCAGCAATAATGTAACCCTCAACTTAACTTCTGAAATTTGTGAAGAATTTGCAAATAATTTCAGCCAATCTTTTATCGATTCCCCCGCCGTTGTGGATAAAGATTTTTTTCAGTATTTACGTGGCTGTCCACAAGTATTGTTTAACAACATCTCAGTAGAGACTGATGACATTATAAACATTCTTTCTCTTCTGAAAGATGATTTTTCGAGTGGTCCAGATGGTATTCCTCCTGTTGTTTTAACAAAGTGTACGTCTATCTTAGCATCTCCCCTCCGTTATATTTTTGAACTGTCTTTAAAATTAGGAAAATTTCCATCAATTTGGAAAAACGCTTATATTATACCAGTCTATAAGAAGGGAGATAAGGCCAACATCACCAATTATAGACCAATATCTAAGCTCTCCTGCATTCCTAAGGTATTTGAACAAGTTATTTGTGAAAGTTTGGCATTTCATTGCAGGAATATCATCTGTCGCCAACAGCATGGTTTCATGCAGAAACGTTCTACTGTCACAAATCTTCTTGTTTTTATAAATCAATGTGTAAGCACTTTGGAAGTGGTCAGGAATCGATTGCGTCTATACAGATTTTTCGAAAGACTTCGACCAACTCTCTCACGCCATCGTAAATTCAAACTAAATGCATATGGCTTCCCCCATTTTGCATCACTTGGATATCCTCTTATCTCGAGAATAGGTCTTACCAAGTAAAATTCAGGCATTCTATCTCTAAGTCATTTTTTGCTAATTCGGGAGTTCCTCAGGGTAGCCATCTAGGACCTCTACTTTTTAATTTAGCTATTAATGATGCCCCGTTATGTGTACGTAATAGCGAAATCCTCATCTTCGCAGATGATATGAAGATTTACAAAAACATCTGTTCTAGTAATGACCACATTCTTCTACAGGATGACATTAATAGTTTTGCATTGTGGTGTGAGAAAAATAGTTTAAACCTAAATCCAATAAAATGTCAAACAATGACCTTTTCAAGGAAGCGTGCACCGTCTTCATATGACTACGCTATCTCACAGCACATTCTAACCCGTGTAACTTCTGTAAGAGATCTTGGAGTTTTCTTTACCCCTAAATTAGATTTTTCTGTGCACATTAACAACATCGTGAATAAAGCAAACTCAATGCTTGGATTTATAAAGCGTTGGTCAAAGGAGTTCCGCGATCCAAATATAACCCGCGCTTTATATTATTGCTATGTTCGTCCTCACTTAGAATACGCTTCCCAAGTTTGGTCACCTCATTACAATATTCATATTGAGAGGCTAGAATCTGTTCAACGAAATTTTACTCGTTTTGCCTTGAAAGGTATTCTATGGAGTGATCCTTTGAATGTCCCTTCTTATGAAAACCGTTTGCTAATTCTCCAAATGGAAACATTGTCAAGTAGACGAAATAACAATGACATGGTATTCTTCCATCAAGTTATAACTGGTGTAACAGATGCACCGGAATTACTGGGCGCTATATCTTTCAACCATCGGGGTGGCGGTTATAATTTTCGTAGGAAGGACTTGGTACAAGAACCAAAACATCGTACCAACTATGGTTTCTATGAGCCCTTGACACGTATGAGTAGGCTTTCAAACTGCAACTCAGACTTATTTGATTTAAATATAAGTAAGAATAAATTAAAGTCTTTGCTCAAGACCAGTGTTATACACTTTTAAATGTTTCTCTGTTTACTTAATGTTTGTAATTATTAGTTATGTATTAATCTTGTTTTGTTAACTTTCTTGTTTTGTTTCATCCATGTGAGTGTTTGTTATGTAATGTTTGCTTACTAACAACTAACACTGCACTAAGTGATGAGCCGGTGGTATAACATAGTCTACTATGTTGGCAAACCATTGGTCGTAAGACTGTGCTTGCTATAAGCTCTCTTCGACCAATTCTGATAGTGTAAAAAAAATGTATGTCCTCAAATCATCATCGTGTAGATTGTACAACTCCAACGGGATGCATTGGCTGGATATTTTGCAAAAAAAACTAATGTTTTTACTTATTTTTCTACTCGGGGAAGTTAGTCGTTGTTGCGCTCCGTATTGCATTCCACTGTTGCTATACAATAAGCGATTTTAGTGACGTTTTTGGCGACAGCGAATTTTTTGGGTTACATCTACATCTCTCTGTATTCAGCCAGTATGGGTTAATCCTTAATTAATACTCTGTGTTTAATAATTTTCTGCACATCTTTATATTTACTACAAACAAATACTTACAAATACTTTTATAGTATAAACGCATGCACAGCTAGTCAATAATATGTAAAATGATATTAATTTCGGTCAATCAGAAATAACTACTGTTTTCGGTTGGAACCACTTTAAACAGATCTCTTAATTAATGGCCATTTAATGAACATGTATTCCAATTTTAAATTTAGCACCAGTTGTGCGTAATTCAAATGTTCTTTGTCGAAATATTATTATGTACTTGTATTGCAGCTGGATTGCATTGGGAGTTTATATTTTTCTTTTGGAAACGTTTCCTTTCTGTTTTGGTTTAAAATTTTGCCGTTGCAAAAAGGAAATAACGCTTGTTGACTATATTTTTCAAATCATCACGTTTTAATTCAAACTCACGTTCCTCTAAGTTGATTCATTTTCCTGATTCATACACTGAACCGTTAGCCATCGTAGGTCCGATAGTCTAGTCTTTTTATTATTTACATTTCTTTATTATTTGAAATTACGTAATAATACCCATTTTTATTACTTTCAGCAAATGCGACCAAATGTAACGAAGGCCAATTCTCATGTACAAAGTCACATAAATGTATTCCAAACAATTGGATGTGCGATGGTGAATATGACTGCGGGGAAGGTGATATCTCGGACGAAAGCAATTGTAATAAAGAGATTTGTTCTTTTGATAAGACAATGTAACTTTTTAACAATGAAATTCTCTTTGAAGGTCGTAATGCTATTCCAAAGTGTCACTCTTACCAGAGTGAATGTAAAAATGGTCTTTGTTTAGACATTTCCAAATTTTGTGATGGACACTGGGACTGCGATAGTGACGAATATAACTGTGGTAAGTTGTAAATATATAATTATTGTTTTTGCACATAATAAGAAAATGTTTTGTATTTTAATTTGCAACAAAAAGAGACTGAAGAGAAACTCTGCAGTGCAATGAATTGCTCATTCAATTGCAAGCTTACTATAAACGGGCCAAAGTGCTTTTGCCCTCCAGGTCAGGAACCTAATGGCACCCAATGCAAGGACTTTGACGAATGTTCAATTGAAGGGGTATGTGACCAGAAGTGTAAAAACACGCCTGGTTCATATGAATGTATCTGCGTATCTGGATATATGAGGAATAAAAATCGTTGTATTGCCACAAATGGTAAATATTTATCGATAGTATTTTGTTCTCTTCTTATTGACACTAATCTTATCTCTTCTACAGTTCCTCCCAATGAGAATGCCTCGTTGGTTTTTGTTACTCAACACGATATACAGAGAGTGTCAACGACTGGAGAGTCACTCGGCAAATATCTCAGTTCAGATGTTTCGGCCATTGAAATTTGGCATCGCAATCGTACCCTATGTGCAATGTATTCAACAGCATGGACAGAAATTTCTATGCGATGCCATAGAATTGACAATTTGACTGATAGCTGGTCGATGCCCATTCCAAAAATCATAACTAGTACTAATAGTGAGTTTAGCGGAATTATGCAGAATTTGATTTATTAGTTTCCAAGTCCAAGTCCAAGTCACGGGAAACTAACAATAACAGTTTAAACAACGTACGCACTCGTAAAACAAGTGAATTTCAATTTATTTTCGACGAATTTATTGTTCACGCGCTAGCAAAAATTCAGTATTGCTTCAAACCATTTTTATCTTTTTCATACAACACTGAGAAATCGAAACGACAAGCCTTTTTATTGTTAAATCAGAACACTTTTTGACACTCAAATAATTCATGAAGCACTATAAATGTAATCATTTTGTTGACAGATCACTATCCTCCAATACATTTTGTAAAAACTATCTGCCCTTGAGGCATAGGGCTGTAGTGAAAGCTAAAGTTCTAATTCATGTGCGACCGTTTGACTGAGAACATTTGCAAATTATGAAATCTTCATTTAGTTATTTAAGTGCTCCGCTGACAAATTCATTCATAATTATGACCTCGAATCAAGGACATGAGTCTTTCGCGTATAATATTGATAGAGTAGGTTTCACTTCATTGCAAGATGCTATTTTAATAGTTTTTCTTATCAAGAAACAATTTGGCTTCTCACTTGTCTTCCCAGCAATTAAAATTATACATTCCATTCCGGATTGGCCTTATTCAAATGATTTCCTGTTGCAACAATCTTGTCATTGTATTTTTTGTTGGACATTGCAGTCACTCATTTGATACATTGAGAAATATTGTGACTGGACTGTTGTCCATGAATGTGTGTATGAATTATGAAAGCATCAGGACTTGATTTTTGTATTCAATTTGGTCGACATGTGGCTTTGGGCTTATCATCGCTTTTCAATCATTAATATTTGACTCTGTTTTACTTCCATCTTTTCATACTAATAATTTTTGTTTTGTTTTAATACAGTTATTGACAAATTAAGTCTGGATTGGATCTCAGGAAACTGGTATTTTCTCAGCAACGAGCCCGGATTGATATTCATGTGCACGAACAATGTACAGCATTGTAGCATTATTTTAAAAAATGTACAAAAACCTGCGTCTATGGTCTTGGATCCAACTAAAGGGTAAACTAATAGTTTAATTTAAAGAATTGTATGCAAACAAAGATTATCGTTTTAATAAGTAATTACAATCCCAAAAAAGCAATCTTGTACTGGGTATTCCAATAAAAGGTGTTCATTTGAATAGCCCGGTTATTCGGTAGGTGGCACTTTTGAAAACTAAGCATTTTTGGGTCGTGCGTCGTGAAACGTGAAGCACCTTGTCGACTACTTACTTACTTATGGTGGCGCTACAGCCCAGGTCGGACCATGGCCTCACCCAACAAACTTCTCCAGCCAGCTCGGTCCCTGGCTAACTCCAGTTTCACACGCCAAGTTGGTTCAGGTCCTCTACCACCTGTGTGCTCCACCGGAGTCGCGGTCTTCCTCTTCTGCGACGTCCTTCCGGATTGGATTCGAAGACTCTACGAGCCGGAGTATTATTTTCCATTCGCTCAACATGACCCAACCATCTAGGTCGTTGGACCTTAACTTTTCTGGCTAGGTCAGTGTCGCTGTACAGCTCGTACAGTTCTTGGTTGAATCTTCGTCTCCATTCTCCATTAATGCAGACAGGACCAAAAATCTCTCGAAGAATTTTTCTCTCAAAGCAGCCCAAAGCGTTTTCATCAGATGTTGTCATAGTCCATGTCTCTGCACCATACATAAGGACCGGGATGATGAGGGTTTTGTAGAGTAGAAAGTCCTTAACTACCTCGAAGATAAATCTGTCTATGTTGACGTTTGCTCCAAGACGTCGATGTCGACAGCATTAACTTGGTCTTGCCCTCGTTAACCGCTAGACCCATCTTCCTGGCCTCCGTCTCAAGGCTCACAAACGCTCCACTGACATCACGTTGTAACCTTGTCGACTGCTGTACAGTGGTGGAAAAATTCGAGATGTTGTGACCATTTAGTGATGTGAAGAATTAAACCAGTGCACGTCGCTCAAGAACAACTGAGAATATTACTGCTTTAGCCCAAAGTTCTGTTGTCCATTCCTAGTCGTTCTTTGGAATTGGGCATTCCACAAACTACATTATACTGTATTTTGCAGAAAGACTCAAACTCAAGACGATTGAGTCCTTGAAATGCATGAAAATGATTCGGAATTCCATGAAAAAATCACCTTGACTGATGAGGCCCATTCCCTTCTCAGTGGCTACGTCAAAAAAGCAAAATTGTCCCATCTGGGGCTCGGAAAACCCAAGAGTTATTGTTGAGAAGCCTCTCCATATTCAATGTTTGTCTGTTTGGTGTGGTTTATGGTCCGAAGAGGGGGGGGGCATGGGACCTTACTTTTTCGAAATTGAACGTGGATCAACAGTTACGAATGGATTGCACTATTGAGAGATGATTAACGATTTTGTATGGCCGGAGTTGGATGGTATTAATCTGGAAAACGTTTACTGTCAACAAGACGGCGCTACGATGCCACCCAACAACGTAACCATTGATCACAATTGGCCATCAAGATCTTGTGATTTAACACCTAACGACTTCTTCCTTTGGGGCCACTGCCACGTGAAAGATAGGACATAGGACAGCCACTTTGCAATATTGTTATGGACAATTTCATGAAAAGGATATGGTCTAGTAAGCGTGGTCGTAGTGGCCAATTTGGCATCCGATCATTTATCTCAAAAAATGGCATATATTTCTTCGAAGGTCAAAATGACACATGTTATTGGAAAACCCTTAACCTTACATTTAGCTTAGCCCTTTTCTTTAATGTCAAGAAAAAGTACTTTCACCATGTGATTGGCGAGCTGGTTCCTTTTTTTTATGACTCAATCTTCAAAGAATCCACTAGAGGATTCAAAAACTAGCGTATGATCTTAAATCTAGTATGGAACCTACTAGTCCCAACTGCGCTCTAAATAATTCATTATTTGCTCAATATTAATGCTTTATTCGGTCTATGATTTATTTTGGTTTGGTCTAAATAGAGGAATGCCTCTAGTTGAATTCTTCGGATAGGGCGCCCCAAAGATCAAATCATTTGCGAAGTCATAACTCTTGCAACAAATTTTATTATAAAATTGTCAATTTTGTTTATCTGGCCTCGTTGTATAGAACCTCCTTAGAACAGTAATGTACATAAGAAGCCTCCGATGCAAACCGAGACAATGCAGAAGACACTGCCTCTCGAACACCCGAATTTTCTCCCTTTGACAAACTTGACAAACATCAAATATCATTGGCTTGGCCAATTTGAGAGTCTTTCAAACTACACAATCACTCTGGGGTCAAGTCGACAGCTGTAAAACAGCAGTTTCGTCAGAGCGAAGGTCTGGCCCCAGAAAACGAGGTACGGAACAGTTTTGTTTCGCATTTCTGATTTCGGAATCAAGTTGCAAAATAATTTTAATGACTTCATCCTTTGGGCATTTCTCTTCGTAGCTTGATCGTCGGCTGGTGTGGTGTTATGACCCGCCTTGAATCCAGGAAATAAGTCCACCCATATATTTTGAATTTTGATTTTTTGATTTCAACAAATTGTCTAAACAAATATTTTTTTTCTATTTAGATTAATATTTTATGCAGACTGGAGCCCCAGCCTTAGTCGTGCCAATTTAGATGGCACCAACCAAACTGTGATAGTATCAACAGCAATTTATTACCCGAATCGAGTAACTCTCGATCTAGCAAACGAACATGTATATTGGATTGACATTTACAAGGATTTTATTGAGAGAGTAGATTATAATGGAAACAATCGATGGGCAATGAAAAAAACATCAGATGTAACAAATTTTGGTCTCTGTACATAATAGTTTCCAAGTAACAATATATTGTATTTGCTTTCAGACTCTGATTGCCTTGAAATCGATTCATGCTGTAGAAATATTTGAAGATACCGTGTATATTGCTCCTTGGGCTGATAACTTTATAGTTTCCATGAATAAGTTTACATTAAAAGCCGAGCAAATAGTACAAGATGTAAAAAAGCCATATGATTTTAGAATATTTCATCGGCAGAAGCAGCCGGAAGGTAAATAAGTTCAAATAAATTCCCATTGCAATGATTTAAATTTATTGTTCTTACAGTTGCACATCCGTGTCGCGAAAATAATGGAAACTGTAGTCAAATATGTGTTCCCCTGTGGAAGAAAACGTTCGCAACGGTTCAATGCATGTGTTCAGCCGGATATACACTCGTGAATAAGACACAATGTGTTCATGTGGAATATGATAATATTTTGCTGTACACTCAAAAACGGTTGTCATGCATTTCAGCGGTTTCTCTAAATTCAATGGAACTCACACAAGGTATAGAGAATGTTCAGGATGCAATCGTACCGATGTACAATGTCAGCTGGTCAGTTGGCCTGGATGTCAATGCTCGAGAAAAACTAGTTTATTTTATACAAGCTAGTCCGTAAGTTGATAAAACAAATTTTGATATTTTATTGATACATTTTTATTGACACTTCTTTTTGTTGCATCTTTTCAGCAATGGGTATTCTATTTATAGTCAAAAGATCGACGGCAGTGCCAGAGATCTTGTTATGCGAGGTCCTGGAAGTGTTCCTATAATAGCTTATGACGAGGTATATGATCATCTCTACTGGGGCGGAACTAACCAATTAACAGTAGCTCCAATTTCAAATCTTAGTCAATCAATAAGTATATCAACGGAGAGGGAACCAATGTAAGCTTCAGATTGAACAAAAACAAAAACAAATTGAATATATTTTTGTCTTATCAGGTCGGTAGCTGTTAGTCCAACTGAGGGATACATTTATTGGTCTCATTGGCTGTTTGGGGACGTCCCTGGCTCGATACGAAGATCCTGGCTAGATGGCAGCCATAAAATAGTTCTGATTATGTCTACCAAAAGTATGCCCATGAAATGGCCGTTGAGCTTAACAATTGACCACAAAGGAAAAAAGCTCTATTGGTAAGCTGATGGCAATTAAAGAACAAAAAAAAATTGAAACAATATTGAATTCATTCATTTCAGGTGTGATGTCAAGGAAAACACTATAGAGCAGTCGAACTTGGATGGCCTCTCTCGAACAGTTCTATTTCGCCATGAACATTTTCATCCGATTTCAGTGGCTTTTCATGATGGGTTCATCTTTTGGGTGGACAATCAAAACGGAAGCATTAGACGATTTAATGTAAATCAATCTCAGAAAGTTGAAACTGGAAAAAGAATGTAATTAACGACCATGAATTTGTTTTGTGAACAACTAATCATTTGTTTCTTATAAATTTAGTTCAACAGAAGTGTATGCTGTTGTTCGTGGTCACACGACAAACTTAAAAGTTTTAACGGCACCAACTGGACCAACTGAACCAAATAAATGTACTGCTTTAAAATGCCCGGGTATATGTTTTAACACTCCAAAAGGACCAGTATGCACGTGTCCTGATGGATTTTCCTTGAATGGTGCTGGAACACAATGTATACCGAAAATACACACCGATGACGATGCCATATTTGCCAAGAACTGTACCGGATTCGTGTGTAAGAAAACTAAAGAATGCATCAATCTCAAAGATTTATGTGATGGTTTCGATGATTGTGTTGATGGGAGCGATGAAGATCATAGTGAGGATGGCCAATGCAATGCAAAAAATTGTGATTTAAACACACATTTCGTGTGTGACAAAGTACATTGCTTCCAGAGGTCACTGCTATGTAGTTCGATAGCTTACTGTATGGATGGCACTGATCACTTGCACTGTGAGACGAAATCTTGCGGTCCTACAGAATTTAGATGTGAAAAAAGTGGCAAATGCATTCCAGAGACATGGGTTAGAGATGGTGTGTGGGATTGTGGTAAGTTTTTCATGATCATTGCTATCAATTGTGTTTTTTAATCATTTTTCATATTGCCAGGATTAGGAGACAAGTCTGATGAGAGTGTTTTAGATACGGACATGTGTTTGGAATTCGAATGTGATAATAGACATTGTATACCATTTACTGAACACTGTGATGGAGTGGACCATTGTGGGTAAGTTGGTATCGTCCTAACATTGTACTTTCATTACATTTATTTTGCAACAGTGACAATTCTGACGAGGTTGGATGCGATACAGATTGCGGCCCAGGTGAACGCTATTGTGCGCCAATAGGATGTTATAGTGAACGAATGCTCTGCGACGGAGTGCATGACTGTCTGGATTACAGCGATGAATCAAACTGCACCGAAACCAAAAGCGACAATCATGAAATTGATCTTGGTGTAGCACATATGTGCGGTCAATACGAATTTAGCTGTGGAAATCCATTTGAATGTATTCCACATACCTTCAGATGTGATGGAGTGGCTCATTGTTATGATAAAACCGACGAGGAAAACTGTACACAGATAACGCCTTCGGGCGATTTCAATGAAACAATTATTTGTGAAGCTCCAGATCGTTATTGTGCAGTGTCAAATAAATGTATAACGGTTCATCAATTATGCAATGGAGTGATAGACTGTGAAGATGGTACCGATGAAGGTTTCAGATGCATAGAGAGAGTTTGTGATAATAATAATATGTGTTCGCATTCTTGTTACAATGCTCCAGAAGGTTTTATATGTACATGTCCAGCACATATGTATTTGCAGCCAAATGGATTGCGCTGTAGTATGGACCATTCATGCGAACATTGGGATACCTGTTCACAAATATGTGAAAAATCTGGAAAAGCTTACCAATGCAAATGCCATGAAGGCTACAGCTTACAATATGATATGTTTACGTGTAAAAGTGTTGCTCCTGATGAGCCATACGTGATATTTAGCAATCGTCAAGAAATTCGAGGTGTTAATCTTAAGACATCTGTAGTAAGCAATTTTTATACATCTTTGAGAAACACCATAGCACTAGATTTTTTGTATCGAAACGATTCTGTAGAGATATTTTGGACTGATGTAATGGATGATAAAATATACAGGGGTCACCTTATTGGTGAGTCTTTGAGAAAGGTTGAAGCAGTCGTTAGGTCAGGTTTGTCAACAACTGAAGGACTTGCAGTTGATTGGATCGGGCTTAATCTTTATTGGATAGATAGTAATCTAGATCAGATAGAAGTAGCCCTACTAAATGGAAGTTTTAGACGAACTCTTGTCGCAGGAGATATGGAAAGTCCTCGAGCAATTGCTCTTGATCCAAGAGAGGGACTTCTATTCTGGACTGATTGGGATGACAATTTTCCTCGAATTGAAAGGTGTTCTATGGCTGGTGAATTTCGAAGGACAATAACACAGACGAACCAAGTTATCTCCGCCTGGCCGAACGGTCTTACATTAGACTACACCCAGAAACGTGTTTATTGGGTTGATGCTAAAGCTGATGCCATATACACAACAAAATACGACGGAACCGATCATCATTTAGTTGTTCGTGACAAAGAGATTCTGTCACATCCATTTGCTATATCAGTTTTTGAAAACTATGTTTATTGGACCGATTGGCGTACGACATCAGTAATAAGAGCAAATAAATGGAATGGATCAGATATTCAAGTAATACAGAGAACATTATCTCAGCCTTTTGGGATACAAGTTCTTCATTCAAGTAGACAACCTCAAGATGAAAATCCCTGTGGTTTAAACAATGGAGGTTGTTCACATTTGTGTCTGTTAAGGTTAGTTTCTTTAATACAAACATTTATTTAATGCCTGTCTTAAATTTCGTCTTTCAGCGTTAAGAAAACTTATAAATGCGAATGTCCGCATGTAATGCGCCTCGATTCAACGGATAAGAAAACGTGTGTGCCAAATGAACAAGTGTTGTTGTTCATTATGGGAAGCGAAATTCGGGGAATAGATTTAATGCAACCAAATCATCATACTATTCCGACAATAAGACAATCACCACAGGTGAGTACTCTTCCTTCTGCCTTATAACTTTTTATTCAATTCGCATGTAATAAATATTATATGGTTTCAATTCCAGGTAATCGGACCTCAGAGAATAGACTTTACTGTGGACGATAGTCGTATTTATTGGACGGACGTTCAGCTTAATGAAGTCAAAACTGCTGGCCTGTCAAATGGTCTCATAGAGACGATACTCAATACCGACATAGTCAAACCTTACGTTAGTTAATTGCATTCATCAAACTGCAGTTTTATTTAAGTTGTTTTTAATTACAGGGCTTTGCAATTGATTGGATATCACGAAATATGATCGTTTCATCGGGAAAGCAAAAATGTCAAATATTTGCGTGCAATCTTAAAGGAGAATATTTTACTGAAATTCTTAACGATTTGAATGCTGTCGAGAGTATTGCCCTTGATCCCGCAGAGTAAAAATTTAAAAAATGTCACATGATTTAAGTGGTTTTTAATTTAAGCTAATTTTTAGGGGTAAAATCTTTTGGTCACATCAATCCCGTGAAGATAATTTGACAAAAATTGAAATGAGCAACATGGACGGATCCGATCGATATGAACTTACAGTGATGTCGCAGCTTGTTCAAAGTTTAACTTTCGATTTCGATGCTCGTCGACTGTATTTCGTTTATCAAGGGTCTGGTATTGCTTACTATGATATGAACAGCCGCAGCATAGCTTATGTCCTGCCTGCAAGTGAAGTAATGACGATCAGCAGTGTCACAGTTTACAATGACACTCTCTATTTTCCTGAAAACATCCAAAGTGTTATAATGAGTTGTGAAAAGAACTTGTGTACCAACTATTCAATTTTGAGGAAAAATACTAGTAAGTGAAAGTTATCGGATCACTTATTTGGTTGTTTATTAAATTTTTAATTCAGAAAGCATTCAAGCAATGAAGATGTTCTACAATGAAGCCCAGAAAGGAACGAATTCTTGTGCAGGTGAAAGACGTGGTGGATGTAAACATCTCTGTCTGTCGAAAAGCAGTAATGAGCATACATGCAAGTGTGCTATTGGATTTAATGAGGATCCAAATGATCCCACCAACTGTATAGGAATACCAGAGTTCTTATTTTTCTCCAATCACGAACTTAAAGGAATTGAACTACTTAGTCAACGAAACGACGAACACACTTTGGAGACAAAACGGGTAAGTAAAAAAAAACAAATAATTCTGAATCTTTAAATAAAATGAAGTAATTTTAAAGGCACTTGGTTCTATACCGCGCATCAGTCTTGCAACGTTCATTGATTATTATGCATCCGAAGATTACCTTTACTGGGCTGACAGTGAAAAGGGTATTATTTCCCGAATAAAACGTGATGGTACCCAGCGCGAAGTGATTTTAGAACAAGTGGAACAAAACGGCGATCAAAGTAATCAAGACTGGTTGGGTGGGTTTGCCATCGACTGGGTTGCTGGGAATATCTACTGGAGTGACACCAAGCGTAACATAATTGAAGTAGCTCGTTTAAATGGATCTTCGAGATATGTTGTCATATCAAACGTTGAAAATCCATCGAGTTTGGCTGTGGATCCAATACAAGGGTTTTTGTTTTATGTTGGTGAGGGCATGATAGGGCGAACAGGTCTCGACGGCAGCCAACCATTCATTCTCGTTAACCAGACTAAAACCGTTAACAATTTGGTTCTAGATATTGATGCAACCAAAGTTTATTGGTGTGAATCGGGCAATGATGTCATAATGAAGGTTGATTATGATGGAAATTTGAAAACCCAACTACTGAATCACAGTTTGAATAATCCAGTTGCTTTGGGACTGATTGACGACTTTTTGTATTGGGCTGATAATAACCACAACAAGGGAACGATCAAAAGAGCATCTCTACAGAATCTCTCCGATTTTACGGAAGTCTATAAATCCGAGGGAAATACTCTTAAAGATTTGAAAATCTTCTCACAGAGGGTTCAGAAGGGAACAAATCTCTGTGCCAATGACAACGGTGGCTGTCAGGAATTATGTCTTTTCAATGGCACAAACGCCATTTGTGCTTGTTCGCATAGTAGAGTAGCTGCCGACGGTCTGAATTGCGAGCCATATGACAAATTTTTACTCTTCTCATATCGCAGTTCTATAGAAAGCATTCATATGACTGAACATCTCAACAAAAATGGACCAGTTGAAAAAATTATGAATGCAACATACATGCGAAATGTCATAGCACTTTCCTATGACTATGACAACAACAAAATATTTTACTCCGATGTCCATATGAGTACTATAAATTCAGTGAATTTTAACGGCACACAAAATTCAGTTTTGGTTAATCGTCAGGGTAGAGTTGAGGGCTTAACGTTTGACATTGTCAATCGACATCTATTTTGGACATCAAATAATGATGCAACTATACGAAGTTTGGATCTTTCAGAAGCAAACGAAAATCCTGATAGTAATAGCCAACTTGTAAAGACAATTTTGAAACTTATGTCTCATGATAAACCACGTGGTATCGCGGTAGAACCTTGCATGGGTATGATTTACTGGACGAATTGGAATGAACAAACACCATCGGTTCAAAGAGCTTATGTAACTGGATTTGGAGTTGAATCGATTATAAAAAGTGATATTTTGATGCCAAATGCTCTGACTTTGGATTTCGAGGAACAAAAATTGTATTGGGCTGATGCTAGACTTGACAAAATAGAACGAGCTGACTATGATGGGTCACATCGAGTTGTGCTGGCCCATTCGACGCCCAAACATGCATTTTCAATGACAGTATATGGTGATCTCTTATTTTGGACCGATTGGGTATTGCATGCAGTTGTTCGAGCTAATAAATACTCTGGATCGGATGTTGTATTCCTACGTGAAGATATAACCCGACCAATGGGTATTATTGCAGTGCAGAACACAACAATGAACTGTGACTCGAATCAATGTAAAATTTTGAATGGTGGCTGTGAGGACGTGTGTATTTTGCGAAAAAATGGCACTGCAAGTTGTCAATGTACTCGTGGTGTGTTAGCTTCTGATGGAAGGCGATGTATTCAAGTCGTGAACAATGCATGCTCAGATGAACAATTTACTTGTAAATCCGGCGAGTGCATTCCGTTTGAATTGACTTGCGATAACGTACCACACTGTCTTGACGGATCGGATGAGGTCCGCAGCTATTGTATTATTCGAGAATGTCCAACTGACTTCTTTATGTGTCAAAATCACCGTTGCATTCCCCATAATCAAACGTGTGATAGTGAACAACAGTGTGGTGATGGATCGGACGAATCTGAATTGCTGTGTAGATGCGAAGCTGACCACTTCCACTGCGACAGTGGTGAGTGTATATCAATGCAATACCGCTGTGACAGACTAAGGGATTGCAAAGATTCTAGTGATGAAAAGCATTGTCCGCCACATGAATGTTTACAAGGTGATATAAATTTTACCCATTGTGCTGACTCGACGGCTTGCTATATGCCTCAGTGGCGTTGTGACGGTGAACGAGATTGTCCAGATGGTAGTGATGAAGTAGATTGTGATAACATAACCAGGTTAGGATGTGCATCGCGTCAATTCCAATGTTCGAATGGACACTGCATAAATGAAAAATGGCGATGTGACAACGAAAATGACTGCAATGATGGAAATCCGAGCTCAGATGAGTTAAACTGTCCAGTGCAATGTAAGGTGACGCAGTTTCAATGTGATGATGGATGCATTCCAAGTAGCTGGCAATGCGACAATAAGACTGATTGCGCTGATGGCTCAGATGAAGGCCCGCAGTGTCCTCATCGAGAATGTCCACCAACCAAATTTCGATGTACTCAATCGGGAAGATGTATATCTCAAAGATGGGTATGTGATGGTGAACCTGATTGCCCAGCACCAGGTCTAGAAGATGAAGGAGAGCACTGTGGGCTGATATCCGTCCTGCATATAAATGCTTGTCCTCCACCAATGTTCCTTTGTTCTAATGGTCAATGTCTGGAGAGGCAGTATGTTTGTGATGGAGATAATGATTGCCCTGGTGGTGAAGATGAGTATGAAGGCTGTCCCCATAGTACTTGGGATGCATCGCCTTGCGGCCCCGATGAATTTTCCTGTGCCTCGAACGCCTTGTGTATTCCGAAAAATTTAACTTGTGACTCAAAACCGGACTGCGATGATATGTCGGATGAAGACATAACTTTATGTGCTAATTCCAGCCGTCTTTGTAATGGCCCTGAGCAGTTCAGATGTAAAAATGGAGCTTGTGTGAGTACGACCGCTCTATGCGATGGCGCAAACGATTGCATGGATTTCAGTGACGAAGAACATTGTGGAATCAATGAATGTAAGGTTCATGACATCTGTGAACATGATTGTGTCGATATGCCGATTGGTTATATGTGTAAATGTCGAGCAGGCTATAAAGTTCATCATTTAAATCACCATTTATGTGATGATGTAGATGAATGTTCAGAACAGAGGCCATGTAGTCAAATGTGTGTTAACACTTATGGTTCATATAAATGCCTTTGTAGTCAAGGCTACGAGCTCAAAGATCAACATACTTGCAAGGCAACGAGTAATGAGACGATGAAGCTTATATTCTCCAACAGATATTACATAAGACAAGCCGATGCGAATGGGAATGCAACGATTTTGGTCCATCAGCTATCAAATGCAGTAGCTTTAGATTTTGATTGGGAAACAAAGTGTCTTTTTTGGTCAGACGTTACATCTACTGTTGGAATGATCAAAAGATATTGTCCAGTAGAGAATAAAACAACTACTCTACATCAGGCAATGCTAAAAAATCCCGATGGTTTGGCTGTCGATTGGATAGGAAAGAATCTCTATTGGTGTGATAAAGGTTTGGACACTATCGAAGTGTCTCAATTGGACGGCAAATACCGCCGAGTTCTGATTAATAAGAATCTGAGTGAGCCTCGGGCCATAGCATTGGATCCTTTCAATAGAAATATATTCTGGTCGGATTGGGGAGACATCCCGCACATTGGAAAAGCTGGCATGGATGGATCTAGTAGCCGTGTAATAATCCACGATAATTTAGGCTGGCCGAATGCATTGACAATCAGTTTTGAAACAAATGAGCTCTTTTGGGGTGATGCGCGAGAAGATTTCATCGCAGTAAGTGATTTGGAGGGTAAAAATCAAAGGCTTCTTTTAAGCAGAAGTATAAATCCTTTGCTCAAACTGCATCACATATTTGCAATAGCTGTGTGGGAAGATAAGATATATTGGTCTGATTGGGAAACAAAATCAATTGAGTATTGTAATAAATATGATGGTAGAAATTGTTCAACATTAATCACAACTATTCATCGCCCAATGGACTTGAGAGTTTACCATCCATACCGCCAAATGGCCCCTAAATCTGGTAATCCTTGTGAATCGGCCGGTTGCTCAACCCTTTGTTTGCTGTCTCCAGTCTTTCCCTATTACAAGTGTGCTTGTCCGAACAATTTTATTCTTGGTGAAGATGAAAAGTCGTGCAAAGCAAATTGTACAGCTGCTCATTTTCAATGTGTTAATACCTTCAAGTGTATTCCGTTCTATTGGAAATGTGATACCCAAGATGATTGTGGCGATGGTAGTGACGAACCCGAATCCTGTCCTGTTTTCCACTGTGAACCCGGGCAGTATCAATGTTTTAACAATAAATGCATACATCCTTCAGCAATTTGTGATGGTCAAAACCAATGTGGTGACGGTTCAGATGAAAGAAACTGCGACAAGTTTACTTGCTTTGAAAACCATATAAAGTGCGAGCAATTTGGTAATAGCTCTGCATTTTGTATTGATCAAGTAAAAAAATGTGATGGGGTTCGAGATTGTCCGGGTGGTGAAGATGAGGCTGGCTGTACAGCATTAGTTTGCAAAAAGGATCAATTCCAATGCGGCAATAACCGCTGCATGCCGTATGTTTGGGTATGCGATGGTGATATGGATTGTCCAGATAAATCGGACGAACTTAATTGCGACCAAAGTTCGTGTTCATCGAATCATTTTGCGTAAGTTCCTTGAATTTTGAATAATTTATTGAAATTTACTTATTTGAATAAAAAATATAGTTGCCCTTCGGGGCGTTGCATTCCAATGACGTGGCGTTGTGATGGCGAAGACGATTGTCCAAACGGTGAAGACGAACCTCCTACCTGTCATTCATCAAAGGAAACTTGCGATCCAACATACTTTAAGTAAGAACCTTTGAACAACTAATAAAAATCTTTGCTAACATTAAAAAAAATCTAGGTGCAATAATTCTAAGTGTATACCCGGAAGATGGCGTTGTGATTATGAAAATGATTGTGGAGATGGAAGCGATGAACTGAATTGTGAGATGAGAAATTGTTCTGAGAGTGAATTTAGGTAAGTTGTTTTTTTGTTATTCACTTTTCCAAAAAAAAAATTACATTTGGCCAGAACCCGGATCTTTAAAGTTCCATTTATTGCGTGGGCTTGGGACGCAGCTGAACATTCTATAAAATCATTACTGCCATTAACAAGTGTTGGCAAATAATTAAAACAATCAGAAAAACATTAGTTTCCGAAATTTTTGCATGTCGGGGATGCACCAATGAAACAAATATTCATTAATCATTCGATTTATTTATTCTTCTTGAAGAGCATAATGTCAATTTAAATTCTTAAGGGTTCATTTAACGATTTATTGATTGCTATAAATAGTAACTGCAATCTTTCAACGCTTTAGTGTCAAAATGAATATTCAGCTCATCTTGACTGTCACAGCAGTGCTGTTACTTTTATCATTTTGTGCTGGAAGCCCAGTTCCTACGTTTGGATATGGTCGCGGTGGTGGTGGTGGATACTATACACCAGTTTATGTTACACCACTCCGTCCTCGACCGCCACCGCCTCCTCCACCGCCGCCACCAAGGCAAATATATGCCGTTGCTGTGCCATTCGTTGTTCCAAATTACGGAGGTTTTGACAATGGTTATGGATATCGCGGACACGGACACGGACACGGATACAGGAATAGAGGATACGGATATTTTTAAATAATCATATTAAATTGCTTGCTAAAGCCTTATTTACCGTAATAAAGTAATTAATGTTTGCAAATAACATTTGGTTAATTTTTCTTCATCATAAATATCGTCGTCAGCCTTGTCGTTGACGTTTATACTTTCATCAAAGGAAGACCGGGATGCGGTCCGGCCGCCTTCAACAAGCTCTTCCATCTATCCCAATCGTTGGCCGACGGTATCCAATTTCGCACTCAAAGCTTTGGAAATACTGGTCTACACCCTTCCAGGGCAAACTTAATCTGCCGCTCTGTCCCCAGACCAGTGCACACATGCGAGAGATTAACCTTATAAGTTCCCCGCATTATCTGCCTTTTCCATATTATGTCTCTTCACTTCTTACCTTACCTTCTTACTTTTCGTGGATAGAAATTGGTAGGGTCTGGTTTAATCATATTGAATTTCACCAAGAGTGTATCTCAGAGTTAGTAACCGACTTATGAAATGTAAGGTTTCTCTTCAACGCTGGAAATGGATGCCCGCGCAATCTGAGTGCCCAATGCCCTTAATACTCGTAGGTCCGGAGTTTTATAGACAATTGATAATGCAGTAGATTTCAATATGCATTGAAAACCTTAAAATCAGGAGGCACTAATCAACAGATTCTTATTATTTTCTGTTTTCTAGATGCGGTACTGGAAAATGCATAAAACACGATCAGCGTTGTGATGGAGAGATTCATTGTGACGATAGCAGTGACGAAATTAACTGTAATATTACCTGCAAAGAAAACCAGTTTAAATGTGCAGCATATAATACGTGCATCAACAAGTAATTACATACAATCACAACAACACTTACTAAAACACAATTTATAATTTAGAAATTACCAATGTGACGGCGATGATGATTGTCCCGATGGATCGGATGAAGTTAACTGTACCTGTCCTCCTGAACACTTTAACTGCGCCAATGGAAAATGTATTATGAGCCGTTGGAAATGTGATGGATGGGACGATTGCACCGATGGGTCTGATGAAAGTTTAGATACTTGTGCAGAAACACCATGCCATGTGAATGCGTTTAAGTAAGTTTTATTGCATGTGCGTTGAACTGCAAATAATAATTGTATGGACATTTTCGTCTTTAGGTGCAAAAATAAAAAATGTATAAGAAAATCAGCACTATGCGATGGTGTTAGTGATTGTGGTGACCGTGAAGACGAAGCGCCTGAAGTTTGTGCTGCATTGCCAAAATGTAGACATGACCAGTTTCAATGTCAGAACGATCAGTGTATTTCGAAGAATTTCCGGTGTGATGGTTTGTAAACTAACTTTTATTTTATGTAGCGTCATGTTTATGTGGAATCTTATAATTAAGGCCAATACAACTGCATCGACGGATCGGACGAGATGAATTGTCAGCCACCTGTGTGTGGTTTTGGAACCTGCTCTCAAATTTGCATCGAAAAGAAGGCTGGCCACTTCAATTGTAAATGCAACGATGGCTATTCCAAAGGTCCAAAGAAAAACGATACGTGTAAAGCGTCCAGCCCAGATCAGATCCTCCTATTGGCTTCTGAACAGGAATTCCGTTTCATTTTGCCTGAAAAACAAGAAGGCACAATCGTCGTTGGATTTTTCCAAACCAAAAGTTTAAAAATTGATGTTTTCGACATACTCATCCGACCCAAGGATACTCTACTCTTTTGGATAGATTCACATCATGGAAAGGTCCATACTATGAAAATCGCTATACCATCTAGTGACATCAAACACGAATCGGCTCGAGTTAAGCGTGACCTTAAAGAACTTACAGCCTTTGATGTGAGTATGAGCTTCCTTCTACGAATTTAATTATAGTAAAGTTTTAATATTTAATTGCTTAAACTCTTAGATTCCCTCGTTAAATGATCCAAAGTCTCTGGCTGTCGATTGGGTGACTCATATGGTTTATATTATTGATTCTCGTCTCAACGAAATAATAGCCACAGATATTGATGGAAAGAAGTTCATTCCATTGGTTTCCACAGGAATGAACCCAACCGACATTGTTCTAGAGCCCGAATCACGCGTTATGATTTGGTCAACATTAGAAAATGGAATCCTAATTGCATCACTTGATGGTACCAACAAAAAGAGTCTTGTTGAAATTGATGTAGGCTGGCCGATAAGTTTGTCTATAGACTACCCAACTGGTAGACTTTATTGGGCTGATTATCGCAAGGGAACAATTGAGACATGCCGGCTCAATGGAAAAGATAGAAATGTCGTACGAAGATTTTCAAATAAGGAAAAGCCTCAAAAGATAGATGTTTTCGAAGATTATTTGTACATTAAATTGTACGATCAAAGTATCATAAAAATGAACAAATTTGGCAATGATAATGGCACGTATTTGCTCAAAGGTTATCGTTCATCGGACATTGGAATATTGCACCCCTTAAAACAAAACAAAAATAGTAGGTTTTAATTTTGTTTTATTTGATGGTTTAATTGAATGGTTATTGTTCTAGTTACCAACCCATGTGCTAAGGAACCATGTAAAGTCAAACGAGCTCTGTGTGTTTTATCTTCAGAGAGTAACACGGGGTACTCTTGCCTCTGCCCCAGCGGACTGATCATGGTGGTAAGGTTTACTTTGCATTAATTAATTTGCTGAGTCAATTCTAATGTTTTTTTCTATTCAGAACGATGAATGCAAGTCACATATTGAAGTTCCAGATTATTGTCCATTGAAATGTAATCTTGGCACATGCAAAGTTATTGACCATGTTCCAAAATGCATCTGTCAACCGCAGTTTGAAGGAGATTTATGTGAACATTATCGTTGTTCTAGATATTGCATGAACGGGGGTTTGTGTACAGTAGCAGCATTTTTACCAAGTTCAGTGGAACCACCACCATTGAAGTGTCTTTGCCCTCCTGGATGGACAGGAGCTAAATGTGAGACTTCTGTTCCGGAATGTCAAAGCCGCTGCCATAATGGCGGTTCATGTTTGATAACTGAAGAGGGAATGAAATGTACGTGTCCTGATATGTTTGTTGGTGAAAAATGTGAACACTGTGCCAATTTAACGTGCGAGAACAGGGGAATTTGTCGTGAAACAGTAACAGGCACTTCGCAGTGTGACTGCCCGGATGGGTAAAGAACTTCTTTGTATTTAAATAAGAATGTTACAAAAAATTTAATTTCAGTTTTACGGGCAAACGATGTGAAACAAATGTTTGCGATGGTTTCTGCAAAAATAACGGTTCTTGTACTATTGGCAACAAAGGAGGTCCTCAGTGTGAATGCGCATTCGGATATTACGGAGAGCAATGCGAATCTCACTCGTGTAACGATTATTGTTTAAACAGTGGAACGTGTACGGATCGTGGACAACAGCTTCTTTGTGCTTGTACCGAACGTTACGGTGGGGAACGATGCGAGACAGACTTATGCCATACTGCGAATCCACCAAGATGTAAGGCTGTTGTTTTTGTGTATATCCACACAATAATAATTGTTTTGTTGATTGTATTTGATTAGTTTGTGATCAATCGCTGGTTCCGTCATCGTCGCCATGCAGTGGAATAATTTGTCAAAACGATGGAGTCTGCCATGTCGTCAAAGGAATTGCTATGTGCAATTGCACATCACAATATTATGGAAATCTCTGTGAAGTAAATCTTTATTTCTTTACAAATTATAAACCGTAATTGCAAAAGTATTTTTTGTTTCTTATTACAGAAAATTATTCGTTATGAAAATCCTTGCTTAGGTTATTGTCGGAACAATGGAATTTGTAATTTAGACGCGTATACAGTGCCATATTGTACGTGCATTGGTGAATGGGAGGGAATTCGCTGTGATCAACCCCCACGATGTGTAAACTATTGTGGAGTTTGCACAAAAGGCAGCTTTATAAATGAATGCTTGTGAGTAGATTTGAAAATATTTTCTTGATTCATGTTAAAGTTATGTTTTAAGTTGAACACTAGAACTTACTGCCAGTTAAGATGTTAAGATAGCCGACAAGATACATAATCATCCTAACCGTTCTTTGTTTGCTAAATTTTTCCAAGGCCTTCGACAGTGTTGATCATAATGTTCTCTGTGGAGAGCTTCGTTGGTATTTTGGTAAGGTCGGTATTGATCTAAGTGTGATGGTAACAACATCAACCGTCAGCCCCTTAACCTATGGTCGGTAGAACTAATAAAACATTATCTGGCTGACCGCCACCAAAGAGTTGTTGTGGATTCCAGATCCCTTACAGCTTTTAGTACCGCAAGGCTCAATTTTGGGGCCAATCCTATTTTGCATGTTCATTAATGACCTCACCGACAGCTGTTGAAGTGTTAATGTTCATCTCTATGCTGACGATGTCCAATTATACCTCTCCCGTCCAACAGGTCTTATTGAAGATTTGTTTGCTAGAGTCAATGAGGATCTAGTTCACATCTGCAAATGGGCACAGAGAAATGGACTTACACTCAATGCAACCAAATCGAAGCTGATCCTTATCCCTAAAAGGCCCTACAACATAGATGAGTGTCCACCAATCACTCTTAACAACATTCAACTCCAATTTAGTGATGTAGTTACCAATCTTGGTTACAAACTTAACCGATCCCTGACTGCGACAGATCATATTAACTTCGTTATTGAACGCATCTACGCTGGTCTTCGCAAGCTCTGGATGTCATCATCTTTCACACCTGTTCCTACTAAACTTAGGCTTGTAAAAACACTATTTGTCCCTATAATTGACTATTCCACAGTTGTGTACTGCAAACTTGACTCTCGTTGTCATCATAAGCTACTCGTTGCGTTCAATGCTTTAATAAGATATGTTTATGGGGTGTCTGGTACGTTTCTCATTATGATGAAAAGGTACTTGGTTGCACTTTCCAGCAGTTTCTAGACATGAGGTCTTGTATATTTATGCACAAAGTCATTAATAACAAACAACCGCAGTATCTATATGAAAAAATTTCAATTTCCCCAATCATCTAGCACCCTTAATCTAATAACTCCTACTTTTGAATACCTGAACTCTACGCGTGTGGAACTCTTTGCCCACTGTAATTAAGGCAATATAAGGGGCTCTTGTAGTGTCCGTAGCTTAGTGGTTAGGTGCGTTGGCTGCTAAGCAGAACGTGCGTCGTGGGTTCGAGTCCAACTCGTGCCCATAGTTTTTATTTCGTCTTTCACGGACACTGCCTCTTGCGAAGAACTGACAAAACTTCCAGGAGTATGATATGTCATGAAAAAGTGCTTCTCAACTTTGCCGTTCGGAATCGGCGTTAAATTGTAGGTCCCTCAATTCTTAACACGCACCTAGAGAATTGTTGATGAGAGTAAGCCACTTAGGCCTTGGCTCTTCAAGAGCTGTCGCGCCACTCCATTTCGATATTGATTTGTTTTGTTTTGTCTTGTTTTATCTTACATTTCTTTGCTGTCTTTTTTTTATCATCCTATTATCGCTATTAATTAATTTTTATTTAATCTTAATAAGTTAAGTTTTTTATTATTTTTACACACTATACTATAAAAGACATCAGTCTTATTTGTACAACCAATAAAAATGAATTGAATTGAATTGTTCTTTTTGTTTAAGATGTGCGGATGATACTATTGCTGCGTGTTTATCAAACAGCCCTGATGCACTTGGAGCTGCTGAAGATGACTCCACGCGTGTTTTAACAATACTGAGCGTTTTACTTGCAACCGTTATTTTATTGGTTTCCTTATTCGCTGGTGCCATATTCTTTTTGAAGTGAGTTGAAAGATGTTAACAAAATTTAAATTATATAAAAATCTATATTTGTGTTTAATTCTAGAAAAAGAAAAATTAGTCAACCGTTCTCCCATGCGAGACTCACGGATAATGTAGAAATAACTAACCCAATGTACAGAGGGGATATTGATGAAGCACCAGTTTTCGTAAACGAAGATAATAAGGTATGTAGATGCGTATACCTTTTTTTTGTTTTTGCTTATTGGAGCCTATCCTTAATTTCAAATCTTCTTTTTATATTCTCGCACGAAAAGGGAAACTTTGCAAATCCAGTTTACGAGTCAATGTACGCAGGCGCCATTGCCGAACCCTCAGTGTCGGAAAGCGTGAGTACAGCACCTGATGAAAGGAAAGGTCTACTCCAACATTCACACGATAACACCAATGCACCGGACATTCTCTGATTATTGGCCGATGTTTAGTACACTCTAGTAGTAAGCAACGCAATCCTGGTCAAAAAATAAACATCACTTTTTCTACCGAATCCTTCACGAAAACGAACAAAATCGAATTTAGTCTATTTTATATTTTTAAGTAATTTCTCTTCATAAGGATACAATTTCACACTTGAATTCGCATAAGTTAAAAAAGAATAGAAAACATAAATTTGTGTAAATAGAATTTTGTACTGCAGTACCGAAAATAAGTCTTTTTATATTTAAATGTAAGCAAGCACTGTAAATTAAGGTTTTAAATTTTTAATGCCAACAAGTAAAAAGCTGATTGCTGTGTATGTAAGCTCAAATATTTTTATTTGATTTAGTTTACCTTTTGGTTGTTTTTTATATTATTTTTTTTTTTTTAGAACAAATTGAGATTTTATTTATAATGCAAAAATTTTATAAGACCATTGGTGGTGCATCGTTTCCCTAAAAAGAGCTGTTTTCATGTTTAGTTAAATATTTTTGTTTAATATTTTATGGCAAGAAGAAAATAAAATTTATATAATTTTTACTGACGCCAATAAACATTTTTAGTAAAACGAATAGTATAAGAAAGTCGCACAATCAAATTAAATTATAAACATTCAACACAACTGATGAACTGAAAATAATTACACATTTTGTAACGCAAAGTTTTGTTTTATTTTTTATTTCCGGATTTGACAAGGTTCTGTTGTAATTTTTGTGCAAAATTTGACAACACTCTGGACGTTTTATTTATTAATTGTGTGTGTTTCGTGACAAACGCATTTTGTGGAATCTCGCAGCATGCATCCGAAAATATGCTTTCTGTGAGATAACAATAAGCTAGAAAAAAAAAAACAAACAAAAAATATGTCTGTAGTTTTGGTTTCCAGTGACTGGTAGAGGGCAACAAGACCTTTTGTTTGATGTATCATTATGATTTTGTCAAGGGGTTAGCCCATGATATTCTTCGAAAATCATGAAGAAATCGATTTTACTAAATTCGACATATTTCTTAGTTCTCATTAGCCTGAGCTAACTACTAAAAGCCGAACTCAATTCCGAGCTCTGGTTGCCGAGATATTTGCAACGGAAGATATTCTTGCTAAAGACAAAAAACATTCACTATTGTTTTCGTTATCGAAGCCCAAATTTGAACAGGGCTTTAACTTCTCGTGAACTTGACGCTCTGTCTGACTCCATTCAAAGAATTGTATCTCTGTATCCTCACACTGAAATCGTTATTACGGGCGATTTCAATGCACACAATTCTTCGTGGCTTCTCCATTCGGCCCAGACAACACCCGAAGGAATGTGTGCTGAGATATTTGCTGAGTTTAACGATCTAACTCAGCTTGTCACCGAGCCCACTTGAATATCGGACATTAATGGCCAAGCGGAAAACACTTGACTTGTTTCTTACGTATCAGTGTATTATCGCCTCTAGGCAGATCAGACCTTAGTATTATGTCTGCAAATTTCTCGTGTCAAACTAATCCAGTTAAAGAAAGAGCTCCGAAGAGAACCGTGTGGCAATACGAGAAAGCCAACTGGGACGATCTCAATCTTTAACTGGTCACTATGCTTCCTTGATAGTGACGTATACTCCAGCGGCGATATGAATACTAAATATGATTATTTTGGGAATGAAAACTTTTATCCCGTATAGGGTTAAAAGTATCAAACCCAAGGAAAAGTCATGGTTTGATTCAAGCTGTAAAGAGGTTATCAGGGAAAAAGAAGTAAAGTTCCGGTATTTTAGAGCCAACCCAACTGAGGAAAACCGGAAGCCAGGAAGGCCTGCAATGCCCATATTCGTCGGACAAAATTTTTACATGACCAAAAATTAAGGCAAAAAACTACTGCAATGTCCTTGTTAAAAATATGTGGAATTCTTCCTCTTCCTCGGTCCCTACGCTCGTTGACAATGACACTGCAGTTGTTAGCTCGCTCGCGAAAGGTAACCTTTTTGCTAGGCAGTTCGCCGCCAACTCTTCGCTGCCAGAGAGTGTCATCACTCCTCCAATTCTTGAGCGTGTCAATGATTCCATGGGACAAATCTTCTTCCGCACTCGTGCTGTGGCGAGAGTCTTAAGGGATCTCAACATGCATAAATCCGCTGGTCCGGATGGTATCCCCGCTATTGTTCTGAAGAGGTGTTCTTCCACGCTGGCAAAACCCTTGCGTAAGCTTTTCCATCTATCCTATTCTTCTGTGCTCGTTCCGAGCAGTAGGAAAACAGCATTTGTCTAGCCTATTCCAAAACAGGCGAATCCTCATTCCCTCCAATTATCGTCCGATTGCACATACGTCCCTTCTTTCTAAGGCCGTGGAAACGCTGATAAACTATCAGCTCAAGAAATATCTCGAAGACCGAAAGCTTCTCAATGACCGGCAGTACGGCTTTCGCAGCAACAGGTTCACTGATGATTTGATGGTTTATCTCACCGAACAGTGGAATAAATCTTTACATCGTTTTGCAGAAAGTAAGATTGTTGCACTTGATATTTCAAAGGCATTTGATAAAGTTTGGCATCTTGCCCTTTTATCGAAAATGCGTGCCTTCGGTATAGAGATTAATCTCTTCAGTTTAATACAAGTTGTATTGGAAGGTTTCAAGTCTGAAACCCACAATATAAATGCTGGTGTCCCCCATGGCTCCGACCCTCTTTCTCATTTTCATAAATGATTTCTTGTCTGTAACTTCTAATCCAATTCATTGTTTCGCTGACGATAGTACCCTTAGCTTCTCATATTCGTTTCAAGACTCACATCCCTCCTCTTCGGATGTGGAACTGCAACGTCAAAATATGATAACCTCATTAAACTCTGACTTAAACAGCATTGTACAATGGGGAATTAAAAACCGTATAGAGTTTAATGCTTCAAAAACTCAATGCTGTCTGGTATCGTTGAAGCGAGATATACCTCCCTTGCCACTGTCCCTGAATGGTATGAGACCGAACATCTCGAGATTCTCGGTATTTGCATCACTGACCACCTCTTGTGGACCGAGCACATACGCGATGTCGCCAAAAATGCTGCAAGATGTGTGGGTTTCTTAAGACGGTGCAAGACGGGGAGAAATCCCGTCTGATCTGGCTATTATCTGTAAAACCTATATCCGTCCAAAGCTTGAGTACAACTCCCATCTTTGGGCTGGTGCTCCAGCTACATACTTAAGCCTCTTGGATGGTATTCAAAAAATTGCTGTAAGAATGATTTCTGACATCACTAATTCATTTCATTGGAACACCGTCGTAACGTTTCGTGTCTCTCCTTGTTTTATTGTTACTTCTACGGTAAGTGCTCTAGTGAAATAGCCAGTTGCATTCCTCCCCTTAAACAATTCAACCGTTATACTTGCGCTTCCAGGAATGCCCATCAGTTAACCAACCCTCGAGCCCAACTTCGGTCGTACGCTCAAGTATAGAGAATCGTTCTTTAGCCGTACAACGCGAATGTGGATCTCTCTTCCACACTCTGTCTTTCCCAATCATTGCAGTGTTCAGGAATTTAAGACCAATGTACTCCGGCACCTCCTCTCCAACCCCTTCCCTCTTTCCAAATGCACTCACTGTGTCTATGGCATAATAAGGGTATAAAAACTCCTTCAGTGTGTGCTTATTATAAAAAAAGAACAAATTAAAATAGTTCTTTGATCATAACTCGGGAACCACTTAACCAGATCTTGAATGTAGTTATGGTCTTCATTGACTGATAGAGGGCAAAGTAATAATGAGTAATATCGATTTGAAATTGCTGGAAAATGTTTGCGAATTATTAACGTTCTAAAGAATATCTCTCGGTGACTCCGAAAAAGCAAGAACTCTGGAACAGAAAATCTAAGGAAAAAATGAAGTTTTTGATCTGTTTTGATTTTTTTGAATTTTCCGACAGTTTTGGGCACGAGTTGGTACATACATTTTTCGTAAACTGTGGAAATTGAAAATACAAACGAGTTTAAAAGTTTGTTCAATAAGAAAAAGTGTAGGTTAGAACAGTACAGAAAAGTGTAGGTTAGAACAGATCAGCACAGAAATGTCAGACAAGTTAGAACAGTCATCGAAACGTCATATGTGTAAACTAAAATCAGAAAAAAAACTTCCTGCATTATTTTCTTCAACACATGCTTGAAAATGTAATCTATTTAAGGAATTAGATTTTTAAAAAATCAAACAAATAAATACTTACTATTTTAGAAGCAAAACCAAAGAATATTTCATTATTGCCTTAAGTGAATTAATTCACTTAACCTCAAAACACAAAACAATAACAAAGACAAAAAAACTATGCTTTGACAGTTGTCATGATCCTGTTCTAGGTTACTCTTCCTCAAAAGCAAGTACAGAAAATCCTGTTCTTTTTACGCTAACCTATACGCTAATCTGTTCTAGAAAAAGTCATTGAACAGCAAACTAGACTGTTCTAGAACACTCTAGCACAGAAAAAGTGTCATTGAACAGGAAAATGTTGTACTTTTCTGTCCAATACAGTCCAGCACAGGCTCATTGAACAGACTTTAAATCTTAAGCTTTTTGTTATACTTCTTCTGTAGTTAGAAAAATTCGAGCTGTCATGTCTAATTTGTAATTACATACACACATGAATGCTTGATTTAACGGATGATGTGGATCGAATTAGGTGTTGGATATCGGATTTAAGATATACATTTACTTGATCAATAAAACGAACAATAAAAAGTAATATTTACTTCAGACATTGCATAATGTAATAGATAGAAAAGATCCTTTTGTTTATCGGCGTCCGGCAAGTTTTATCGTGCTACCATAGGGAACATATTTATGGACTTCCTTTTTCGCTATAGTTATGTAGGTAGGTAAATTTATTTTAATATTCACACGCGATACTACCTATGTCCCTCTTCTTCATTTGTTTGGAAAAGTTATAAATTGTAAGAAATACACATTCGTCTCGAGTGTGAAACAAGAATTTCTTACGTCCCATTTTTGTTATGCTCTAGGTACTGGGTAGTCGGCAATAAGGTTGGGGGAACTTTGATTAGCGACAGATGTGCGCAGTTATGCGATCTTGTTACAAGGGGACAATGAACGACTGAATGATCAACGCACGTCATACTCGATTCAATCACCCTTCCGGAAATTTTCTTAAGGGTCGAAGAAGGTTAAGAAAAATAAAAAGAAATCGGAAGAAAAATTGAAATAGGTACGTGGCTATCGCTGTTCCTGAAATTCATTATACCTACATAATTTCTTGAAAGGGAAAGAAATGAAATCATTAACGTCTTCAATGTTGTACAAACCCTGAATAAAGGTATGCGGACCCTCAAAACAAAAAAAATAAACATTAAAGAGACATGAACAGTTTTTCAGACTTCTTTTTTTCAACTTTTTTCTACGTCTCGGGCTAAGTATTCAAATTTTGAAAGTTAAGTCTTACAACGAGATTTGTTTGGCATATAAAAAACGCAGTGATGACACAGGGGGATATGTGTGTATGTGTGTATGTAATTCTAGGAATGTATATCAGTATGTAATTAAGGCCAGCTTCGGTCGTATTGTAAGTAGATAGATTGAATAGATTCTATTTAAGCCGCAATATGTTCATAAGGCTTTGTCTTCTCCGTTCATTGCAATATTAAGCAATTCAAGATGAAAACTGGTTACTCCTTTCATTATATATGTTCGCATTGTTTCTTGGCATAAAAAAGATAGGAATCAAACCCTCTTTATTGTGTAATCTTACTTACTTATGGTGGCGCTACAGTCCAGGTCGGACCAGGGCCTCACCCAACAAACTTCTCCAGCCAGCTCGGTCCCTGGCTAGCTGTCTCCAGTTTCGCACGCCAAGTTGGTTCAGGTCCTCTACCACCTGTGTGCTCCACCGGAGTCGCGGTCTTCCTCTTCTGCGACGTCCTTCCAGGTTGGATTCGAAGACTCTACGAGCCGGAGCATTATTTTCCATTCGCTCAACATGACCCAACCATCTATGTTGTTGGACCTTTACTTTTCTTGGCTAGGTCAGTGTCGCTGGACAGCTCGTACGGTTCTTGTTTGCATATGGAGAATGGAGACGAAGATTTAAATCTTCGTCTCCATTCTCCATTAATGCAGACAGGACCAAAAATCACTCGAAGAATTTTTCTCTCAAAGCAGCCCAAAGCGTTTTCATCAGATGTTGTCATGGTCCATGGTGCAGAGCCATACATGAGGACCGGGATGATGAGGGTTTTGTAGAGTGTCACTTTAGTTGCTCGGGACAGGACTTTACTACTCAATTGCCTTCTAAGTCCAAAGAAGCAGCAGGTCTTGCTTTCGTTAACCGCTAGACCCATCTTCCTGGTCTCCGTCTCAAGGCTCACAAACGCTCCACTGACATCACGCTGTGTTCTTCCAATTATGTCAATGTCGTCTGCGTAGTGCGTGTCCTAGTAGCTGGACGGACTTTTGAAAGATTGTTTCTCTGATGTTGACATTGGAGCTGTGCACAATCTTTTCAAGATGATGTTGAAGAAATCGCATGACAACGCTTCGCCTTGTCTAAAACCTTTTTTGACATCAAAAGCGTCCGTTATGTTTTTTCCGATCATGATGGAACAGCGTGAATTTTCCATTGTCATCTTCACAGACGGATGAGTTTTTCTGGGATGCCAAAAGTAGACATTGCTCTATAAATAGTTGGTCTCTATAGACGCTGCCCTACGCGGCCTTGAAATCGATGAAAAGGTGGTAGGTATCGATTTGAAGTTCCTGGGTCTTCTCCAAGATCTGCCGTAGGGTGAATATTTGATCGATGGTGGACTTTCCGGGTCTGAAGCCACACTGATAAGGACCTACCAGGTTGTTGACGAGAGCTTCAGACGTTCACACAGCACGACAGACAAGATCGTATAGGCGATGTTAAGGAGACTTATACCTCTGTAGTTGGTGCAGTTCAGGGAATCTCCTTTTTTGAGGATCGGGCATACGATGCTGAGGTTCCATTCATCGGGCATGCTTTCCTCCGACCAAATTTTGCAGATGAGCTGGTGCATGCTCCTAACCAAATCATCTCCGGCTGCTTTGTACAGTTTGGCGGCTAGCCTGTCTGCTCCAGCGGCTTTGTTTGACTTTAGTTTAGATATCGCTATCATCACTTCGTCCATGTCGGGTGGGTGTAATTGTTGGCCTTCTGCACCCAAATTGAATGGTTATTGCGTAATCATTATGTATAAAATATGTTAAAGCCCAATTTCTTTGCTAAAAAAAAATTCAAAAGATTTCAGAGAGTCGAGCTCAAACTATTCCAGACATTGGTTAACATGGTATTGGTGAGAAAGGTCATCTGAGCATGAGAAACAGTTTCCCAGGCGCTTAAGGCATTTCCTCCCCCATTGAAATCATGTCATTTAATTGAAATCGAAACTGCGACAAGTGACCCCAACTGTAAACCAAGACCAAATAACACAACGCGATCCCATTATGTCGTGTCGCGTCGTTCCTCGGAATAACTGAACACAATCAAAGTGTAATCCCTACTTCCGATTTGGTACAAACAAAAAAACTCACTGTAATAAAGGGGGAAAGCAATCAAGATAACTTTTTTGTTTTGGAACAGACAGGCAGGTACCTACATACAAATACTACTGCTTAGTCTTATGTTGAATGTTTATGGCCTCATGTGCCTTCGGGAACAAAAACTGACACTTTGTTATGAATCTCAGTTTGATAATATGCTCCAGAGTCCAGAATCTCAATCATCAGTTTAGCCGTCCGTCAGCGGAAAAGGAGAGTATTCGTACGACAGACGCGTGTGTTTTTATTTTTGTTTCTGTGAACTGTGTGAAAGAGGGAAAGTAATGCATCTTAAAAATGCATCACCTCAAAAATTTGTTTAAAATACGTACATCGGTATATCTATCGCGATCCCCTTGTTGAATGCATGAATGAGAATGAGAAAAAGGAAGAAGCAGGAAAAACAAGAATCAAAAATTCCCACAGTCAATAAATGCTCATGAACATGAAAAAAAGTTCTCATAAAGGGATGGATATTCTCACATATGGCGAAGCTGAAATGCATGGGAATTCAAATCGTGGATTTTGAGTTTTAAACTATTGTAACCAATGTCAAAAATTTGTCTGGCTTCTTGAATCGATCAGGTACTGAAGCTTTTTAATAGCTGCTAAGTTTCAGATTTTGATTTCTTAGTCAATACAAAAAAACTTTGTTAAGAACTTCATATTGGGCTCAACTGCTGGACAAATAAGAAATAAAGGGGCCAGTTATAAAAATTAAAAATGATTGAATGGACATTTGAGTACGTTTTCTTTTGATTAGAAATGTAAATTTTGTGCTAATCGCTTGGAAATCACTATAAGGGCCGCCGCAGACTGCAGACTTTTTATCGGCCGATAGTTTGGTCGGCGTCTTAATCAGTATGGAGAGGAATGCATATGCGCACATTACAGCGATTCAGTATCGGCCGATAAAAAAGGTGAATGGGCTACCCGATTACATTCAAACTAATCTGTCGGCCAACTATCGGACGACTGTTTAATCAGTATTGGCGCATACACGCATGCGCAGACATGACGATTGTTTAGTCGGCCGATAGTTCACTTCGCCCTGTGATTGTTGATTGTAGAAAGTTCCGTCGAAAAGTTGATTGGCATTAAATGATGCAGAAGAAAAACTTGATGCTAAAATAAGAACATATTCTTAACACTTTTAAACAGATAAGATTAGCGTTTAGTCTACTTCTAAGCCAACATGTACGTACAACAGAGTACAGCAACCCTTGTACTCTTTTCCAATTTCGCAACCGACAACCATTCAAAACATTTCATCACCTGGCAACTCCATCGATACATCCCAGTCTTATTCAAATTTTCAGATGAATTGCAAATACATGACTTGTAAATAACTTAATTTCTCAAAACGCCGAATTTTGTAATATTAATTCTAATAAAGGAGACATTTTTTTCGGGTAAGCAAGTAATTTGGAATGCATAGTGTACAATTTTCCACTAACTAATCTATCACTGAGAATGGGATGCACCCAATACTCTCGGAATCTCTTCTTGATTTTCCTATTCCGGAGAGATGAGAGCAATAATTTTTCTGGACAATATTTTCATTGTGCGACCGCTTCAACAGTCAGTTACAAACTAATTCGAGAATAGTCGGCCGGCTGTTGGATAATCTGCGCCCTGTTCACCAACCAAACTGTTTAGTTGGCTCGGTGTGCTCACTTTCAGCCCAACCCGACTTAACTATTGGTCGATAAAAAGTCTGCAGTCTGCGGGGGCCCTAAGAATTTTCGTTGAAGTGTATTTCTATTTTTCGGTCCCAAAACAGATCCTTGCGGCACCCCAATATAAATTGATGCAGCCGCACTAAAATCACCCAGGAGTCTCACACGCTGACTTCCCTTTAAGGTTAGATGAAAACCAAAAGTTAATTTTAAAGTTTTGGTCATATCTATGAACATAGTTATACAATTGGAATTTTTGTCACAGATTTCACCACAAACTGCATTCACGGCAAGCAAACTTATTTTAATAATAAAAAAAAACAAATGCACATTGTTTTATCAGTTTTTCAAATGCTTTGTTAGGGTCCGTAGCTTAGTGGTTAGGTGCGTTGGCTGCTCTTGAAGACAGCTTTTGCAGAGCTAAGGCCTAAGTGGCTTACTCTCATCAACAATTCTCTAGGTGCGTGTGAACGTGAAGAATTTGAGGGGACCTACAATTTAACGCAGATTCCGAACGGCAAAGTTGAGAAGCATTTTATCATGACAGATTGATACCTACTCTTGGAAGTTTTGTCGGTTCTTCTCAAAAGGTAGTGTCCGTGAAAGATGAAATAAAAACTATGGGCACGAGTAGGACTCGAACCCACGACGCACGTTCGCTTAGCAGCCAACGCACCTAACCACTAAGCTACCGAGAATTAAGACATAAAAATTGTCTTGGAGCCAACTTCCTTAGACGATGTAGGTATTGAATTTGGCATCTTAGATAATTAGCCTAGTTTTAGTAAATTTAACTCTTCGCTTAAAATTTAGCGACCGGAAGTGCAGGGTACCTAGACCTACTCATGTTCGTTGAAAATTTTTTTTAGTGGTGTGTCTCTTGCAATCATTCTGAAAACGGCTCCAACCTTTTCAAATATTGTTGTAAAATATGGACGATGTACATTCTTTGTTGTACTACGTACACATTTCAACAAAATGTTTATTCAAACAAGCATGATGTCAGTAGCGTGCTTGTCAGCAGATATTTCTTGTTTATATTTTTCAAAACATCAATTCAATCTTATTTGCAGTTATTTACCTATATTGCGAGAGAGACATACGTGCGACTGTCGTAATTTTTGGTCGAATACCAAACCCCTATTTTTTTGTCCATGAAATGAAAAGTGCCCCTACTACCCATTGTTTTACAGAACGATCAAAAATAGCACTTACACTGTTACACATTCATTAATTTTAAATGTTTCCTATGATTTAGGCACAAGAAACCAAAGGGTGTTTTGGAATTCCCATCACACAACATTATAGTTAATAAATGACTGCAATATTTAACAGTAACTGGCGCTGCCACATTTATGCATGCATTCGTCAACACAATGAATCTAACAGAATAAGAAAGCAAATAGGGGTTGGACAGAGCTGTGGGAAAAATACTGATGCAGAAAATTCCCTTATAAACATTTAAATTCTATTGCATCAAACCTACCCGAATTTACCTTTGAAAGGTAAGAACGAGTTCACAGTCACACGATCCTGGGAAAAAAAAAATAGAAACAGAAGAGGGGAACCAAAAAAGTATCCTTGAATAAGAAATTTGAATTCCCTTTGCCGGTTGTATCTGTATAATTTTAAATGGACTTGAAGTGAACTGCGGCATAGCGTATCTCATTCTTGTTTGGTTCGTTCTGCGGGGAATACTTTCTTCTGGTCGAGATCTGATCGATCAGTAACGTTTGGAACGTCCATGTGTAACAATCGCTCGGTTAAAATGTTATAAAAATATAAAATTGTGTGAGGTGTTTTATTGAAATGCCATTGTTATCGGGATTTTTAAAAATAGTAGTTTGATTGGTTTTCTTGTTTTCGTTAAGTTTTGTTTTGAGTTCACTTTTTCTATGAATTTTTTTATTCGTATTTAGTTATTTAATTACTTTTTAAATGTACGCTGCATTTATATAAAATTGATTTGATTGTAAAGCAAAAACAATTCAAAACTGCACTCACTTTCATAACAAGCTGGATTAAAAAGAAAAAATAATTAAAATGGATTACAATATAAATTCCAATTCTGATGATGACTTTGACGGAAATTGCAATAACTACACTAATGAAATGACTAACAACCAAACGGCTAACAACCAAATGAGAAATCCGAATGGCTTGTCTAAGGCAGAACTAAGGAGGGTAAGTTTTGAAGATATCGAATTTCCAGATATATGCATTATGTCTACATTATCTTTGCTAATTTTTGTGCTATCATGAAAGTGATCTTAAGTGACAGCAAGATAGAAATAAAGAATTCTAGAGATCCGGTATTTGCGTTTTATTTTCATTGTCGAACATTATGAAATTTGATTTTCATTAAGGGCATCAATTTTTTTGATTTGACCGATCATACAGCGATTTTAATAAAAAAAAACGCTATTCCACTCTTATTCTACAGGTTAACTCATCCATAGAATAAAAGTTATTCCATAGATTAAAATTTCTACTTAGAGCCGATTTTTCAGTCGTCAGATAAACAGGCAAATAGTGTTTATTCGACAAATAACCAAATATTGGATTTTTCAATCATCAGATAGACTTTATCTGACAAAAACGCTCTAATTTATTCGACCGATGAATACTCAGATAAGTTTATTTGCCAGTTATTCGATAATTGAAAAATCAGCTCTTAATAAAAATAATAATTTGTTCCCGGAATAGTAAAGTTTCTTGAAGCCGTTTTTATTTACTACTCAGTTGCCAGCACAGTAATCAAGTGCGAATATCACGCTCCAACGCACTTTATCTATCAAATTCAATTTTTTGTAAAGGGTTTTTCAATAGAGGACGCTACTAAAGTTTTCTCAAATAAAACAAAAAAACGGTTTTTTGGATAGCAATACAAATTTCATTCTTATTCTGTGGACGATGGCTTTGGTATAAAAGATTTTATTTATTTTAAAAAACAAACTGTTTCGTCTCACAGATATTTTATTATTGATTTGTTTAATGATTTTCTTATTCTCTATTTTTTACTCTGACATTGATTTAATAAAAAATAATAAGCAGCAAGTTGAAATTAAACAAGTAGGTAGATAAGAAATGTATGAATATATGTATGCAGCTTAGGATGGTATAAAAACATATTTACAACTCGTCCATCCTGACATCTGATCGTCTCGATCAGTTCTATAAATATATTTAATTACTTTATAATTTGCATTAATTTGATAAATAAATGATCTTTTCAAATATATTATCTTATAATATAGTATTCTTATGTTGATGTTCCTGATCATTATCCGAGTCCATGCCGTGATCATCACGCCAATCGGCCCACTTTCGCATACGACATGCCTCTATAATACCATCGTATGGTAGTTGTGTCATTTGACAATTCTCTATATCTCTTACCACGTATCTATCATTCGGAAGAACCTTATGTATTTTATAGGGTCCCTTATATTTTGATACAAACTTTTTGTTCGTTCCAATAGTAGTGTCAATATTCCGAATAACCACGAAATCTCCTTCTACAAATTCAATTGGAGGTCGATAATTTCTGGCAATGATCTCCGAATTTCTAATTTGTGAACTTTCAATATTCTTTGAAGCATTCATTCGCATACTATCAAGACTACGATCACTTGATTCAAATTTATTATCTAAGTATTCCGTAAGAGCGTCAATTTCTATTCCTCTTTGTTGTACACCAAATAACAATTTAGACGGAATCTGTCCAGTGGTTGAATGAACGGAATTATTTACAGCATACTCAACTTTCGTTAGCATCTTGGTCCAATCAGAGTGTTGTATAGGTTCAGATAACTTACTTAACATTGATTTCAGTACTCGATTTACTCGCTCTACCTGGCCATTAGCTTGAGCTGAACCAGTAGCAATTTTTACGTGTTCAATGTTATTCTTTACCAGGTATTCGCTGAATTCTAAAGCTGTGAAACAAGTTCCCCTATCACTTACGATTCTCCTAGGCCGACTAAAATATTCAAAGTATTTAGCTAAACACGCACAAACTTCTTTTGAACTTGTTGAATTAACTGCATACAATTTAATGTGTTTCGTAAATGCATCTACAATTACTAAAATATGTTTTCGTTTAGAACGAATACTCGGAAGGGGGCCGAAATGGTCAATATGGACTGTGTCAAACGGAATTGCTTTTTTCGGAATAGAATGAAGAGCTTTGTTTCTATTTTGGACCGGAATGGAGAACATAATACACTTCAAACAATTCTTAATAACATTTTCTACCTTTTCTTTAATTTTCGGAAACCAATAATGCAATTTAATCTGGTCAACACATTTGTCAATACCCAAATGACATATTTTCTCATGTGCAGAACGAATTACGTTATTTTCCATTTCTCTCGGAACATATAAAAGTAATCTATCTGAAGGAGTTTTTCTATAAACTAAACCATTTTCAAGGACGAAATTAGGAACTGAGGCAATCTCTAATCGGTTTCTTAATTGTAAGATCCTCTCATCCCTATTTTGTGTGAGGTGCAACTGTAAATCGATGTCATTGGAATCGATAACGCAAACTGTTTGTTCGTTTTCTCCCTTAGTTTTGATCGAAATTGGATGGTGCCGACTCAAAGCGTCCACATGACCCATTAACGTACCACTTCTATGTTTTATGGAATAATCATACTGCTCCAATTTCAGGGCCCATCGAGCTATGCGCGGTACTGACTTTTGCCTTTCTAAAGTTAATGCTAAAGAATCACAATCTGTGATAATTCGGAACGGAATGCCATCCAAATAATTATGGAACTTTTCTAGCGAATAAATTATTGCCAAAGTTTCCAATTCATAGCTATGAAATTTATATTCAGACCCAGTAGTTGCTTTTGAAAAGTAGGCAACTGGATGGAATATACCATCATCTTGGCGCTGCATGAGAATTCCACCGTAGCCAAGGGAACTAGCATCACAATGTAGTTCTGTTTCTTTTTCTGGACTAAAAATTGACAGAAGAGGACTCGTTATCAATTTACTACACAGAAGCTTAAAGGTGTCAACACATTTTTTATCGAAATTAAACTGAATGTTTGGTTTAGTCAAATCTCTTAATGGCTTTGCAATGGCTGAAAAAGACGGAATAAATCGTCGGAAGTAAGAAAATAATCCTAAACATTTTTGTAGCTCTTTAACATTTTTCGGAATCGGAAGATGCTTAATTGCAGTCAAATGATGATTATTTGGCCGGATGCCTTTTGAACTAACAGTGAAACCTAAATATTCAATTTCTTCATAACAAAATTTGCATTTACTCGTTTTAATCTCTAGTCGGAACTCAGCCAACCGCCTTAAAACTCTTTTGAGAAGTACAATATGCTCTTCAATAGTCGCAGTGGCTAACGTAATGTCATCAAAATATACTACTACGGAACCTTCATCAATAAACTGACGTAAAATAAATATCATAAACCTCTGAAAATAAGCCGGACCTTTTTTTAAACCAAAAGGCAATCTCGTGTATTCATAATGTCCATCAGGCGTTACAAATGCGGTAAATTGTATTGAATCTTCTTCAATCGGAATATGATGGAAACCATTTCTTAGATCCAAAATGGTAAAATATTTCTTTCCATCCAATCTTCCCAAACAATCGTCTATTAATGGGATAGGAAAACTATCTCGCACAAGAATCTTATTTAATGGTCGATAATCAACGCATAGCCTTTTGTCATTATCTTTTTTTTGGACTAAAACTAAGGGGAAAGCGTATGGAGATTCACTTGGTCTTATAATACCTTTTCCTAGTAAATCTTGTACTTGCTTATCAACAATTTTCTTGTCAGAAAAAGATAGTCTCCGCGGAGGATAACTAATCGGCATATTCGAGGTAAGACGAAGTTTCATAGAAAAATCGTGCTTAATAGCTGGAATATTGTCAAGATCTAAATATTCGGAACGAATAATCTCGTTTATTCTTGCTATATTTTCGGAACTTAAGTTTGGATTAATGTCATACTTATTTTGCGTTTCTTCAAATATATCTATAGCAAACACATAAGGTAATTGATGATTTTCAACGTGTTTTAGCTTATCACATGAAGCGATGATCGTATGCGGAAGCAGACTGCATAATGAACAATGGACCGACATATCAGGATAATGTTTAGCTAATGACTTGTACACACAATGTAACACTTCATCATTAATTTTTATTTTATTTGAATCTGAATTAACATTAATTTCAATTTTCGGTTTCGGTACAGTATTAGGAATAAGACAAAGTTTGATTTGAAACGATTGTAAAAAATTCCGACCCAACAGAACTGGGTAAGGTATACAAGAGTCCGGAACAACATAAATTTCAATATTTTTATAAATATCATTAAATCCTATTTTAACGTAAAAAACTCCATATGTACTAACAGGTAAACTACCTACTCCGTAGTATCCAGTTGGTCTCAGATTATTGCAATGCAATCCGATCGGAATCTCGGAAAGCTTAATTAAACTTATCGGACTACCGGTATCAAAAAGAGAAAGATATGTGTTACAATGCGGAACAGAATCACTAGTAGGAAAAACAACACTTACAGAATTTACTTCTTTACAAATCTTGATATCGGATAAGGCATCCACATCAGAATGGTTTTGATTAGAGCTGGAACAGAATTCGTCAATCAATGCAACAGTGCGTGCATTTTTGGGGGGTAACTTCGGGCAATCCTTCAGAATATGAACTGTTGAACCACATCTAAAGCATGATCCTTTTTGACGTTTCGGATGTGGACAAGAAGTGGAAAAATGTCCCATGCCAGAGCAATTGTAGCATTGAACAAGCCTTTTTTCGGAGTCACCAAGGGATAACTTGCCTTTAGGTTTTGATTCATTTTGATGCGGTCGGTTAACTGCTGAATATGATCCTCGTAGTTGAGCATAACGGTGTGCCAGTTTTTTTAATTCATCGATTGTGCGTGCTGAGTACAATATGGCGATGCTTGCGGAATGATCTTGAAACCCATCAATGATAAATTGAATAATTTGTTTTTCGTCAATATCAGCACGTGATGCAAGTTCTTGCATTTTTAAAATGTAGCCCATAATGGATGTGTTTGAGGATACAAATGGAGTACTTCGCATCTTATCAATAATTTCGGAAACTGAATAAGTGTGTCCAAAATTGGCCAAAAAATTGCTCCGGAAATCAGAATAGGTACTTGATTCGTCAATTTGTAAGAATGTTTCGGCAGCGGAATCAGGCTTCATCAATCGGCGAATGCTTTTTAATTTGAACACACTATCACCGTGAACGGAATCACATGCTCGCTCAAAAGTGCTGATCCATTTCTTAGCATCGTATGTATCATCACCAGAAAACAATGGTAAGGAATATTGAATGTCCTTAAACGAAGGTTGATACGAAGGCGACGAAGAACTTGCAAAATTTTCTTCTTGACGAGCTAGTTCACGACGCAATTCAATCAGCTTAAGTTTCTTTTCAATCATTTGAATTTCTTTATCCATCGCAGCTTCATTTCCAGGAACGGATTCTTGAAGTTGTTGTGACAAATCAGAATTTATTCCATTACCAGGACGTTCAATATTTTCTGCTTCGATGAAATGGTCTTCGGAATAATTGTCTTCACAGTTTTCTTCATAGAGCTCACGTAGTTTAGCAACTTTTGCTTCTGCTGCAAATTGTATGTTTCGCTCGGTTAACCAAGCAACCAATTCTTGCTTCTTCATTGTTGATGACATGTTGGCTCACTTTTCAAAATTGCGGAAAATTAAATAAAATGGTGAAGATGTTTCGGGCTGACCCACTTCTGAAGTTGTGGACGATGGCTTGGTATAAAAGATTTTATTTATTTAAAAAACAAACTGTTTCGTCTCACAGATATTTTATTATTGATTTGTTTAATGATTTTCTTATTCTCTATTTTTTACTCTGACATTGATTTAATAAAAAATAATAAGCAGCAAGTTGAAATTAAACAAGTAGGTAGATACGAAATGTATGAATATTATGTATTCAGCTTAGGATGGTAAAAAAACATATTTTACAATTCTTGTTGTACATTTGATGCCATTATGTATGGAACTCGATTTCTTTTGCATGGCCACCACGGGCACGCTTGCAGAAGTCCAGACGCTGAACCCAATTTTCGACGGTTTTCAAGCATAAATCGGCCGATACTGCTGCAATTTCACGTTCGATATTCGTACGAAGTTCATCAATCGTCGCTGGCTTGTTGGCATAACCATAGATTTGACGTAGCCCCACAGGAAATAGTCTAACGGCGTTAAATCGCATGAACGAGGCGGCCAATTCACAGGTCCATTTCTGGAGATAATGCGCTCATCGAACTTCGTTCTCAATAATTCGATTGTTTGGCCCGCTGTGTGACATGTGGCACCGTCCTGTTGAAACCACATATCGTCCAAGTCCATATCATCCAATTCATTCCAAAAATAATCGGTTAGCATTGAGCGGTAGCGATTCCCATTCACAGTAACGTGCCGGTCTTGATCATCACGGAAGAAGTACGGCCCAATGACACCACCAGCAGTAAACCGCACCAAACAGTGATTTTTTCGGGATGTAATGGTGCCTCGTGAAGCACATGTGGATTGCTGCCTGACCAATAACGCATATTTTGCTTATTGACGAAGCCATCCAGCCAGAAATGAGCCTCATCGCTGAAGATGATTTTCGATGAAAATCCGGATCATTTTCAAGTTGTTGCTCAGCCCAATTCACGAACATACGACGCTTCTGGTGATCAAGCGGCTTCAGTTCTTGCGTCAATTTGATCTTGTAAGGATGTAGGCCAAGATCTTTTCGCGAAATTCGCCACAACGACGTCACAGAGATGCCCAACGCTTGAGAACGACGTGTGAGAGACTGATTTGGGTCTTCCGCAATTGATGCGCTAGCGGCAGCAATATTCTCGACACTACGGGCACTTCTTTGTCTCACTGGCACGGGAACATTTTGTACTGAGCCTGTGGATTCAAATTTTTCCACTAGACGCTCAATTGTTGATCTGGCAGGACGATTATGACGACCATAAATTGTACGTAGCGCTCTTAAAGTGTTGACCACTGACTCCGAATTTCGGTAGTAAATTTTAATAATTTCGACTCGTTGTTGGATCGTATACCTTTCCATGATGAAATGGCAAACCTTACTGAAGAGAAATGTCAAGAGAGCGGGAAAAAATATGGCGTCGTTTGCTGTCCCTTTCGGTCTACTTTTGTAGCGTCCCTATTGAAAAACCCTTTATGACAATTTTATTAAGTACATAAAACGATCGCAAAAATGGACCTGAGGTTGTGTCTGCGGATAATAAAAAATACCAACTACTGCAACCTAAGAGAGTTCAAAACTCTCATCATTAGATTCACGTAGTGCAAAATATTTCTTCTTAACGCCATCAGTGCTGTATCCATTTCAATCATTGACAAGTGCTAATCGCCGGCACAACGTCCTGTTTTTTTCCGGCTTTATATAGACTGCAATTCAAATTGTTGTTGTTGTTTTATTCCTTGCTAAACCCACCTTCTTTCTATCTACGTGAAATAAAGTCACTACACGGTCAGTTAAGCAGGATTATCTCTTAATATAGTATTTTCCATAGTTTTCGTAGGCAAGTGTTAGGTGCGCTGGCTGCTAAGCCGATACGGTCGCGTGGGTTCGAGTTCCTACTCGTGCCCATAGTTTTATTTCATCTTTCACGGGCACAGCCTCTTGCTAAGCAACTGACAAAACTTCCAAGAGTATCAATCTGTCCATGAGAAAAATGTGCTTTCTCAACTATTGCCGTTCGGAATCGGCGTTAAATTGTAGGTCCCCTCAGCTTCTTTCACCGCACGCACCCAGAGAATTGTTGATGAAGTAAAGCCACTTAGGCCTTGGCTCTTCAGAGGCTGTCGCGGTGCCTCTACTTATTTTTTTATAGTAGTTTCCACAACATTTCGTGAGCTTTTTAATTTCAAATAAATAGAATAGAATTAACCCTTATTCTGTACTAAGTGAAATTAAAAGAATTTATATCCGATTTTTTCATTCGTCGAAAAAAATTCCCTAATCTACAAATAACAAACTGGCAATGAACTTAAATTGTGTATTCATCAGTCCAAATAAATAAGAGCGTTTTATTCGACAGATAAAGTAGGAAAACTCCAATCGTTATCTGTCGAATAAACACTAACTGCTTGTTTTAGCTGCCAGTTGTAAAATCGGCTCTTATGTCGTTTTCCATTGGTCTTTTTTTGACGTTTCTTTTTCTACCTCCAATGGAACGGGTTATGATGAAAGTGCATTCTTCGGACGCTTCTGTTTTCAAACGGAAGAGTTCTACTCTTCTCAGAAGCATTCCGTCCTTGTCAAAGTCAGTCCAATGAATGTTTCAGAAGGCTTCTGGACTCTTCCGAATGCTTCTGGACTGCCAATCGAAAACGACATTAATAAAATTAAAATTTCTCTAACTGACGTTTACTATAAATAAAAAATAAATAAAATAAAATAGAGTGGCGCGACAGCTCTTGAAGAGCCCGCAAGGCCTAAGTGGCTTACTCTCTATCTATACAATTCTCTAGGTGCGGGTGATGAATTGAGGGACCTACAATTTACGCCGATTCCGAACGGCAAAGTTGAGAAGCACTTTTTCATGGCAATGATACTCTTGGAGTTTTGTCAGTTCTTCGCAAGAGGCAGTGTCGTGAAAGATGAAATAAAAACTTTGGTGCCCGAGTAGGATTCGAACCCACGACGTTTCTAGCGTAGCAAGCCACCGCACCTAACCACTAAGCTACGGACACTAGCTTATGTGAGCAAGAGAGAAATTTAGTACTGTTTAGTCTTAAGTCAAACAGTATACATAAGAAAAAACTAATAATATCAAATGTATGTATGTTTTTTATTCCAGTGTAATAAACCTATAATGGAAAAACGGAGACGCGCTAGAATCAATCACTGCTTGAACGAGTTAAAATCTCTCATATTAGAGGCCATGAAAAAAGATGTAAGTAAAACTTATGCTAGGTTATTGCAATTTAGCAATGTTTGGTTCTAGCTCTAGTTTTTTTATTCTTGTCATACCAATGCAAATAGAAATATCTACAACGAACAAGTGTGTATTTACAGGACATTGGTAGATAGAGTAAGGTCTGTCGAAGTTGCAAGCAATAAAACTAATACATACACTAAGAAAACATAAACAATATAAAAAATCATCCACCTTGTAGGTCTCTTAAATTTTGTTTGGTTTCAATGAAAGTGCAACATTGTTTTTGTTTCCCATCATTTCATCAAAAGAAGTGTACTTAATCTTATTAATAAAAATAAATATTGACCCATCAGAGAGTATTACGAACAGGTAGGTACATGACAGCAAATAAAACCTTCAAAATAACAAGTGTTAAATAGAGATCTGCCTTAATTTCGTCTTGCAATCTGATGGGAACTTGTATCGGTGTATTCTAACACAAATATCTTAAAAAGGTTCTCAAGCAGTTTCGCATGACCTTTTTTAAGTACCTTCATAACCACGAACACGATCATCATTCGTCGATTTCTGTGTATATAGTTCGTTCTAGGTCGGTGAACCACCAGCACCTTCCTACCTTCTCAGCAACAAATATCTGCCAGACAGACAGACAAGTGGAAATGCGAAGGAGACTCAAAGAAATACGATCGGTATCAAGCAGTCAGTGTATTTCATTGAACCTCCTATGAAAGGACAAAATACAGTAAAATCCCTTTAAAACGGATGTTGAATTTCTCTTTCTTAAATGTTCAACTGTTTTGAAAAGCTATTTTACAGTAAGATCGTATGTTCTAATGCAGATTCAAATTAATTTAAATGTTAACACGAAACAATACCATTATTGAGCTCTTTGATAACAAGTAAGCACTAAGGCACTTGCACTGTTTTCTGTAGAAACAGGAGAACAGTTAAAGAAGAAAGAAAAAAAAAATGTTTTTTAAGCGTTTATCTTTTTGCCAACGATATTGTTTTCGCTTTGTAAAATTTATTTCCGATGAGAACATTTTCGTCTTTACCCATTTTTCCTTCTTTTGTTTTCGATTTCATGCACTTGACTCGATGATGATGGTTCATCGTTTGTTCCCATGCATAAAGGAGGTGTATAATAATGTATACACGGAGATGATGAAGGAATTCCTTTATGTTCAGTGCATATACATGTAGCGCTATGTATATTTGCTGATGAAAGGACCTAGTTAGGTAAATTTCTCGTGTGAAAAACCCGCGTGGGAACTGTGGGAATTTGATGTTAAGTTCCGTTTTATTGAGGGCATCAGTAAGGTAAAGGTATGCCGATGTTTTCTTTGAAATATCCTCGTGGTAATTAGGAGTTAGGTTTTATTGTTTATGATTAAGGGTATAGTTACGGACTTTGGATGGTCAAGGGCATTCCTAAAAATACACCATAAAGTTTGTATACAAATTAGTCAGGAACAAAATAAAGTGATAATGTGACCTTCACGAGCGACGTAAGCAAAATTGTTATAATAAATTATACCTAATGATCGCGTTTGTAAATTTTTGTTTTATGAGATGAGAGTGAGGATATTTTCAGGTAGAATATATGCATTATTTTAAGTGCATGATCTTTTGGGTTTGGGTTTATTTTTTTTCAATCCACGTTAGCAAAAAGAGGATAACTATAAATAGGCATTGGATAGATTTGATGTCAATTCTGAACTGAAAAGTCTAAGGACACGTAGGACATTTTTTTTAATGATATCACTGTGATGATTTACTTATTTTTACTTGCCCGCGTTAGGGGATTCTTTAGCGAGGGGGTACATATAACTGAAACGGCGGCGGTAGCTATGTAGCTGAACGTTTAGGACTTTAGTTAAGCTAATTAATAATACATTCAACTTTCTTTTATTACTTGATTTTAAATCGGAGGCCTATAACGACATAAAAAATTAAAAAGGTATTGGGTTTACCCTGGATTAGTAATTTTTTCATTGATAACGTTTGAAAACTAACCCGCCAATTTTTATCATTATGCCGCCTGACACTGATTGGTTCTAACTAGGACTTGTTTCATGCTGCCGCGAAGGGCTTAAGGTTCTTGGCGCACAGCACAACATTAGACTCTGCTGGGTCCCAGGCCACAGCGATATACTAGTCAACGAGAAAGCCGATGAATTAGCAAGATTAGGGTCAATGCTTGACGTAAGCCAAGCTCAGCTAGTTAGCATCCCTACCTGTTATTAAAAATAGGAAATCTCAAAAAGAAAAACTATCAAGGCCGATGAAAGGTGTAACCTTCTTGACACCTGTGGCACTACAAGAAAGATCTGGCCCTGTTTTAACAAACAAAGAACGGAAAGAATTATGCAGCTAACTAAATGATCACTTTGATCTCTTCTAAGCATAATTACCGGACATAATCTGCTAGGTTATCATATGAAAAAGATGATAATCACTAATCAGTTCAGATGATCTATGCAGAGGTTGTGGTGACGAGGAGGTGTATGAAGACACTTTGCACTTTCCACCAAAGGAAGAAATAGCTCGGCAACTATTTCGTCGGGGAGTTAGAAGAACTCTCTACCTGGTGTACACCAGGTACTAACATTCTGAACTTCGTCAAAGCCTCTAAATGGCTTGACTAACCGAACACATAGGTTTTTCTTATTAGCTTGAGTAGCAATACTCACGGGTATCACAATGGATCTGTATTGATCTAAGTGTGACGGTAACGACATCAACTGTAAGCCCCTTAACCTAACCTAACTGGGACTGGGACATATACTATTGACAACGCAATTTGTTATGTTATTATTTCGAAAATTTTGAAGCGTCTATAGATAGATACTCTCTCGAATGGTGTAAAACCTGATTTAAACCTTTTTTGTTCTGCTTGTTTTGCTGAAGCTACTACGAGTACAATTATCTTCAACTTCCTCAACTTAAGCAACTGTCCGTCTACTTGACTCATTTTGCTGTATTTTGGATTTCTTTTTCAAGTTTACTTGTAAACTGACTTACTCATCCAATCAGCGTTTCCAGTCAGCTCGGTCTTTGGCTAGCTGACTAGTTTCGCACGCCAAGTTGGCTGAGGTCCTTTACTATCTGTGTGCTCAACCTGAGTCGCGGTTTTCCCCTTCTGTGACGTCCATCCGGGTTGGACTCGAAAACTGAATAATTTTTTTTCTCGAAGCAGTCCAAAGCATTTTCAAGCGAAGTTGTCAAGGTCGATGTCTCTATACCATACATAAACACTAGAATGATTAGCATCTTGTAAAGTTCCACTTTAATTGCTCGAGAAAAGAGTTATTCTTCATTTGATTTGAATTTATAGCTGATCCCAGGCAGACAAAGTCCTTAACTAACTTGAAGTTAAAATTTGTCTCTATACTCCTATTATTTTCAAGACGTCGTTGTCGGTTGTCCTTTCTTGTTGGCAGCATTAGCTTGGTCTTGCCCTCATTAACCTCTAAATCCATGCCCTTGGCCTCTGTCTCATGACACACGCTCAATTGACATCGCGCTGTGATCCTCCAATTATGTCAATGTCGTTTGCGTATCCTAACTGAGGGGATTTTTGAAAGACAGTTGCACGTTAATTATTGTTTCTTTCTTGATTAATTTTTCTTATAAAATTGGTCTTTGTAAGAGCTTTAAAGAAAATTGTTGCTCAAAATTTAAATTTTAAAAGACACAACCGTAATTTCATTCTCATTTTTCATTTCAGCCTGCACGTCACACTAAGCTGGAGAAAGCCGATATTCTTGAGATGACCGTGAAACATCTGCAGTCGATGCAAAGACGCCAGCTTTCAATGGCAATTCAAACCGATCCCACAGTTATTCACAAATTTAAAACTGGCTTTGTAGAATGTGCTGATGAGGTTAAACGTTACTTAAGCCAAATAGATGGAGTTGATACGGGAACACGTCAACGATTGTCAAACTATTTAAACAGTTGTGCAAATAGCTTAGAACAAATGGGATCATTCACCAATTTTTCAAATACATTTCGTTCGCAAGAGAATATTAATCCTTCAGTTTTTCCAACACAACAAATTCCGTTTGCAACATCTCATGATACAAATAATAACAATGGACATGTTCAATTAACTGGAGTCAATCTAATTCCATCGTTATTGCCTTCAGGAGAATTCGCTCTTATAATGCCAAACACAAATATCAAACCTCAAATGACAATGATAAGTCATTTTGTATGCCAAATATACCATCTACGAATAATGTTGACTTAACAAATAATTTTCCTCGAGTTAGTGCATTTAGCAAACCCAACACTAAGACCACATTCCCGAGAAGAACCAGCTACGACATAAATGTCTCTGTTCAATCAACAGCATCCACAGCTAGTCCTCCTTTAAGTCCAATCTCATCAATTTCTAGTCACGACGATGATTCGATCATGCATACAAGTTCGGATTTTGCATCACGCTCCATAACACCACCGCTGGATGCAAGTGGAAGTAGTCTATCTGGAGGATTCACAACTCCATCGAGCTCGGAATCCAATAAAGTTTTTCCACGGACTTTAGGTGCTCTCCAACAGTCTCAGGTTACCTCGAGTAGTGAAGGAACATATTATTCTTCAAAACGCTTATACCCATATGCTTCTACGACTTGCACTCCCGAAGAACCATCGACGAAAAAAATGAAAAAAGAAAATCAGGGGCATTTAGACAGCAATGGAAATCCGAAGAAAGATCTTGAAGAAACTTCAGAAAATATGTGGAGACCCTGGTAGAATTGCTGTTTTTCTTTTTTTTTTTTTGATTTTACATTTCATTCTGTTTGTTCTTTCTTCTTTTGGTTACGTTTATTTTTCTGTTTTGCGTTCTTCTCTATTTTTATTTTGAAATCAAGAATACAGTTTGAATTTGTTTTATATTTATGTATAATGTTCATACATACCTTTTATAACTACATGTTTGTATGTTTTAATTAAAAAAAAAAAAACCTTTTAGTTGAAGTTTTCGTTTTATTTTGTTTTATCTGTGATTTTGTGTACATTATAAATTCTTAAGCCCTAAAAAAAACGGAATAGGTTCAGTAAAAACACGACACAGATCATAAAATTTTAATTTGCACTTTTTTTTTTAAGCTAATTTGATTGTTTGTTCGTTTAGTTTTTTAACATTGAGATAAAAGGTTGTAATCTTAAATCTGAATTAGTTATTAAGTTTCAATAAAAAGTAAATGAGTTCAATTTTCAATTAAATAAAAAAACAAAACATGTTTGGCTAGCTTTGTAAGTTTGCACTCTATGGATGCAAGGACATACATATTGACATTACTAACACAAGAAAAGATTGCACCTAATAAATATACAAAAACATACAACACATGTGTTGCACCTTTTTTTGAATGCGAAGAAGTTGATCAAATATAGTTCTCATACGACACAGTGACCGTAAGAGTTCCAAACAATAATTTTTGATATTGTGCATCTTTTTAAAGCTTCACCTGTCAAACTGATTTATTCAGTCTGCTTTACAAATAACTAAGGACAAAAATAAATGAATAAAAACAACAATATTACGATGAATACAATAGGTGCACAAGTCATTTTTCTTCAACGTCATAGGAAGAAGAAACTTACTAAATGTTCTTTGTTTACATGTTTTACATGTCATTTTATTTTGTTTTTGTTTTACTTTATTTTATTTATCATGATTAATTTGTGTTAATATTTAGACAGAATTTGCTGAATTTGTGATGTACAATGCCGAAATTTATCCAAAATTGTCGATTCGCTGCAAGATGATTAAGAACAAGTGATGAAAATTAAAATGGTCGATTGGTAAGAAATTAAATTTTCAGAGTGAGTAATATACAATCATATACCTCGGAACAGAATTTTCCCATCGAGAATCTCTCAAGAACTTTGATTTCCTAGGCAAAAAAGTATACCAACCTTAAAATATTGAATTGATTTTCGAAGTTATTTTGAAGGCTTCAAATTTTAATAAAATATTTTGTTTGTGTCAAATACAAATAATAAAAAAAAATATGAGTGACCAACTTCCCAGAGTAGAAAAACAAGTAAAAACATTAGTTGTTTTCGTTGTATAGTTAACAATGTACACGCACGTTGGTTTTCAAAGTCAAATTCCATAAAACTGATGATTTGAGGACATACATTAAGTTCATTGAATAACAGTGGCATAATCTGTCGTACTTTAAACAGTAAAATACAGCCTATATTAATCATGAATATTGTAGTTTTTTATTATGGAAACAATTTTTCTAATCGGATTAGTATTTCCGAAAATTAATATTTATACGACAAAGCAGCACTAACTAACGGGTTTTTCAACAGAGCGCTACAAAAGTAGACCGATAGGGACAGCAAACGACGCCATATTTTTTCCCGCTCTCTTGACATTTCTCTTCAGTAAGGTTTGCCATTTCATCGTGGAAAGGTATACGATCAACAACGAGTCGAAATTATTAAAATTTACTACCGAAATTCGGAGTCAGTGGTCAACACTTTAAGAGCGCTACGTACAATTTATCGTCGTCATAATCGTCCTGCCAGATCAACAATTGAGCGTCTAGTGGAAAAATTTGAATCCACAGGCTCAGTACAAAATGTTTCCGTGCCAGTGAGACAAAGAAGTGCCCGTAGTGTCGAGAATATTGCTGCCGCTAGCGCATCAATTGCGGAAGACCCAAATCAGTCTCTCACACGTCGTCGTTCTCAAGCGTTGGCATCTCTGTGACGTCGTTGTGGCGAATTTCGCGAAAAGATCTTGGCCTACATCCTTACAAGATCAAATTGACGCAAGAACTGAAGCCGCTTGATCACCAGAAGCGTCGTATGTTCGTGAATTGGGCTGAGCAACAACTTGAAAATGATCCGGATTTTCATCGAAAAATCATCTTCAGCGATGAGGCTCATTTCTGGCTGGATGGCTTCGTCAATAAGCAAAATATGCGTTATTGGTCAGGCAGCAATCCACATGTGCTTCACGAGGCACCATTACATCCCGAAAAAATCACTGTTTGGTGCGGTTTACATGCTGGTGGTGTCATTGGGCCGTACTTCTTCCGTGATGATCAAGACCGGCACGTTACTGTGAATGGGAATCGCTACCGCTCAATGCTAACCGATTATTTTTGGAATGAATTGGATGATATGGACTTGGACGATATGTGGTTTCAACAGGACGGTGCCACATGTCACACAGCGGGCCAAACAATCGAATTATTGAGAACGAAGTTCGATGAGCTATTATCTCCAGAAATGGACCTGTGAATTGGCCGCCTCGTTCATGCGATTTAACGCCGTTAGACTATTTCCTGTGGGGCTACGTCAAATCTATGGTTTATGCCAACAAGCCAGCGACGATTGATGAACTTCGTACGAATATCGAACGTGAAATTGCAGCAGTATCGGCCAATTTATGCTTGAAAACCGTCGAAAATTGGGTTCAGCGTCTGGACTTCTGCAAGCGTGCCCGTGGTGGCCATGCAAAAGAAATCGAATTCCATACATAATGGCATCAAATGTACTTCCAATTTAAATTATCATAATTTTCATTGTATTAGGGTTGTCTTAGATTTTTGATTGCCATTAAAAAACCGCTAAGCCGATTTCGCTCAAAACCTAATCAGCTCTTAACAACACAATATTGCGTCTAATGAGACCAATTTTATGACAATACGATGAGTGGTTTGCGAGATAATCGAGCTGAAAAAACGTTACGCACATACGGACATACTCACAGACGCACATACGCACATACAACACACAGACATCATCATAAAAACGCTTGATTCGGATTCTAGTGACCTCGAGACATGGACATATGCAAAAATCAAAGGGTACGGTAATACCCAGCCAAGTTCTAGCACTACTCCCTTTTTACAGGATCGAACTCAAGCACATTTTTAACCCCTTATAACTTTTGAACCCATTGAGTTAAAAGCTTCAAATTTGAATTACATAGTAACTTCGACAACTAGAGACAAAGGCCCTGTCAAAAAATAAATTTTGTAGAACCACTACTTCGTGAGATATTGAACAGTAAAAATTTCAAAAACCGTAATTGACTCACTGACTGACTGATTCACTGATCATCAAAATTATGAAGCACTTCTAACAATAGCAGAATCTTGAAATTTGGTTTAAAGGTAATTTTTCGAGTGTATACAAAGTATAAATCGAAAATTCCAATTTGCTCATTCAGGGGGCGTGGTATCCGCCCACTTTCTAAAACTGGTAGTAGGATCTTGAAATTCGGAATTCTTGTAAGGTTTTTGTTGAATAACATGAAAAAAAATAAGAAAAAAATCGATCTACATTAAGGGGCGTGGTATCCGCCCATTTTATCAAAATTATCGAAAACGTTTAAATTCGAAATTCGTATAGGGTTTCGGTTAAATATAAGAGATAGTAAAAGTACATATATATAACGTTCGGAAACCCAAATTAATAATAGTTTAGAGGTTCCTTATTTCAGTGGTGGTGTGAGCGTACTTTGTACGAAAAACGTGCCGATGAACGAAAGGCTGAGGGATAAACCAGCCATTAATGAGGTCTTTCGGGCGTAGTAAGGTCCGGCATATATCTGCATTGCCCCGGCAAGCGGCTCTGGCGGGGTTGTCAGCTTGCTAATTTTTACCTTATTTAATGTATTTCGAGGTTCATGCTTGAATTACATAAAAAAAACTTTGCAAGAAGATGTGAAATCAGAACAAAAACATAAAATGTAAAAAGGAGCCAATACTGTGTAAAAGTCAGGCACCAAGAGTAATGAGATCTACAAGGACGCCAAGTTCTTAACAAGTAAAAGTGTGATATTGAATATTTTAAATCATAGAAGATTATACAACAATATTAAAAGAAAATAGAAAACAGTTTGGATGAAAATTTGGACATGTTTGTTTTAAAATTCTTTTTGAAGGATGATTTTAAAAATCATGAGATTTTCAATAAATTTATGAGATCATGAGATGGGTGTGAAAAATCATGAGAATCATGATAGATCATGAGATTCGGCAACATTTGCTGAAGTTGTGATGTAAAATGCCGAAATTTATCTAAAATTGACGTTTCGCTGCTGTAAGACGATTAAGACTTAGATACTTACCTTACTAACTTATCCGACTCACAATCCATGAAGGATCTCAGGCTGAGATACTGCAGCCTTCCATCGTGAACGGTCCCTCGCATGCACTCTCCGGTCGCCGAAACCAAGCGCTTTGGCATCCGCAGTCACTTCAACCTTGTATTGTAGGTTCGGTCTTCCATGTCGCCTCGAACCTGGGGGCTGGGATGAGAGGACTCTCTTGTTTGGAGCGTTGTCGTCCATTCACTCGATGTGGCCATGACTACTTCTGCCCGAACCCGGATGTCAAATGGACCGCGAAAACTCCTACCTTTTTTCATGGGAATCTAATACCTTTATCGATTTTTCTAACAGCTCTGAATTAGACCACACCATTTTTCAAAAACAGACATTTTAGGAGACACCGAATGCTGAGAGTCATGGAGAACGAAGCATTATAATTCTTCGTTCAAATAATTCTATGCTCGCATTTGCTTTTTTGTGAAATTTGTTAGTTCAATTCCAGATTGTTCATGCTACATAGGGAGGACGTTCGATTGCGTTTTGTAATCAAATAATTAATTGTTTATAAACAAATTATATGAAGATTTAAAGTGCAAAATTCGTGCGAATTTTCCACCATGTTTAATAAACTTTAAAATATAAATTTGGAGTAAAATCAATTGCATCCGTTTCCTACAAATTAATTAGAAATAAAGAGAAAAACTGGTTATTAATTCGATGATGAAAGAAATCTCAGTAAAATTGAAACTGAAAAATAAAACACCATAGCGCAGCCCATTACAAATTGTTTCCGTACAAAAATAAAAAAAGGAGATAGTAAATAAAAATACCAACAATAGTGACGGGGATAGCTAAGGAAGGATGCAACAATATTTGTTGTTAGTATAGATTCTCTTAAAGGTAGTTTCAATAGTAGTTTGTACATTATTTCAAATGAAGATATGGTAGTTACGAACAGGTACAGAAGAGGTGAAAAGGCGATTGGAAAATCTGAAAACAACCTCGATACTCAGTTATGCATAGACGAGGTAAATTTGTAAAAAAAAAGTAATAGAAAGCATTATAGAATCGATTGCTTGTATTTTTTTATCACAAGTGTTGCCATTTGTTAGGTATAGTGCCAAATCTATCGCATACAAATTTATTACATGTATTTTTCATTTCTATATTTCCAAAAAATATTGTGAGTATTTCAAACTTTGGGTTTTTTACCTACTTTTACGGCAGCTCTTGGGAATCGGAGTAGTTTTCCAAGAACTGATAGTTTTTAGTTAATTTTCAACACTGTGTGATCATGAAGAGGTTTAAATGGTGTATACTTATGCCTTCTTGACTAGCTGTGGAACCCTTAATTACCTTATCTCTTCTCAGGAGAGTTAAATTTGAAGCATGAATGTTAAACGTCGACTTATCCTATGGTATGAAACAGTATAGTGGCAGCACTCTTTGATTAAAAGGTAGGTAAAATCAAATTGGGCTTTTTTTTTATTTTCTAACGAAACATTTTCCAATATTCTAATACCATTTTTTTTTTCTGTACGTATCCAGTTTTCAGATTTCCTTCATGGAAAGATTGGTATTAATAAGTTAGACAGTGATTCATGGAGTTAATAATGGTCCTGGTTCCGTAGTACGGAAGTAGCCAATAAAGTGAGAGATGATGATAGTCAAGAAGCATAATAACAAAAAAACAAGAACAATAATTAATTGCAAAACATACAGCCATTGCTATAAAAGCTAGAAACGAACCAATATCATCTTTAGCATGGATCTTTGTTAAGGCAGTCACTTTGTTTTTTTTCTTTAATTTGAAGCTTCGGATTTCATATAATCCAGCAAGCTGTGAAAATTGATTGCTTAATTAATAATGCAGAAAAGTATGATTTTTTTTTATAGCCAATGACTTTTTCAAACGTTAAAGAAACGGAAAAAAAAAATCATTTAATCTTATTATTTAAATGTATGTACAGTATGTATATATACAGGGTGATACAATAAGTTGGGACAAATACTACAGCCTGAAAGTTAAGACAAGAAAAAACCCTGTTGCGAAAAGCGATGGTCCCTTCTCTCTGCTTTAGTCAGGAGGCGGAGTTTTCTAAAACGTTTGGTTAGTTTGGAACAAAAATATCTGCAGAACTGATGTCCTGGAATTTTTAAAAACCAGAAATCCTGAAGCTGTACCTACCTGTGACGGAATGGTTATGTGCGTTGACCAGTAACATATAGTAGTTGTTGTGTCGGTTCGAATCCTGCTCTCGTGTGTGCTTGATTACATCGATAACTTGTTGCACCCGCGATACGAAAAAATAATAAACTTTACTTTTCTTACATAAAGCTTAAACTTTGTTAAGCAAGGTAAGAAGAACTCATAACCTAACAAAAATTGTGAAGTTAAAATAAACGTGAATTTAAATTTGTTGCAACCGCGATCTTAATGTCTGATGTCGGATACAACTTTTTGTATGACTCATTGCATGTTTTGTCGCGTTTATATGTACATTTGATATGACATTGACATCACAGTACTTTGCACATGAATGTAACGAACTGCAGACTCATAATTTCGAGGTAGTTACATCAATCCAAAAAGCGACACGTTAGCGAACCGCTACTACTTCGCTTTGGCCAAATAACTGGGGCAAAACTCCTCGCTCAAAAAATAAAATGCTTACTGTACAAGACTTTGATTTTACCAGTCCTACTTTACGGCAACGAGTGTTGCACGAAAAGTAAAAAAGGAGAAATGACTCGGGGCACTTTAAAAAAAAAAAAAATTCTTTGACGGATTTTCGGTCCATATGCGACGATGGCGAATGGAGAAGAGCTACATCAAGATGTAGTCTAGAAAAAAAAGTCAAGGAAAGACGACTACATTGGTTCGAAAACATCGAACAATTGGACGACAATTCGACAATAACCCAAACAAAAATCTTTTCTCTTCTAGTCCCTAGGTTATCTCAAAAATGACAAGGAAGACCGAACCTCCGGTACATAGACTAAGTGACTGCGGATGCCAGTGCTTGATTTTGGCGACTCGAGAGTGCATGACTGCTGTATGAGGCTGATATCGTTCGAGACTCATAACAGCACTGGCAAAAAACGGCTGCGACAGAGCAAGACATTCATACGACAGAGAGAGAGAGAGAGAGAGAGAGAGAGAGAGAGAGGAGAGAGAGAGAGAGAGAGAGAGAGAGAGAGAGAGACAGAGCAGAGAGAGAGACAGACAGAGAGAGAGAGACAGATATGTGTATACAACAAAAGCGTCCTCAGATAATCTGTCGATTTTGTAGCAATGGAATTTTGCAAAGGCTGTGGCTTATACGCGCAATACGGCTCATTCAGTTGAACTGTTCTGAGCCATGGCCAACTGCACGGTTAATATGTGTCTTTATACTTTATTTTCCATATTCTACACACATATTGTAGTGTCCGTAGCTTAGTGGTTAGATGCGTTGGCTGCTAAGCGGAACGTCGTACTCGTGTCCATAGCTTTTATTTCGTCTTTTACGGGCACCTTACGAAGATCTGAAAAAACTTCCAAGAGTATCATCTGTCATGAAAAAAGTGCTTCTCAACTTTGCCGTTCGGAATCGGCGTTAAATTGTAGGTCCCCTCAATTCTTCACACGCACCTAGAGAATTTTTGATGAGAGTAAGCCACTTAGGCCTTGGTTCTTCAAGAGCTGTAGTGCCATTCTATTTATTTATTTATCGGGTGGAATGACAACAGAGCATAGAGCCGTGGTAGAACCTAGAGCTTCTATTATTTGACAATCAGTCCCTCTGAGAACATTTTCTTTAAATTTGTAGCAAAAGGAATAGTCGAGGAAACGATTGCAGTGATGAAGATTTCGAACCACTTACGAATCATAAACAAAATTCTGTGTCGTGACTCGTGATATATCTACCCCTTAAATATCGAATCGGGCTGAGTCCTTAATTCTCTTGAAAAACAGATGGCTTATTTCTGATGTTTACAGTGATCCAAGCAAAGACGCAGCTCTTTGGATAGTACTGGAGATAAAAACTGATGGAAATAATGCGTTCGTCGAGTTTCTGGCGAATTTTGACGTATTAGAAAAGAAATAATTAATACACACAAGAGACAAAAAAGTGTAATAAATTAGTGATAAATATTGTTTGATCTTTCATTTTGTTACTCAATAAGGTAAATTGTCGTTTATGTTGACCTGCGATAATTTAATTGCCGCAATGGCAATTGGACCTTCCTACTCAATTTTAAAACATTAAGGCCCCTTTAAATGAATATCAGAACATAGGCATTGAAATGTTACCTTTCAAAGTTTAATTCAGTTAAAAATGTTTTTGTTTAGTTACACCGAACTCAAACATGCCTCTAAATGTTGCGCCTACGATATGGGAATCACTCATTGTTAAGATAATGTATATGTTATATAGTTTATAAGGAATGACTTATTTCATAAAATTCCTTAACCCAAGTTCCACCCAAAATCTTAGTAGGGTAACGGCACCAGTTTCCGTTCAGAACTTCTCTTTGAAACGTTTGATTTCCTTGGTCAAAGTAGGTACTCTTTTGTTTCCAGAACACAAATTTTCCAGTTACCATTAGATTTAAAACGAAAAACAACAATTTCGTTTTCGATCATCATGGGTGTCAATTGATGGAGAAATATCAACAATCTAAGGAAATACTTTCCTTTTTATTGAAACCTATCTTTGGAAATGCCCGATCCTAAAAAAGCAGATCCCCTGAACTGCACCAACTATAGACGTATAATAGCTTTTTTTTTGGTAATCCGGAGTTGGTACACAGAAATGTCCGATTCCGGATACCAAAAGAACATGCAAACAAATTTGCTTGCTTGTAATGGTTGAATGCCTATGTATTTGTGAAACCTCATATGCAAAATTGCAGATGACATGATATTCTTTTCATTTTATTTTATTTGTAAACATGGCAACAAATACGTATGTGCAAGTGTGTGCATGTATGTGTGATTTGGAATCGTTCTATTGAGAACAAGAACTGTCATCTTGCGCCAAGTGAACGAATTCAGAATAGTTCGGAACAGTTCCGGACGACCAAGAAAAAACGCTATAAGTCTCTTTAACATCGCCTATAAGATCTTGTCTGCCGTGCTGTGTGAACGTTTGAAGCCCTTCGTCCCTATCAGTGTGGCTTCAGACCCGGAAAGTCCACCATCGGCAGATCTTGGAGAAGACCCAGGAACTTCAAATCGATACCTACCTTTTCATCGATTTCAAGGCCGCGTATGACAGCGTCTATAGAGACCAATTATAATATAGAGCAATGTCTAGTTTTGGCATCACAGAGAAACTCATCTGTCTGTGTAAGATGACAATGGAAAATTCACGCTGTAACATCAAGGTCGGAAGAAACCTAACGGACGCTTTTGATGTCAAAAAAGGTTTTAGAGAAGGCGATGCGTTGTAATGAGATTTCTTCAACATCATTCTTGAAAAGATTGTGCAAAGCTCCAACGTCAACACCAGAGGCACAATCTTTGAAAAGTCCGTCTAGCTACTAGGATACGCAGACGACATTGACATAATTGGAAGAACACAGCGTGATGTCAGTGGAGCGTTTGTGTATCTTGAGACGGAGCCCAGGAAGATGGGTCTAGCGGTTAACGAGGGCAAGACCAAGTTAATGCTGTCGACAAGAAAGGACTACCAACATCGACGTCTTGGAGCAAACGTCAACATAGACAGATTTAACTTCGAGGTAGTTAAGGACTTTGTCTACCTGGGATCCGCTATCAACTCAGACAACAACACCAGCGCTAAAATCAAACGAAGAATCACTCTTGCCAATCGCTGCTTCTTTGGACTTAGAAGGCAATTGAGTAGTAAAGTCCTGGCCCGAGCAACTAAAGTGACACTCTACAAAACTCATCCCGGTCCTCATGCATGGTGCAGAGACATGGACCATGACAACATCTGATGAAAATGATTTGGGTTGCTTTGAGAGAATTTTAGTCCTGTCTGCATTAATGGAGAATGGAGACGAAGATTCAACCAAGAACTGTACGAGCTTTACAGAGACACTGACCTAGCCCGAAAAGTTAAGGTCCAACGACTTAGATGGTTGGATCATGTTGAGCGAATGGAAAATAATGCTCCGCCTCGTAGAGTCTTCGAATTCAACCCGGAAGGACGTCGCAGAAGAGGAAGACCGCGGCTCAGGTGGAGCACGCAGGTGGAAGAGGAGCCGAATCAACTTGGCGTGCGAAACTGGAGACAGCTTGCTACGGACCGAACTGGCTGGAGAAGTTTGTTGGGTGAGGCAGGTTCAAAATCTTATATCTCGTCTGATTTAACAAAAATAAGGAATTATTTTACAAGTCATTTTAGGAAATAACTACCGATGCAGAAAAAAAGATATTGAGTTTTCAATTGGAAATATCCGGATACTCAATTTTCAATCGTCTAGAGACTCTGGAAAACCACCTTTTTTAAGAATTCATCATTTTAAATTAATGTAATAGTAAACAGTAAACTGGGAAAAATGTATAGTCTTAGAAAAATATTAAGATTGGAAAGAAACACTTATATAGGGAGAAAGATATTAACATTGAAAGTCAAAAAAAGTTATCTGTCCGCCCGGAGACTACTGCCGCTCCTTTACCCTAATCCCATTTAATTTGATTGCATTAATTTTTGTTTGTACAGACCAAAGTACATATGCAGTGCTGTGGTCAGAACCATAGACTATAAAATATTATGAATATAATAAGAAGGTGTGATGTAACAACAACTGTATTTTCTTTCACAAATATTTTTCTGAACGAGGAATGAGCTTGTTCTCTTTTATACAGGTATGAAGATGAAAATAAATCCAAGTGAGACAATTTGAATAGCCGGTGGTGTATAGGTTTACCCCAACCCACCTAAACGATAAACCGATATTTGATAGTTAAAAAAGAAAACAAAAACTTCAATACAATTTAAAAGAGAATCGAAAAAATTACACACGGAAAGTAAAAATAACATCACAACAACATCATTGAGGAAAAAATGCGAAAAGAAAACTTAACGAGAAAAAAAAAGTTTTAGAAATGAAAAAAAGAAGAGAGAATTTTCATTTGGGCGGAGTTTCGTATGAGCAAGTATAAAAGGCTTCGTGCAAGGAATGTACCGCGGCTTGAAGCGAGGCGTCCCACAACAGCGCAGCGTAGAAGAATAAGATAAAAATTATTTACTACTAAGGCAACAAATTATTTACTTGCTTCTAGCTTTCGCTATTAAGCAAGAGAGATGGTGTTGGGCGGGGGTGATGAAGGTCCACGGCATCTACACCAATCTAATTTAAGAATGATATGACATATGAGTTAAGGAGTACGCGATACAACGCAACTACCACTAATACAAGCACTATACTACTACAAGTACAGTATTAAATGTAATCATCTTCGTCGTCATCCAGCAAAGCAGGACATCCAGAACTAGTACTAACCAAGCTGCAAGCCTCCTATATCTTCTCCGGTCGCTACAATGCCGTTAACCGTGGATATTGTCGAAAGAGAATCATAAAAAAGAGGTAATAATTCCTTATCCATGGCCTTTCAAAAAAGGGCCTAGTCAAAGTCATTTTCTACCGCGAATTTAATTCTCTCCGAGTATGGGGAAAAAGGAAATTCCTTGCCACGCTTTTGTAGGTACATCAGAAAGTCTCCCAAACGCATGAAGAGCGGGAAAGTTTTTCTTTTTTTCATGGAGTGTGTTGATATCAAAGGGGGAAGGGGGCTTAAGAGAGAGCTTTTTACATATGTATTTGAGAACAGGAACATATTACGAGTTAGGAGAGTGCGCGTTTTTTTTTTTTAAGGACAACACACTCTGAAACCAAAGTCGAATTCATAGTTTAAGCGAACATTATAACAAACAGAAAAGATTGAACACGCGAGGCGAGCTTTTTCCTTCTCTTACACAAGTCAGGTGCGTTGTAAATAAAAGTGTCCTTCAAAGTTTAGTCGTGATAGAATATGTTAATGAAAAAGACATGTGCTGCGGTTTGTAGAAGACTTTAAAGTTAGCATTCAAATGACAATATTTTACCTTATTTTCAAAAATAATTAAAAAATTAGCAATGAAATATTTAGGTCAGTATAACTTTTAATATTTTTTAACTCGTTGTTTACACATATACATATAGAAACTAAGGTTTTTGTATTTTAAACTATTTAGCTATTAGAATGAAAATTTATTGAAGTTTTTATAGGATAGTACGTCAATTTTCAAAAATCTGTTATTTCTTTCAAATATATTAACTCGGTAGTATTTTAATTTTTTTAAGGCTCCTTTGAGGTTTTTTCTTGAGTTGTGGCGCAAATAAAACTATAGCCTGTACCTAATCGCATTTTGTGGGTCAAAAATTTCAAAAAAAAAAAAAAAAATTAAAAATGTAGACATGAAGACAGCGCAGCGGTTCAAAAAAGTTATATACAAACTCTATACAAACTCACTGCAACTCTAGGAAAGAGCTTAGCCTTTAAAAGACATTGATTGAAAAGATTCGCTTTCAATGGCAGATTGAATATTTGTAACCTTTATTTGATGGACAAATGTATAATAGTTGTCGAGGAAAATTGTGAGTAATATCGATTTGAAATTGTGGGAAAATGTTTGCGAAAAATTTACATTTTTGTCATTATCTCGACTACCAGGCCTTCAAAAATGTTCAACCCATTTCGATGAATAGAGTTCGACAAGAACTTTCGTTTGGTGTTTCATTCGATGAGTTTTGGAAGAATTTTCTTTGTCTGTCCAAAATTATGGCAAGGGGTGACGGATTCAGGCTGATCGATTTTTCTGCGGGGCGAAATGTTGTGGTAGCAAGCACCTGGTTCCCTCATCTCAACAGCTATAAAGGTACATGGAGATCTCCTGATCAATCAACCGTCAACCAGATTGATCACATTGCGATCGACGGAAGGCACTTGTCTAGCATTTTTGATGTTCGAACTTTCCGAGGAGCTAACATCGACTCGGACCACTACCTCGTCGTAGCCAAGGTAGTGCTACGAATATTCCGACAACGGCCAAAACAAGGACGGCTACAATCGTAAGGTGTCCTACGCCGCCAACATCAAGTATCATTGCCAGGAAGCAGTTAGAGATGCCGCCTCTAATGTGCTGAGTTTCACACAGCCACCAAAACGAAACCCCTGGTTTGACGAAGAATGCAGACAGGCCCATGCAGCCAAGCAGGAGGCATACAAAGCTCGTGAACTCTACGAGCGAAAGAGGAGAGAAGAACGCCGGCTTCTCAGGAGAAAAAAGAGAGCATGAGAAGCGTCAGATCGAGGATGTTGAGAGAGCCAACAGCAGGAATGAAGTTCGGAGTTTTTATCGAAAGGTTAAACAGCTGGCTCAAGGTCATCGAGCAAGAACCGATGCCTGCAAAGATAAACAAGGGAACATCATAGTAGAATCGCAGTCAATGCTGGGGATTTGGAAAGACCACTTCTGTAGATTGTATAACGGCGACGACGAACAAAATACCGCCGTCAGACAGGAGCCTTTCATCGGACACGATAATAGCCAACAATTCCGTGAACCCGGCCTAGAAGAAGTGAAAACCGCAATATCACGGTTGAAATCCAACAAAGCCGCTGGAACAGATGGACTAGCTGCTGAGTTGTTCAAAGCAGCAGGCGACGATCTAGATAGGAGCATGAACCAAATCATCTGTAAGATATGATCAGACGAATGCATGCCCGATGAATGGAACCTCAGCATTGTTTGCCCGATCCTGAAAAAGGGAGATCCTCTAAACTGCGCCAACTATAGAGGAATAAGTCTACTAAACATCGCCTACAAGATCCTCTCTGCGGTAATATGTGAACGTCTGAAGCCTTTCGTCAACAATCTGATTGGTCCTTATCAATGTGGCTTCAGGCCAGGAAAGTCAACCATCGACCAAATTTTCACGTTGCGGCAGATCCTGGAAAAGACCTATGAACTCCAAATCGATACCCACCACCTTTCCATCGATTTTAAGGCCGCGTATGACAGCATCTACAGAGACGAACTGTATAAAGCTATGTCTAGTTTTGGCATCCCTGCCAAGCTCGTTCGCTTGTGCAAAATGACGATGGAGAACTCACGCTGCTCCATCAAGGTTGGCAACGAGCTAACGGAATCTTTCGATGTCAAAAAAGGATTCAGACAAGGCGATTTACTGTCGTGCGATTTCTAGGAGATCAGACGAAATAACTCTGTGCTAATCGCTGTTTCTTTGGGCTAAGAAAGCAATTGAGTGGAAAAGACCTCTCTCGAGCAACTAAGGTAAAATTGTACAACACACTCATCATCCAGTCCTGCTGTATGGTGCAGAAGCATGGACCTTGACAAAATCCGATGAAAGTGCCTTAGGCTGTTTCGAGAGGAAAGTTCTTCGGGTCATCTTTGGCCCGTGTGCATTGAAGGGAATGGCGAAGAAGATACAACAGCGAATTACGGGTTGTACAACGACATGGACCTAGCCAGAAGGGTCAAGGTCCAGAGACTCAGATGGCTCGGTCATTTAGAGCGGATGGACACCAATGCTCCGGCCCGGAAAGCCTTCGAAACTATTCCCGAGGGACGTAGGAGGAGAGGAAGACCGCGACTCAGGTGGCGCACTCAAGTGGAAGAGGACCTCAATCAACTTGGAGTGCAAAACTGGAGACAGCTAGCTAAGGACCGAGCGGGCTGGCGGAGACTGTTGATTAAGGCCCAAGTCCACAACGGTCTGTAGCGCCACCTTAAGTAAGTAAGTAAGTAAGGTTAGCCCATGATATTTTTCGAAAATCATGAAGAAATCGATTTCGCTAAATTCGACATATTGAGCTAATTACTGAAACCAAACTCAATTCGGAGCTCTGGGGTTACAATCAGCTAAGGACAAAAAGCAAAATAAATAATTTATTGATGATAACTCGGTAACCAGACGTCGCATGTAGTTATGGTTTTCAATGACTGATAGAAGGCAAACAGACCTTTGTTCTCGTGCATCATTTGCAATCGCTGAATGTAGTACCTACATTAATCCTCTGCTCATATCTACACTACTTCTATTGTTTTGTAGTGTGAATAAAAATCGTCCGTTAAATCAAGAACACACTATAGAATAAAGAATTATTTGAATTATGAATACCATCCTTACCCTAACCTTTTTTTGTGAGAAGGAAGGAACTTCGAAAATTAATTTTACTTTCCTCCTGCCATGCCTTATGTGATATTAAGCCAAGTCATGTCCACAAGAGTAATTTACCCGTTGATCATATCGCTGTCAATGCTGTCATCTCGGAAAAAGACATCCACGAAAATAGTTGTGCTCACTACTCAGTTTTAGAATCGTAAACTATTCCATCAACGCTACCATTTGTATACAACTCGCAGCCCTTGATTGTATCTTATTTGCTTCAAAATATTTAAATGTTCTCATTTACAAAAATATGTTAAAAATTAGTACTCTGCTATTATTGTGTCTTGGATCCTTACACAACAACCGTATTGTATAGAAATAATGTATCTATGTATACCTTGTTGACACACTGTCAATGGTGACAAAAAAAATTGTGCTCAATCAAAAGACGCTGATTTTATAAACTTTCGACGTTTAATCCTTCAGTTGAAAGGAAATTTTATATATAGAGTACGTTAGTGCTTAGTAAGTACACCAACCTATGAACGTTTGTATACTGTATGTCTGTATAGTGATTTGATTGTACATCAACACGCTGGCGCTGCGCTGCAGAGG
>CAKKXW010000002.1:83306722-83319850 GCA_920937365.1 Sphaerophoria rueppellii | reverse complement strand
TTTTTTTCGATTTTTTTTTCTCGCGCGCTGAAAGATTAAATGATGTCTAAAGAGAACTTTAGTTTTGTTTGGCTTCTTAATTAATATAAAAAAAGGATTAAATGTATTTTGACAGAAGAGGCCTATGAATGTTGAACCCTTAGAAAGAACACAGTCTTGTAGGTATCTGCACCTGTGTTTTGATATATGTATGTACTACATATGAAAGAACTATGTACCTATACGTATAGCTTAAATAGTGGTAAAACAGAACATCCTTGGGCTAAAACTCATTAGTGGATCCCTTTGGTAGGCTTCTATTCAAAATGTGTTATGGAATGCTCTGTTGTACTGAGGAATGATTCCAAAGACTTTTCAGACATTGAGGGTTTTCATCGTTTTTCCTCTAAAATACACATTTTTATTTCAAGACTTTTCAAGTTTTTGTAAATAAATTTATACTTACAGTTTAAAGGTACCCATTTGAAGAATATATCCGTAAATACTTGAAATTTTAAAATTGTTGCGTTTACATACATGAGACTTGAAAATAATATGAAGTAACATTAAAAAAAAACTTCAATTTACTTTAGGAATGACCAAATTTTTTGACAAACGTTCATTAGTATTTTTTTGTAGTAATTTCGTTTTGAATTCGTGTGCCCGGTATTTAAAAAACTTCAATAATCATATTTCTACACATAGGTTAGGTTAGGTTATAGTGGCTGCGGATACAGAATCCACACACTTAGGACAAAAGTAAGGCCCATTGTGATACCACATGAATCTAGAGAATTACTTCTTACTAGTTCAACCATTTTGAGCTTTTTATAAAGCGAAGGAGGCATTTGATATCCTTATTAGCAAGTTCACTGTGATTATCATAGAAGTGTTCTCCCAGATGAAGTTTGCGTCTTAGAAAAAGAGCAGGGCATGTGCAGAGAAGGTGAGAGATTGTTTCCTCTTCTTCCTCGTCCATTACAGCTCCTGCAGAAGTCATTTGAGGCTTCACCAAGTTGAATTGCGTGTCTGCCTATAAGGCAGTGTCCGGTAACGACACCTATTAGGGGGCTAATATGAAACCTGCTTTGAGATAACAAGTCCTTAGAGCGCTTTAGGTCCAGTGACGGCCATATGAGATTTGTGGCTGCGCACGTAGGTAAATTGTACCACCTAGACCTTGTTATCGTGAAGGCTGTTTCTTCTATCCCAGCAGAGGTGAATATTAAATTGCTGCGCCATCTCCATGGGAGATGACCGACAATCGACGGCCGTTTGAGAGTTGGTTGAGACACCGTCGAGAGATTTAATAGCAGCCTGACTGTCAGAGAAGATGCGGATATGAGAAGTTGATATCACGTTTTCTCTAAGCCAGGAGAGAACCTCTTCGATCGCTAAAATTTCCGCTTGGAAGACGCTACAATGATTAGGGAGGCGAAATGAGAGGCTTAGATTAAGCATTTCTGAGTACAGACCACTTCCAACTCCATCATTGGTCTTGGATCCATCTGTATAAAAATTGATGCTTTTGTCATCCAGGAGTGTTTTGTCTTTCAAGCCATCTCTGGATGGTGTAGATACCTGGAAGTTTTTCCCAAATTGCGGTTTTTGAGTAGTGTACTTTGGTATAGAACCAAAGAAGTTCAAAATGATGGAATGTCCCACATTATTGTTGGTCCATTGAGATGAGGCGTTGAGTCTTATAGTTGTACCAGGCCCGTAGCCAGAGTTAAATTTAAGGTAGGGCAACGGTCATATTAGGTAGGGCAATGATAAATTTTGTAATTCGGTCATTCCCATTATGCCGTTACTAAGTTACTAAGTAACCAAAAATAAAATAAAATATTTTGATATTCTTAGCAACAAGTTTTAATTGAGGTTTATCTAATTATTGTAAAATTGGCTTTAATTTAATTTAGCAATAAGATGAACATTTTGTTCTATCCCTGAATGCAAATTTTTATTTAAATGCCAAAGAGTATTTATAAAAAAAGTTGTAATTCACACTATTTGCAGGTTGCCCACACGCACTTTGACGTATACGTGCTGTCCGTTTGCTTATCGTCGCTTCAAAGGAAAAACTCACTAACTGCTATTGAAATCCTGTGTAGTTAGTTAGTTTTTCCTTTGAACTGACGTTATGCTCTTGCATAAACAATGACTAAGGCGGAGGATCTTTTTAATTTGGGTTCATTCAAATTGGAGCCATTTTTGAAAAAAAAATCTTCTCTCATTTTGTCATATGACAAGGACCGTTAGTTTTGACCCTTATTCAATTTCCTCCTCTGGGGAATAGTCCAAACTCCTTAACTGCCAAGTTTGAAGTGAATTTCTTTAGTCTTTTGGGGTGAAGGTTGAGATAGAGACAGACAGACAGAATTGCGATGCCCACTTTTCCATCATCGTAATGACATTCCGATACAAAAACGATAGTTTTAGAAGTTTCACAGTTAAATACAAGGATTTGTTAAACCAAAAACAATATATAATACAAAAAATTCGAAAAGTTTGGCAAAGTTTTATGTAAACCCAAATAATTGCGTTAAAAAATTGTAAAAAAAAATGAAGAAAAAATCACATATTATATTTCAAAGTTGAATAGCGGGCGGCTTATAAAAAAAATAAGGAGAGATTTTTTCGTAAAGCGTTCAATTTTTTTCAAGAAAATTATTAAATCTAGCCTTTTTGATAAAAATATAAATAGAGTGGCGCGACAGCTCTTGAAGAGCCAAGGCCTAAGTGACTTACTCTCATCAACAATTCTCTAGGTGCGTGTGAAGAATTGAGGGGACCTACAATTTTACGCCGATTCCGAACGGCAAAGTTGAGAAGCACTTTTTCATGACAGATTGATACTCTTGGAAGTTTTGTCAGTTCTTCGCAAGAGGCAGTGTCCGTGAAAGATGAAATAAAAACTTTGGGCCCGAGTAGGATTCGAACCCACGACGTTCTGCTTAGCAGCCAACGCACCTAACCACTAAGCTACGGACACTACCTTTTTGCCTTTTTGATGAACCATTCCAAACTCAAAAACACAATCTTTCCCATGTATAACTTTGACAGTATATTTTTTTTTTGGTAGTTTTCAACAATATTTTCGATATAACTATGAACGAAAAACAATATTTTTTTTTTTGAATCAGTCTAATATACATTTATGTTTTAGTAAATATAATTTTTAAACAAAATGGGATATATCTGTAAGTTTCAGTTATTTATAGCATGAAACTTATGTATATGATGTTGATAGGATTAGCCCAATCCAAATAACGATACAAGTTGATGTCGTAGGGAACTAAACATTTAATTATAATTTAATTATAATTTAATAAAATAATTAATTGCTAATTAAAATAAAGGAATAATATTCATTTACCTAAATCAACAATAATGTAACCCAACTTCTTGAATGATTGAAAACGAATGAAAAATAATATATCAAAACAAAATATTAATAATTGAAAAGCAAGATCATTTATACTAGATTAGATATTAATAAAGCAAGTGTTTTCAGCAAAGTACGAGATGTGACAAATGTAGTCATAATGGTGGCTAAATTTGTGTAATAGATGGCAACAAACTTACATATCTAATCATAGTTGTTGTTAAGCTGTACATAGGGTTTATTCTACGTAATTCAAATATGTAGTATAAACTCCAGCTTGAACATTCAGTGACGTTTTTTGAAAAAAAAAAACAACATATTTTTACTATTCGTGTTTTTTGAGAAACTTAAAACGCAGTTTTGTAAGAATTACTGACAGTATTACTTGCACTAAATTTTATCAAAATTATTAGAGCCGTTTTCGAGAAAACTTTGGAAATTACAAAAACTCCAACTTTTCATTCTCCCTTCTTCTATCTTGTATATTTAAATAAATTCTTTGAATTTTCAAATCTATAAAACAATTTTGCAAAACAAAAATAAATGTTCACAATTTCAATAATAGTGCAAACAATCTTATTTAGTGGGAAAAAAAACAATATTCAGGAATATCATACACTATATTCGATTACTAGCTGACCCACCAAACGCTGCTTTGCCGTATCAATTTTAATTTTATGAAATACTAATCCCATTAGAAAAATTGCTTTAATAATAGAAAAATTAAGGCTGTATTTTACTGTGCAAAAATTACTTGTTAATGAGTCCTCGAAATGGTAAGATCATTTTCTGGCAGATGGCGCCGATGTTATTCAATGAACTTAATTTTTTTTTTCATAAAATCATCAGTTTTATGGAATTTGACTTTGAACCAACGTGCGTGTACAACTACAACGGGATACATCGGCTGAATATTTTGCAAAATAACTAACTAAAGTTAGTCGTATGGACTCCATATTTTTTCTTTTTTTAGTTTAAGTTTCCACCGTCCACCCACTGAAAAAAATATATATATTTGCACACTTTCATAACTCATTTCAACGAATGTGTATCTATCAAAAGGTTCAAGGCCTCAAGACGATACACGCTCAACATTTTTTCAGCTTGTGCTTAATTTTGTACAGAGAGACCCAAGATAGTGGCAAAGTAGGATATTTTTGAAAGTAGGGCCTTTTTAATGCAGGGAGTAAATAAAGTTGGAGCATCGTTAAATTAGGGCATTTTTAAAATTCGAATGTTTTCATACGAAGGACATTTTTGAAGGTAGGGATTTTTTAAACTAGGAATTTTTGAAAGTCGGACATTTTTATAGGTAGGATATTTTGAAGGCAGGGCATTTTTAATGCAGGGAGTTTACAAAGCTGGAGCATTTTTTAAAGTGGAAAATTTTTAAAAGTGGGACGTTATTATACGTAGGACATTTTTTAGGTTAGGACATTTTTAGGAGTTAGACGTTATCATACGCAAGGCATTTTTGAAGTTAGTGAATTCTTAGAAGTCGGACGTTATCATACGTAGGATATTTTTGAAGGTAGGGCATTTTTAATAAAGGGAGTTTTTAAAGCATTTTTAAGGTATGGCATTTTTAAGACAGGAAATATTTAAAGCTGGAACATTTTTTAAGATCAGCATTTTTATAAGAAGGGCATTTTTAAAGGTGGGGCATTTTTGAAGGTTGATTTTTTAAGGTAGGGCATTTCAGATTTAAGGTAGGGCATTGCCCCTCAATGCTATGGGCCTGAGCTGTACTCGCTGCCACTTGTTTGCTGAAGATGTCGAGGGGTGTCAGATGTAAGAGAGTGTCTAACGCTGCTGTATTGGTCGGATGACCGATGTATATAGCCAATAGGTAATTATTTCTACACATGCATGATTTTATTTAACGAAAAGAGAAGCTGGTTAGAGTAAGCTTGTGTTTTCATTATTCACTATAAGGGTACCTATAATTGTAAACAGATTCTGTAGGGACGAGTTGAGAAGCACTTTTCCACCCTCTGAAGTGAAATTAAATAACACATTAAATTAAGGCCGATGCTTATGCTTACCCACACCTCTCATGAGTTCAAAAAAATTCACAGAGACCTGGTTACTCAAAGCTATCTTACTGGAGGTCTTCGTTCTTGTGATCTTTTTCCTGTCAACACCACAAATAATTCACATACTATTAATGAAATACCAAACATAACAGAAGATTTTATTCATCAGACTACCTCGGAAAGGTTTGACTTTGTGTACGTTGATAGCACTGATATTTTTGAAAGTCTACTTTCAATTAAATCTAATGCAATTATTGGCCTAAATTTGTTAAAATTATCTTACCTCTCATTCTACTCCTAACATAAATAAATAAATAGAGTGGCGCAACAGCTCTTGAAGAGCCAAGGCCTAAGTGGCTTATACTCTCATCAACAATTCTCTAGATGCGTGTGAAGAATTGAGGGGACCTACAATTTTATGCCGATTCCGAACGGCAAAGTTGAGAAGCACTTTTTCATGACAGATTGATACTCTTGGAAGTTTTGTCAGTTCTTCGCAAGAGGCAGTGTCCGTGAAAGATGAAATAAAAACTTTGGGCCCGAGTAGGATTCGATCCCACGACGTTCGGCTTAGCAGCCAACGCACCTAACCACTAAGCTACGGACACTACACTACTCCTAACACACGTATTTAATTCAATCATAATAACGGGGTTATTTCCGGAGCATTGGAAACTTGCAAGGATCATACCGATTCACAAAGCTGGAAGCACGAACGAATTTCAGCCGATTTCTGTTCTTCCTTTTTTGTCAAAAGTTTTCGAATAGGTTCTTCAAAAGCAAATGAATAGTTATCTACAGAGTCATAACATTCCATTTGAAAAGCCTTCGGTTTCCGACAAAATCAGGCAGCTGTTCAATTCTATGGATAACGATTTTGTGGCATTCATTGTCCTTTCTGACTTTTCGGAAGCCTTTGATACAGTGCATCATGAAAACCTGTATTATAAATGTATATGTATAATTAATATATTAATGTACTCATGCTAACGAGATCGCAAGTAGGCTATAATAACCCGGAATCAAATGTCTAGCTTTCTTCGAAACACCAGAGGTGTACCTCAGGGGTCGATTTTAGGGCCTGTGCTTTTCTCCTCTTATATTGATGAACTTCCGTCTGTTATAAGAAGCAGCTCTCTTCAACTTTATGCCGATGATGTTCAACTTTAAACACGTACGCGTACAATTTGAACTCCGATCTAGAAAATATATTCAATTGGTCCTCACGAAACGTTCTGTGTCTTAACCCAATAAAGTCAAAATGCATGGTTGTGAGTAAAACTGCTTTGAGTTTGGAATACTTACTTTTTTAATTTTTATCTTAACGGATCATCGCTTTCTTAAAATTTGGGTATGGTATTTAATAATCGAATTACTTGGCATACTCATATTAATAATGCTGTTGGTAGCGTCTGTGGACGTTTACTTTGGACTTCGCAAAATTATGTACCTTTAAAAACGTGATCAATTTTAGCTCCTATTTTAACTTACGGTTGGTAAATCTTTTGTAACTGCGATTCATTAAGTAAACGTAAACTCAACGTAACTTTTCGCAACATTTATATCTTTGGGTTAAGAAGATTCGATTTCGACATATCGTTCGATCAACTTATGCGTTCTCGAAGTTTCATTCTCTTGTGCAACATTATTCAGTTCCAACAACCTCGTTGTTAATTTGAAGAATTCAATTCGGTAAAACTTTCCACGCAGTGTCCTAGAAAATCAAGTTTTGTCATTTCGAAAAATTAAAAGTTAATTAAATTTCATTGTTCTAAAATAGCCCCCAATGTCTTGACCCACTTTTGAAGCAAAAATTGTGAGCTTTCAGTTATAAATAAAAATACATGTGGGTATTTCATAGGAAAAAGAAAAAATATATATGTATAAAGAATACCAATGAAAACTTTTGCGTCAAATATGCATTCGTGCAAGAACAATGACAGTAGGTACTTAGGTAAGAAAAATAATAATCTCATGATTGTACTCAACACTGTGCAGTCTTCTGCTATTCACCTAAACAACACTGTACCGTCATCAGCATCAATTCTATACAACAAAACGCTGCTTCCTTATACCTCCAATTAGCAAGGATACGTCAACTGTTATGCTTCGTGTTGCAATTGTTGTTTGTTCCGCCTGACATCCTTCTGCTTTCTGCTTTCATTTTATTATTTTTTGCTTCTCATAAACGATTATCATGTTTATTTATATTAAAGCCACTCTAATTGCAAGGGAAAGGTACTTAGCATAAATTCTATGCGCTGGAGCTCCCGCCTAAAACACTGAAACAGTCGAGGCATGCAAGGACAATGAAATTGTGTAGCTTTGTTTAATTATTATTTCATAAAAATGCCCACAGGTAATTTGTCTTCATTAAATCCATCACCATCATAAGATTGTCATCTGCATTCTCAACGGAAATCTTTTTAGAGCACAAATGGTATCAGGAACTTTGACGTTTTTTTTTCTTGCTGTTGTTGGCATGGTCCTTAAGTCTTTAGTGCTTTTGTTTTGTTAGTTAATAGCTTTAAAGAAGTTATGTTATTATTTGTAAACTTCCGCTTTATTATTGCGCTGAAACTACGTCGTGCAATTATTTTGAACGACTTGTTTTAAGATTTTTTAATTTTTAATGTGTTAAACTATGTTTCGAACGTTTTTCATTACTAAACATATTATATCTGATAAAATAACTAAGAACAAAGAAGTTCTTGAGTTCAAAATCCAAAGCACTACAACAACAGAAACACTTCATTTAAGGGTTTTTAAAATTTCACCATATTTTCCAATCAAGGGTTTAATTAAAATTTGCTTGATTCCATTCTTAAGCAATGTAGGTATAGATAAATAATATTTAATTATGCTAATTTTGTTTAAATATTTCCAAAAAAATCTTCAGTCAGAGTTTCGAATAATTACTTATATATTCAAATTGCCTGTCTCAAAGCCAAAGCGGTGTGTCTTAATGAAATTCCACCTCATTCGTAATTATAAACTTGGATGGTGACCACAACCCTTTGATTTCATGATAGAAGAAAGAGACGAAATCAAGGGGATCAGGAGGACGCACCATATAATACCCTAGCCTAGCACCATCATCAACATCATCAGCTAAACATCATTTTGGAATAAACTCCACGAAAGAAATTGAATAAACTCATTAATTGTGTCGCTTCCTCTTTCTCTGTCCAACAGCTTCGAATTCAACATCTCTCTGTACCTTTTCAAATGCTTTTGTGATTGCCCGAAAAACAGGGAATGTTCCATATTTATGAATATCCACAAATAAAAATGTGAAAAGCTTTTTCCCTACTACTCGAGGCATCCCCCATTCCATTTGAGCAACCATTTGTCTCATCATCATCCATCCCGAAATCGAAAGGATAACTTCATCATCTTTATTTCTGGTCCTTACAATATTCTACTATTTTTCAGTGTTTGTTAAACTGTTCATTTTAATTTTGGTTCGTCGTAGTGTCGCGTCAATGTCATCGACAGTCGACACAAACGTGTCGGTCGGACTTGCTGGTAGTCCATCTCATTCTTACTGAAAGAAAACCAAAGACAACAGTCCCATAAAATCTAAATTTGAATTTGATCAACGCAATTCGTTCCAGAGGATTTGAATGGGTGGATGAGGTTTGGATTCAAAATTTGCATACGACAAATGTCTACTTGACAATGAAGGAAGTTATCCCTCGTCAGTTCAATAAGGGACATTAGTTTAATTACAAAAACCGAGTTCAATAGGTTTAAATTTATGGATTGCTTGCAAAAAAAAAAAAAAATATTTAACCCATAAAACCGCTACTACAGTTGCGTCTTAGAACAAGTATTATTGGTCCTTAAAAGCAAACATCAAGTGTCCTTTAATAATGCGCTTTCACATGTAAATAAAAGCCGTGTTTTTTCACTACTAAATAGCCAGCACAGCAAAATTTCTCTTGGCGAACGACAACAATTTTCAGTCGATAAAAAGGCCCTTAAAAACAAAGCCGGCGATAAAACTTTAAATTATTGAAAAGAAGACAGTGGTGATGGTGTTAAGAAGAATTATCTAGTTACGCAAATCTAATGATCTGAGCTTATTTGAGTAATGAAATTTCTTAGGTTGAAGTATTTGCTAATTTTTTGCATCCCAAGGCGCAACCCTCAGGTCCATTCTGCTACGTTTCATGTTACAATTGCCATTCAAATTGAACTTAACAGATAAAGTGAGTTGGAGCTGCCTGTGCTGGCTACTTACTGAGTATTGAAAAAAAACACGACTAATTTATAAAAATTAAATGTTTGAAGTTGTTCTTTCTGAATATGTTTAAATCATAAAATTTTCATCCCCAATCGCAACGATAGCGAAGTAGGTACACATTGAAGCTAAACGGGAACCAAAAGGTAATAATTATCCATCGATTTTAGTGTCTCGCATTCTAACCAAACAATTGAAAGATTTATGCGAATTGTATTGCCGTTTTCGTGAACTAATTGAAAATGCCTTCAAAAGAAGCCATCGTGGTTGGTTTTTGGTGTTTAGCCATAATGTACCTAGTCGCAGCGTAACGTTTTGCATGCGGAATATACGCACATCGAAAAACAGTGCAGTCCTATAAATTGCATTCGAAATAATTAGGAAACTATGTTTAGTTAAATTCCATTGCTGGTGGGAGAAATTGAAAAGACCGCGATTGAGAACTGAGTCGTGGACCACTTGCTCCTGAAGAATACAGCAGCAGGTTCGGATTACGAGGGTATAAGTAGGTATGTACATTTTGGGGTAAATATTATTCATGTTGAAATTGCTCATGACGGAAATTGGGCATTTGGCTATACCTGTCCAATAAAACTGTACTTAAAGAAAGATTATTAGATTATTAGAAAACCGTTTGAAGCTGTTTTATGATCATTGTATTTAAGGTAATGAGAGTGTTGGGGTCAAAACACCGAAAACCAAAATCTCGGCAGCTGAAAGACTGCAATTCATATTGCCGCAAACTCCTTTCCGCAATACTTTTGCTCGAATGTCATTTTAGCGCAAGAAATTCTAGGTATTTCATGAGAGTCAAGTACTTTTCGTCACTCAAAGTTATGAGAATTAAGCTTATCGAAATCTGATACCTTTTTCGTTTTTCCTAACACATCCTACCTATTTTCAAAAAACAAAAAGTATAGGTGACACCAAATGCTGAGAATCATGGAACTATAATTCTTCGTTCAAACAATTTTATAACGGGTTATCCATTTTGCGGTTTCAAAAGTAAACGTAATTAAAACACATAGAAAGTGTCAACCTTGACATTCAAATGACCACCACGAATTCTGGCAAGCATCAATTCTTTTGAGGTTATTTATGATTTCGACCACTTTTTGACACATATTGGGCGGTATCCCAGCCATAACTTGACAAATTTTGTAGCCCAACAAAAAAAAAAAAAAATACAGCGGTGTCAAATCGCATGATCTTGGTGGCCAGTTGATAACGCCATGACGAGAATTTACATGGGCAGGAAATGTCTCTTGGAATAAAGCCATATTCGCTCGATTTGTGTGGCATGTGTCACCGTCTTGTTGAAAATAAAAATAAAATTGACGGTGACAGTCGAAGAAGTTTGGTCCAATAACACCTCCGGACCAAAGAGCGCACCAAATAGTGACTTTTTGTGGATGTAATGGGCTCTCTTCAATAACTTGAGGATTATCAGAACCCCAAATACGACAATTTTGGTTATTAACATACCCACCGAGTGAAGAAGATTTTCTTCGAAAAATCGCCGTCCATCGCCTGTTCTTCAAACACCCATTCGACGTATCTACGACGTTTTGAATGGTCAGAAGTAAGAAAGATTTAACGTCAGCACCTAACAATTAAGCTTTTTCTATCCACACTGTCGGCGTGACAATTTCCAACCGAAGTCAGCAATGTCACTATGTTTTATTTGACACGACACTTAACCTCTTCCTGATGATCCACCAGCATGCAAAAGAACACCTCAACTATCTAAAGAAAGAAGCGGGTATCCTGCAGCGAGATTAACACCAGTACCAATTAAAATAGTGTCAGCCCTTATTCATCTTGGTTTGATTCTAGACAACTATTCATGCAACAAACGGAACTGCACTCAACCTTCAGTCACCGAAAGAAGAGCAGTTGTTCGGTCACGGAAATTGCACTCAACTTTCAGTCACCGAAATAAGAGCCTTAAACCGTGATTTGCGAATAGCAGCTGAGGCCAATCTCAGACAACCACAACCCCCGCGAAGGTCCATCCCACTAATGAGGTGGCAAATCCTCACTACCCGCGGTACACAATTGCCACTGGGTGAGGGGTTGGTATCGCATTTTAGTTTTGTATAACCTTTCGATATACATCATTGTTTTTTGTGATCATTTTGTTGTTTTGCAGCTTTTATCCAACTGGCTTGACCCTCTGTCAAGTATATCCACATTGATTGAAGGGATGAACCAACCAATCAAGGGACACACCCAACAAGGCGTCTAATTTCATTAACGTCTATCCACATTCGATACTCGTTGATCCTATTTCCTCATTTTATATAAATAAATAGAGTGGCGCAACAGCTCTTGAAGAGCCAAGGCCTAAGTGGCTTACTCTCATCAACAATTCTCTAGGTGCGTGTGAAGAATTGAGGGGACCTACAATTTTATGCCGATTCCGAACGGCAAAGTTGAGAAGCACTTTTTCATGACAGATTGATACTCTTGGAAGTTTTGTCAGTTCTTCGCAAGAGGCAGTGTCCGTGAAAGATGAAATAAAAACTTTGGGCCCGAGTAGGATTCGAACCCACGACGTTCGGCTTAGCAGCCAACGCACCTAACCACTAAGCTACGGACACTACCCTCATTTTATATACTTAGATATATTATCTTTTAATGATCGCATTAATCTTCATCATACATCCTGCTTAAATCTGTTAATTCCATTAGACTGAAGCTGCCTACGTCCGCAGGTTCATGCCAATAAATTGACAAGAACCTCTCAGAGGCAGCACGTTCACTTACTGGGTAACATGTACTCGGAAACATGTTTCCTTTCTAAATTTCCAGGTCCATGATTTAACCTCCGTTGTGAATGGTCAACTGGATTCAGTAGTTGTGTGAGCTGGACTTTATATGGACGAAGGTTTAGAATGTAGATACAAATGCAAAATACGCCATAATGTGCCGTAAGACAGTCCTAATTCCTGAGAACGACGAGGAATCAACACATAACTTAGGTACTTTGGCAAATAAAAATTCCTTTAATAGCTTTGAATAAACAGTTACGAGTGACAATTAATGTTTCACCGCTGCGATCTCTTGAATGAAATATTGCCCGGTAAAGTAGCTTGATAAAACTCCTTGCTAAACAATAACTAACTCTCAGCCCCACATTGGTATATAGATACCTATATATGAACGTAACCTTCTGTTTTATTTTTTTCCACAGGTACATGCATAGATGACAGATTTTCAGGAATCAAATTTTGTTCTTTGAATATGTCCGATTAAATATTTCTTATAAGTTATACCCAATAAGTTATTAAATTTGTCAATTCGAAAGATTGAAGATAAACTAGATATAAAAAACTTGAAATTACACTAACACCCAAAATTCTATAAATATTTACCTGAAAACCAATTAAAAATTCGCTATTAAAACTTTAACTAAAACCAATAAACCAATTGAAACCAATTTAATTTGGTAATGGAAATTAATTAGCATATTGTGGTTG
>CAKKXW010000002.1:83102416-83300043 GCA_920937365.1 Sphaerophoria rueppellii | reverse complement strand
AATTCTCGCGATGCATGTTAAATACCAGCAGTATTAGCAGGACGGTCTAGTTGTTAACTCGCAGATCACCTTTTTAAACTTAGGTGTCCGAGTCATGTTTTACAATTGCATGGTCACTCTGTTTCTTCACGGGCATCACAGCTCTTATAACGACGGCGTTAACGCCTTCTGAGTTGTTGCTCAGCCCAATTCACGAACATACGACGCTTCTGGTGATCAAGCGGCTTCAGTTCTTGCGTCAATTTGATCTTGTAAGGATGTAGGCCAAGATCTTTTTGCGAAATTCGCCACAACTACGTCACAGAGATGCCCAACGCTTGAGAACGACCGACGTGTGAAAGACTGATTTGGGTCTTCCGCAATTGCGGCAGCAATATTCTCGACACTACGGGCACTTCTTTGTCTCACTGGTACGTTAACATTTTGTACTGAGCCTGTGGATTCAAATTTTTCCACTAGACGCTCAATTGTTGATCTGGCAGGACGATTATGACGACCATAAATTGTACGTAGCGCTCTTAAAGTGTTGACCACTGATTCCGAATTGCGGTAGTAAATTTTAATAATTTTGACTCGTTGTTGGATCGTATACCTTTCCATGATGAAATGGCAAACCTTGTTGAGGAGAAATGTCAAGAGAGCGGGAAAAAATATGGCGTCGTTTGCAGTTCCTGTTGGTCTACTGTTGTAGCATCCCTATTGAAAAATTTCAAATCAAATCAAATTATATTTTGTATTAAAAAAAAAAAAAGAAGATGTATATTTACATGATCTTGAAAACTGCATACCCAAATTAATTTTAAGACATTTTTGAAAAATTTTATATATAAACAATTAATTAAACAAAAAAACAGCTCCGACGATTTTCAAAAAAAAAAAAATTCGATAAATCAAGAATAAGGTTTGAATTTGTTTGGCATTTAAATTTTTGGAATTAAACGTATTTACGAGGTACATTTTCAAATTTTAATTTTCTTAATAATTTCTAATTATTTTTGTATATCTCTTATTTTAACACTACTTTTTGCAATTTTTGGAACATAAAAGTAATCATAAATATTTAGTTTTAGCATGCAGGAGCAAGTTCGTACGACCCAGTCGTGCACATTTTTTATTTAGTAAAACGAGTTCTATCCCTGCACGGTAAGTAAGTAAGTAAGTAAGTATATTGCTATAAATAAAAATTGGGAGATAAATATATTGTGGTGCGAACCACATTCATGTGAACATCTTTCAGCGAGCCAGTGTCAACCTTTTACGAGTCGAAGTTTTAAAAATCGACATGTTGACAATCAATTGAATGAGTATTACAGAAGCTTTCTCACTGTGGACAATTATTGCATTACAATTTAAGGGATGTCTTTTTGAATTATTTGTCGTCCTATAAGGAGGTTTTTTGAAAGAAGCAATTGCTTATAGGTTATAAAGAATTTATTTGAACGAAAAAATATAATGCTTCGTTCTCCATGATTCTCAGCATTTGGTACCTCCTAAAATCTGTTTTTTAAAAAAGGTTGTGGCATGTTTTAGGACTGTTTGATAAATAGAAAAGGGTATCAAATTTCAGTTTCTTTAATTCTCATAACTGTGAGTGACGGAGAGGAGTAGATTCTCATGAAAAAAATTATTATTTTTGCGGTCAACATTCAAGTAATTTTCGAATAAATAAAAAGAGTATCAAAGGCAGTTTGTTATTTTTCAGATCTTCAATTTGAAGCGAGAGACTATAAAATCTTCTTAAGTCAATGACTACCGCAAGATATAAAATGGAACCAAATTACTTTATTTTCAAATTTTCAAAGTCGCAAAATCTTCCTAATTTACCAGTTATTAACTGAGAAATCACGAAAAAAATGTCACTGTAGGTGATTTTGTTAATTATTATCCAATAAATTAATGAACTTCAAGACTACCATCTGAACTTGTAATATCCTTGAAACTTGAATAAAAGCTTTGTAATTTTTAAACTAAAAAATATGCCAAAAGTCTTTTTAAGATACAACTGGCTTTAACTATATAAATCAATCAATTGAAAAAACAATTTATCCAAAATATAATTATTTGGAGCGTCAAAAAAAGATAAATATTCAAGCTGTACAATTTTAGCACCATTCATCATCATTATTTTGAGTAATGTAGGTATTTATTGATAAGCACCCCCATCTCATATCGTTGGAGCCTGAATCCCAAGTAACTCGAATGAACAAAAATATTTTAACAATTTAAATGACAACACTTTCATGGCATAATAGCAGTAGAAGAAGTGCTTGCACAAACAGAAGTAGAAAAAATTTAAGATTCACAATAAAAGTTTTCTTTCCGTTGACAAAGAACGTTTGTCATTATTTCATCAAATAGTTACCCATTTATAGAATCGTTGTTTCAATACAAAACACTTTACCACTTCAAGTTAGTAATATAACTATAAGTTTAATAGCGTAGAACGTAAAAAATGTTGATTACAACTCATAAAGCGCTTAAATGGCAAGTATAATTTTGTGAGACAACAAGTGTTGTAAAAAATTGGACTTCAACAATTTGACAATCGATTTTGAGGATATTGAACAACACCAGTCTTCTAGTTATGAAAAATGCTATTTAGGATAAGAGGAGCAAAAACTGAAATGTTCACAGTAATAAGTTTATTATTTTATTACATGAAAGATAAGACAAACGTAGGTGCCGTGCAATAAGGCCGAGCGAAATAATGCCGAGTTTTGGGGTTCGGCCTTATTTTTCAATTGGCATTCGGCGTTATTTCAATTTGCCAAAGTAGATAGATAAGATAGAAAACAAAGAAGGCGGTTGCTTAACGACAAAAGTCCCGAATGAAAAAAGTGTGTCTTACCTTTAATGAGAATCACTTAATTTATTTGTACTTGTCAATATTATGTACAAATTATAAATGTTCATGGTACATGAACAGCTTAGTGGTTAGGTGCGTTGGCTGCTAAGCCGAACGTCGTGGGTTCGAGTCCTTTTCATGCCCATAGTTTTTATTTCATCTTTCACGGACACTGCCTCTTGCGAAGAACTGACAAAACTTCCAAGAGTATCATCTGTCATGAAAAAGTGCTTCTCAACTTTGCCGTTCGGAATCGGCGTTAAATTGTAGGTCCCCTCAATTCTTCATACGCACTTGGAGAATTGTTGATGAGAGTAAGCCACTTAGGCCTTGGCTCTTCAAGAGCTGTCGCGCCACTCTATTTTTTATTTTATATTTTACATAAAAAAGAAAAGAAATTCCTTAAATTCCTGTATACACATTCGACAAAATGTAGGTATCGAGCCAAAACTGTTGTCGTTTCCTTTAATTTGAAAAAGCAACCACTACATATCTTGTAATTCATTAAAGGGTTTCGGAAGCAGAAGCTGCACTTCAATGATTCATTTTGATCATCTTTTTCACTCTCCGCTGGGGATGATGCCGATTCGAAACATTCAAGGTCGGAAAAAAATTTAGCCCAAAAGAGAATCAATTCGGGGTGTGAAAATAAAAAAAATTCGCACGAATTTTTTTATATTTTAATTTGATCAAATTCTCAATACTGATTTTTTTTTTTAAATATTCGACATTATGTTTCACAGTGACAGATAATTTATTGCTCAGAAATTTTTTCATGAAACAAATTTTTTGTTCCACCACTTATTTTTTTTTTGTCACAAAGAGCTGTATACTAGGCTTAAAGTATAGAAAGTGTCAGTGACACCTGAAGAAATCTGGATCTCTCAAATCTCAAGTTATTGGTATTTTCTTGTAAAAATTATAGCAAAATCACATAATTGACATAATAATTAGATTTGAGACTGAGATACATTAACCATTTCGCATAAGACCCAAGTGAAATAACGCCGAATAGGCATTATTTCACTTTCCCATAGTGAAATAAGACCGAATGTTAAAATTCGGCGTTATTTCGCTCGGCGTTATTGCACGACACCACAAAAGTACTATCTTTCTCTTGTTTTGTCAATAAAGAGTGCTTCTTTTAGAGGTACTGAACGTATCCATTACAACCAAAAGTGGGCTTCATCGCTTAACAAAATTCACCGAATCTGTGACTTTATTTATGTGTTTTTGAACAACGATAGCAACTTAGACGTGCTTCTACCAATGGCTTTTTCCGTCAATTCCTTTATTTGGCTGGAGTTATCTTTATTACTTTATTTTTTTTACAAGTTGGATTTTGTAAACTGGAATTTTATACAATAACTTTCTATTTTCTCTTAGAACAAAAAAAAAAAAAACGCAATCGAGCGGCCCCCGTATAGCATGATAAATCTGGAACTGACTGATATTAAATTATTTGACCGAAGAATTTTAATGCTTCGTTCTCCATGATTCTCAGCATTTGGTGCCTCCTTCAATTTCTGTTTTTGAAAAAGTGTGTGCCCTGATTCAGGGCTTTTAGAAAAATCGAAAAAGGTATCAGATTTCGATCTCATTAATTTTCATATCTTTGAGTGAAGAAAAGTAGCAGAATCTCATGAAAAAAGGTAGAATTTATTCCGAGTGTCAAATGATATTCGGTTAAAAGTGGTGCGGAGAAGTAGTTGCGTTCTGTCCGAGACTTTTCGAGATTTTGGTTTTCGGTTTTCGAACCTAACCCATTTATTGAAAGAAATAAGATGTTGATATATCTCTCTACATATAAAAATGGTTGTATGTTTGTGTGTCTTTTATGGACTCCGAAATGGCCCAACAGATATTTTGAAATTTTCAAATAAAAAATGGAAAAACCCCATGGAAGAGTGGGGAAACTGGAGAAACTAAACCAAAATGAAAAACTCGGAAAATTCATTGGTTTTCAAAGGAAAATTGCATGTAATTGTAGGTCACATGGAGAGCACGAAAGTGCATTGTTTTGTTTGTATGTCCAGTAGGAACTCTTTATCCGCTCAATCCTCAATGCATTTTTATAAAATTTTCACTTTAGATATAACCTTAGTAAAAACAAATTTTTGGTGAAATAGTCAAAAAACATCGGAAGCACGAGAATTTGTTGTATTTTTCATCGAAATTTGCATTTTACTGCATGCTATAATGAAATTATGCTATAGTGAAATAACACAAAAACAAATTACAATATAATGAAATTAGAAAGTTAGTTGTAAAGCTTGGAAAAACTTAGATATGAAGTTCTCTATTTCAACTGGATTCAAGCAAACAACATTGAATTTTAACAAAGTCTAGCAAGGTCGGCTAGTTATTAATATTTATTTAAGGCCATATCTCTTTCTGATTTATTTTTCAGAAGGCATATTTACACATTCATAAGCAATAAAATTTAATACAAAGTTATAGCTTAAAATTCGCTCGAATGTTGAATACAAAAAAAAAAAAAATAAAACGAAAAAAACGAAAAAAACGCAATCGAACGCTCTCTTATAGCATGAACAATCTGAAACTGACCGATTCGGTGATTTCACAATTATATAAACGAAGAACTATAATGCTTCGTTCTCCATGATTCTCAGCGTTTGGTGTCTCTTAAAATTTATGTTTTGAGGAAAATCGAAGGTTTGAGTAAAACAATTTTGTGTTACGTGAAATCGGCCAGTGCTTGAACATACCATTTTGAACAATATGAACAATGCACTATATGTGAATAACGGATTTTACTAATTGCGATGTCAACCCCCTAATACGACGCCAAAACACAATTTTCCAATAGCTTTTCTTGTCGTATAATTCGTGTACAGTTTCTTTGCGTTGTTGTTTCAATCATTTTTCCTTGGCATCCTAATTCTTATTCCAATTCAATCCTCAATAGAAATCCCCTTCCAAAGTCCCATCTATCTATTTCTATCGAAAACAAATTTTGTGCACACATTTTAAAATTCTTTCTTTTTCGCTGCCGATGTTTTGTTGTTATCTTTGTTCAGGACTACCACCACCGCCACCGCCACCACTGCCGGCCGCCTTCGTTCAGAAAAAACAGAAACAATGTATGTTGGTACATAGAAATTCTTATGCAGCTGCATGCGTGTTGATGCTCCATGTTCGTCTAAACAGGAAACAAAATTGCAAACAGCCACATCCCCTTTTTCTGTGCCTAGCAAATAGGAAAAATACTTTTTTGCGGTTTAATTAAGGATTTGAGCGCACTAGAGCTAGAATCCCACTATGTACCTATCTACAAGCACTATACACACTACACAGAGAGAGCGATTGTCTGAAGCAGTTCACACACTCTTGCACACACAATGGGCATGACGATGAATTCCTTTTTCTATCTTTTCTATAAAAACTAATAAAAAACAACATGTAAGCGCACTTCTAACAATTTTTTAGAATTTGATTTCCTTGTTTCTGGGGACCAATTTTCATTTTTTTTTTTTTTTTATTTATTTGGATATGCCAAACAGCGGGAAAAGATAGTAGTTGCGTCCTATCTCTTGTGATATCGGTTCATCTCTCCTACGTTTTTCTAATGAATTCAAAAAAGTTCTAGATATTTTTTCAGCACTTGTGTGTGGATTTTAATTTTCTTCAGCAATCATATCATTCCTCTTCCAAACTCCCATCATGCATCTTTTAGTGTTTTCATTGGATATAGGTATAGAACTCGTCCTCGTCCTCGTATTCGTATGATTGGTTTTTAAGTGAGGTGAAATGAAAAGATTGGGGTAATGTTAAGAGTTCTTTTCGATGTTGTTAGTACTTTGCAGAGTTTTCTGTTTTCTTTTGTGAATATAAAATGAAAATGATTTGATTTGTTTTACCTACTCATTAATTATAAATTGGTACATATAGACACTTTTCAAGAATGCATTTTACGTATTTGCTTTTAATTTAGCTTTTAGCCCATTGAGTCTTCTGGTACGTGGATATGGCAAATAGGTATCACCACTGCTTGAATAATTGACTGATTTGATATGAAGCGTTGAACCGTTTTATGAATGGGTGATAGAAAAGTGCGACTAATTAACACGCCCATAAGTGATCTAGTTCAGCAAATATTTTCCATTTCCTTCTTTCTCATCAATTGCACTTAAGCGAAATGTGCCTGCACTTACTCACATATATGTGTGTTTGAGTGTACTTATAAAGTATAAATGTAATATATATACATTATATACATACGTGCTGTTTTTTATGTATAGGTACAATGTTTGAATACTGTGTATTACCTTGCGTAATTGGCTTGTGGGGAGAGAATTTAGGTTTAACACTCTCATTTTATACCTAGAATTCCAAGGTATACTTAAAATACTGTTTTTTGTAATTTGAAAGGCAGAAAACGAAGTGTGCACTTAAAAAACAACTGTTTTAGTTACATATTGTTCTTAGCAAATTGGTTTTTTAATTCAATTGGTATACACAAATATCAGGGGAAACCTTAATCACACAAAAATGCGTGATCTGTTAAGAAAGCTCATCACGATATTCTTCCAATTTATGGTAAGTTTGATCGAACGATTGATTCCAGGCTATTCTGGCATCAAATTTATATTGTTTGACATAAAAAGATCAACACAATTACGTAGAGTTCAAGCTGATGAAAATAATGCAGGTGGGTTGGGGTCGGTACAATTTACATTCCACACATCGAAATCTCGCGTATTACTTTCCTGAACTGCTATTTCCAGAGTATCACTTGCCCGAAAGAATTCTAAAATTTTTCGTGACAAAAAGGTGTTCTTTTTGGCACTTAGAGTTATGAGAATTAAAGAGACCAATCTGGTACGTTTTTCGATCCCGAATTAGCCCTGAATTAGGCCACACCCTTTAAAAAAAAACATACATTTTAGGAGACACCAAATTCTGAGAATCATGGAGAACGAAGCATTATAATTATTCGTTCAAATCATTTTATATAAGCAAACATTACTTTCTTAAGGTGGCGCTACAGTCCGTTGTGGACTCAATCAACAGTCTCCGCCAGCCAGCTCCCTAGCTAGCTGTCTCCAGTTTTGCACTCCAAGTTGATTGAGGTCCTCTTCCACTTGAGTGCGCCACCTGAGTCGCGGTCTTCCTCTCCTCCTACGTCCCTCGGGAATTGTGTCGAAGGCTTTCCGGGCCGGAGCATTGGTGTCCATCCGCTCTAAATGACCGAGCCATCTGAGTCTCTGGACCTTGACCCTTCTGGCTAGGTCCATGTCGTTGTACAACCCGTAAAGTTCGCTGTTGTATCTTCTTCGCCATTCCCCTTCAATGCACACGGGGCCAAAGATGACCCGAAGAACTTTCCTCTCGAAATAGCCTAAGGCACTTTCATCTGATTTTGTCAAGTTCCATCCTTCTGCACCAGGGCTGCCGTTTCAAATTTTCACAGAGGAGTATTTTCAAGTTCTAGAGGGGAGTATTTTGCTATAGAAGGGAGTACACAAACAAACATTTTTTAACAGTGACACTTTTTGATTAGGTAGAAGAAAAAAAATCTAGTTTTGACAGCTTTGAATTTAACTTGTGAATGCACATTTTCACTAATGAAAATTCACCAACGGCTTTCTGTCGAAATGCGAAGTCGATGACCACAAATTTATTCGTATTTCTCACCCTAGTAGACCGGCGGGGGTAGAATTGTGTAAGCTGATTTTTGATAGTTGGCAGTCAAATTCAAAAGAAGAGATAATTGAGTGTCAACTATCAACTATCAGCTTACATTATTCCAATCCGGCAATAACAAGTCGAGTCCAAAATTTGGAGTCGGTATATTCGTTCTGTAATGTTGCCTTTCGAAGTGCCGATATGGCTGCTGTTCAGGCGTCCATAGCAAATGATCCAAATCAGTCAATTCCATGGCGTTCTGAATGACCAGCGTTATCGCATTATGATAACCGATTATTTTTGGCTCGCATTTGAATTTATATGGACTTTGGCCACAAGTAGTTTCAACAAGCCACAAAGCACACCCCACAATCCCACTATTGAAGAGTAGGTTTGATGGACGAGTTATCTCAAGAAATTGGAGTCTATTGCCCGCCTTGTTCCTGTGATTTAACACCACTAGACTAGTTGTGATCGCTCAAATAATGGTATGATATATGTAAACCTGGCAGTTAATATAATATAATGTTCCTTTAAGTTTCTAAGCGTCTGTTTCACAATGTAAAAGTAAAGTTCTGATTTAGTTAACCAGCACTTAAATTAGCTGCCAGTTAAATCCTCCTGTTAATGAGTTTTACGTTTCACATTCATCCTTCTAATAAATTTGTGTTTTGGGTAACTAATTGGAATTGCCAGTTATTCCAAAAACGACAAGGACAAAGATAATTTCCAGTAGATTTTGCTCTCAATTTAATAGAGTTCAGAACCACTATTAACTTTTGAGGGTGCTCGGAAATCAGAACTTATCTACGGCAGTGACCTAATAGCGTTCAATGAATAAATACCAGCCTTTGAAAATTATAATTCTTTGTTTGACATGTGATTGTTGGCCATATCTTTAATCAATCGAATCATGTTTCGTATTGCGGAATGTAATCGATCGAACCAAGCACTATTTTGAATAAACCCGAAAATATTGCGAATATTTCTAATTTGGGAATTCTATGTTGTCCAACAATTCCATGATATGCTTTCTAACTCGGATATCGCGGTTTCGTTGTGACTCCACAACGCGAAAAAAACTCATCGTGTCCATTTTATTGGAAAAAGTGAAAATCATTTACGAATCCTTGCTTTTGAGAAATTTAATTCTATTTTAATTGAAAAAAAGACAAATCTTGTTTTTTTTTCCAAATTTTAATTCTGTTAACTGCCAGTTAACTACTTTATAGGGCACTTCATCCTCCCTATAAGTTACTTGAAACTTTAACTACTAGTTAGCTCTGCTCAGATATTGTGAAACGCTGTTTTCAATTTCAACTGCTAGTTAGCTTCCAAGTAGCTTAACTGGAACTTTACTTGTATATTGTGTATAGGCGCTAGGGGAGTATTTTCGAGTAAAGCGGAGTATGGGAGTACACTGAACGCAAAGGGAGTACAAATACTCCCATGGTAGTAGTTCCGGCAGCGCTGTCTGCACCATACAGCAGGACTGAGAAAATGAGTGTGTTGTACAATTTTACCTTAGTTACTCGAGAGAGGGCATTTCCACTTAATTGCTTTCTTAGCCCAAAGTAACAGCAATTAGCAAGAGTAATTCTGATCTCGACGCTGGTGTTATTGCCCGTGTTTATAGCGGAGCCTAGGTAGACAAACTCCTCTACTACCTCGAAGTTGTATGCGTCTATTGTGACGTTCTGTCCGAGCCGTCGGTGTTGGGTGTCCTTTCTCGAAGACAGCATATACTTCGTTACCGCTAAACCCATTTTTGACGCTTCTGTCTCAATTCTCACAAAGGCGCCATTGACATCACGCTGTGTTCTTCCCATTATATCAATATCATCGGCGTACGCGAGGAGTTGAACAGATTTTTGGAAGATAGTGCCTCTGGTGTTGACGATGAAGTTCTGTACTATCTTCTCAAGAACGATGTAACCCCTCCATGGGGTAAGCCTTGACGTAGCGGAGCGGCTAACGGTAACTACTACTATGAAGCTTAGAGCTATGCGATCGCGAAACTTGATTTCGCAGAAGGGCCTCCCATGTTCGCCAGGTCGAAGCGGAGTAGGCTGTTACTACTAATTACCCCACAACGAAGGAGTGTTCCCACTAAGGCACTCCCATCGAGGGAAGGCAGCGAATGAATTTCTTTTTTGGAATCAACGGTGGCGTGTTTGGTTTCAGTTATGCCGAACTCCTTGGTGAACACCTTTACGGGCTACTTCGACTTATTTGAAGCCCAGGCCGTTAAAGGCGCGGTTTTTCCGGCTCTTGCACTTGGAGTCACATCAAGTGTCTGGTTCTCCAATTTGGGGGTTTTACGTCGGGGTGACTTCCCGACTACGTAGAAAAGAATTTGGTTGGGAAGCAACAACAGGCCTCGGAAACGGACGGAATTATTAATGTCAACATAAGATTAAAAAGAGTGCCCAGTGTTAGAGTTAATAGCCGTGTTTTAATAGGAATTTAATATTTAGCTTTGTAAAATTTTATACGAAAGACAACAACAAACGAATACTGAGTAAAAATAAGTTAGTAATTGAACTCAGTAAGTTGCTAATGATAAAGTTTCGGCCATTCGGCACTAGAGTTTTTCGTTGTGTTTTTGTATTATCAAATGTCAAAACCTTTTGGAGTAAATTTAGTGTGGCGCCATCTTCAGACCTATCTGAAAGTATTTTTTTTTTACACAAGTGTTTATGGTGAAATACGGTTTTCTTCTAGTTGTCAAGATGGCGCTTCTTTTTTCTCTGAAAGGTTTTGATATTTGATTCCAGCGAACAAAACACAGTTTAATACTGAGCATAGCGTTTTATTGGAATTCCAATTACTGAGCTAACCTTTGTTCCCAATAAAACACAGCTATAGAGAACTATCGATCCGGCACGCGCCGTTCACAGCACTTGGTCCCCTGTTACTCCACAATGTGCAAAATTTTGCTTAAGGAAAAGGTATGAAGCCTTTCAAAATACAACAGGAACTGGTGCAATAGAATGAAGCCAAATAACTCGTCAGAACGCCGAATTTGTGGGCTCATGAAGAGTTGGTCAAAAATCCAATTTTTTATCGAAAATTTCGTCCAACGATGAAGCACATATCTGGTTGAATGGATACGTAAACAAGAAAAAAATTGAAGCGCAACCAGAAGCATTGTGAATACATACCATTTCATCCAAAAAGTCACTATTTGGTGCGCATTATGAGCTGGCGGAATCATTGGATCGTGTGTTTTGTAGGAAGATGCGCATAGTTAGGTAGGTACTGTAAATGGTAAGCGCTATAGTGCGATGATAACGTACTTTTTTTTTTGGCGAAATGGGAGAGATTGACTTGCATGACATATTATGGTGTCTACATGGACAATGCCACATGTCCCACACAACGCGAAACAATTGAATAATTGGTATCCGAGATCGATGAATATAGTTTATTTCAAGTTTGTTGCCGGGCGATTGGCTGCCCAGATCGTGTGAATGAGGTCTGTACTTCTGTAGTGACAAGCCTGCTCCGATTGAAAGACTGTAAGCCAACATTGAAGCATTTCGTGAAACATCCGCCGAAGTTTTGCAAAGAGTTTGTTTAAATTGGACAAAGCGACCAATAGTATCGACCTTACTATCAATCCAAACAATGATTTCATTTTTTTTTTTCTGAATGTTATATTCTTTTTTTGTTTGTTTTATATAAATTATGATAGTTCTTAAAAAATCACAAGTAATAAGATCTTGTACAACTCTTGCCACTTACCAGAGTTTAAGGAGAACAAAACAAAATCCTTATTGAACCCTAACTCAAGTCTACAAATCTGAAGTATTCTTTACGTCTTATCTTAACTTTTCCAAGGCTGAAATTTATCTCTTTATCAACCCTCATGGAAAATCAGATCAACCAGTAGGGAAGGGATTGTTATCAGCAGACAAATGTGAATACACAACAAAATTAACATTTCGCAGTGATACAAATGCACAAATCCTTTGTTTTGAAAACAAATTCACAACTCTTAAACTTCAAAGCCTTTTTTAAAAGTAAGCTCTCAAAGCTAATTATGAAAATAATTTTCTCATAAAAATTCCATTGACAACGGTACTTGAACAATAATAATTTTTTAAAACCAGAAAGTAACTTAATTAACGTTGAACATTTGCAATTTTAAAAGAACGTGCTCACTACTGTACATAAACGAAACAAAGCAATGAAAACAACTCATTAGATTACGGAAAAAAAATTCAAAAATACAAAGTTCCATAGATTTAAATATATTTACCAGCGACATAATGATTGCAAGGACCGAAAAAATCATGGTGAAATGATTAACCAAAAAAAAAAGGGAAAAAGCAACTCTTTCACTGTTGTTTGCTGTATAGTAAAGAGCTCGTCATGCTACTCATTGTCACACTCACATACAATAAAAAAAAACCATACCGCCCGGCACCTACTCCCCAAATCCATTCATTTGACATAATAATGCGATTTGTGCTTCCTTCTTTGTCCTTGCATTTAATTTTTTTTTAACATGATCTTTGTTCGTTGTTTCCTATTCTCGTCACAATCGCTTTGTGTATATAGTCTATGTTCTACGGCACCGAAAGGACTAAGGATATGATGATGACGTCTTGTAAAGTTGTGTGCCCCACTTGTACACTTGTTATACATATGTACATACATACATATTTCCGTCAAGTGATTTTTTCCCACATAAAAGTAAAACAATACAAAAACAAAACAAAGCAGAAAAAAGAATGGATACACTGACGAGGTCCTGAGTTAAAGAAGATAGAAATCACCAAGTATCAAGAAATCAAAAGAACACTTCACCTCATTGTAGTGATGATATGAGAATGACAAATAGGAAAGACGGATTGAGTTGTGGAAGCTAGAGAATGTATTTTTTAAGTATCTATTTAAATCCGGAACCAGCAGAAAGGAACTGGTTTCTTGACAAACTGTTACATCTTTTGTTTGCTCGTCTTGTAAGGCAACACAAAAAAATGGTCTTTTATACGAAAGTTAGGACTTAAGGGTCAAATATGTATATGAGCCTCGAGAAAGATGAATGAAGAGTACGGGGAGTATATTCTTACATCACGATTGCATTATGATCATGAGCATGGAATGCACTTATATTATCCAGCTCTCGTTCTTCTTTACACAGAATTTTGTAGTTATACAAAATAATAAAAAGGAAAAAACACGGATCAGTGCATTGTTTTTCAGTTGACCGTATTTTCAAAGTTAGAATCTATAAATACACTGAGATGACACAAGTCTTCACTGTTAACTTGACAATTGACTTAAGGTACTAATCAGATACAGCCATATTAATAAAAAACGCCTTTTCTACTCTTATTCAACTGGTTAACAAACCCATAGCATAAATTATGAACTAATCCACAAGTTAAAATTTCTCATTAGTTGTGTTCACCAAGGTTTTGTCTGGATCAGAACAGCACAGGACAGCACAGTTTCGTGAGAAACGTCAGTTCAAGTTAGAAAAGTTGTCATAAAAAAAAAAAAAAAACAAAACAAATTGAAAATCGTGTGAATTTTTCGTTTCCCGCTTATTTTTTCTTAATTTTTTGTGTTTTTACTGTCAAACATATAGGACTGTTTAATGAAGAAAAACTAGATCAGAGCAGCACAGACCAGCACAAGTAAATGAAAACTGTCAGAACAAGTAAGAACAGAAAAGATCAGCTCCCTATTTAATCTTTTTGACAAAATAAAATCAGCTGTCAAATGAATATTCCAAGTCAAATCAAATTAAATAAAATGTTCATTTGTTGGAAACAAGATTCTGAATAGCTTTTTAGATTTTTTCGAGGAATTTTTACTTGGGAGTATAGTAGTAATGTTTTTACTTCCTCGGAAAACTCGTTAATCGAGATAATTTCAAAAAATTGTTTGATTGGAAAAAAATAAAAATAATTTGGCATTTGTAATTTTGACATTTGATAGTTTTCACAAAGCTGCACCAGCAAAAAAGTAGGGGCAGAAAAATGTGTACTAAACTGAGCTGGACAACTTCATGGAACACAAAATGACAGATTGTAGAACAGTTTGGGGCAAGGTTTTTACTCATGGAACACACAAACGTGTACTTTTTGGATCTTTTCTGTACTTTTCTGTGCGGAACAGATTCATTAAACAGACCTATTATAAAAATTATGAAATGGAAAATCAAGTGAAAATCAGATTGTTGACGAAAGGCTTCAGACGTTCACATATTACGGCAGAGAGGATCTTGTAGGCGATGTTTAGTAGACTTATTCCTCTATAGTTGGCGCAGTTTAGAGGATCTCCCTTTTTCAGGATCGGGCAAACAATGCTGAGGTTCCATTCATCGGGCATGCATTCCTCTGACCATATCTTACAGATGATTTGGTGCATGCTCCTATCTAGCTCGTCGCCTGCTGCTTTGAACAACTCAGCAGCTAGTCCATCTGCTCCAGCGGCTTTGTTGGATTTCAGCCGTGATATTGCGGTTTTCACTTCTTCTAGGTCGGGTTCACGGAATTGTTGGCTATCATCGTGTCCGATGAAAGGCTCCTGTCTGACGGCGGTATTTTGTTCGTCGTCGCCGTTATACAATCTACAGAAGTGGTCTTTCCAAATCCCCAGCATTGACTGCGATTCTACTATGATGTTCCCTTGTTTATCTCTGCAGGCATCAGTTCTTGCTCGATGACCTTGAGCCAGCTGTTTAACCTTTCGGTAAAACCTCCGAACTTCATTCCTGCTGTTGGCTCTCTCAACATCCTCGATCTGACGCTTCTCATGCTCTCTCTTTTTCCTCCTGAAAGCCGGCGTTCCTCTCTCCTCTTTTGCTCGTAGAGCTCACGAGCAGCTCTTGTCCTTCTATGCAGCGCCGCTTTGTATGCCTCCTGCTTGGCTGCATGGGCCTGCCTGCATTCTTCATCAAACCAGGGGTTTCGTTTTGGTGGCTGTGTGAAACCCAGCACATTAGAGGCGGCATCTCTAACTGCTCTTTGGCAATGTTGCCACTGGTCTTCGATACTTGATGTTGGCGGCATAGGACTCCTTAAGAGGTTACTTGACACTCGATCAGAGAATGATCTGGCGATCTCTTGCGATTGTAGCCGTCCGACGTCGAATTTTCTTGCAGCATTTCCTTGTTTTGGCCGTTGTCGGGATATTCGTAGCACTACCTTGGCTACGACGAGGTAGTGGTCCGAGTCGATGTTAGCTCCTCGGAAAGTTCGAACATCTAAAATGCTGGACAAGTGCCTTCCATCGATCGCAATGTGATCAATCTGGTTGACGGTTGATTGATCAGGAGATCTCCATGTACCTTTATGGATGTTGAGATGAGGGAACCAGGTGCTTGCTACCACAACATTTCGCCCCGCAGCAAAATCGATCAGCCTGAATCCGTTATCGGATGTGGTGTCGTGCAGGCTGTGCTTTCCGACCGTTCCACCAAAGATGTCCTCTTTTCCCAGCTTAGCGTTAAAATCGCCGAGGACAATTTTAATGTCATAACTAGGACATTGCTCGTATGTTTTGTCGAGGAGCTTCGACATTTAGATTATTTATTTTTTTGAAGAAAATTTTCTTATACATTACGAAGGTAGGCCTGGGATCGTAAGGATAGACATTTTTCACTATTAGTAAGTGTTTGATACAAGGAAAAAATTAACAAATGATTCCTACTTCTACAATTCTTCAATCTAATTGTACGTATATAAGATTTGATTCAAATTAATACAATACTCTTGTTTCATTAAACTGAATCAATAAAGATTCAAAAGAACTAATTTACATTTTAATTAGAATTCCATAATATCCTTTTTGTGTGTTTCCTTGTAGATTGTACAGCTAGTGAGCTTAGCTTTTTTGCGTATAGTTGTCCTCATAATTTCAACTTCTTTCGCACCATGAACATACCAATGTGATTTTGAATAGAGTGAATTGAATGATTTAGTGAATTTTTAAGGAAGAGAAAAGCTTGTCCAACTCGTTATTATAAAATAACATTACTTTCAAGCGATGACAAAAATTGTTGAATTAAAAACAACACAATTTTAGGTGGTTAAGAAGGTAACAAAGGTAAATTAAAAAATGTCCGAAAGTACAAGGAGTTATAGGTACTTGCCTTTTCCAACTTAGCATTAACTACAAACTCAATTTTCTTAAAAGTTAGATTGTCTGAAAGTGCTTCCTATAATGATTCTTTATGTTCAGAACAAATATTGATAAACACAGTAGTTGCTTTATATATTAAACTTGCTAATTTCTAAATTCTCTTTAAAATAGTTCAAACACTTATTTCATACTTTTATTTTGACATTTTTACTTTCAGAGTTCAGTTGGATTTGTACATTTCTTTTTGTATAATGTATACATACACCACAAGTATAAATATGCTCCATGCATGTCACCACAAATGTGCATTGTTTTTAATTAAGCTTTCATTTTGCGGTAAATATAAAACAGACGGAAATTGAAGGCACCACAAAAAAGTAATAAAACAGACGTAGACATGATGATAAAACAACGTCAAATATAAACAACTACGACAAATTAACTTAATACGAAAGTATAAGCTTTTTGGTCGTAATGAATTTTTCAAAAGCTGAAAGCCGGAAAATCATATTTTAATTTAATTCTTTTGAAACGTTTTTCAATTGATTTTTTTTTTTTTTGGTTTTTAACTTACTATCGTAGTTACCTACATTCACTTTGGTAGATATAAAATGTAGGTACATGCATTACATACTCTTGAGAGCATCTTTCTCATTTTTCATTTATTTCGTTAGCTTCGTATGGCACCATTTAAAGTTTTTGAACATTGATACAAATTAAATCTATGCTAATGATATTTTGTAGATAAATGTGAAAGCGTGTCTCTCTGTTTGTCTGTCTGACTTTGGAGACTTCCCGTTTTAACCGCTTAGTTGATTTTTTTCATCTATGATTTTTAGATATTTTAACTGTACTACATATTCAAAGGCATTTGATAGTGTTTAGCACCAGGCTCTTCTATCGAAAATGCATGCTTTCAGTATTGATGAGTCTCTTTCGGATTGGATTAGAAACATTCTTTCGAATCGTTCTGTACAGGTTATATTGGACGGATTCAAGTCTGAAATCCACAAAATAAATGATTGTGTGCCCCAGGGCTCCGTTTTGTCTCCGACCCTCTTTCTCGTTTTCATAAATGATCTCTTGTCTGTAACTTCTAATCCAATTAGTTGTTTCGCTGACGATAGTACCCTTAACTTTTCGTATTCGTTCATAGACTCACATCCCTCCTCTTCGGATGTGGAACTGCAACGGCAAAATATGATAAGCTCATTAAACTCTGACTTGAACAGCGTTGTACAATGGGGAATAAAAAACCGAGTAGAGTTTAATGCTTCGAAAATTCAATGCTGTCTTGTATCGTTAAAGAGAGATATACCCAGCCCCATGAGTGCCACTTGCATCATGAAACTGAACATCTCGAGATTCTCGGTATGATCACATATGCGATGTCGCCAAAAAAGCCACAAGAAGTTTAGGTTTACTAAGACGATACAAGAATTTGTTTCCCCTTCTGATCTGGCTATTATCGATAAAACATATATACGTCAAAAGCTTGAATACAACTCCCACGTTTGAGCTAGTGCTCCATGTAACGTACTTAAGTCTTTTGGACAGTGTCCAGACTAGAGTATTTACGATGATTGGTGACCATACCATCGTTGAGACATTTACGTCACTCGAACATCGGCGTAATGTCTCATGGCCTCACCCCCTTTTACCGTTACTTCAATTTATTATGCTCAAGTGAAATAGCCAGCTACATTCCTCCCCATAAGATAAAAATAAATAAATAGAGTGGCGCGACAGCTCTTGAAGAGCCAAGGCATAAGTGGCTTACTCTCATCCACAATTCTCTAAGTGCGTGTGAAGAATTGAGGGGACCTACAATTTCTTACGCCGATCCGAACGGCAAAGTTGAGAAGCACTTTTTCATGACAGAAGTTTTGTCAGTTCTTCGCAAGAGGCAGTGTCCGTGAAAGATGAAATAAAAACTTTGGGCCCGAGTAGGATTCGAACCCACGACGTTCTGCTTAGCAGCCAACGCACCTAACTACTGAGCTACGGACACTACATATTCCTCCGCTTAAGATATTCAACCGTAATACCCGCGCCTCCACGAATGCCCATCAGTTCACCCTTGAGCCCAACTTCGGACGTACGGTCGGTTATGTTCAGACAATCGTTCTTTAGCCATGCTACGTGAATGTGAAATTCTCTTCCACACTCTGTCTTCCCCAGACACTGCAATGTTCAGGAATTCAAGACCAATGGTAGTAACCGACACCTCATCCTTAACCCTCTCTGTCTATCCCACTTTCCCTAACGCTCGCACTGTGCTTTGGCATATAAATGGAACAAAAACCTCTAAGTGCGTACATACATAATTCAATAGTTTTCCCCTTAAGGATATAAAACAACTGATTCTTGTGAGTCAAAACTCCACACTATAGTCGGTGCCTTGTCAATCCATTATGAGAAGAAGAGAAGGTTATTTTATAAATTACGACTTACAGCTTATGTCGCTTTCTTAAAGCGCCAATAGCTTATATATTTAACATGAATTTTTGATTAAATTTAATTGAGAGCAAATTTCATTTCATATTTGAACGAACAATTTTTATGCTTCGTTCTCCATGATTCACAGCATTTGGTGTTTCAAAAATGTTTTTATTTTTGAAAAACGGTGTGACCTTATTCAGGGCTGTTGGAAAAATAGAAGAACGTACTAGATTTCGATCTCCTTAATTATCATAACTTTGAGTAACACAAAAAAGTAGATTCTCATGAAGAAAGGTAGGATTTTTTCCGGCAGGAAAAGTACTTTCCGGGATATCCGTTTCCAAACTTTCAACCCCAACCCATTTATGTCACACAAATTAGTTTTCGACGATATTGATTTTAAAAGTTTGGGACCTAATCAACTATTAAAATATGCGAATTTGAACCTTTCATTAAATTTGTCTTATTTCAATTAAAAAAGGTGATTTGAAGCCAAGCAACAACATTATGAACTTTCTGAGAGCATAATTCTCAAACCGCCAGATTTATTATGTTTGGGAAACTCTTCCGCTTACAATGTTTTTTGTTTAAATGTACTTCTGTTATTTCTCTCTGTTTGGTTTGGGTTTTGTTTTACATCTAAGTCCAAGCTTAGCTTGTCTAACTGCACGTATCAATTCAGTATTCCCTTGACAACCCGCACTGTATTCCATCTGGATCATGCAAGAAAAGTTCAGTGACTATATCAATTTATTTACTAAACAATACTTTTTTAACCTCCATTCTGCGCTCGTATCATCGCAAGCTGCTGCAGACTTGTTGGTGTCATGCGTATACCATCATAAAAATGACGACCATAACCCAAAGGCCTAGATTAAATGTGATTGTTTTTGAGCTAACATAACCTTCACTTGAAAACGAATAAATATTTCCATTGAATTATATGCAGAGTATACCGACATTTAAAGTAAGCTCTTCGTTACAAATGCTTTCGGTGTTATAGTTAGTATTAAGTAACGTTAGTAAAAGTACTTTCTGAAATTTAGAGTATTTACATTAAAAGGCCTTATTGAGTTTGCAGTGCATGCATTAACTGCTCGTCAATGACATAATTAAAATATGAGGACTATAGACCACAACACCCTGATGTTAAACTAACCCATTTAAATCTTAAAATTGGTGTCGAAAACTGTGTGTTTAAGTCTTAAGTTGATAAATGATTACATTAGCGTTGTGCAGTAAAGAGCTCTGAAAGATTTAAAAGAACCATTTACCATCATTTGCGATCTGTGATTTGCTGGAATATGATTTTCTGCATTGGTGAGCTTCAAAAAAATTGTTTAAAATTTTGTTAATTGCAAATAAATTTATTTAAGGATTTTGTTGGCTTCTGTTAAATGTGCTCCATTGCAGTGCGTTATTTGAAGGATGTAATCACAAGTACTCGCTACAGAAAGATTCGACAGTTTACGTAGAATCTCCTTTTTATCCTAAAAAATATCCCCATGGATCTTCGTGCAAGTATTCATTTGTGGCTCCGCTTGACTATGAAATTCAAGCCGAATGTTACATTTCAATTGATAAGGTTGATTTTCAAAAAAAAATCATAGGTATAATGTGTGAAAAATCAAATGTTATTCTTTTAGAATCCAAATGCTTGTAGTACGGAATACTTTTACCTCTCCCGAGACGGAAATCAAGATTTAATCGGAGCCGAACAATTTTGTGGCATCGGAAACATCACAAGAACAACATTGTTTAGGAAGCTTGTCCTAGCATATGTGTCCGCAGACGCAAATAACTCTGGAATTGGTGGTTTATTTAAATGCAAACTATCAACACGACCTCAGGCCTGCGACTGCGGGTGGACGCAAAATACAAGAATAGTTGGTGGTGTTGAGACGGCAGTTGGAGAGTTTCCGTCAATGGTGGCGCTATACAATAAACCAAGCGGAACTGTATTTTGTGGCGGATCAATAAGTAATTGCTTTGAAATGAAAATACTTTCGTTATCTTTTTTTTTATTAATTTTAACATTTCGTAGTAAGTCATCGTGTTGTCTTGAGCGTTACTCACTGTTCCCGTCTCTACCCGAATCCAGCTGAGAGCATTATAGTTGTTGGGGATCATGACTTATCTTCCAGTGAGTATTATTATTGCATATTGTTTTGAAAAGGACTGCCTTAAGCTCCTCTACTTCTTCAATCACGCATGGTTTACTTTTTTATTTATGCATTTCTTAAAGGTACAGATTCAAGCTATGCCGCAACATACGAAATTGTTTCTTTTATTGAACACCCGAACTATAATGCATCGAGTAACCTTAACGATATAGCTCTTGTCATAACTCGTGGAAATATAGAATGGTCACCAGGAGTTGGACCAATTTGTTTGCCATTGGATCAATTGTGGGTAATTTTTGTATTTGGTTTTCAATTATATTATGCTTGTATTATTCTTTCAGATCAAATACCTTTGACTACATAGATGTCAATGTTGTTGGCTGGGGAACAACTTCTTTTGCCGGTCCAAGGCCTAACAAACTTCAGAAAGCTGGTGTTAATATTTTACCAAATTCAGTTTGTCAAAAAGTGTATACAAATCTTCAATCGACACAAGTGTGTACATATTTCCAGAATAGGGATGCCTGTCAATTTGATTCGGGTGGCCCAGTTGTTCATAAGGGCAGTTCTCGACAGTTTCTATTAGGTTCCGTTAGCTTTGGTTTTGCATGCGGTAAAAATCCCGGTGTGAATACAAGAACTACATCATTTATACCATGGATTCGAAGTTTTCCTGTCGGAAATTTGTGTTCAAAACCTTTTAATTAAATAAAATGTGATAGGTGGAACATAATAGTGTTTACTTTCGTTGCATGTTTATCTTATAAAAGTCTTAAAGTTACACTTTTCTTAATCAGAATGTATAATCAATAAAAAAGCAATTTGATGTTTTTTTAACGTAATTTATAATCATAGAAGGAGTTTTTATGTTTCGAAACCTGTTACCTTTTTCGATTTTCCTTGAACTGGGCTACACGTTTTTTCAGAAACAGAAATCTTAGGGGACACCAAATGCTGAGAATCATGGAGAACGAAGCACTAACATTTTTCGTTCAAATTATTCCATTGTTCGATGAACAATCTGGAACAGAACAATCATCAATCAGCGTTATAAACAGAAACAGGAGGTCAAGGTATAAGAAGAAACTGAATAAGCCAAATTATAAAAACTTCACATCAAGAAATAAAAACTTAAAAAATGTCTCCTTCTGATTTAACGACTGCTTCAGAGATGAGGCCTAAGCTAAGTATTGTGTTTTTATTTTAATTAAATTGAAAATTTACAAAGTAAAAATATTTTTCAAAAGCCATCCATAAGTGCACTTGGGACAGAATATAACAACATAAAAAGCACCGACAACAGAAACGGAAAAAAAGCCTTATTAAAAGAATAAAACACTGTCAAGTGAGTAGTCTAACGGCAGGAAGGACAACCAATATAACAATAATGAAAACCCCTTTCATTACGAGACAATTTTTTTTCTGTGTCTCACTTGAGGACATCCTTTGCAGAAATTATTATCATCCTTTGAGAGAAAAAAATTGTATACTGCAATGAACCATCAAATGGATTCGTCCTTGGAGGATTTAATTTTTGTTTTTTTTTTTTTTTACGGTGATGTAAGTTTGTGCTGCCAAGAAATTTAATTTAATAATTCGTTAATTAATCTGCAGGTTTGAACCCTTTTTGGATTTCGTGAAAATTTGACCGAATTATTGAAAAAAAAATATAAAGTTTTAATGGTATAGTGTGAGGTACTTTTGTTCCGGTCTTTAAGAAGTACCAGTAACTTATGTATATGGTCAAGATTTATTTATTTATTTATTTATTTATTTATTTATTTAAGTCGTTAATAACTAACGTTTACAAACTTATGAACTACATATATCTATGTCTAAACAGTAATTATAAAATACAAAATTATCATGAATTAAAATTAATTATTAAAAGCCTGCATTTATGATAAGGCATTATAAATAAAGTTTTGAAAGATTCGCTTTTTAAATTATCGTTTATCGAAATTATAAGAAAATAATACTTATTAAAGATTAAGACCATTTGATTTATTGGATTATTGGCACCATAGTTTGATCTACTGAAAGGAAGTTTTAGAGTTGTTGCAGCCTTATGCTTGTACGACTGAAACTGAAGTTTAAATCTACTTAAAACTGATGGAGATAATATAGAGCCATTCATCACATTAGTAATAAAACAGAACTGAAGGTATTGTCTATGATGTGTGATAGAGGGAAGTTTATTAACTTCTTATCAATTACAATGATTTTGGTTAAATTTATTAATCTAATGTTTTCTTGATTCGGAGAGATTTGTTGCTCTCTTGTCTGTCTGAAGCTCCCTTTGATATGTTGCTAGTTGCGTCGCTTTGGACGGTCTCCTGATCTGTAGATCAAGTGTCGTAATGGGTAGAAATGTGGGACTGTATGTCGGTAAACAATCTGACAATTTACGGTAGTTCATGGACGAAGCCGGTAAATCATGGATGAATCCGGTAAATTATAGAAAAATCTGGTGAATCACGGACGAATCCGGTAAATCGCAAACGAATGTGCAAAATTGTTAGTATAAATGACAAGACCCCTTACCACTGGTGGGGGAAGTCTACGTCTGGTTATTTCGGGTTTAAACTTACCACTCCAGAGCACAGATCTGATCGCTTCGAGTGCCTGGCTTGAAGTGAGTTGAACTAGGGCTGATAGATGGCTACTTATAGGCTGTCTGCCTGTGCGGTTTACCGTTTGATGGTCGATTGCAACTGCTTGATGTTTGCTGATTACTGATAGCGATGGCTTTGCTTTTATTTTGCTTCGGTTTGCAACAGATACTTGCCTTCTGGTTGTACTGGACGGTTACCGGTCGGCAACTGATGTTATCTCGACTGAGGTCGGTCGGCATCTGATGATTATTGCTAATTTGGGGATCTATTTATACTCCGAACGGGAGGCACTTTATGGGACTCATATTTTGTAAGCAATAAAAATACTTGTCTGGCGGGAATTTGTAATGAGTCGTTTCTCATTACATTAGGGAATTTATGGGCAATAGCTAGGTGCTCTGAGGGACGTCTAATCAAAAACAATTACCTGAACTGATTGAAACGCCATAGCTGACGACTCGAAAATGGATGTTTTGTAGGTGCTAGTTGGTGTTGGTTCCCAGAAAAACTGCTTCAGAATCGATCAAATCAGAATACAAGTCGCAATGATGGAGCTATCAAGCGCACAGGATTACAGGCCGCAGTTATTTGACTGGGATCGAGGGAGCCAATGAGCTGGTTAGGAAAGGACCAATCCTGCGTTGATTCTGCTATAAAGACCGCATCCAAAAACAAAAACAAATCAATTTGGTTACAAAATACTCAAAAAAACCGATGAAAATTGGAAAAGCTTTGAAACATGTGCCCCTGCCCCAGGATTACGTTTTCTTGTGAGCATATCAACAGTTCACAATCTGTTTGAAATTTGTGGCTTAATATGTTGACATACATATACTGACTCAAAGACATGATGTGAATACTCTTTCCGCTTCCTGTGCCACTAACCCGCGATCTACAGAAGTGAATAAAAGTTATTGGAAGTCGATAAGAAACATTCAAACTGACACCGATATCGTCTCAATCTAAAGCCATTTGTTTTTTTGAAGTGATACATTTTTATGGGTGGGTATTTCAATTCTTTTCATAACGCGTAACGGCGCCAGTCTGTCTAGCGGATGCGTGAAGTTCCATAGTTCCAGTTTTGAAAGTTGTTACCGGTTTGTTTCGATTTTTTTTTTACTATTTAAAAATCAGGCCTTAAGACCCTAAAAACCGTTTTTGACCTAAAAAAGATTTCCAGGCGTTTCCCAACCTACCCCACTACCAACCTTCAATAGAATATCTTACATTTTAGCCAAATATTGAAAAAAAAGCTAGCCCCACTTTTTCGAATTTTCCAGATTGTATATTTTTTGTTTTCGATAGTTAAAAGTGTTCTTACCATAGTTTCAAGGGATTGAAATTTTTTGAATATTGAGTTATGAACTTTCTAAAAAGATTTCAATAACTCAAAAGGTTGATTTCATCTTTGTTCAAAATTTTTGATGAAAATATTTGATTAAAATCTTGTGTCTTGTGACATAGACATAGTTAGTAAGAAATAATAACTCCATCATTAATGTTTGTTTTTATTACCAGGTATGGTTCTTTTAATGCTTTCGTAATATTGGCAATGACCCTCTAGTTTTCACTAAATCGGCTTATTACATATCAATCCCACTGCATTTTGTTGTATCCAATTGTTAAATGAAGTAATCCTTGTATAGACTCCAGGGTATGGACCTCCACATCCATTTCCGAAGCTTATAACGCCAATCTGATATTGTCGCACCTTAGGCAAAATTAAAGGACCACCGGAATCATGTTGACAAGCATCATTGCCTCTTTCGTAGGCGCACATTTGTGATGATTTCATCGCAGTAGAGTATTGATATGAACAAGCCGAATTGGTTATAACGGTAACATTAGTTTTAAGAAGTTGTTGTGAAGTTGGGCCTCCAAATGACGTTGTTCCAAAACCAATAACCTTAGCACTCTCATAATCAAAAGTCGACCTGTAAGCAGAGTATTTAAACAAACAATAAGCATAATTTGTATGAAATTAATAAAATACATACATAATACTTAAGCACAGCAAAAATTATAAAAGTCTTAAATGGCCACTAGGCATTTTCGATTAATCAATATCACGAACGGATCGAACGAACAAGTTTCTTATATGCCTACTGCTAACTTTACTGTTAAAACGAAAATGGTAAAATATAAAAAAAAAACCGACAGAAAATCCATTATAGAACTTATTGGAAGAGTCGATAGTGGAAAAGAAGCTATGTTTAGCAAAAACTAACAAAGTTATTTCAAAAGTGTTTAAGTCTTTACTAAGTTTAAATTGACATGAAGGTTGTTTCTATTGCTTCTTTAAATTAATATTTAAAATTGTCTTTTTAAAATTATAAATTACAACTTGATGCCGTACGTACTTCATTAATCAATTTAAGACTAAAAATACGAAGGCTACCTCTATATAAAGACAAAGAATGTAGCTTAAGGACATTTTTTGTTTAAATTGAAATTCCGTATAGGCCAAGCGGAAGAAGATTTTAAAGAGTCTTATGCCGTTGTGTATTTCATGCGGCATTTATTTTCAACGAGTCGTTGTGATTGATACGATTTTTTTCTGCCATCTAAGTAGGCGACAAATAATAACTAACTCATTATTAGATATGCTTCCCTTTCGGACTTAATCCGCAAATATTAGAACAAAAAAAATGTTAATTGTTCAAATGATCACGCTTTCAAAGATATAAGAAAAATAATCAACGCATTATTTTTCTGCAAAAACAGAATTGAAAACACATTGAAGATTCACAAACAAAGATTCTTGGCTAAACAACATTTGTTGGGCCGGCTAGTATTTTGTATAGAACTTGAAAAAATTTTGCTAACTAATATTTTCAATTTTATAGCTTAGTTTCAATATTACTTACGAATAAGTGATTTCATAGTGAACTTACGATGTAGTCAATGGAAGGCATATTGGACCCACTCCACGCGAAAAGGCAATATCCGTATCTGTGATTAGTAATGCAATATCATTTGCCTCAGTTGATGAGTCGTAATAGGGATGTGTAATTATTCTTTGAACATTATAGTCTTTCGAGTAAACGGTGTCTGAAAAATATTTATTTGAGTATTTTTTTTAATTACACTCACCATACTATGAGTTGATGAAATCCAAACTCACACGAAGATATTGTCGAATAACCGGCTCTTATATAAATGCCTCTTGGGTCCGAATATAACTTGGCACAATGTGCTGCTGTTATTACACATCTGTTACTGACTATTAAAAAATAATAATTAAAATCAGTTCTAAAACAAAAAAAATGAAGTTATTCATACTAATTGTTCCTCCACAAAAAAGTGTATTGCCAGTTTTTTCAAATAAGGCCACCATAGATGGGAATTCAGTATACCCTGCTGCCGTTCCTTGAGTGATTCTACCACGTTGAGACCAACCACAATCACAAGCTTGAGGACGTACAGACAAAGTGCAATTAAAATAACCACCGTAACCAGATCCAGGCTGTGATGTTGATATAAAAGCAAAAGAAAGTGTATTGAAATCGGAGACTATCCCAACATTTCCTCTTCCACACGTCTGTGTCGCTCCTTTCAATCTTGGATCGGCATCTGAAGACATTAGAAAATACTCAGAAGTACAAGCACTCCCCTTAAAAAAAAGGAAACAAATTATTTTAAAACTATGCACCAAAAAAAAGAAGATAATATTGCTGTAAAAGGTAAAATTATCTGACCTGACCCGCAAAATATTTTCCCCCACAACTATTGCCTGCATATTATATTCCCACAAGAATTCCCATCTTTTTTCATGACAATTAACTCCCTTTTGTCACTTAAAGTTATGAGAATTAAGGAGATCAAAATTTTAGGAGACACCAATTGCTGAGAACACCAATTATGGAGAACGACACATTAAAATTCTTCGTTCAAATAATTCCATATGCGCAAATGCTTTTTATGCAATCACTAAATCATTAGTTCCAGATTTGTTCATCTTAAAGGGATCGCTTTTGGTTTTTTTTTATGTTAAATAAAATTCAAAAGTATAGTGGAAAATTCTTTGTATTTTATTTTATTAAATAAAATAAATAAATGTTTAAAGTACAAACTTCTCTAAACAAATCTAAAAAAATTAATAAGTATCTAGCTGAAAATCCCGAAAAAACCAGTACTCTTATTTTTAAAAAAAGATGTCCATCTGCTAGGAAAAATTTTGCGGGATTTCGTTATGCGGAAAGCTGGATTTCAACATGAACCGGATGTCCTCAGTCGCCAGTACTGTAGTTCGTTACATTAATGTGCAAACGTTTGTAATGTCTATGTCAGTGCTAATATCAATTATTTTTTAATATTTCGAGAGATGAGTTTCGAAAAGACTTAAAATGGGAAGAGTAAAAGCATAATTGATAAGAAAACGAAATGAGTCTATGCCTTTGGAGATCGAGTTTGATGAGGTGTGCGTTGATATCTAAGTTTTTATTTATTTTGATGGTTGATGTTTTCAGTGTTGCGTATTGAAGAGAACTCAAACAGCTTGATTTGTTTTAAGAAGAATAAGCCCAATAAACAACGCGCATCTTCTCAGCCGAACCAATTAGATAAAGGCGTGACGCCAAGGTTCTAACAACAACGTAAGCAAACATTTCTGCTCAGATTGTAAGAATCTTCTTCCCATCAACGCATAGTTTTTTGAAAATTAGTTTATCCTATAGTACAGAATCGGCATTTGTTATTCTTACTCTAAACTCAATCGTTAAAAAGTAAGAACCCTGCAGGTTTGAAATGCGTTCTGTTAGTGACAATACTTAAGCATAATGAACTATCGTCAACTATTTGTCGTTCTGAAACACAAATATTTACGATTGGTAACGAAAAATACGCCATCAATTCGTTCTGCTACGCATTGTTAATGCTTCAAATACTTATACTATTCGCAACTATTCCTTAATTATCTCTAGGAAGTATTGATCTATCAAAGTGATTTGTTTGTTTAAATTTTGCAATCGAGAATTTGTATTTGTAGTTTAAATTTTAAAATTCTTTTGGTCTCAACATCAAAATGGAATATATTCATTCTTGAATTGTTTCATCCTTAATTAAATTCAAAATAAAATAAAAATGTAACTTCAAAAATAAGATTTGTTTTTGTTTTTTTGTTTTTTTTTTTTTTTTGTTGCTAATTGACAGATCAACACAAAAACGGATACTGATTCCAACTATCATACTACAACGATTTGTTATCAACGATTGTTATTAACCGAACGCACCGCACTGGTGCATATTATGACGCCTGATAAATAATATGATGAAGGAAAGCAATATCATTGTTAGTCCTTTTTTGAGACAACGATTGCATATGAAGGAATGATATTTAATCCTCATAGCAAGGGATTTTGTGAGGATCATGCCATCGAATCCCTTTAAATATTAAATATGAAACGAGTAAAATAACGTTGCACCTATTCTAACCAGTCAAATTGAACCTCATAATAAAGAGTCCAAATCAAGGTGATGCTGAGGACGCACCAGAAAATTAAAAAGAGCACATCAATTCTTTTCTCCAGGCAGCGCTTCGAACACAATATAGTTGCGTCATTAATTGATATAATTAATGGCTTCCCTGCGCAACATTCGACTTCGCTGTGAAAGCTTCCGAAAACGTGTCTCTTGCTCTTGCTTTACTTGCTAATTTCTATGCTATAGGTAAGAACAAATCCTTGCAACATGTCCATGGAAAGTCACATGAATTCAATTTTAAGCCTGAAATTTTGCTCAATTAGTAACAGTACAAGTAATAGTTAAATATCGATTTATCTTCTTATTTGAAAATCAAATTTCAATGAAATATTTTTAAAATGTTCTGATAAGAGGACAAGCCAAATTTGTCTTACATTTTTTCAAAAGAATGGGTGGAATACTGGGAACACCAACAGGACTAGTCGTTTTTGTCACTCAAAGTTATGAGAATTAAGAGATCGAAATCTGATACCTATTTCTATCTTTCTAACAACCGTTAATTATTCAACACCTTTTTCAAAAACAGAAATTTTAGGATACACCAAATGCTGAGAATCATGGAGAACGAAGCTTTTAAACTCTTTGTTCACATAATTCCATTTAATCAAATGCTATTTTGTGATAGCACTAAATCAATCGATTCCAGATTGTTCATGTTCAATCGTGTGAGTTTTTTTTTTTTGTAAATATTGATGTCATCTAATCCGTTCATTGATTGAATAAAGTCCTTCAATAAGGCTACCCCAAGTGGAAAAATTAAAACTTAAGGAAAATTCAATAAAAAGTTTCCTATGAAAACCGGTGTAGAGAGTTGAAAAAGTTACTATTAATACCTACATATGGTTTATTAAAAATTTGTTTAAAAAAAAGATAAGCCCCTATTTTTCTCAAACAAAGGTATTGATTATGCAAACTGAATTTTTATCTTCATAGTTTTTCCTGGTTGCTCTGTTTTCTGGGATTTTACTTACTTTGTCTATATTTATCGTGCATTGAAGAACTATTTCATTAAAGCTTGGGGCTGTAAACGTATATCTACAGGAATCTCCAGAATAATATTTCCCTGGATAGTTAGGCGAGTTGATAATCACGTTTCTGCTTGCGTCAATGGGAACTTTATAATCACATCTATCAAAATATTCACCACTCGCGAAAATCACTGACTGCAGCAGCACAACCAAACCTCAAATCATAAAAAGAAATATTTATAAATAATTTGTTTGAAACTTGCGTTTGAAGAAAAAAAAAAACGAACCCACGAAATTCAGACACATCTTAGCTAAAACGCTGACAACTCGCAAATACTCTCTAGTTGGCATCTTTCACAAACCTTTATTTAGATAATTGTGTACACTGTTTTGTTTCTTTATCTTTCAAAACAGATATCAATACAAAATGTGTTTTTGAGTGACGTAGTCAAAGGTAGACCTTAAATCTAGATCTTATCAGCTTTTTGAAAACAATAAACAGCTCAGTACATGTGTAGGTACACATCATATTTTATAATAAGTTAAAACAGCGGCATTTGAATTTTCACTTTCATTAGGGTTCCTTTAGAACTTTGAACGATGAACCTTATACGAATTGTTCATATTATTTATACGATTTGTTATACGATTTGAACTATGGAAAATCATAAGTTAACGATTAGCTCTCGCAATGAAATATGATGTGTTGATGTGTTTTGAACCTGCTTTGCTCCTGGTTCATAATGGTTCATCGCTCTGATCTCTGCGACTTATGCCTGTAAGATGGACTTGGTACTTTGGAAGTACAAATGACATTGTTCTTGCGATGGATTTTCTTCTTTTTCGAGTCCAACAATTTGGTTAGAGGACGTTCTCATCGAGCTTTTCGAGACCGAGATCTAGCGCAGACTGTTGGTCTTGCTGGTGTCTTCGTTATGACGCGCCGCGCCGCCGCCACCGCGCGTCGTATTGATTTAAGCCTGACGAACGGATGCATTGTGTCTATACCAAGAACATAGTCCCGAGCGATCACGCTCTGAAATTGGCGGGCGATCTATCAACACGTGAACAATTTGATTTTGACTCCATCACGTGGTACCCATAGGTGACTATGCTAATATCCACATGCGCGAATGGGAACCATAAGCCTAATCGACCTAAAACTAAATCTTTTAGTCGGTCATCCCATTCTCGTTTACATAGTTACCTTAATTTAATCTATGATGATCTGGGAGAATTTTATATACACTGTCTACTACTAGATATATAAAGAGGCAATGACTTTATGGATGGTATTTGCCTTGGTGAACATCATTCACCAAGCCATTGACCTTTAAGAGTTGATTTGACATTTTCAGATTATAAAATTTCCACATAATAAACGGTCGGCATTTTTACAATCCGTATCAGTCCAATTTTATGAGTCAATGTAAAAAAAAAAATCGGATACTCATACTCAACCCAGCTGGCGCTATATAGAAAGATTTCTGCAATGTTAAAACTCGAAATTTTTACAATGTGTAAAATGAAGATCTCATGTTTTGGACACTAGGTAGAGCTTCATTTTTATTCCCCTTAATTTTAAAAAACAAAATTAAAATTATTGCTCTAGCATGTGCGCATCGGATAACAGCGTTTACTTGATTACACGTGTTTTGCGTAAATATGCAAAGATTAAAAGTATTTACTCGTTTTTATTGTTATTTTTCTTGGTTCCATTTTAATCAAAAGTGTAAAGAATTTTATTATTTTATTGTGTTATAAAAGTGATGATTTCAAATATTTTATCCGACTTCATTTAATAAAAAGATTCTACAGATCTTCTTTAAATAAGGAGAATATTACAACAGTATTCAATATCCTCAACTTTCAACAAAAGCACTGAAGCTAACGTGCTACACAATTATTTTATCAATATACAAACATGTATTTAAATTTTCATACACGACGACGAGGGCAGCGGCCGGCGTCAGCGCTGCCCAATGGTTCAGTGTATTGACCAGTAACATAATGTTAAGAGTATCAATCTTAAAATGCTTAGCCGTCCCGAATCAATTATAATTGACGGCCCAAACTAATTCTTCACACACACTTAGGTGTTGATGAATGGAAATAACTTATGTTAGTGTTTCTTTTTCAACAGCTGCCGCACTGCAACGTTTCTTTGTATACTATATTACTGATAAAAAATTAAGTTTAACATTGGAAATATGTTATACCCATGGTGGTACCTATTTAATTCCTCAATCTTCCAAGGTAGCTTATATCAAATGATTCACGAGGACATAGGTCTGTTCGCCCGAACTCTATTCATCGAAATGGGTTTTAAGTTTTTTGAAGGCTTGTTAGCCGAGATATTGGTTAAAATGACAATTATTCGCAAACATTGTCCTGCAATTCCAAATCGATATCACTCACAATTTTCCTCGACAACAGTTACACAATTGTACATCAAATAAAGTTCTTATAGGTACTCTATCCGCCATTGCAAGGGAGTCATATTTTTAACTCTTGGTTAAAAAGTTATGGTATTTTTTTTTATTTCTACCTTGAAAAAATGTCTCGCGATTTCAAATCGCTATATCTCTCACTTTTCCAAAGAAGCCTAAATCGAATGATGCACGAGAACAAAGGTCTGTTTGCCCTCTATCCGTCACTTAAAACCATAAGTACATTCGAGGTCTGGTTACCGAGTAAAGATCAAAAAAACAATTTTTTTTGGCTTCTTGTCCTTAGCTATTGTTTCTCCATAGCAAGAATATCTTCAGATGCAAATATCACGGCAACCAGAGCTCGGAATTGGCTTTCAGTAGCTCAGGATAACAAGAACTATAAAATATGATGGGCTAACCCCTTGCCAAAATTTTGGACAGAAAAATACCCATCGAATGATACATCAAACGAAAGATTTTACCGACCTCTTTTAAGGCCTGGTGGTCGAGGTAATGACAAAAATGTTAGTTTTTCGCAAACACTTTCCCGCAATTTCAAATCAATATTACTTACCTACAATTTTCCTCGACAACAGTTATATTCCAATAAATAAAGGATCAATAAGTATGCCTTGACTAAGAGACTGCTTCATTATTTAACTCTTTGGATCACGCTTTATTAGCCCTAGAATTAACTCTGTTTAGAAGAATTTGACCTAAGAGACTCTCTTGATTCCTAAAATCTAATAATGGGAATAGAAATCGATTGCATCTATACAGATTTTTCGAAAGCCTTCGACCAACTCTCTCACGCCATCATAAAATTCAAACTAAATTCATATGGCTTCCCCCCATTTTTCATAACTTGGATATCCTTTTATTTCAAGAAAAGGTCTTACAAAGTAAAATTCATGCATTTTATCTCTAAGTCATTTTTTGCTAATTCGGGAGTTCCTCAGGGTAGCCATCTAGGACCTCTACTTTTTAATTAAGCCATAAATGATGCCCGTTATGTGTACGTAATAGCAAAATTCTCATCTTCGCAGATGATATGAAGATTTAGAAAAACATCTGCTCTAGTTATGACCACATTCTTCTACAAGATGACATTAATAGTTTTGCATTGTGGTGTGAGAAAAATAGTTTCAACCTAGATCTAATAAAATATCAAACAAAGACCTTTTCATGGAAGCGTACAGCGTCTTCATATGACTACGCTATCTAACAGCACATTCTAACCCGTGTAACTGCCGTAAGAGGACTTGACGTTTTTTTTACCCCTAAACTAGATTTTTCTGTGCACATTAACAACATCGTGAATAAAGCAAACTCAATTCTTGGATTTATAAAGCGTTGGTTAAAGGAGTTCCGCGATCCAAATATAACCCGCGCTCTATATTATTTCTATGTTCGTCCCCATTTAGAATACGCTTCCCAAGTTTGGTCACCTCATTACAATATTCATATCGAAAGGTTAGAATCTGTGCAACGAAATTGTACTCATTTTGCCTTGAAAGTGAGTGATCCTTTGAATGTCCCCTCTTATGAAAACCGTTTGCTAACTCTCCAAATGGAAACATAGCAAGTAGACGAAATAACAATGACATGGTATTCTTCCACCAAGTTATTACTGGTGGTTACAGATGCATCGGAATTACTTGGCGCTATATCTTTCAACCATCGGGGTGGCGGTTATAATTTTCGTAGGAAGGACTTGGTACAAGGCCCAAAACATCGTACCAACTATGGTTGCTATGAGCCCTTGACGTGTATGAGTAGGCTTTTTAACTGCAATTCAGACATATTTGATTTAAATATAAGCAAGAATAAGTTAAAGCCTTTGCTCAAGACTAGTGTTATACACTTATAAATGTTTCTCTGTTTACTTATTATTTGTAATTATAAGTTGTGTATTAATCTTGTTTTGTTAACTGTCTTGTTTTTGTTTCATCCATGTGAGTGTTTGTTATGCAATGTTTGCTTACTAACAACTAACTCTGCACTAAGTGATGAGCCGGTGGTATAACATAGTCTACTATGTTGGCAAACCATTGGTCGTAAGACTGTGCTTGCCAAAAGCTTTCTTCGATCAACTATGATAGTATAAAAAAAAAAAAGAATTCTATTCTGACTGTATCGACAAATACGATTTACAAACGGAAACTTTTTTATTTCTTTATACAATTTATTTGCACAAGTGCTTACTAAAAAGGAAATAATCTAAGGTATTCGTCTTTTATAAATTAAAAAGTATTTTTTGTTCTGAATAAACCTTGATGAGCGAGAAAATAACACATTATCTTCACTAATTGGTCTGGAAATGTCTAAATTGGGCCTTCTTGTTGATAGTCACAAAAAAAACACTTTTTTATGATTTATTCTTTATTTATATCTAGTAATTCATGTGTTGTCTAAGACTGAACGTTTTTTAACTTGTCAACACTTGTTTTCAAAACAAATAAATGTTTATTTGTGTCTACATCTTTTTTGAGGCTATCAAAAAGTGCACAGAGATAAAAACGTAATATGCAAAACAAATATATGTTTATACAAAAATGTCCAAAAAAGCATTCATACACCGGATATAAATGATTTTTAATTCCAAATGAAGTAGCAAAATATTTCGAAAGTTCATGATGTAGACACAGAAGTTTCACTGAAATGTTTGGTAAATTTTTGACGTTGGAATTGGAACCTCAAAGCTTACGTGAAAAAGAGTGTTTGCGACTTGTGGAAATAAGCTGTGGAAATTATTTGTTGTTGAAAATTATGTTGACTAAATAATGGTTAAATATAAGTAACGGAAAATAGTTGGCACCGTTTGTTATATTCAATGTTATATTCATAAAAGCTAAACGTAAACTCACCCTCCACGGGGTAAGCCTTGACGTGGCGGAGCGGCTTACGGTAACTACTACTATGAGCTTAGAGCTATGCGATCGCGAAACTTGATTTCGCAAAAGGGCCTCCCATGGTCGACAGGTCGAAGCGGAGTAGGCTGTTACTACCAATTACCCCACAACGAAGGAGTGTTCCCACCAAGGCACTCCCACCGAGGGACGGCAGCGAATGAATTTCTTCTTTGGAATCAACGGTGGCGTCTCCAGTTCCAGTTAGGCCGAACTACTTGGTGAACACCTTTACGGGCTACTTCGACTTATTTGAAGCCCAGGCCGTAAAAGGAGCGGTTTTTCCGGCTCTTGCATTGGAGTCACATCAAGTGCCTGGTACTCCAGGTTGGGGGTTGTGCGTTGGGGTGACTTCCCGACCATGTAGAAAAAATTTTAGTTGCGAAGCAACAACAGGCCTCGGAAACGGACGGATACACTGATGACGACCCAAGCAAATGTACAAAGGACAACGATTTTCGGATATGCACGTGGAATGTTAGGTCCCTTAATAGACCGCGTGCTGCTGAACTGTTAGCGGTATCCAGGAAATGCGATGGGATGGACCGGGCAAAAGGAAGATGAAAAACTGCGACATCTACTATGGTAATTGATACCGAGAGCAACAACAGCGACTATTTGGATGCGGATTCGTCGTGGGAAGCAGACTCAGGCAAAAAGTCTTGAGCTTCAAATGTGTGAGCAAACGCATCACGACAATCCGAATCAAGGCTAAATTCGGCAACATCAGCCTAATATGTGCGCATGCCCCACGAAAGAAAAAGGACGACACCAAAGACGAGTTCTACGAGCTCCTCGACAAAACATACGAGCAATGTCCTAGTTATGACATTAAAATTGTCCTCGGCGATTTTAACGCAAAGCTGGGAAAAGAGGACATCTTTGGTGGAACGGTCGGAAAGCACAGCCTGCACGACACCACATCCGATAACGGATTCAGGCTGATCGATTTTGCTGCGGGGCGAAATGTTGTGGTAGCAAGCACCTGGTTCCCTCATCTCAACATCCATAAAGGTACATGGAGATCTCCTGATCAATCAACCGTCAACCAGATTGATCACATTGCGATCGACGGAAGGCACTTGTCCAGCATTTTAGATGTTCGAACTTTCCGAGGAGCTAACATCGACTCGGACCACTACCTCGTCGTAGCCAAGGTAGTGCTACGAATATCCCGACAACGGCCAAAACAAGGAAATGCTGCAAGAAAATTCGACGTCGGACGGCTACAATCGCAAGAGATCGCCAGATCATTCTCTGATCGAGTGTCAAGTAACCTCTTAAGGAGTCCTATGCCGCCAACATCAAGTATCGAAGACCAGTGGCAACATTGCCAGAGAGCAGTTAGAGATGCCGCCTCTAATGTGCTGGGTTTCACACAGCCACCAAAACGAAACCCCTGGTTTGATGAAGAATGCAGGCAGGCCCATGCAGCCAAGCAGGAGGCATACAAAGCGGCGCTGCATAGAAGGACAAGAGCTGCTCGTGAGCTCTACGAGCAAAAGAGGAGAGAGGAACGCCGGCTTCTCAGGAGGAAAAAAGAGAGAGCATGAGAAGCGTCAGATCGAGGATGTTGAGAGAGCCAACAGCAGGAATGAAGTTCGGAGGTTTTACCGAAAGGTTAAACAGCTGGCTCAAGGTCATCGAGCAAGAACTGATGCCTGCAGAGATAAACAAGGGAACATCATAGTAGAATCGCAGTCAATGCTGGGGATTTGGAAAGACCACTTCTGTAGATTGTATAACGGCGACGACGAACAAAATACCGCCGTCAGACAGGAGCCTTTCATCGGACACGATGATAGCCAACAATTCCGTGAACCCGACCTAGAAGAAGTGAAAACCGCAATATCACGGCTGAAATCCAACAAAGCCGCTGGAGCAGATGGACTAGCTGCTGAGTTGTTCAAAGCAGCAGGCGACGAGCTAGATAGGAGCATGCACCAAATCATCTGTAAGATATGGTCAGAGGAATGCATGCCCGATGAATGGAACCTCAGCATTGTTTGCCCGATCCTGAAAAAGGGAGATCCTCTAAACTGCGCCAACTATAGAGGAATAAGTCTACTAAACATCGCCTACAAGATCCTCTCTGCCGTAATATGTGAACGTCTGAAGCCTTTCGTCAACAATCTGATTGGTCCTTATCAATGTGGCTTCAGGCCAGGAAAGTCAACCATCGACCAAATTTTCACGTTGCGGCAGATCCTGGAAAAGACCTATGAACTCCAAATCGATACCCACCACCTTTTCATCGATTTTAAGGCCGCGTATGACAGCATCTACAGAGACGAACTGTACAAAGCTATGTCTAGTTTTGGCGTCCCTGCCAAGCTCGTTCGCTTGTGCAAAATGACGATGGAGAACTCACGCTGCTCCATCAAGGTTGGCAACGAGCTCACGGAATCTTTCGACGTCAAAAAAGGATTCAGACAAGGCGATGCACTGTCATGCGATTTCTTTAACATCGTTCTTGAGAAGATAGTGCAGAACTCCAACGTCAACACCAGAGGCACTATCTTCCAAAAATCTGTTCAACTTCTCGCGTACGCCGATGATATTGATATAATGGGAAGAACACAGCGTGATGTCAATGGCGCCTTTGTGAGAATTGAGACAGAAGCGGCAAAAAATGGGTTTAGCGGTAAATGAGGGAAAAACGAAGTATATGCTGTCTTCGAGGAAGGACACCCAACACCGACGGCTCGGACAGAACGTCACAATAGACGCATATAACTTCGAGGTAGTAGAGGAGTTTGTCTACCTAGGCTCCGCTATAAACACGGGCAATAACACCAGCGCCGAGATCAGACGAAGAATAACTCTTGCTAATCGCTGTTTCTTTGGGCTTAGAAAGCAATTGAGTGGAAAAGCCCTCTCTCGAGCAACTAAGGTAAAACTGTACAACACACTCATCATCCCAGTCCTGCTGTATGGTGCAGAAGCATGGACCTGACAAAATCGGATGAAAGTGCCTTAGGCTGTTTCGAGAGGAAAGTTCTTCGGGTCATCTTTGGCCCCGTCTTTACGGGTTGTACAACGACATGGACCTAGCCAGAAGGGTCAAGGTCCAGAGACTCAGATGGCTCGGTCATTTAGAGCGAATGGACACCAATGCTCCGGCCCGGAAAGCCTTCGACACTATTCCCGAGGGACGTAGGAGGAGAGGAAGACCGCGACTCAGGTGGCGCACTCAAGTGGAAGAGGACCTCAATCAACTTGGAGTGCAAAACTGGAGACGACTAGCTAAGGATCGAGCTAGCTGGCGGAGACTGTTGATTGAAGCCCAAGTCCACAACGGACTGTAGCGCCACCTTAAGTTAGTAAGTAAACTCATTTTTAAAGCGCACAGATGGACAGAAAATAGTGTCCGATGTGGCCACAATAGTTCTCTCGTGCGAATCTTTGCGAATCACATAAAGAACTCTTAAAAACTATGAATAGATACAATGATGCTTGCAAAAATTGTAAATAGAAGCACAGAAGTAAGATTTATTTTTTAAACTCCTTTTCTCTTTTACTCAGGTTTGGCTAACTTGTAATGGTTTATAACACAATGATCCTCTCGTTACATAATTAATCCATTCAAGATAAGTAGTTATTCGAGTGTTTATCCCTACGTCATTACAGCCCATACCTCTTGCTATAATCCCCACTAAATATTGTCGAAGTACTCCTTTAAAAATAACAGGCCCTCCAGAATCTCTCTGACAGGAATCTTTTCCAGTAGACGAGTTGGTACACAATTCCGTTGGATCACACTCATAACTGGGCATTACTTCGACAGTGGCTGTTTGCAGGGTTTTAGCAAGCGGACCTGCGAATGAAAGTGTTCCCCAACCAACAATTTGAACTTGTTCCATGGCAAAGGTGTTAAGCCTGTACAAGAAAGAAAAAAAAAATCAGAAACTAACAAAATTAGCACATAATTATTTTATCCTTAAATAAAAATAAGTAAAATCTAACCATTGATCCAAGGGCAAACATACAGGTCCAATATGACTGGAATATTCCATAGAAGTTTTTGATTTTATAAGAGCAATGTCATTACGTGTATTCTTAGAACTATATCTGGGATAATTAAAAAACCTCTCAGCTTCATAGATCTTAAGAAAGTCAGAAGTGCCGTTGTTTTCATAATATCCGGCGAAAATGAGGATATTTGCTGGATCAGCCAGATAATCGGTACAGTGGGCTGCAGTTACTATGTAGTAATGATTGACTACAATATTTATATATTAACATAACGGTGATAAAAGAAATACAATTTCAAATGTTCTTACTTATAGATCCGCCACAAACATGTGATTTTGCGACATTATTCCTCAGACTTACAATTGACGGGTATTCTTTATTTTTGGCTGCAGTTCCTCCGACAATTCTAGTTTCTGAAGACCAGCCACAGTCACAAGCCTGTGGTCGCAAGTTAATCTTGCAGTAAAACCGGCCTCTTTGACTTTTTTCCGTGGAATAATACCCTAGTGTTAATTTGTTAAACACTGATGTGCGAGTAATATTGCCCGAACCACAAATTTGCTCAGCACCTTCTAGGCTTGGATCACCATTTCGAGAAATTAAAAATAAGTCCGTCGAACATGAATCGTTCACCTGCAGAAAAAGAAAAATCGAGTTAAAGAAGGGTCTTATCCTGGTGACAGGCCTATGTTCTTTTTAAGGTTACTAAACAAAATAAAAACAAACAAGGAATAATTTATCTGGTTATGTACCAATTTATGAAATGACAAAATCGCAAAATTACATTTTTAAGTAATATTGTCTCAATTGTAAGCGCAAATATCCTTAAAACTTCAATAACCAGTTTTGAAATATTAATGTAAGCCTACATCACTCTTCTCTGATTAAATTTTTTTTAGAATTATGTGTTATTCATAAACATTGCATCGACAATGTCATTTTTACCTTAGGTATCGATAAGCTACAAAAGGCAACTATTTCGTAATCGTCTGGAGCTGTCAACGTGTATAGACAGGATGAGCCCGATGGATAATAGGAAGGATAAAATGGTGATGCTAGTTGATAATCTCTGTTCATTTCTGAGATGAAGAAAGATTCATTGCAGTTCTCAAAAGGAGTTGAAGCCGAAATTCCAGCACTTGAAAATACGAGTAACACACCTTGAATAAAAAAACAAACGAGCGCGTTGATCAAAAAGTTTGTGTGTTTTGTATTTATTCAAACTAACAAATTAATTGCAATGAAAACGTTGACATGTTCAAATTTGAAATTTATTTGTATTTATGTTAATTTAATACGAAAGAAGAAATTTTTATAAAAAAAACACAGAAGTGCTGAGAGAAATTTTGGAAGTTAACTTGAGGCCATGCAACAATAGGGATCACTGATTTATTATACTTATTTTCCAACAGATATAACGCACGAACTTTTCCAAAAATCGGATAATATTCTCACGTGCCGTGACACTATTTATTCCAAATTAATTTAATAAGTACTTAATAGTTAAATATTATTATCTAATATGAATTTAATTTAAATATCTGTTTTCAAGATGAATTCCCGATATCATTTTTTTTAAATAAGTTTTATGCTTTTAAATAAAATGAATAAATGCATTTTACATGCTCCATTTCTAAAAACATTTCAGATTTAGACTTTTCATAATCGCTTTTATAGAAAATAAGAAAATTAAAAACAAAATACATTAAAAAATAAATAAATATAAACTGCAGTCTAAAAAAAATTGCTAAAATTTGTATTAAATTAACTATTATTAAATTTAATAGTTGATATTTTGAATAATTGATAAGGCACATCACAACCATATAATATTGTTATACGTACATTGTAAGTACGTTTTACGTAAATAAAAAGTTCTGACACATGAGCGAAATTGTTTTCTTTTCTGAAAATTTTATACATTCCTTATCATTCATTCAAAACCGTGGATCTTATTAAAATATATTCGATACTTGTAAACGAGGTCGATATGTTCGGTTTTATGCAAAAGAATGAGAGTCGAAAATGAAAGATCACTCATTTTCGAAACAAGGTTTATACTAGTGGAGACTTTTCAAAGTAAAGGGTTTTCTAATAAGATGTGTTATTTCGAAAAGCCCGCTATTTAGGTAGGTGCCACTTTTGAAGCTGTCATTTTTTGACATTTGACAAGTAAAACCTACGCCATTAATAATAATGGAACGATACACGCTTCAACAACGCATTGAAAATATTAAAATTCACTATAAAAATGGTGAACATTTGGCAGAGACGGTTCGTAAAACTAAAACATTTTTGGGTCGTCGTGAAGCACCTTGTTGGACCGCAATACAGAAATTGGTGGACAAATTCGAGCTGTTGGGACAAGTTAGTGATGTGAAGAATAAAACCCGTGCATGTCGCTCAAGAACAACTGAGAATATTGCTGTTGTAGCCCAAAATGTTGAAGAAAACCCAGGTTTGACCATTCCTCGTCGTTCTTTGGAATTAGGCACTCCACAAACAGCAAAATGACCGGAATTGGATGGTCTTGATCTGGACAACGTTTACTTTCAATAAGACGGCGCTACCGCGTGCCACATAAGCAATGAATGAATGGATAAAGTTTCCAGAACATATTAACTCTCGAAGAGGTGATCACAATTGGCCACCGAGATCTTGTGATTTAACACCTTGCGACTTCTTCCTTTGGGGCCACGTGAAAGATACGGTCTACGCCAACAGCCCATCGTCGATTCAAGACCTCAAAGATGGAATTCGTGAGGCTATCGGGGACTTAGGGCAGCCAATTTGCGATTTGGTTACGGAAAATTTCATGAAAAGGATATGGTCCTGTAAGCGTGGTCGTGGCGGCTATTTGGCTGATGTTGTGTTCCATTATTAACGGCATACCTTTCTCTTTATAATGAAATAAACATCCGATCATTTATCTCAAAAAATTCTTTGAATATCAAAATAAAACCTTTTATTGGAAACCCCTTTATCTCTAATTGGTTTTGCACATGGACTATCAGGCGTGTCTTCCAATGAATAATAAGGTGTGTAGATTTTATCGCTCATTTTTATGAAACTACATTTCGAAAAGAAATCTATGGCACACTTAATTGGCCTTTTGTTTATTTAAATTTTTTAAATACAGTACGAATGATGGCTCTTCAAAGTAATGGATAGTGAAAATTATAATTATTGTATTAATAATTACATATTGCATGAAATTTGTTCAAAATTTATTTTATTAGCACTTCGGTACTACACGGCGTATGCGTATCCTTTTATTTCCTATTTTCTATTCGATGTTTTACCTGTTTTAGATTTTCCCACATAGGTATCATAAAATGTATGGGTATTTGGGTGCGATTATTGATGAGTTTTTTTTTATTATTGTTTTGTTCATCACTTAAAAATAAGAAATCTTTATGTCATGACCTATTGCTAAATTATCTGTGATACCTAAACTGTTTGAGTTAATCGTAGGTAGTGTCCTTTCTTTTCATTGTAGTTCAATTATATGTGATAACCAGCATGGCTTTGTCAAAAAACGCTCGACTGTAACTAATTTGTTAAACTTTACGTTCTTTTGTCTAGATGTTTTTGAAAAACGTGAACAAGTAGTGTTTTTTACCGATTTAAGTAAGGCCTTAAGTTGTGTCATAAAACAAGGTTTTAACGAAAGGTTGTTTTGAATTTGATTTCATCGTATTTAGAAAAAAAAAGTTATAGTGCTATATTTCGTAATGAATGTTCTAGTCAATTTGTTGTAAATTCCGGTGACCCTCAAGGCAGCCATCTTGGTACAATTCTATTTGTTCTTTTATAAATGACGTGGCTTCGATTTTAAAAAATCGTTTTTTCTAATATATGCTGATGACATTAAACTTTTTAAGAAAATTAATTCTACATCTGACTGTCTACTTTTGCAAGAAGACTTAATATTATTTAGGGAATGGTGCAATAACAACCGTCTGGTTTTAAATGTTGACAAATGTAAAACCATGAGTTTTACACGCAAGAAAGTTCCAGTTGTCTTTGATTACATGTTTTCCTTTATGAAGAGTATCCGTATTTTCTGATTTGGGTGTAGTTTTAGATTCTAAACTCTTTACGAACATATTAACTTTATAATCAAGAAAGCAAATAGAGTTCTTGGTTTTATAAAGAGATTCGGTCGCGATTTCCGTAATCCATATACACTAAAACTACTTAATGTTCATTCGTGAGACCTATTCTAGAATACGCCTGTGTAGTGTGGTTACCTTACTACGACGTACATATTTTTAGACTTGAAGCCTTCAGAAAAGATTTTTGCGTTTCTGTCTCCGATCACTTCTATGGTTTCATGGTAATATATCGCCCCCTTATTCGCAAAGACTTTCTTTTATCAATCTCCCATCTTTGACAAACCACAGAAAATACCTACAATTTTCTTTCATTGTTGCATTAATAAACGGTTCTATATCATCACCATTAGTTCTTGGTCATTTACATTTAAGTCAGGTCAAACTATGGTGCTCATAGCCCTCTTAATCAATTAATTTAAATTTTTAATAAATAAAACTTTTGTATAACCACATGATGATATGAAAAGTATTCAATTAAAATTAATTCTTTTCAACAGCCTAGATTAAGTTTTTAGATTTTAAGTATTATGTTTGTAAGCATTTTTTACGTTAGCATTTAACGAATTGAAATAAATAAACATGTTCATTAGGCATTTTTTGGAAAAAAAATTACTTCAAAGTCAAAATTTTGGCTGGCAAGAAAAAATGAATGTCATTTAAATTTGAATATCTGGCAATCATCAGAACATATCAGCTCAACTTAAACGTAGTTTTAAGGTTAGGTATTTTTACTAAAAGAAATGTTCAAAATCAGGACCCTAACATTCGTACTGACAATGGAACTAATGGAAACGCAAAAGAAAAAAAGCGAACAAATTGAAAATGTTGTCGACAGCATTCTTATAAGAAAACGAAAATTAAGTTCTTATGAAATACGCTGTTGGAAAGTCCCAAAGCTCACTACAGTCTGCAAACTGAATGTTTGACTTTTGTTTCGACATTGTTGTATCAACAACTGGGCATACATTTTTTGGAAAATCCTGCTTCATTGTATGGAGAGATGCGAGAAAAAACCAACACACAAAGTATGTATGCACTTATGTCTACACAACTTGCTTAGGACCAATTTTATTTCTTGGTCATTCGGTGGTTTCAATGGTTGAATTCTGTGAACTTTTAAGAATAACCCTGATTGTATAATCCAAAAAATATTGTTCAAAAGTTTAATAGGAAAAGTGGACAAAAAGAAATTGGTAAAAATATTTAACATAATCAATTTCTATGCCGCTTGGACGTAATAGCCACATTTTGTGGTCCGGATCATGAAAATAAAACAGCTAGAATGATCAGATTTTCTTTTATTTAAAGTTTGATAGCAGCTGTTTGAAGTTTGTTCTTTCTGACATTGAAATCGGTGTTGCCCTACGATCATTTTGTTGAACTATGATTTTGTTGTTTTTTTTTTTCAAAGGAATATAGATTTTGTTAAAATGTTCAGTTTTTGCACTTATTACTTTCAATTTCACTAATTTATATTTAGCTTTTTAAATGTAACCATTGTTTTGTCGATTAAATTCAAATTAAATGAACATTATGAAAGTCTAAAAACAGTTTTTATTGACAATATACGACAGTGTGCAAGTTCCCGTGGCTTAAGTGGTTACGTGCGTTGGCTGCTAAGCAAAACGTTGTGGATTCGAGTCCTTCTTGTGCTCATAAAGTTTTTATTTCACCTTTCACGGGTATTGCCTCTTGCGAAGAACTGACAAAACTTCCCAGAGTATCAATATGTCATGAAAAAGTGCTACTTAACTTTGTCGCTCGTAAATTTGTTGGTCCCCTCAATCCTCATTCACATGCGCACTCACAGAATTGTTGATGGTAGTAAGCCACTTAGGCCTTTGCTATTCAAGAGCTGCCACGCCACGCCAACATTTCACGTTGTGTGCGATAGAAAAACTAACTTTTGGACCACAAAAATCGATGCAAATACGTTGTTGTAACGTATCTGATCTCGATCTTGGGGAAAATAAAACACGGCTAACATATCTGAAGATCTTTTAACATGAGAACTAAAGAAGAAACAAACAAATAGTTCCTTGGTTAGTAATCTACCTACCAACCTATAAAATATTATGTGTAATCACAAATTGTAAGGTCAAACACGTATTCATCATGTTGACTGCTCCCTACTTTCAAGCTTCAGGTCTATCTTCCAGCAAATTATAACTAGGCAACCATCTTTGTTCACCAAAAGCTATATTTCAATAAGGAGATATCGGACTTCAATAACGTGTAAAATTTTTATTATTTCGAGGCAATGACCTAAATCTAAATCATGTCATTTTTTCTAACAGATATGTACAATTGCACACTGAGCTTAATTTTCTAAAAAAAAAAAATGAAATAACCATACAGTCTAACGCCAAAAACAACATAGGTGCCTCAGTAAAATAACGAATACAAAATTAAACTAGAACAGCCCCTAACGATGTAGTTACAACTACCTGCTGCCCTACCCAAACTACTATCGTCATGACAAAAATGCGCACACTAACCAACCCGAACTAAATTACGAATTCTCTCCGACAATCACGAAAATGATGTCAACCAATCAACGTAACGCATTTTTGAGGATTTTTTTTAATGCCTAATAGACATACTAGCACGCATACATGAACGAGATGAAAATATAAGAGAAAACCTAGGCTAAGAAAAATTTTCTCCGCATCCTCCAATATTATACACATCTCATCTTCTCCGCATCCGCATAACATCACAGTAAGCAAAGAAGAAAAACATTTTCTCACTGTGAAAAAAAGATAAGTATAAAATAGTAGGTAGTGTGTACCTTTGTATCTCAATACACCCAGTTGGTCTATTTGTCATTATAACTATTATGGAGGCTGGGGCTTGGGGTAGAAATATAAACACACCCCTTTACTGTAGCCTTACAACTCTATGTCTATTAATTAAACATGTTTCATTGCAATAATCAACTATTAAATTGTTGTGTAATATAACAAATTATTTACAACAAATGCCAGAATATACATGGTCTCACCATCAGCGGAACAACAGTCAGTCAAACAATTTCTCATATTGCGTATGTTCAAAAATTATGTGCATTTGAGTTAGGTTAAGAAATTTGAATAAAAGTAAGCAAGATTTACTTTTATTTTTTCCAACTTGTATAATTTCCTAATTACTGCTTTCGACAACAGCTTTATAGATGAAACAACACTTGATGTTCGAACCAATCAGAAAGTATGTTTACCAATATCGTCATCACTGCATCGCGCATACAGCATCGCGCCCGCTAAAGAAAAATATCCACCACTATGAGATTCCGTATAATGTATAGATGAAAACAAAATTTCACACGGCGGAAGTGCGACTGAAAAAAATTTACTTCCCATCGGTCTCTTTTTCCAAGCTTTATACCGAAACTTCACCACTATTTTTTCCTAATTAAATACAAAGGATGATAGAGTAGGATGAATATATCGCTCCCCATGTTTAAAAATTATATCCGCCTCACACTCTTAGTTGTTCTGTTCTAATGAGGAGGCAGGTATTTGATTATTTCCCATCCCATCTGTTAAGCATGACTTCGGCTAAAACTTTTACTTGCTTTTTAAAAGAGTAACCTATACTACTTTCGAACGAGGCAAAAAGCTCAAGTTTCGCGCAGTCTCTTTCAAAATTTTTATATTTTCAAATTTTTTCTCTTTTCTTTTTCCCATTTCAAATTCCCATCTCAGTGCGAGTGTCTTTTATTTGGCATTGGCATTTATTTTTCTCTCTTTAAACGGGGAAAATAATTTTTCTTTCCTTTGTTTTTATCGTGAAATTCGGTTTTTTTGATTTGTTGTGGATTTTCCACCATGCTGTATTATAGAGTGTGTTGTTGTCAACATACTTGTACACCAGTACGTATACATAATATATGCATCTGTATATGAGGATTAAGAAAAGGGAATAAAAACAAAACTGATAAAAATATTCAACCGCTGCTGAGTGGACTGGACGAATATCTGTCGTTTGCTATCATACGTCATACCACGGTTGCTTTAACTTTAACACTTTGGGTGGGAATTTGGAGTTGCTCTTGCTGTTTGCTAAAAATGCGAAAGTTGATGGTTGATTCGATGACGATGACAATTTTTTACATTGCTGTTGAACGCAGAACACGTGTAAGCATTCCTGCAATAAATTCAATGGTGCACAAGATGCAAAGTGTTGGGAGGGGGGGAGATCAATCTGACATTTGATTCTCGTTTTGCTCTTTGTGTTAAGTATGGTTAAATTCACCAAGAATATTATTTGTACACACAATATAATTATGTAAACTGTATTATTTTTTTTAAAATATGGCCTAAGAAAAGTGTGCCTTTGGAATGGATGATTTAAAGATGGAATCCCTTTTTTTTAATTTTGTTGTTGTTGATACTTGGCAACCGATATGTTGTTGTCTCTGCTTTATATACCCAATCGGTTGTGGCTCCATCAAATGAACTGACAGAGACGAATTTTTTTACCTTTATTTTTTTTCCTCGCTTACTCACCTTCAACAGTGCGAATAAGTAAGTAAGCTTTAGTTAGAAATTTTATTTTATTCATAGCATTTTCCATTTGTCCAAGGAATAAGGTTTAATAATTTGCTATTTTTTTATTAAAATTTTAGTCAGAATTCGATCTTCTTTCTTGATTGACTTTCTGCGAAATAACACGTAACCATTCTGACACTTCAGTTTAGTTTAAAATACTAGGTAACGGCTTCAAATCCTATACTTCGGCTGAAACGGCCGTTATTTCGCTTCGTCTTGCTGGCATAAACCAATGCCTTAACGTAATACCAAATCTAGAGACTAAATCGCACGAATGAGTTGGACAAACATTTGGTTTATTAAACTTTATCTTCAAATATCTATATCTATATCTATACTAATATACAAAAGCTGAAGAGTTTGTTAGTTTGAACGCGGTAATCTCTGGAACTACTGGTTCGAATGGTATAATTCTTTCTGTGTTGGATAGTCCACTAATTGAGGAAGGTTTTAGGCTACTAAACATTAAGCTGTGACCAATAGGAGCGAAGAATCAGTGGATAATGAGTGAAAACGGTAAAAAATGTTAATTTTTCTGCCTTTGAACACGCTTATCTCGGAACGCTGCGACCAATACTTACTAGCGAAGCGTCAGTGAAAAATGTGGAAAAAATGGCAAAAAAACATTTATTTTTGAAGGCTTCTGTTGTTTGCTTGAACGTTCTGATCTCAGCAAGCACTAAATCAAATCGAACAATTCTTTTTGTGTTGAGTAGTTCATTAATTAAGGAAGGACTTAGGCTATATAACAATAGAAAATGTTTAAAAAACGGCAACAAATTACATTTTTCTGATTTGTTGAACGCGCTTACCCAAGCAACTTATTAAGCAGTTTGAACAATTTCTTTTTGTATTGAATAGTCCATTTATTGAGGAAGGGTTTAAGCTATACAACGTAACGCTTATAAGTAACGAATAATAAGAGCAAAGCATCAGTGAAAAGTGTAGCTTAAACGGGGAAAACTATACATATATGATGGCTTCGAGTTAAGAACAATTTCGATTTAGAAAGAGTCCACTGTTTTAAAATAACTTTCCAACAAAATGCACAATTCAAAGACGCACCTCTGGCCCGTGGTTGAGGTAGAGGCGGACGAAGTCGCGGGCAACTGCTAGTATTCAATAAATCGATTATAAGGTCTGCTGTGTAGGTAGAGGCAAAATCTTGTGGAAACACATGTTGTTCAACTCCATTTCTTCTAATTCTGTCTAAAATAAACTATCGGTAATCATCGTGGCAATCGTGATTCTAAAAAAATATGTCCGAACAGTTCTTTTCATCCGATCAATAACTCATGGTTTGAAATATTGATCGAATAAATTGCGTCACTGAAGATGATTTTGCTCTTAAAGTTGCGATCACCGACTCCGAATTTCAGTAGAAAATGTTTATAATTTGCAGACGTTGATCGTTCGTGTCCTTTACCATAATGAAAATGTTGAGTTTACTGAACACCTTGACAGTACGGTGGGTTTTTTTTCTTTGGCAAATCTACCTGGACTAAAGTGCAGTTGCCAGTGGCGTAGTGGTATGTGCGTTGGCTGCTACACAGAGCGCTTGGGTTCGAATCCAGCTTGTGCGCATAATAGTTTTCATTTTATCCTTCACGGGTACAGCCTCTTGCGAAGAGCTGACAACACTTCCAAAAGCATTATCTGTCATAAAAACAGTGCTTCTCAATTTTACCGTTCATAATCGGCGTTAAATTGAAGATCCCCTCAATTCTTCACACGCACGTTGATGAGTGTAACTCACTTTGGCCTCGGCTCTTCAAGAGCTGTCGCGCCACTCTGTTTTATTTATTTTATTTATCCAGATGAAAGTAGGATTTCCCAAAAAACGCATCCTATCCAAAGTTATGCGATTTTTTAACTTTAAGTTGGTATTATAGATTGGAGAAAGAAAAAGATCGGAATCTGACTTACGTTTCAACCCCTAGTTTTAACAAGCGTTGGTTGTCTAGACTTTACCTGACGTAAGCTACTTTCATATATAATATTCAACACGTTTACAGCGCCTTTGATGACGGATGTCAATAAAACAACAAAATATCACATGATGCGAGTATTATTACTTCATTTTCATACACGAAATAATGAAAAATAATTTTTGGTTTTGTAAAATCGTGTGAGATCTTACTTTACCTTAGTTTCAGCTTTCAACAACAAACATATACAAAGACTCATTTGTTTATAAATTTTTCCTTGATTCTCAATAGATGACTTAAAAGGGAGGAGATAATTTGCTCGCGCCGATGATATCATGCGACAAATACCTATCATTATATGCTTCAAAGTTCGCCGAAGGTGAGACCCAGAACTTGTTATCCTCACATTTGTTAAAAAACTATGTTTTTTTTTCAATCGCGTAATGCGTAATAGTGCTGAAATTAGCTATTCCTAAGACATCCTTCATATAATTCTGATATTCGGTTTGTTTGAACGTCTTTTCATAATATGAACATATGAATTAGGGTGGAACATAGGACCAAAATGTTTTTCCAAATCACATCTCTAACTATTAATCCTAGAAAATTAGTTAACGCACCCATAATTAGAATAAGAAATTGCTTTCAATAAACAACCCTCTGTCTGCAAAATTTCTATTTCTTCAATATTTTGACATCAATCGTTGAAAGGGGTTACTTTTTGATTATCGTTTCCAAATTCTCATTTTCTTTTTTTTTCTTATTTGAAAAATTAACTGGGCTACAGAAATAAATTATATTTTATCACGTGGATTTTATATTGAACATATTCATGTTGTTCATTAATTTTGCAGTTACAGGGTGGTTACTTACTACTTGGCCGCAAAAAGCACTGCACTGGGCATTTTAGGAAGATTATAATATAACTATTCTGTCTGGGAACAAAAAATGTGTTTTAGCTTAGTGCTAAAATGGTCGCAACGCAACGGTTTTATGTTTAACGATATCATTGTCTTAAACAATATAGAATCCTGACAGACAATTTTTTAAGTATATAATAGAAGGTTCCCCATTCAACTTTCAGACGACACTTTTCAGTTCAAGTTAGGAACGGCACTATTCAAGAATTTTATTCCGAAGTTATTATATTACAAATTGAAAGGTATGATATGCAAAATTGTTGTTTTTTTATATCTTAGGTTAATATTCATAATTTCTCTCATACAGTTTTGGAGAAAGAAATTTTGTTATTTCGTCTTTTTTTTCGCTTTTTTTAATTGTAATCTTAGTAGGTATACAAGTTTTAAAAATAGGTATACCGCATACATGATGCTTGGGGAAAACATTAAAGATCTTATGCGTAACAAATTACCCGGACATTGTATAGAGCAAAAACTAACGTGTTATCCATTTTGCGGTTTCAAAAGTAGAGGGCTGGAATTCGACATCTGTCAAACTAAGTTGTTAAAGCATTTTTTTTAAATATTATTTGACATTTAAGAAAATGGATCGCTTAACTATCGCACAACGCATACATATTGTTAAAACCTACTTCAAAAATTGTGATCCACAGCTTTAAGAGGAGATTATGGTTTACATAATCGTCCAACTACACAAGCAATTGGCGAAATCGTGAAGAAATTTGAAGAGACTGGATTGGTTACAGATATTGTAAGGCACTGAAAACAACCGGGAACCCGAATGTGTCGATTCCTCGTCGTTTTCAGTAAATAGGACTGTCTTACGACAGTTATTAAACAAAATTGTCGTATTTGGGTTTCTGAGAATCCTCAAGTAATTGAAGAGAGGCCATTACATCCATGAAAAATCAATGTTTGGTGCGCTCTTTACTCCGGAGGTGTGATTTACTTTTTCGAAAACAACTGTCACCGTCAATTCTGAGCGTTATGGTCATATGATAACCGACTTTTTTTACCTGCTATTGAAGAATACGACTTGGAGAATATGTGGTTTCAACAAGACGCTGCTACATGCCACATTACTCGAGCGAATATAGCCACGTAATTTTGTCGTAGCGATATCAACTGGCCACCAAGATCATGCGATTTGACACTCCTGGACTTTTTTTTATGGTGCTACGCAAAAGACCTTGTCAATGTTGATTAACTTTTAACTCTTGCGCACTTAAAAACCAACTATCATCAAGTTATGGCTGAGATATCGCCACATATGTGTCATAAATTACTTCAAAAGAATCGATGCTTGCATCAATTCGCTTTATATGTGGTTTATTTAAAGACAATGATTACTTTTAAAACCGCAAAATGGATAACCCTGCACCACCGTATGTCGCCAAAGCTGACGCAAGGTCAAATTTTAGCAATCTAGAGCCCTCCCAATGGTATGATCAATTTCGAAGCTGGAATTGACTGATTTCACAAAAAAAACATATACTTGCAAAAAATTATTTGAACGAAGAATTATACTGCTTCGTTCTCCATAATTCTCAACATTTGGTGTCTCCTAAAATTTCTGTTTTTGAAAAAGGTTACAAAAATAAAAAAAGCTACAAGATTCCTCTCATAGCTTTGAATGTCAAAAAGGAGTTAATTGTCATAAAGAAAGTAAGGATGTTTTCGTTATTATTTATTCGATTTCGTAAGGTGGGACTTCGATTAACAGGCTTTCGACCCCAGGCCCTCTAACTTCACATCATAATGTTTTGACTTACTAACAATTAATTTATATTTTGAGCTTTATTTGATTTCTTGACATAATTTAAGTCACCCTGTTCATGTAGAAGGTTGCACTGTGCAACATATTTTGTAAATCTAAAAAGGTATGACCCTTATTTATTATATTATAATTGTGTTAATAATTAATTTAAAGAAGCTAAATAATTTTCAAATGTCGGATATTAGATACTTTTCTTTAACCTCCTGTTAAATGGGGAGTCGAAAGCAAGCTGTGAAAAAGACGTGAACTTCATTCTTTCTTTAAAAGAAATTAGAGAGACTTTAAGGGCCCTTTTGGTATGGAATCCATATTAAAATACTTATGCTAACCGAATCGAATGAGTTCTGAAATTCATATTATGGTAGTTGGGCTTGAACATTGAAATCACTTCGTATTCAACACTTAAGGGCTACAATCACTTGTAAAAAGACGAACAATGTTTTCAGTAATGTTTGTTAGGAGCTAGGTTTCCACTGTAGAGAGTGTACTTTTATACCTTGGACGAGGGCAGTGGCAAGCTTTTGGTCGCACTCAGGTCAGTTTCATGCCCCTTTCAAAGGTATATCCTACTGCACTTAACAGTGTAGAAGATTGCCCCTAAAATAATCAAACCTCAATGACGCCATCGTCTGTCGCGTCTACCGGAATCTACCATCTACAGTTGATGGGTTATTATACAGCCTCGATACACCAAAAGTTTGACAACACATACAATATTTCTTAAATTACGGTTATTTTAATTTAAAAATGGTTTGCTAAATTTTCCACTACACTCGTCAGTCATAAAGGCTTATTGGCCGTATGAGGGCCATGGTATGGCAAATTACCTTATCTTTGCGGTCAATTTGACTGCTGTTTGACCATTTTGCCCGAGGGCCAAAAGAGCAACTGCCTGATTAGATCAATATTTATATGTTTGATCCAACCAGATATCGAGGGTCCGAGGGTCGCTGTCCGTGAGGGCTAACGATGAGTACCTTGTGCCAATTCTTGGTAGTATCCCACAAAGCTCTAGCCAACGAGCTCCGATACCGGACTATTTCACATCTCTGAATCTTCTCATATAGAAAATACATTTTTGGATATACCGTCGACCCTGCTAACTTCTTGTTCTTCATTGAATCGAAAGTGCTCCACCTTCGTTGTAAACAGAGTCCTTGGCTCCGTTCGCTCGGCAATTACGGCGTAAGCCAAAGAATCTTGAATGTGCAATCACGTTGACAAGCTATATGCGTGGTGAAGTAAGGCTCAGTTTTCCAGGTCGTACTTCGGGTAAATGCTAGCATCCATGGTGTATACTTACTGAAGATCAGCTCCCGCTGTCTTCACTTTCTCCGGTAGATCTTCGATAACAAAAAGTCGTCGTTCAAAACAGATCAATTCGTGCTGTCAGTGCGCCTGACGTTCTCTTGGGTTTGAGGCACGAAAGTCGTTCTTATTATTTTTCCTTAATACCTTATTGACTTGAAACAACATGCTTATATCACTTACTCCCCGAATTTCGTTTTTCCAAAAGTTTCGGTTATTTATTTTAATCATTTGATTGGTGTTTTTGAGTTTTTTTTAAGTTTTTTCAGCTATGCACTCTAAGTAACTTGCTGTCCGTGCCTCATTAAAAGTATATTTTGAAAGTTTATGTTACATTATTATTATTGATAAATTTCTATGCATGCACTGTTAATACTAAAATTTCAACGTTAAAAAATTACCCTCTATGGATGACATCAGTGGTGTAAGCCACTAGTAGAAAGGGAAAGAAAATCCCCGTACAAATACAAAACACCTACATACAAGCATACATAGGAAAGGTAGGTAGTCCACAGAATTTGAAAAACAAAAATTTACCACCCAGACTCCCTTGCTCAAAATTTAAGCATCGCGCTTAAGTTTCCGGTTGCTTACTAGAACCTGGTATGGGAATGACTCGCCAGCTATACAACCAACAGCAGTAACATCAATTCAGCTTATGCTGCGGCCATCGGCATCGGTGGACCTCATCAAGCATAAAACAGAGGCAAACATTCATACAAAAACATAAAAAAATAGAAAATAAAGAAAATTACAGCAAAAAGAAAAGATACATCCACAGAATAAAAAGTCTACAAAAAGCCGCTGCCATCACCATCATCATGTCCACCACCCATTTACCATGATTGCTGATTCTGGTGCTTCTATACTACGCGATGCGATATACTTGCTCTTGCTAGCTTGACCGTCCCGACCTGGCTCCAAAGTCCAAACAGAAGCAAACGGACCAGGACCCGAGAGTGGTGACGCTCAGAAAATCAGCATCAATAGCAACATCGGCAAACAGCAGCAGCGACAGCTATAACCGTACGTACAACAAGGCATCAGTGACCATGGTGTCCAGCTGCGATTGGTTTAGAATCGAAAGAAAGCCAGGCCTCCCTGGTCCCAGTTTTTCTTTTTTAATCGTATTCCTTATTTTTCGTTTTTATGGCCCACTGTTTTCGTATCACATGTGTCACTTGTATGACTCCAATCCAAACCTGACCAAGGGAAACTCACATTTTTTCATGAGTGTGTGAGAATAAAAATGGGCGCATTGTGGGATTTTTTTGTTTTTTTTTTTTTGTTTTTCAGTTTTTCTCGAAACCAAATTTTTTCCTCATTTTCTTTTTCCCGGAATTTTTTCGCCGTCGCCTGTTCCTACTTACTGATATTTTTCATGTGACTCTGACTCTGACTGTTGTGTGCTTGAAAAGCGAGGAGAGCACCACACTGGGGTTTAACTTATATGCCAGGCAGCAGCAAGAAATTTCCTTTCTTCTTTGTGATCCTTTTTGTGAAATGCGTTTAGTGCGCGGCGCGAAATACGAAGAACAAAAATGGACCAACAGAAAAGAGTGAGAAACAAATTGGAAAACTTGATCGTTAAGGATTTTTTTGCGCTGATGTCTATTTTATTTTTGTTTTGTTTTCTTAATGGAGGTGGATTGGACGTCACTGCTGCTCGTGCTAACGCTGCTGCATTGGTACGGGGTGGTTGGATTTGGCGTGAGCTTGAGCAACTTTATGTCGAAGACATACCTACAAACCGTTATATTTACACATGTACGCGGATAGGATAAAATAACAGAACCATCCGTGTCCCTATTCACAAATGTACGTATGGGTTTGAAGGGTAGGGTTTTCTTCTTTATTTTTTTTGTGTGTGACGAATGGGAAGGTATACGATTTTGTTTTTTTCTGGGGCATTTTGTAGTTTTTACTTTCTTTTTTACATTTGAGATTCATCCTTACTAGGGTTTGGGCTTAAACCATTCCATTCATCCCCTTACCCATTTCTTTTAGATTGTTCACTTTTTTTTTTTTAATTCCTGTTGGGTGTAGATAAATGAGTTAGAAAGGGTGCGGCGTTAGTTGGTTTTGGTCATAAGTTTAAAATTAAGCAGTTTTAACCTGAATTGAACTTTGATTTGACCGTATTTCAATCCGTAAGATTGCAAATATAATGATACTGTCTCATGTGCATTTCGAAATTATGTAATGAAAATTTCGAATAATGTACCTATTATTGAAAACAGGAATTTTGACAAAATTTTCCCCAAACACTAACTCATAGTAAATATCAAAATATACTAAGTTTTGTTGTTCTTTATACAGGGTGATTCACGAGCGTTGTGCCAAAAAGCTAGAGTGTGTAGGTTGAGTTGAGACAAGAAAAAAATCGTATGGGAGGGGGGTCTATTCCCCCCGTTTAGCCAGGAGGGGCAATTTTCTGAAAAATTGACTTATTTTATAAAAAAAAATATTAAAAATCAACGGCTTCGTTTACAACACCGTGTTGTACCTTTTTGAAAAGCCAGAAATATCTTCTTTCATTTTGTTTTTAAATTAAATTGTTTTAACGAATAGTTTAAAAAATATTAATTCTCAAACTCAAAATTTTCAAAAAAAAAAAACAAAAAAATCATTTTTGAACCAAGTTTTTTCAAAATTTTATGTAATTAAGTACTAATTTTGTTTTAAAAATTCAATGCCATTGTTAATTTTTAGTCGAAAACAGAAAACCGGATGCAAAAATGTCTTTTCGTTTTTGAGAAATAAAAAAAAAAACCAGGACCACTTTTTTCTAAGAAAATCTTTGTTTTTATTTTTACCTATCTCGACTTTTAGTTTTATTAATTTATTATGAAACATTAACCTTTCTTTTAATATTTGTTCTGTAATTGGAATTTTATGAGGCCTCAATAAAGTAGAAAAGTATTGGATTTTCCCTGGATTAATCATTTTGTTCATTGATAACGACTGAAAACTGACCTGAAATTTTTCTTATTATGCCTGGGGGCCGCGGCCACCTGTCGGTGAAGGGTTCTACCTGCTAGGAGCTTAAGATGATTAAACCGCAATTTTTCTTGAACGAAAAGACCTAAAGGTGAATAAAAGGCATCGCATATTTAGTAAACAACCATTTCCAATTGAAATATTGACTCATCAACACATAACAATGTCAAACTCATACTCTCGAGAAGAGTTAGCGGACATGCACTTCTGCTACGGTTTATTGTTTTTTCATTCAAGAAAAATTGCGGTTTAATCATCTTAAGCTCCTAGCAGGTAGAACCCTTCACCGACAGGTGGCCGCGGCCCCCAGGCATAATAAGAAAAATTTCAGGTCAGTTTTCAGTGGTTATCAATGAACAAAATGATTAATCCAGGGAAAATCCAATACTTTTCTACTTTATTGAGGCCTCATAAAATTCCAATTACAGAACAAATATTAAAAGAAAGGTTAATGTTTCATAATAAATTAATAAAACTAAAAGTCGAGATAGGTAAAAATAAAAACAAAGATTTTCTTAGAAAAAAGTGGTCCTGGTTTTTTTTTTATTTCTCAAAAACGAAAAGACATTTTTGCATCCGGTTTTCTGTTTTCGACTAAAAATTAACAATGGCATTGAATTTTTAAAACAAAATTAGTACTTAATTACATAAAATTTTGAAAAAACTTGGTTCAAAAATGATTTTTTTGTTTTTTTTTTTTTTGAAAATTTTGAGTTTGAGAATTAATATTTTTTAAACTATTCGTTAAAACAATTTAATTTAAAAACAAAATGAAAGAAGATATTTCTGGCTTTTCAAAAAGGTACAACACGGTGTTGTAAACGAAGCCGTTGATTTTTAATATTTTTTTTATAAAATAAGTCAATTTTTCAGAAAATTGCCCCTCCCGGCTAAACGGGGGGAATAGACCCCCCCTCCCATACGATTTTTTTCTTGTCTCAACTCAACCTACACGCTCTAGCTTTTTGGCACAACGCTCGTGAATCACCCTGTATATAAGGCCGAAGAGTCCTGACATCATTAACATCTAACTACCAACAGTCCTTAGCTCAGTAAATTTGTATTCAGATCAGCTCATCAGTTAGTGCAGTCTCATTTGTTTGTAGGCAAACTAACACTTCTCAAGGTGAATCTAGTAATTATGTGTTTCTGCGTTTCGAAGTGTCTGAATTTTACAATTTGTCTTAATTTTATTTTCAAAATATTCATAATTATACGAAACGTGCTCTACCCCACAATAACCCTTCATGCTGGATCTGCCTGCTCTATTACTGAATTACTGATCGCTTACTTGTTTCTGCTCTTAAGGCTCAATGTGTTAGGTTGGGGTCTAAAAACCGAAAACCAAAATCTCACATATCGAAAAAAGACCGCAAGCCGTATGACCGCAAACTTCTTTTCCGCACTACTTTTACCCGAATGTCATTGAAAATCCTATCTCTTTTTTCATGAGAATCTACTCCTTTTCGTTCTTCAAAAGTTAGGATGAAATTAAGGAGATCGACATCTGATACCTTTTTCGATTTTTCTTACAGCCCTGACTGGGTTCACACCAAATGCTGAGAATCATGCAGAACGAAGCTTTATAATTCTTCGTTCAAATAATTCTATATAAGCGATTACTTGTTTGTGTTTCCGGTCAGTTCCAGATTGTTCCAGCCCACCGTGACTACTGGCTGTCAACTGCTTACCGAAGCCACCGAGTGGTTCACCTGCTTCACCCTATCAATTCGGCCCGTTCACTCAAAGGACCACATCTCCATTTAACCGAAAGAGCTCAACCTCGCCTTATGCAAGGATATCTCAACTGTAAAGGAGCCGCCGATCCACGGTTCTTCACCTGATGGGGTAGATAAGCATAATCGACAATCTGTCCTGTATGAGACCGCATATTTCTAAATAGAGGAATGTCCTAAGTGGAACGACTCGCCAAAGGTCAAATTTATTAGTCTCGCTCGTTTTATCACAAAATTATTATCAATTCTGTTAATTCGAACCCAGTTGTATAGAACCTCGTTACAAAAGTGACTTACGTAGGAAGATTCCGGCGTCCGATACAAACCATGACAGGACCGAGGACACTGCCTTTCGAACACCCGAATCTTCACTATTTGAGATGGTCCAATGTTTAACCACACTGGAGACGTATGAAGGGTATATTTAGAAAATTAACTTCACTCTCGGGAGTTTCGTCATAAGAAAGATGCTTTTGGCCTCAATACAAAACAGTTTTTAAAATTACGTCTGACGATGCCAACACATATTGATCCAGCCAGATACCGAGGTAGGTAACTTTATTCTTGTCCGCTTTTTTGTCCGTTAGGCCCAACGGTGACCGCGTTCAAATTCTTAAATATCATAAAGCATACCTAATAGCGCGTTTTTGAACAGGGTGGTGAAGATGTCCAATGTCTGAATTTGTAAATGTGTTAGTACAAGATGAGATGGAGCTCCACCTATGCACGTTAGTAACAGAGGACCTAGATCAGTGTGCTCGGCGATTATGCTGTTTGCCAAAAAGTCGTCGTGATCAGATTCCAAAGGCAGGCAGTAAGACTCTGTTTTTCCCGATCGTTGTTTGGGCCAAAGCTCGCATTCACCTTGAATACTTGTTGAAAAGCAGCACCAACTGTCTCCGCTCCACTTTTTCTTTCTGATCTTTGGTTGTAAAGTACTTATCGTTCAAGAGTACTTCCTTTGGATCTATTTGTAATGTCAATAGTACGTCTCTGTTCTGAAGTTTGAGGTACGGAAGGTCGTTCTGCTTATTTTGTTTTTAAATTAATATTTTACTGTGATCCCCTGAACTGCACCAACTACAGAGGTATAAGTCTCCTTAACATTGCCTATAAGATCTTGGAAAGTCCACCATCGATCAAATATTCACCCTACGGCAGATCTTGGAGAAGACCCAGGCACTTCAAATCGATACCTACTAGCTTTTTCATCGATTTCAAGGCCGCGTATGACAGCGTCTATAGAGACCAATTATATAGAGCAATGTCTAGTTTTGGCATCCCAGAGAAACTCATCCGTCTGTGTAAGATGACAATGGAAAATTCACGCTGTTCAATCATGGTCGGAAAAAACCTAACGGACGCTTTTGATGTCAAAAAAGGTTTTAGACAAGGCGATGCGTTGTCATGCGATTTTTTCAACATCATTCTTGAAAAGATTGTGCAAAGCTCAAATGTCAACACCAGAGGCACAATCTTTCAAAAGTCCGTCCAGCTACTAGGATACACAGACGACATTGACATAATTGGAAGAACACAGCGTGATGTCAGTGGAGCGTTTGTGAGCCTTGAGACGGAGGCCAGGAAGATGGGTCTAGCGGTTAACGAGGGCAAGACCAAGTTAATGCTGTCGACCAGAAAGGACTACCAACATCGACGTCTTGAAGTAAACCTCAACATAGACAGATTTAACTTCGAGGTAGTTAAGGACTTTGTCTACCTGGGATCCGCTATTAACTCAGACAACAACACCAGCGCTAAAATCACTTGCCAATCGCTGTCCTCATGTATAGTGCAGAGACATGGACTATAACAACATCTGATGAAAACGCTTTAGGCTGATTTGAGAGAAAAATTCATCGAGTGATTTTTGGTCCTGTCTGCATTAATGAGAATGAAGACGAAGATTCAACCAAGAACCAAGACACAGAAAAGTTAAGGTCCAACGACTTAGATGGTTGGGTCATGTTGAGCGAATGGAAAATAATGCTCCGGCTCGTAGAGTCTTCGAATCCGACCCGGAAGGACGTCGCAGAAGAGGATGACCGCGACTCCGGTGGAGCACACAGGTGGTAGAGGACCTAGAAGAACTTGGCGTGCGAAACTGGAGACAGCTAGCTAGGGACCGAGCCGGCTGGAGAAGTTTGTTGGGTGAGGCCCTGGTCCGACCTAGACTGTAGCGCCACCATAAGTTAGTAAGTAAGTAAGTAAGTTTTACTGATTAGGGAAACATATTCGCTTTCGTTTTATAGTTTACTCCTTTTTTGTAGATGTTGGTCAAGCTCTGGTTTCGTCAGGTTTCGGTTATTTGGCGGGGCTATGCCATTCAAAGTCCTCTAGCTGTAAGAGCATCGGTGATAACGAGCCCAGTGCATATTACTATATTTGTTGTATGGTTTGATTAGTTGGTATTGTCTTAAACATTTTTTTTTCAATTGTTTCAGTAAAATTTTTGTACGCAACAGAGATTAGTGAGATGTGCTGAGATAAGTTATTCTGTTACTACCCGACAGCTTACCCCGACAAACGTTGCTTCGTCAAAGAAAAAGTAAAGCTTGTTTATTGAACCTTCTATTTTGGTTTTTACCAAAAATATACATATACATAGTTCTTTTTCATTCCTTGTTTTTACTAACAAAAAATAAATTGTACAACACTATGTCCAAATATTGAAAAAAACATCGGTAAACTATCAGGTAGCTTTATTTTTTCGGTCTCAATTTCTTTGGCTTGCATGCATTCCTGATAGTATCTGTCAGCATAGTATTTGAGAACTGCTACCATACAAAACCCTTGATACCTCCCATGGGTACGAATCCTATCTTCCATCCTTCATTCATGCGAATCACAACTATAAACTTGTTTTCGTTACTTGCTTAATGTAAGTGCCACTGTTTTCGCGGTCGCTGATGCTCATTTGCATTTGCAATGCTGTTTGGTTAGTTAGTCCTTCGTTGACGCTATCCTTTCACCACTACATCATCCACACTTTGGCGTTTTCACACAATATTCTTCTAAGACTAAGTTAATAAGAGAAAACAGAAAACATCAACCTCATTACTTTCAAACAGGGATCGGACGAAATTGGTAAGCCAGAAAAAAAAAAACGTATTTAAACAAATACTTAATGTAAAATGTTTAATACAGCATTAAGAGCTAAGGGATAAGCTTTGCTTTTGAGCTCTGTAGTAGTGGAAGTGAGTTTAATTTTGAATTAACATTTAATTGCAATTCGTACACATTTAAATAATATTAAAAAACTCAAAAAGTTAGTATTCCTTAAAAACCTAGTACAGAAAGAATAAAAGGACTGCAAGAGTCGAACCCTGCCTTACAAACCATTCATTAATGAATGTTCGTTCCCGAGGTCGAAGTCAATGCAGTTGTCTCTCAGCCGAAATAAGTTCGCCACATGTTTAAGATCCTTCTGTAGAAAGAATGCGCGTTTATGGGTGGCATCAAAATATCAGATTTACGTATTCAAACTTTTTACTCCTTTTTCTTGTGCTACTTATTTATTCCGCTACTGTGTTGATTTCTTTTTTACCTGATTACAGAAAAATGGTCAGGTAATGGTTCCAGACAAAAAGTAAATAGAAATCACATCCAGTCATTTTTAATGCTGCTTTGTGCCATGACCATCAGAGCATACATTTTGTCAAGAATAAATTTAAATGATTAGCTAATAATTTTCTAATTTGATTTTTCTTGAATTCAACCATGGCCAACCGGTTTTCAATGTACAAAATGTTTAAAAAGAAGATAAGGCATTTCAGTTGTATCAAAAATTGCACAATATTTGTTTCTTTTAACCGAGGTTTTCTTATATCCTTACAACGGATATAAGAAACAAGTTTCTTATGCGGATATACAGTACCTTGGAGTGTCAAACATTTATCCTAGCCTTTACCTAACTCTTCAAACATTTAATCATCAATTGTTGCTTGAATCTCTTCGATGTTATGTATCGATGGTTCTACGAAAGGACCTTGTAAGAAGAAAAATCACTTTTTTTGAAATTAGGCTAAAAAAAGCCCCCTTTTGGCATTTCTGGTTAAATGTGTTTGTTCTAAGAAAATTTAGAAAACTCGAAAATAAATGGGTCTCTGAAATGAGTTTTTGAGTCGTTTTTTACTGTTAAGATTTGATCGAAAAATGTTAAACTTAATTATTCAAAGAAGTGTTTTATGGTTTGTATTTATTCTTAGGAAAACAATGAGATTTACGTTTTTTGACATTTTTTTATTGTGAATTAGCTACAAGGAATATAAATTGAGGCCAGAGTATATCTAATAATGAGTAGGGAAACTCTTTTGTAAATGTAGTCGGCACTACTACAATCACTAATTTTCGAAAAAACACAACACAAAAATGCCATAAGTACAAATAGTCAAATCAATTCCTTATGTAAAACATTATGGTTAAAAATGGATGAATTTTTAACCACTGCTGTCATATTTTAACCTACTCCGCAGCTAGTCTAATTTTTAACGAATTTTATTCAATGCGAAGTGTCAAAATTTAACCAAACGTCAAGTTTTAACCACCTTTTAACCCAATTCGCACACGGCCTTAGTTTTAATTGAAATGTTATTACGCGACATTTTCAGAAACGACGAGAAACACAACAGAAGGAACAGAAACACAAAAAATAACAAATTTAATGTCAAAATGAACACTGCACTGAAATTCATTCAATCATTCATTTAAATATCAAACAACATCATAAATGTACATAAATGACATTTGCGTCGTTTGTTTTGAATTTTTCTTTAGGGTCTGTTCATGTTTTTTGAATTTCGTGATTTGTTTGCAGGTTTCTTATATCCAACCAACTTTACATGAAAAATAATAGTTTGTGTTTGAGAAATGTTTCTTTTATCAGTGTATTTCTTATAAACGTGTTTCTTATAAACACACAATTCAACATTAAAATATATGGGAAAGTTCACGGTGCTTTTATTCAAGTTTCTTCTAAGCGAGGTTTTCTTATAAGCGTGTTTCTTATAAGGTTGAAATTCACAACAGCAAAGACAAGCAACATTAATGCAACTTAATTTCATTTTTTTTAGTGTTAACACTTTTTGCATGTGCTTTAAAGTATTTTATTCTTCCTGGGATTCCAAAAGAAACCAGGCACAGAGATTGGGGAACCTAATCTTATTCGCTGAATTCGTAATCTCATTAAATTTACATATTAATCAAGGGATTTTAATTACTCTTGCACTTGGGTGCTACCATTGGAGATTCCTCCGGGCAAACTGTAGGTAGATTGGACTAGTTGGGATGAGAGTGTCTGACATTAAACACGAAAACAGATCCACAATGTATTTTTGTTTTCGGACCACAGGCAGCTAAGTTTTTGTTTGTTTGTTTGTTTTTTGGTAATCATAGATTGGATATTCCGAGGAGCTTCGAAAGTTGCCCATGATTGTAAGTTGACCTTAAATAAACTTTTAAATAATTAATCCAACTACTAATATTAGTTGAGGTTTGACAAAACGCATAATTTAATTTGTGAGATGGTGAAGTAAGCATAGCAATCGCGTTTTAAAGCTACTTAAAAATTGTCTTATGGGACGAATGACATATTTTCTTTATATGAACATAAAATTGACCCCAGGTATAATTGAAAATTAATGAAGTTAATAGTGCTTCATTATTTTTTTAATTATATTTCCCTTTGAAATTATTAAATAAACAACGACACAAAACAGTCAATCGACCCAGTTAAGATACCACTTTCCCTTATAGCGCCCAATTCAAACACCAAAATAATATTTATTATTCACTTAGAAACGCAATTTCCAATGATCAAACAAAGTATTTGTGTAACGCATTAAGGAACAAACATTAAAACCAATAATAAAACACAAAAATTCATTACATTATTCCCAATTATTCTGATTACCAATCTATAAAACTGTTTGGTCACGAAACTTAAGCTAAGAAAAACGATAAATGAATATAGGAAGGACGTAGTTTATAATTATTAAACACCGATACATAATTTAATAGGTATCATTGGAAAAGGTCCGGTTTCTGCCTTTTTGATGATTTTCGTCTATTAAAGGACGTTTTTATTTAAACAGCAGGAAATTGGGTTGTAGGTTTTTATTTGTTAAGAAAACTGGAGTGGATGATGATGAACACATTCAGCTTTTAAAAATCTAAGTACTAAGCAATGGGGTATTCTCGCAATCTGGTCATAGACATATTGGTTCTTGTATTCTAAATAACGTTCAAACTACATAAAACTAGAGGAAAGCGTTTCTGGGTGCGATTTCGACACTGTCACCCAATAATTTGACCATATCGTCGCCCACTGATAAAAGAGTGCGATATGGTTCATCAGTTATGATTTACTAATAGGAGTACCTAACTTATATATATCATATCATTAGCCGTTGCCCGGGACTTTGTCCGCCTCTACCTGATCCACGGCAAGAGGTGTGCCTTCGACTTGTGAATCATGCCCGCATGGTAATTTTGTTGCCAAGTTATTTTTAAAAACAGTGGACTCTCTCTAAATCGAAATTATTCTTAGCTCGAAGCCTTCATATATGTATAATTTTCCGCGGTTACACTTTTCACTTAAGCTTTGCTCTTATTATTCATAACTTATAAGCGCAACGTTGTATAGCTTAAACCCTTCCTCGACAAACGGACTATTCAATACAAAAAGAAATGTTCAATTTCATTTAGCAGTTGCTGAAACGTTCCATCTAAATTTTCCGATTCCATATTGTTATATGTATAGCCTAAATAAATGAACTATTCAACACAAAAAGAATTGTTCGATTTGATTTAGTAGTTCCTGAGATCAGCACGTTCAAGTAAACAAGAGAAGCCTTCAAAAATGAATATGTTTGCCATTTTTTCAAGCCTTCTACGATAAATGGACCATTCAACATTAAAAAATTGTTCAATTTGATTAAGCAGTTCCTGAGATAAGCGCGTTAAAACGCAGAAAAGTTAAAATTTTTTGCCGTTTTTTCCACATTTTCCACGGATTCTTCGCTCCTACTGGTCACAGCTTAATGTTAAGTAGCCTAAAGCCTTCCTCGATTATTGGACCATCCAACCCAAAAAGAATTATACCATTCGAATCAGTAGTTCCAGAGATTACCGCGTTCAAACGAAAAAACTCTTCGGCTTTATATATTAGTACTAGCTGACCCTGCAGACTCCGTACTGCCTCAATCGATACATAAAAGTTCTAGGCTTTGGTATCTCGCTCCTACTCTACCCGCTACCCTCTACCCGTTAACCCACTACCCTCTATCCGCTACCCGCTTTGCGCTACCCAAGTAAGCGATACCCGCTATGTCTACCCATACCCATACCCGCTACACCGCGGTTACCCCGCTTCCCACTACCCATTACCCACAATCCGTCATCCCGCTTACCGTTACCCGCTAACCACTATCCCACCACCCCACTACCATTACCGACCTCTACCCCGCATTAGCACGGCATTGTTTGCTTATGTTTATTTATCTTTTATTATTTAACCTACCTTTCACAATAATAAGCTTCAATGTCACTATCACTACTGCGATCATTAAGAAGTGGCTTTTAAAAAAGTAGGGGTAAGAGGTAGGAAGTTGAAAATTAAGGATTGAATGTATTTCCTAAAGCTGCACCATACAAAAATTATAATAAAAAAAACTGCCGAAAAAATGCCAAAACAAAATATGTGGATGAGCCTTCCTTAACAATTAGCGGTATAAAAAATAGATACGTACTGAATTACTGAATACACATATAAAATTTCATCAAAATCGGTCAAGCCGTTTCGGAGGAGTATGACCACTAAAACTGTGACAGAAGAATTTTATGTATTAGATATATATAGATTTTCAATATTCTTGAAATAAAATGTTGGACATCTGTCGTCCAATAAACTATTAACATTACCAGCTACTAGCTATCAATAAATGCAACAAACTGGCACGGATCTACTATGGGAAAGGACAAAGAATAAGAAAACTGTTTTATAGAACAAAAAACTACCTTCTCTGAATAAAGTTGAGAAATTAAGAGGCACCTACCGAAATCCCAGAAAGAACTTTCCCGAAGTATTTTTGCCTGTGTAACATTTTCCCCGAAAAAATCCTACCTTTTTTCATGTGAGTCTACTCCTTCTCGTCACTCATTTATGAGAGTTAAGGAGATCAAAACCTGGTACATTCTTCGATTTTTGTAACAGCCTTGATTAGCAACACCCTTTTCAAAAATAGAAATTTTAGGAGACAACAAGTGCTGAGAATCATGGAGAACGAAGCATTGAAATTCTTCGTTCAAATAATTTCATACAAGCAATTCCTTTTTTGGGAAATCAGTTGGTTCCAGATGGTTAATATTAGAAAGAGGATACGGGATTGCGGTTTTTACTTAATTATTTATAAACGCTTTGTCTTAATTATAAAAAAGAAATCAATTCAAATATACATTAGTATTTTTATTATTTTTATTACTTATGTATATTTGAATATGAATCAGGCAAAATTTGTTAAAATATAGGAATAGTTGTTCCTTTCAAAAATCTAAGGCTTTTTTTATTTTATTCTGATAGTAGTTAGGTGCGTTGGCTGCTAAGGTGAACGTCGTGGGTTCGAGTCCTACTCGTGCCCATAAAGTTGATATTTCATCTTTCACGGGCACTGCCTCTTGCGAAGAACTGACAAAACTTCCAAGGGTATCATCTGTCATGAAAAAGTGCTTCTCAGCTTTGCCGTTCGGAATCGGCATTAAATTGTAGGTCCCCTTCAATTCTTCTCACGCACCTAGAGAATTGTTGATGAGAGTAAGCCACTTAGGTCTTGGCTCTTCAAGAGCTGTCGCTCCACTCTATTTATTTATTTATTTTTTTAGTAGAAGAAATCCCCATTTTAAATCGTCATTGTGAAATGTCATGAAACAACTCCACAAACGAAACATTACCTTTTCCATTAAAAAAATTTAATGAGATAAACAAAATAAGTAAAAAAAGCATTAGCATTTTCATTAGAAGAAATTAATTAAGGTAGCATAATGGATTGAATTCAGTAAATTGCTAATTAGAAAACAGTATGAGGAACAAATGGTAAAAATCAGATTTATTATCTGCTTGAATATACCAGAAAATCGAATTCATTACGGCTAGTCTCGAGTCTCGACGCTGAGCAAATATAAAAGATAACGGGCAAAGCAAGAAACAAAAAAGGATAAAAGTAGAAGACAGAAGCGGCAAGCCTAAAAAACTTGTCAATGGAAATATTGAAGGTACATAATATGTACCAGGATTTGAAATGGTAAATCAATCAAATCGATGTCCGACCAAGACGGTAGCAAGGCAATGTAGTGTTTGTTTTAAGGTGACATGACGTATGGAATGGATCATGTATTGTTCTGATGGAAAAATGTGTTTCTTATCACTAGTTTTGCCAAAATAATTGTCAATAATATGAAATATGAAAAACATAAAAATAGTAATGCCGTAGTACGTTCTCGTGGCGTAGGTAATATGTATATTCGTTGCCGTGCCTTGGTTCAAATGCTCCTCGTGCATTAAATATTCCAGAAACAACCTGCAAAATTGCACCCTTATTAATAATTGACTGAAACAACAGCTTCAAAAATTGTATATGAATAAAAATAGATCCTAACTCAACACTTTTGTGGTGCCACAGCAAAAAGATAAATTGTTTTGATAAAAAAACGACAAGCTTTTCTGTAAATGCAAGTGCAAAAGCGCACGACTTCTGAATCTTATTTCTGAAGACAAAACGACTATATTCAGGATAGTACGAAATCGTATCGCACTTGGATACCTTAGTTATATAGTTAAGGAGTATGCCATTCCACTCATTCACTAAAAATGTTCATTCAAGATATCAAATTTTGAATACGGAAGTAAGAAAAAAACGAAAAAGAAGCACAGGTTAACAACCAGATGGCGTCATGTTCAATGAACTACCTGAAGAAGAGTATAAAGGTGAATGAAATTTGTTCTTTTTAATATTTTCTTGCACCTCTTTTGGCAGACATTTGGAAAGATATGTTTTATATACTTACTAAATTCTTTTATGAGGTGGGACGCAAAAATAAGTTTCTGGCGGTTTCTTTTAAATACTTACGAATGCTTCTAGTTTTAGAATAAATACGCAAACAAACTATACAGCGATTCAAAAGAAAGCTCGTGTGAATTGATACATAACAAACTAACTACAGCAGCGACCACGGCTCATTGCATGCACTATTTAATATTGTTTAGTTTTAATATTAATATTTTAGATTTATGTGATAAACAAAAAACATTAATAAAAAAGGTGGGTATTTCTATAAAATATCTTATATCTTTAAATTTTCCCTTGAGTAGTAAGAGAATTTTATTGATAAACTCGGGGTTCTGAATCAAAAGGCCCCTAACAAGTGAGACCTTATCGACACAAAACTTTTTGTTTTGTACTCCAAGAAATGTGATAAGTCTGTCAATACCAATCAGCAGTTTTCTTTTTCGAAATTGCTGCTGCCAACAATGGCGTTTTGTGCTAGGCGGTAAAATTTATCTTGTCCTCGTTCACTTCAAGATCAACGAGCTTCGCCTGTTCTTCAACCGCTGAGAAGTCCTCAAGCACAGCTCTTTGGGAGCGACCGATAATGTCGTCCACATAGCCTAGCAGCTAGGTGGATTTGCTTTTCGAGCTCACACCTGCCTCACTACCTGCTCCAGTCACATGACAGCGCATCTCCTTGTCTAAACCTTGTACATGTTTAAAACAACTTTGATGAGCAGTAAAATATTTGCACACTGCGTTTTGTTTAGCGTCATGCGGCACAGCTGGATCGGTTTGTTCAGGATCCCGAATTCAGACATCGCCACCATAAGTTCTTGGCGATGGATGCATGGTTGCTATCAAAAGCAGTTTTGAAGTCGTTGAAAAGATGATGGTCTTCGAACTTGAAATTCGTTGGTCTTCTCCCGGTTTTGCCTCAGTGTGAATATTTGGCTTATCGTTATCCTGCTTGACCTAAAGCCAAACTGGTACGTGACGAAAATAGTGTTGCAGAAAGGTTTAAGATGCTCACACATCTCACTGTACATTGGATATGATTTTGTATGCAACATTGAACATCAGGAATATGCCTCAAATATTAGGTACATGTTTCTATTCTTCAGGGTACACAAGTAAGAACATTTCAATCCAGAATTTTTGCAGATTTCATTGCATTGCCAGGTGGTGTCTTCGAAGCAATCCAAAAGAAGTTCCATTGTGCAGAAAAATAAAAAAAAATTGCTTCAAAACGTTGCTCACTATCACTACATTAAACTCTACATCCATGAAATTCAAAAACAAAAAGAGTAGTTGTTGGTACATCCTTTCAATATGAGTTTTTCCGCATGTTTATTATATTCGCAGCACATTATGAAAAGCATTATACACGTCATTCAGTTTGGTCAATCAACCAACATATCAGGAGCTGCAGTTCAAATAATTATTTTTGTTTCTGCCTCTACCTTTCTTGCTGATTGTAAGTGAATAAAAAGTGGATGATCGTTAACTTTTGTCGATGAATATCAGGGTATTTAACACAAACAATAGCATTTAACTCGATTAATTTATTATTATTATGTAAGCATATTGGAAATATTTGAAGGGCGACTCAGACGTTCAAGAGCTTACAATCGATAATGGCGTAGCAGTATTTTTAGTTCACTTTAACGTTCCTTTTTGTAGTAGAATCTGCTTCATCGCATTTAAGATGGAATCTTGAACCCAATTGAATGGGTCAGTACAATAATGTGGTGTCCGCACAAAGGAATTAATGAGGAAACGTTTATTAATTACAAATGCGTGTTGGAAAACAATTAATGTTCCCGAAAGTTGTTCGATTAGTAAGGCAATGAGGTGGTTATCGCATCGAATGAATGCAAAGGTATCGTTCGCCTTTCTTAAGTGCCTACCTTCTTTTTGTTATACTCTGCGTGTAGAATATTTTTGGGAAGTTTGTTTTCCATTTGAATGAAGAAGTCAGTTGATTTTTTATTTGTTTTTAACTTTCACAATAGAAACAATTAATCCATATATTTGTAAATTAAATGACGTTATTGTGGATAAAAGAGATCTTGTTAAACATTGCAAAGAGACAAAACAAGATTTGTACAGCCATAGCCAAAAGTATTAATCATAAGGAATCCTTAATTTTTCGCTGTAGGTATACTCGGAAATATGTTCTTCTTTTTCAATATTACGACAGTACTTTGTTCTTCGAGCTTTCCTAAATTTTAGCTAAATGGTTTGGAACACTAATCTTACTTACCTTTTCTTTCTTCAAAACTTATGGAAATTATGTGATTATGTTTAGAAAGTTTCTTACCGCTCCACAATTATTTCAGGACCAATTATCGTCAAATCGGTTGGTCGTTCTCGAGTCTTGGCGGGACTTACTAACAACGATGGATTTGTATGTATATACCTGCATGTATATATATGTACGTTCATAAATTGATGGAAAATTCATTCAATTCAAGATTGCTCTCCTTATAGAGTGCTTCAAAGTTCCATCAATTCAATTTATGCTTAAGTCTACCTAGGCACATTTTCAGTTGGTAAATAAATGCATTGTGGTATGTGTACATATTTATTTCTTTAAAGATTGTAAATAAAATATTCCTTTGTATAGGTAGTACTCATATCCAATTTTTAACGAAAATTTATCTGTGGGACCGAAAAACATGAACAATAACTATACATAGTGGCAGTGGCCGGCCAAGTGCAAGTAGGAGTCTTAAAAAGTTCTCATATTTTCTCATATTGTACCTATTATGCATACATGAACTTTTGCTTCATGTGGTTGAGTCACTAAAACACGCACAAAGAATCTGAGAATATAGGTAAGGTAGGCCTACCACCACTTTTTGCATTATTTTACAGGTTCTATAGCTAACATAAAGGGGTGAGTTGTGAGTATTAATACGAAATTCTAAATGCTCGATTGTTGCAGTTGCAAATCTTTAAGTCTCTTAAAATATACAGGCCCTAAACACATCATACCCCAACCCATTGTGCGTGCATCCTAAGAGGCATCATCGTCATCGTTGTCGGCTGTTCGGACGTGTAGGCCCTCATTCATTTTACATAATTTCATGCAGTTTCTGTCCCACATATTTTTGGTGAAACGATGACGACGTTAGCGATGATATCTACCCTCTAGTTCTTGGAATATTTTGTGATTTTCCAACCCCCAAAATGCCAAAAATCATTTTATCCTACTGTTGCTGCTTGCAGCTCATGATTATAAGTTTTAGCATAGTCTTCTCTGTAGCCACCCATCAAGCAGACTTCTTTCTCATTCCCGAGAATTTGTATATTAAATCTATTTGTATATGTAGATGTACATATTTTTGGGTAATGTTCTCTGGAAAAACCGGATCAAGGGGGATGCGTATGCATGTATACAACTGTTTTCACCCGCTACAACTACCAACCAATGTCAGTCGCCTGGCAGACAGTTCGATAGTGAATTATTTGTAAGACGATGCAAAGTAGATCTGGTATGAGGTGGGTAGACATTAGACACCCTTGCTCCTAACCCCTCGCCTCTGCCGTCTCCTAAGGACTGGTCACCGAATCATGGTGTGGAAATTGCACAGAAAATACTTGTCTCCAATGTGTGCAGAAGGGTTTTGCTAAATTCAGAAAACCAGGAAACCTAAGGGTGAGTTGTTTCAATGTTATGCAAATTAGAGCTAATACAGACGTCCGAATTGCAAATTAAATTGCATATTCCCTATTAAAAACACCAATACCAAAGTAAAATACAATATTACAACAGATGGAGTACTTCGACCCACGTTTACGTTCATTTTGTGCAAACACGCATCCCCAAAGACGCTCTTTTGCTATTGTACGAAATATAATAATTCAAATGAGTTAGATTTTACTTATTGCTAGTATTAGGTTTGGTTGCAAGGACTTTGCATTTGTAGTTGTCTCACATTCATTTCTGCACATAATCATATCTCTGGCAAGATATTCAGAATTCAGCTTAGAAGATCTTGATTTTTTTTTTACTTTTATTCTGCCGGAAATTTTGGTAAAAATAAGTATTTCTCTTATTTGGTTTGTTTATAAATTAACGTGCTCTCAGACCACCTTCCACCACCAATCACTCCTTAACCGTTCGAACATTCACAGTTGATCTCCTTACAGTTTTTGAGCCAACCGCTTTTTTGCAGGAATTATCGGTTATCATCCTTCCTGGAAGTTATTTCCATTTCTTGAATGGAATTGCTTCGTTCTCCATGATTCTCATCATTTGGTATCTCCTAAAATTTGTGTTTTTGAAAAAGGTGAGGCGTGAGGCCTTCAGGCTGAACTTTAATGCAATTTTGCTCACGCAAGTACGCTTCAGTGAACCAGCGAACCCTATGAGCAAACCCTAAGGTAATCAAGCTACGTTCGTTAAGTTTTCGTTCAACTTTTACTAGAGCGGTTTCATTCGCTCATTGCCTAAGTGAATGACAATTTTAAGGAAAGAAAGCCAAGCCTACTTTTTTTGCTTACTTAAGGAAATTTTCATCCAGTTTTTCGACATAAGCTTAAGTTCACTTAATCAATTATAGTTGGGCCTTAATTCAGGGCTTATAGAAAAATCGTAAAAGGTACAGATTTTGATCTCTTTAATTCTCATAACTCTGAGTGCTGAATAAGGAGTGGTTTCCCATGAAAAAAGGTAGGATTTTTTGCGGTTAAATGATATTCGGGCAAAAGTTGCGTGGGAAGGTGCGGTAATATCACTTTCAGTTTGGATGATTTTGGTTTTAGGTCCAGTGAGTAACACAGAGTTTCAGGCAAGTATTTCTTGTTATTTCTTTTTTTTTTTGTTTTTGAAGTGTGATATATTTGTTATATCGTTTTTAAAAAGCAAAAAGTACCAGCTCTTATAGCAGCAACCACAACGCAGTTGCAAGACCTTTAAATGTGCAGTTCATAATTTCTTTTTTATATTTCTTGATTATGGTCGAATTCGCTTGCGTTTGCATAGCTTAGACACGTTATAGAGTAGAACTTTGTACATCTGCCGTTTTTGAAAAACTTATTATTTTTTTTTAAATTTATTTGGTGGCTACCCTTCTCAAATTCATTTAAACGCAAACCACTAATTTCCAAATTTGAAGTCAATCGAACCAGTGGTAAAGGCTGTAGGTGCGTTTGAAGACAGACAGACGGACGGAATCGCCACTATTTTTCCGACTTTTCTAGTATTGTGATGTCATATTTCATCAAAATCTCGATTTCAAGTTTTTTAACGAATCCATGTGTCATATATTCTATTCTGTAGCAATTAAAAATTAATTGTATGTCCAGATAAATAAAAATCACACAAGCATATTATGCAAAAGTGATTCAAACTTCTCAAAATGTTACTCTGTAACCGTTCATCTAATTTCTAAAACACTAAAGACTAACTGATTCACATGCAATCGCATAAAAGTGTAATAGGCAAATGGAGCAGCTCAGAGATACATATACAACTCTGCCAACCAATAGACGCCACCGACAACGCACGGGACAAATGAACACTGCTTCGACCTCAACATGACAACATAACACACGTCCAGCAATTATTATTAAAACCAAAACAAAACTGTTGTACACTATGCATTCACCATACTCGTATTCAAGTAAATGTCCAGTCCATCCGCATAGAAAAGGCCCAAGGCACGACTTGCTCATAATCACGATTTATATTAATGAGCCCCAAACGACATCGCGATGGAGCATGAACCACTGGAACACTGCCCAAGAACTGAAGCGCCGAAGAGCAGGGTATTAAAAGGACTGTTAGAGTAAGAGAGAGAGAGGTGGAGCGACGGGCAAGACGGGCGGTCGATGGTGTTGCTGGAGTCACGTTAAATGATCGCAAGAGAATTATTAATTCTTGGACAAATTATAAAGAGAAGGAACAGAGGAAGAGAAATCGGAGCGGTGAGAATGTATAAGCCTTACAGCCGTACCGTATGGGGGTCATTAGTAATTATCATTACCATTCATTTCATTTTTAATATACGAATACAAGCAACAACTATTTAACTTTTAAGCCTCTGTGAAGGTGGCCCATAATCTGTTGTGCAAGAAAATATCTACTAGAAAATTTGACGAGTCATTTGAAAGAATACCTGTAAGATAATGCTGGAGATTTTCAAAAGAAAAATGTCTCGACAGATTTTCGGTCCTGATTTATGCGACGATGGCAAATGCAGATGTCCAAAAATTGAAGAAAAGACGACAACATTAGGTTGGTCACATCCAGCTAAGAAATCTTCTCTTCGCAGCCCCCAAGATCGAGACAACCACAAAGAACGAAAGTTCGGTACAAGTAACTGCGAATGACAGAGCGACTACGACTGCGAGCGCACAGTTCCCGATAAAAATCTGCTGTGTCTCAAGCTGAAAACCTATACATTGTTTCGAAGCCGGTAAGTTAATGCACGCCTTTTTGTCCAAGTGATGATCAGAAGTTGCGCTAGATAATATAAGCTTTTCATCTTACACTTGTTGTTGATGAAATAAGCTCTTTTCTCTTACTGAAAAGTCTCTATGCTGAACAGTGAACAAATGGCAGAAATTGAACACAAATAACAACTTGTAAGTTTTCTTGTAACAACAACTGTTCGTATTGAATCTTCGAGAAATGCAGTTTAAAACTTGAATTAATGAGATATTGCAAATCAACTGCAATGATCAGTTTATGTTGGTCGGTTGTACTCTCATACAAACACCCGAAGCTTGTAAATACACGCTACGCACACAAATGGATGACCATATGAACTCAATTTATTTTGTTCGCTAATTATTCACCTCGTGGAGAAATTTTTCATTTCCGAGTTATTGCCTACTAAATCGGCCAGCATAAGTTGCTTTTGGCTTTCTAGCGTATTAAATGTGTCGAGATCGAAACATGCAAAAAAACAAAAACAAAACAAAAAAAACAACTTGAAATGCTTTGGCGTGTGTTGTCTATCCCGCAAAACCGACCGGTTGCACTCCGGACTGTAATTGCTATTCAAAATGTCTTATCCTGGATGTTGAGTCATATGGCTAACTGAAATTACCAATGTTGAATTAGCCTCAGGCGGGAAGAATTTTCTTCCTTAACTTTGACTGGCTTCAGTTACATAGGGTAAAAACACATTTTGCGTGAGTGTGTGATGTGTGTTGCAAAAACACAAGCTTATGAATAAATATATTTATATGGATAAGTATATATTGACAGTTAAAAGTAACTGATGCATTATGTGTAGGTATACGAAAATGTGTAACATAATTGATGTTAATGCGAGGTTTGCATGCATGAATCTGGCTAATTAAAAAAATAATTAATTACAGAGTAAAACTTAAAGTGAATGACTTGGCGAACCTATACTAATTTGGTACAGTGCAATTTTTAGTGAGTTCGTAGCAGTAAAGATGAAGTATGATTACAAACGCAAAAGTATGTTAGAAAACTGATTGACCTTTGCTAGTGCAATTACATAAATTTAAAAAAAAATAATAGAGATCGAACTGTTAGCAATTTTGGATACCGTTTTGAGAATAAAATAGTTACTCTTGCTAGGCTTTACTAGGCTACTATTGAAGATGAGGGGTTTAGCTTGCGAAAGTCTCGAAAATAAAACCGGTTAAATGGATTTTCCATTAGCTATGAAATCGATACATCTCGAAAGCACTCAAAACGCCTTTAAACTTCAATTTAACTTGTTTGTAAGCAATTTGTATTTCAGAAAAAAAAAAAAAAAAAAAAAAACAGCCATTGACGTATCCTCCCCACCCAGCATGCAATTTTTATATAGAATTATTTGAACGAAGAATTTTAATGCTTCGTTCTCCATGATTCTCAGCGTTTGGTGTCTCCTAAAATTTCTAGTTTTGGAAAGGGTGTACCCTAATTAAGGGCTGTTAGAAAAATCTAAAAGGTGCCAGATTTCGATCTTCTTAAGTCTCATAAGTCATAAGTTCGAGTGACGAAAAGGAGTAGATTCTCCTGGAGAAATGTAGGATTTTTGCGGTCAAGTGAGATTCGGGCAAAAGTAGTAGGGTTTGGTCGCGGTTTTTTTTAAGAAGAGGTGACTTGACGGCAGCAGACCTAACTTTCTTCGGAAAGGACAAGCCTCATCGTTTTGTTGGAGGGTATTGTGACAAATTCCGTGATAGAGAAGGTGTTGATTGTACTCGAGCTGTCAAAAGAAGCCTTTTGAAAATCAAACCTCAAATAGGTTTTGCATTAAAAATGTGGTAGTACCTTATTGTAATCATTGTGTTTTGTAAGGAAAAGACATATCCAAACGAGAAAATCCTCTTTTTTAGTTCTTTTTTACACTTCCATTTTTTAGTAGTGTCCGTGGCTTAGTGGTTAGGTGCGTTGGCTGCTAAGCAGAACGACGTGAGTTCGAGTCCTACTCGTGCCCATAAAGTTTTTATTTCATCTTTGACGGGTACTGCCTCTTGCGAAGAACTGACAAAACATCCAAGAGTATCATCTGTCATGAAAAAGTGCTTCTTAGCTTTGCCGTTTGGAATCGGCGTTAAATTGTAGGTCCCCTCAATTCTTCACAAGCACTCAGAGAATTGTTGATGAGAGTAAGCCACTTAGGCCTTGGCTCTTCAAGAGCTGTCGCGTCACTCTATTTATTTTTTATTCATTTATTTTATGAATTTATTTATTAATTTTAAAATTTTTGTTAGAGCTTCTGTCGTCCTTATTTATTTGGCTTGTTACTTGAGTCACCCTATTTGAACATTGCATACAATAGAGGAATGAATGTAGGATTGTAGGTACATACATAATTTAGAATATGATATTGATGAATACGTTAGTTCAGTAGAAAGTATTTTGGAGAATTTTAAGCTTAAAGAAATTGACAATTCTGAATGGCTGGTGAAATTATAACCTTTTTGGTTTATTAAAAACAAAAATATCAAACCTGAGGATAAAATTTTGAGAATGTGCTTCTAATTTTGATCATAAAAATGGATGGTAAAACTGCATGACACCAAGTTTAAGCTAAGCCCTAGTTGTCATGTCTCACAAAGAGCTACCTCGGTATAGCAACAGTATTGTGCACTTAGGCACTGGTTTTTCCATTGTCCCATGCATAAAAATGTTTGAGGAAGAATAAATAACAAAAACAAAATAAACAACAAAGATATGCATTCTTTTAAGGAGTAAAGGAAGGATAACCCCATTGACCATTCGGTTTGGTCGAACATCAAATGTGAATTAGTGCATTTCAGTGTGCATGCATAATTCAAGTTCATCGCCGTAATCATAGAATATTGTAAGCAAAGTAAGTAGGTATACAGAAGTTGCACTAGATATTTCCTCCATCTTCCGCAAGACGATGACGAAGGGCTCAGGATGGATTTTAATTGCCCCCAGACAGAGTAACAACATCGCCTACGACTGACTTGTGGCTAAACTACCTTTCTATATAAAAGAACAACATATTCGTAGTTGGTATGGTATCCGTTGAGGTAGTGGTCCAATTTTACCGATAACCGACTGGCCAACACCATCTCGTTGTTTGTATCTTTCGTTGTCGTATAGTCATCTAAAGCTCTAAGTTGATGAACGAATAGCTAGGAGGTAGCTGCCAATATTGCTCGTCTTATGCTATAAGAACCAATATAACAATAGTGTGCCCATACCTACATCTCATGCATGTATACCATTTATAATTTTATTTACATGACTGAATATGATTTTTGTGTACTAAACTTAAGGTATATGGTATCAAAGGCCAAAGTACTCCCAAGCCAAGTTTTTAAATACATAAATCGTCAAGACACAAATATCACATCGAGCCATTTATATGACTTTATAAGGAATTTATTTATGTGTCACAATAAAATTTTCCGTAAAAATAATGAAAACATGTGCAATGAACATACTACTTAATGCTAGACAATGGAATTCAAAAACCCACTTATGAACTAAAGAAATTCATAGTTTGTCTAAAATTAATGCCTTCGGCCTATGAACTATTTCATTAATATATTTTTTTTTCATATTACTCAAACTTACTTTAATATTAATTTTATAAGCGTTGCCGAGCTTGTAAATAAATCCGTTTGAAAACTTTTCACAATGTTTACGTATCTGGTCACACCATATACCTGGTTTGTATACGCAAATTCGTTTTGCCTTTGAGAAGGCAAAGGTTCCTTTGCAGTTTTGCACTCGCGGTTTGCATAGGAACTTATTGAAGCCGAAGCCTTAGGGTTCGATGTGTAGAGGAGAGTTGATGAGATAGGTGGTGACCACCTTGGCATACACTTGAGTGCCAATTGATGCTTTATGGAAAGTGCGAGGCGGTAATTAGTCAGCCAGTGAACTATATCTGTTAGATACTAGATAAATGTTCTGCTGCTGTTGTAGATTTTATTTTTTACTCTTAGTATATTTGCTGATTTATGTTGGTCGACGAAACTGCAAATTGTAACAATGGTCACGCTGGCGGTGGTCTTTTTTTGTATTTTTTTTTTTTAGTTTGGTAACTGAACGTGTGGCCCTATATGGAAACCATAGTTAAAAGTTTTTGATAGATTACTTTGATTATCGAACAGACAAAACTATACACGGCTATGCTTTCACAAGATAACCTTAATCTAAAAGAAAACTATTAAGGTCTACTGCATATTAATAGAAAATTTGTTTTTTTTTGTATTTAAAACATAATACAGCTATGGAAGGTGCTAGTTGACTTTCGACTTTTTTTGTAAAGTCTAAAAGCAATCTCTCTTTCTCTTTACAGAGAATTAGGACACACCCCTTTTTCAAAATACGAAATTTTAGGAGACACCAAACGCTGAGAATCATGGAGAACGAAGTATTATAATTCTTCGTTCAAATAGTTCTATACATGCAATTGCTTTTTATTTTTTTTTCTAATCAGTGAGTCAGTTAAGTTCATGCTATAGGAATAGGGAGGATGGTCAATCCCGCTATTTTTTTAAGAAAAAAATATTGCCTTAGGCACTTGTATTCTACTCATTTTAAATATAAGAGCTATTATGTTGTTCCTCTCAACTAGTTCGCATAATTTTTTCCTTTGTACCCAGAAAGACGCAGATAAAATGTTGTCCATTAAATAGGTCTACATCAATTCATACCTCAACCATCGAATTGTTATAAATACAACTTTCAGATGCTCCAAATCAATTAAAATCATAAATCAAATTATTGATTTATTAATATTCCAGGAGGTTGTTTCGATTTCTTTTTTTTGCAAATAATTGCCCACTGGAGCTAATTCTTCTTCCACAAAATATTCAACGTAAACAAATTAACACATGCAACAACACATATACGTCCACAGGTACATGATACCTAATAAAGGAGGAATCAAAAGAAAAATACGATTAAAAATACTAATTCCCTGGTGCATATAAATAATGTTCTCATTTCCCTGCTACTATCTCTTCGACGGGAAATAAATTTAATATGAAATTCCACATTATAATTGCATGTGGGCGTGAACACCATGATCTTCGTTTATAAGGTTTAAAGAACCAGCGGATACACTCTTGACTGTCTTGGTCCCGACCAAACCTGGTCGGAATGAATTGAAATGGTATCATGAGCAACCAATGGCATAGAGAATTATCTGAAGACCTTGATGAGGCAGTCAATTATAATTTCGTTATAATAAAGTATTTTAAAGTAGGTATTTATTATCATGGTTGTTTTCTTTGTTTTGTCCTTCTTTTTCGAAGTTTATCGTTATTCTCTGTAATCAAGGTTTGTGTTTTGAGTTGAGTTAAGCAGTCTATATGGAGAAATTATAGTTTTGACTGAGAATAATGTTTTGATATTCTAGCAGGAGTGTGTTCACTATGCTGTCAGAGTGTCAGAGTGCTGTGCACATTTGTTTTGAATTTTTGCAATATCACAATGAAAGTGAAAGATTGAACGGAGTCAGAAATTCCACATAAATGCAGGTATAGGAGAAAACATAATATCATTATACCATGGCTCAATTCAGCGTCTCTGTGCTTCTATTACAAGATCAAAAGCAGTCACCAATTAATGGAACATATTAAAAAAAGTGAAAAACTGGTATCAGAACTCTGGAATAACCCGAAACGAAATAAAAAAGTTATAAGGGAGATTTGAACTTTGAAGCCAAAATTTATTTGTTAACCCATTATATCAATATCATCGGTGTACGTGAAGATAGTGCCTCTGGTGTTGACGGTGGAGTTCTGCACTATCTTCTCAAGAACGATGTTAAAGAAATCACACGACAGTGCATCGTCTTGTTTGGAGCAGCGTGAGTTCTCCATCGTCATTTTGCACAAGCGAACGAGCTTGTCAGTAATGCCTTAACTAGACATATTTTTATACAGTTCTGTAGATGCTGTCATACGCGGCCTAAAAATCGATGAAAAGGTGGTGGGTATCGATTTGGAGTTCATAGGTCTTTTCCAAGATCTGCCGCAATGTGAAAATTTGGCCGATAGTAGACTTTCCTGGCCTGAAACCACATTGATAAGGACAAATCAGATTGTTGACGAAAGGCTTCAGACGTTCACATATTACGGCAGAGAGGATCTTGTAGGCGATCCTAGACTTATTCCTCTGAAGCTGTCGCAGTTAAGACGATCTCCCTTTATCAGGATAAGGCAAACAATACAGCTGGTTACCTCAGTCTAATGTGGATTGCATGATTCTGGCCATTTTAGTTGGAAACGAGCAAATTTGAATCTTCGTTAGACGGCTTTTAAGTGTTTTAGTCCCGCTTTTCTTGCTAGGTGACAACTTTCCAGCCAAAGTTGGAGAATGTAAAGCTCTTCACCCAAAAAAATCTAGGTTGTAAATTTAACAACAATTGGAAATCAAATATACAACTAACTGTTTATTTATAAATTTAACAACATTTGTGATAAAATTCACAATTATTTGTTGGTTTTACAGATATGCTATCATTTTTACAAGGAAATTGTTAAAATGATTACCATTTCCTGTTGTAGAATTCACAACGTGTTGTCAATTTTGGTTGTCAATTCTTCATTATTATATGTGTCTCAAATTTAAAACCTAAATCTATCAAAAGTACAACAATTTGTGAAAATGAGAACCGAATGTGCTGAATTTACAACAATGCAGTCAAATTGACAACCAAAACCATCAATTCTCCATCTTAGCATTGAAAGCACATATCTAAAGTTGTGCTTTCAACATCCAAGTTGTTGAATTTAAAACATCGCAATCAAAACCCCAACCATCTGTTGAGATTGAAGGAATAGTCCCGTTATCTACTTATTCGCTTCGTATTTCAATCAGGTCGGTCATATTGTTTAAACGTGTCAAAAGTGGATATGAACAGTGATTTTCTTTTCATTTCTCAAAGTACTGAACAATAACGTTTGAGGCATATGTGAAAGTGAAAATAATTCTGTTTTCTTCTTTTCTGTTGCTCTCGAAAGTTTTCCAGATAGTCAGCAATGTCAATTTGACTCAAAGTGTGGAGCCTTTTTTATTAGGTAAGTTATCATAATTACGAATTTGTTTGCATACATTTAAAGTAAACTCAGAGTGGAGTTTTTTTTTTTAATTCCCTTCATTATTTTACTTCCTTTTATAAACATAAAACTATCTTTATTTATATTTTAATGGTCAAGGGCTTTCAAAAAGAAGCTTACTTCTACTAAGTTCGGAACATTTATTGAGAATTTGTCCAGATTGTCTGCAGTAAGAGTTTGAAGACGAGTTGCTCAAGTGGAAAGGGGGTGACTTTCAATATCCAATTTTATAATAAAATTAACAAGGTAAGTACATAATTTCATTATAAAAACTACATAATTACTGATTTTAGTTTTCAGAATGCACAACAGTCGCAGCGAGATAAGCAGCCTGGACTGGGTTTAAGACAAAAGCTACATCCTTTTATCAACAAGCACTGGAAGAACTTCCCAAGCATGTGGCTCATCTGACTGGGAAAAAATATTTTGGATCTTACCAACACCAACAAACACCTCAACTAGCGACAACTAAAGCAACAACCCTAATGGTGGATCCAACATTTCTAGGAAAAAGTATGTTAATTAATTTATATAACGAAAATTTATGTTTTCAGAAATATATTAATTTATTTATTTAATTTCTTATAACTTCATTTGAATAAAGTGAAATATTAATTATATTGGTCTGTATTTTAATTTGGAAACGAAAATTTCACAAGTATGTTGTAGTTTCTGCAGCAAAAAGTTGTAATTTTGATAACCACGGTTTCAATTTGACTGCAAGAAAACTACAACAATGCATTCAATTTGTCTACAAAATTTGTGAAAAGCACAACCAAATTTATGTTCCCGACAACAAGGCGTTCATTTTGAATGCAAACATTTATAAAAATCACAACACAGTTTATAGTTTTGACAAATTGTGTTGTAATTTCTGCAGCAAATTTGCTAAACATTTTCTAAATTCTCCGGTTTTAATTTCTACAGCAGAAGTTGTGATTTCTACAAGTTGGTGATAGATTTAGCAACCATGCCTTAGTCAAATTGAAAACCACGATTTTCATCATTTCTACAACCGATTTTTTTGGGTGTTTCCTCTGTTCTGCTGATTCTCTGATCCAGCTCAAGGATTGTTTGATGCGGATTTTGAAGAGTTTGAAGCAGGACTGCTAAGTTCCCCTTATTTACTATTACACACGGGTTCATCTTAAGTTGTTATTTCAATTTCTCAATGTAAGTTTTTTTTTGAGTTTTCATTCCCTCATTAACTGAGAAAAAATACTTGATATCATTTTTTATCAGGAACACAAATTTTTAGGGACCTTGTGCTTTTTATTTGTCTTTGAATTCAACTTATTGAATGCCCTTTTCATTTATTCTTCTGCTTAAAAAGTCTTCTGTCTCGAAGTGTGTTGATCTTCCCCTTGGGAAACTCGAAGATGGACTTTTACATGAAAATCCATGGTATGATATTTCTAAATGATTCCGATAACTTTTTTTAAGAGACACGTACCAGAACCACTCTTTTTGTTTCAATATCGTAGTGATACTAAGGCTATCAAAGAATATAGGTAGGCTATATTCAAATTATTAACACAAGCACCTATTGAGTTCCAACATGCATAGGCATATATACATGTTGGTACTGTTTGTGATATGCAAAATTACATTAAAGAAAGTTTTCGAAGGAGTAATAATATACGCACAGAATACATAGCTTTTGAACTTTTACCCAAGAGTTCTTTCTAGTCCATTATGTATTTGCAAGGATTTCTTGGAAGTTCATTATAATTTTCAAAAATATTTTCTCAAAATTAAAGAAACAATCTTCTCAAGCAAAACTTAAACTTAAACATCCTCAGAGGATATTGCCATATGTGCAATTCTTGACCAATACCACAACACCATCAGTACCCTGTCTATTGCCATATCCTGTTTTCCTTATATAACCATGGTGATGGTATACTTGTTGTTGATTGAACACTAATTAAGTTCGGCAAAAGTTTCCATCATTTTCTTATACTTTCTTGAATAGTGGACACACTCCCCAATCATACTGCTTCTTTCTTTATTTTTGTTACTCACAAAACCCAAAGTAGATGTGTTCATTTTATTTGTTTAGTCCGATAAAGGAGGAAGAATTTGATAGGGAGATGTGAACGAAAGACGATACAGAAAATAACTTTGTGAGATAAAAAAAAAAACAAAAACATTTTCAATGAATATAGCTAACCATCAAAAGTTTACTTTTGAAAGACTGACAGGCAAACCTAAATTAGTAAGTTCGATCAAAACAGGCTAAAATATTAGTTTCTTGCAAAATATTTTGCTCAAGTTATCTGTGTAAAAAGTTCAACTTTGCTTATCTAAGCCCATAGGTAGATGTTCTTTTAAAACAAAGGGAACTTTTCAATAATATTTGATATTTCATAGGTATGACCTTTGGTATTTCAGTTTAAATACCTCTTTTACGTTTTGATAAGTGCAATGAAATAGTATCAGCAAAATACGTCAAAAGTGATAGAATTTCTTTTACACGGCTTTGTCTTAATTATTTTGTTTACACATCATGTCGATGGTAGGTACTATGTCTATACTAGAATGTTACTGCTATAGCAGAAAGCGTGAGACTTAAATTGCCATTTCGATCTCAACAGCTCAAAAATTCTCACATTTGAGGAGTTAATAAAGCTGAAAAAAGGCATTATAAGAAAGTCCTCAGAAACTACTCGGATTTGGATGATTTTTTTTTTAAACGGGGTAAGCCTTGACGTGGCGAAGCGGCTTACGGTAACTACTACTATGAAGCTTAGAGCTATGTGATCGCGAAACTTGATTTCGCAGAAGGGCCTCCCATGGTCGACAGGTCGAAGCGGAGTAGGCTGTTACTACCAATTACCCCACAACGAAGGAGTGTTCCCACCAAGGCACTCCCACCGAGGGACGGCAGCGAATGAATTTCTTCTTTGGAATCAACGGTGGCGTCTCCAGTTCCAGTTAGGCCGAACTACTTGGTGAACACCTTTACGGGCTACTTTGACTTATTTGAAGCCCAGGCCGTAAAAGGAGCGGTTTTTCCGGCTCTTGCACTTGGAGTCACATCAAGTGCCTGGTACTCCAGGTTGGGGGTTGTGCGTTAGGGTGACTTCCCGACCACGTAGAAAAAATTTTTGTTGCGAAGCAACAACAGGCCTCGGAAACGGACGGATACACTGATGACGACCCAAGCAAATGTACAAAGGACAACGATTTTCGGATATGCACGTGGAATGTTAGGTCCCTTAATAGACCGCGTGCTGCCGAACAGTTAGCGGAGACCCTCAACTGCTACAAAGCAGATATTACCGCTATCCAGGAAATGCGATGGGATGCGATTTCTTTAACATCGTTCTTGAGAAGATAGTGCAGAACTCCAACGTCAACACCAGAGGCACTATCTTCCAAAAATCTGTTCAACTTCTCGCGTACGCCGATGATATTGACACCGACGCACGGCTCGGGTAGAACGTCACAATAGGCACGTATAAATTCGAGATAATAGAGGAGTTTGTCTACCTAGGCTCCGCTATAAACACGGGCAATAACACCAGCGCCGAGATCAGACGAAGAATAACTCTTCACTCTTGCTAACCGCTGTTTCTTTGGGTTAAGAAAGCAATTGAGTGGAAAAGCCCTCTCTCGAGCAACTAAGGTAAAACTGTACAACAGCCTCATCATCCCAGTCCTGCTGTATGGTGCAGAAGCATGGACCCTGACAAAATCGGATGAAAGTGCCTTAGACTGTTTCGAGAGGAAAGTTCTTCGGGTCATCTTTGGCCCCGTGTGCATTGAAGGGGAATGGCGAAGAAGTTACATCAGCGAACTTTACGGGTTGTACAACGACATGGACCTAGCCAGAAGGGTCAAGGTCCAGAGACTCAGATGGCTCGGTCATTTAGAGCGAATGGACACCAATGCTCCGGCCCGGAAAGCCTTCGACACTATTCCCGAGGGACGTAGGAGGAGAGGAAGACCACGACTCAGGTGGCGCACTCAAGTGGAAGAGGACCTCAATCAACTCGGAGTGCAAAACTGGAGACGACTAGCTAAGGATCGAGCTAGCTGGCGGAGCCTGTTGATTGAGGCCCAAGTCCACAACGGACTGTAGCGCCACCTTAAGTAAGTAAGTAAGTAAATGTCTTTTTGTACAAAAAACCAAATAAAGCTCCGATTTGGAGGATGATTTTAATACTTAATAATGAATTAATAATACTTAGCAATAAATGTGTCAAAAATTCTTGTTCTGATCAGCGACTGATTAAGAGTTCTGGCTGCCCTAGGCTAATTATGAGGACGCGCCCTCGCTAAGTGTGTTACTGGCTGCCTAAAAAGTAGTAACTGCGTAGAGAAGTAGTGTGAGAAATGTAACATGGTTCGTACTACCTATAAAAGTTTTCAGATCGATCTGCAAGCGAAACTTACGTTATCCTTTGATCTACATGACATTCGACCTTGGGGTGGCAAAGTACCTCACGCATTATAAGACCAAAATCACGACAAGTGACTGCAGGCTACCAAGTAGAAAACCAAATCCATGCCGTGTTTGGTCGCATGACTTGTATTGGCTAAGTTTCTGTAGACAACTTAGTTGCCACTGCTATTGACCATGAGCGTGGTCATCTAGTGTGTGAAGTTGCTTCGACTTGAGTATTTTTTAAATATTTACTCTATAGAAAAAAAAGAGGAGGAGAGGCATCATACAAGTGAAACATTTTATTGATATATTTGAAAATTATAGTTTTTAAGTTATTATCTATTATAAGGCTTTATAAAAACCCTTTTTCGTGCGTTTGCAAATGTTTCCACAATTTTTTCAAATTTAATAGCTTGTAAAGGTTAAAAACTATGTAGATTAGCGAGAGAGCTGTAGGTTTTTGATGGCGAAGTGTGCAGCGCAAGTAATTTTTTACTCCTTTAAGTGCTGAAAAAAACCAGAAAAAGGAAAGGACAGCAAATAAAATATCAATCACCAAAACCGAATAGGTATACGCGAGCGGGTGATATGACGGATGAACGACGATTTCAAAGGAAATAAGAAATTAATGAAGCACGGCAAAGTATACTAACTATTAACTACACCGGGGACGGGGAGTCCCCGCACATCGTTGGTGTGTTTCACTGCGTTGAGCCGCTCTAAGTGTCTAGTGCGAGTTTTATTTAATTCGCCTCACAGAAACGAGCGTATAGTTTTAAAAATGCAACCTAGTCGATAAAGAATAGAATACGATACAACCATACAAAGTCATCTAGCGGCAAACGCGAGAACTAGGCTAAATAAAATAGAGTGGTGCGACAGCTCTTGAAGAGCCAAGGCCTAAGTGGCTTACTCTCATCAACAATTCTCTAGGTGTGTGTGAAGGATTGAGAGGACCTACTATTTAACGCCGACTCCGAACGGCAAAGTTGAGAAGCACTTTTTCATGACAGATGATACTCTTGGAAGTTTTGTCAGTTCTTCGCAGGAGGCAGTGCCCGTGAAAGATGAAATAAAAACTATGGGCACGAGTAGGACTCGAACCCACGACGTTCTGCTAAGCAGCCAACGCACCTAACCACTAAGCTACGGACACTACAGAGACACTACAGAGACACTACGAGAGAACTAGGTTGCACTGTTTAAATTCCAAATTTTCCATACAAACTAAAGTTAAAATGTAAGCTCGTTATTGGAAGGCAGATTAAAACACAACTCGCACTAGGCACTCTGTCGGCAGCTCACCCACTCGTTCAACCATCGACTGATTCGAGTAACAAGTCAGTGTTTGTTGTACACGCGCTTTTGAAAATTTCAAAGTTTATTGTTAAAATCAGGGACTCTCAAGCGCATTTAGTTTTAATGTCGGTCTAGTTGATGCTAGATTAGTGCTTGTGAAGACACGATTTCAGCCCCCCCCCCCCGATCCACGCACCCTAGGCTGCAGCCTAATTAGCCTAAGGGTTAATCAGGCTCTAGTTCTGATTAATCATTTTGTAGCTGAGCAGGGATATTTGTTTTTAAGGATAATCTTTGAAAGAATTTTCTCCATAAGCTTGAAGATTTTTTTCCAAGGCTTCTGATGATTTCTTATGAGCCATTAGACATTCATCGCCAACAATTAAATAACATTGCTGCAATATTTTTGTCATTGCATTATATTTAAGAAATATTGCATCTCCCTGATTCTGCCGCAAGAGTAGAGTATCCTGCTAGCATTGTCTTAACAGCCCGATAACAGAGTTCTAGCATGTTACGATCGATGTTCACACCCAGAAAAATAGGGTTCAAACCACCATTTCCTTCACACAATATTAGTTTAGTTTATCTTTAAATACACAAAATAATCACAAACAAAATATGCTGAAATTCTTATTTTTTGTGATTTTTGACAAAACATTTTTCTACAACCTTTTACTTTTTGGCTAACTTTGAAGTGCCCATGTTAAGATGAATTTCTCTATCAGTACTAACATTAGGGACCTCAATTTATACTTTTTTTTTTAGTAGAAATAATAAGAAAAACTATGTTTTAGTAGAGATGATTAAGGATTGCCAGATAATGAATTTTAAATGTTGGTAAATTTAATTTTTTTTTTCATCCGAGCAAAACTTTGACTTTGAGCTCATTTTTTTTTTATTTTTTTATTCGTAATAAACATAAAGTTTTCTTATTTTTGCCTGATGAACAAAACAATAATAAGAAAATTCATTAATACATGGACCCTCAACCCCTTAATTTTACGAAACTTTGGCTGTTCGACCTCATAATGACAACTTTGAAAAAAGCATAAAGTGTCGCTTTGAGTTAATACGTCAATATTCTTTTCTGATCATGTGAGCTTGGAGTATTTGATATTGACATTGAGTTTTTCGTATTTCAAGTCACAAAACTGTACGAAAACGATAGTCCAAAAACTTAAAAATATTTATTTAAAAATGAAATACACTTATCAATTGAGAAGAGAACTGCTCGAATACGAAATAAAATAAGAGAAAATTCAACTTCCGTTAAGCTCTTAAGCTTTCTTGTTTAAAAACGTCAAAAAAAAATTACAACATATTCAATAATAAATATTTAGTAACTGACTTTCGCACCATAAGAAAGCTGTCATATTGCATATTGCATTCCGCTGACCAAGTAAATTGTTATATTTGTTATTGTCTAGCTTCTAAGAGAAGAACAACCTAACCTACAATAACAGCAATTATTATAAAGAAGTAAAAAGCCGGTAACCGAAAGAGTTATTGACAAAACCTAACCCACCCCAATAAAAACCAGTTCAGTATTTGAAGAGAAAAAATATTTGACACTTCGACTTCGACAATAAGACTGAAACTGAGAGTGAGAGCACAGTGCGGCTGTTGCCTGTTGTTGGCTGAGCTCTGAGCACAAAGTTTCTCTTCGAATCATTGCACAAGAATGGGGGCGAACGTAAAACAAAACAAAATCCAAAGCACATGCTTTGCTAAAGTCGTCATCAGTAAACCCTTTTATCGAAAGAAACCTGTATAATAATAAGTCGCCGTTTTTCCACTCCCTTAAGAGGATGAGATTTGGGATGAATAGCATGTCATATTGAGTGTTGCTGTGGCTTTGGCCTTTGCAATACAAATGAAAGTTCGGAATGGCCCATCGTATCGCCACCAGTCGCCACACGCCACCACGCCATCGAACCACATTTCTCTCTTTGCACAACTATGCTTGTGTCTTGTGTCTCTGGTCTCTGTTGGATTTGTAGAGCTCTAGAGCTCTGCAAGTTGTGTGCGCTTTTGCTTTGGCTTGCTGGTTTCTGGTGTTGCTGCTGCACAAACGGAGTCGCCTGAAACCGAACCACATTCTGCGTCGCATACACACAAATTGTTGTTATTATTTCTGTGGGGTCTATCGTTAGTTAGGACATCATCAGCAAGTCAGTTTACGAGGTTTCGCCATAAAGAACGGTTGGGGTGTAATGTTTTGCGTTTAATTGCGGTTTTAATTATAAATCGTCAATAATTAATAATAATTAAATACTTAATAATTAATACACACTTTTCAGTGTATATAATAATGACAAAATTGTGTGTAGTGTAAAATGTGAAGAATTATATGTTAATATTTAAAAACAAAAGAAAGGAAAAGTGAAATACTATTTTTGACAAAAGTTACAAACCATTTTCAATTGCAAAATAGCCCAACAACTATAACAGAAAATTTAAATAAAAAATAATTGTATATTCTGGGAAAGAAATAAAAAATCTATGGTAAATAATTTTAATTGTAAAATAACTAAGCGACGCACTGTTTCGATGTTAGAATTTATTTTGCATGATTAGTGAACTAAATGTGTCAAAATTAGTTGGATAATAACATTTACAAACTTCCAACAAAATGACGATTTTTACTATGGTGTTTGATTCATTTGTGAAGAGACTATAAATTACCGCCAATTGAAACTATTTGAATTTTTATTGTCTGTTACGCGTGTATGATAAAGTTCGACACCCGTGATTGGTCAACCAAAAATTGACATGAAATTTCACTGTTTTTATAATTGTAACGTTCCCCTTGTGTGAAATTAAATGGTAATTTGTTTTGAACAAATCGCTCGGATTGCGCTCTTTAAGAAAGTTAACAAAAATGAATGTATCGTGTATATGCAATATGCATACACGTTTGTATGTATATGCACCTTTAAAATCTAATTTCAAAGTATCTACTTTTGAAAAGCCGCTGATCATCTACTATTAAACAATCAACGATCCAAGATAGTACATACTTTGGTGTAGATTATGGTCTGAAGTTTCACAAAAAAAATTTAATATTTTCAACCTTCAAAATCTAGAATCAGGAAAAATTTGTTCTGTTCTTGTTATCTTTGCCACAGAGCTTAAAATTGGCAACTAAAAATTTGTTCGACATAAATGATGCTAATTCTCTCACTAAAATACTTCTTGAAGAAATATAATCTTATTTTTGTATTTTTGTTATATTTTTGTTTAAATAAAATTCGGAAAGGAAAGAGGATCTCTATTTCTACTTTGGACCCAAGTTGAATAAAAAAAAAACCATAATATATTTTTTTCAACTGGCTTAAGTCTAACTCATGACTCATAACAGTCCTTATCGATATTGAAAATCAAAAGAAGTGATAACTTGAGTTGACACAAGTTCCTTTAAAATCTCCACAAATTGTATCATTTATTAACTAATGTCAATTTAAGCTTATTTAAATGAGTGTACATCCTGAAGCATTATTTTGAAAAAAACGTATGTTTGGAAAACTTGTTTTGACTAGCTTTGTGGCTGCTTTCCACAACAACAACAAAATAATGTATATATATAATTGTGGCCACGTGAAAAATCCGCTAAAGTCAAGTTAAGACAAAATTAAGATTTTAATGTCATTAAATTCAGGGATGTCCGATTCTATTTCGAATTTCTTTTTTTTAACTCTGGTTCATAAAAATTGGACATGCTGTTTCGCAAAAACAAAACAAGGAAAAACAACTAAACTCAATCAAAATTGAGCTTAAGACTATCCTTTTTTCCTTGCTTAAGGAACAACTACATACTTAAGTTGAGTTTAGTTGTTCTTCCTCAATGATGTTTTTCTATAATTACACATTTTTTCTTTTGGGGATAACAGCTTAAGTCCAGTTTGGCATCGCAAAATTTTCTATTACTTAAAGGAAGAACAACTAAAGGGCTTACTATACTGAGCGGAATCAAGCGGAAGCTAGTGTCAGAACCGAACGAAACGCTTGCTTCCGAACTGCCATGTGATCACTTTACCCACATTGAACGGATGTGTACGGAAGTATCTTTCAAAACAAAATATATGTTTCTTATTTCCAATAATTTTTGAATTTTGGTTGCCATGCAAAACTGAACGAAAATTGACGAAACGAAGCAATCCGCTATTTCGGGCACAATATACGAATTACTTGTATTCGCTCAGCTACGGACGGCTCCGTCCGCTCCGTTCCGTTCATTATAGTTAGCCCTTAAAGTTAACTTAATTCAATGAAAACTTCGTTTCTCTTCAAGGAAAAACAGCTACCGTGTTTAATTTTCTTCCCACGTTTTTTATTATAATGTTTAGAAAAATTGTATATTTTATATTAATTGCGGGCTTAATACCTTCAATTCTATTCTGGTTTCAATTTGTAATTTTGCACAATTCGTTGAAAATCGACTTTGCCGTTTTTTCCTTGAGACCACAGATAAATGGAAGTAAGGGATGTAACAATGATGTATTTAAAAAAAAATTAAGTTATAAGGTTATCACCAAAATAGTCCTTAAAATCTAGTTTACAAATTTTTATTTTATAACACTGAAAAATGACAAAAACTGACTTAAGATCCTTTAAGTTATTGGCACGGTTTATTTAAGATCGAACGATAATGATTTTTTTTCACAAAAATCTTAAAAATGTGCAATATATCATTTAGGCACCGTTGCATGTTTCCTGAAAATATTTTTCGTTCATCTGCAAGGACTTCTTCCGTAATCGTTACATTAAAAACGGTTGTTTTTACTGGCTGCAACAATTTGAATTTGCGCGAGTGTATGGTATTTGATAGATATCACTGTTTATAGTGAGTATAACAACTTTAAAACATTACTGAGCCATTTTCTCAAATGAAGATCAAGCCACATTAATGCACGTTTTGTTTTATTTCAAAAGAAGTTGGTAATGTGTCCAATAACTTTCAAATACCCTGTAATTTCAAATTATTTATCTTGTTTTATCAGTTGAAAATTCCCTTTCCGAAAATATATTCAAGATGTAATCCAAAGTGTGTTCGATGCACTATCTAAGGACCAGAGGCCTTTAAGAAATATTACTTTCATTGCATGCTACTATCAAAATGAAGCTTCTGAGTAATAGACTTTTGTGCATATAAATATTTGTAGAAATTTGATAAAAGTAAGTTGTAGTTTTGTCTACGAATTTCAATGAAGAACTCATTTTCACTGAAAAAATAATTTTCGGTCTTCAAGTAGAAACACAGTCTTTTACATGAATTGTTCTCAAAACCAAATCGACAAAGCGTTACTATTCGTTACTGAGATTGAAATCGCATTGCTGCCAACTTGATTGTCGCCTTAATTGACCATCAATCGAAAACTTTGATCAGTTGATCAAATTACAAGTCAGTTTAATGTCCGATTACAGATAAAACTGCTAAGTTGGCAACAAACTAACTCGTTAAAAAAATAATAAAATTAAAATTTTAAATGTCAAAATCCTCCTCTTGCGAAGAATTGATAAAACTTCCAAGAGTATCAATTTGTCATGAAAAAGTGCTTCTCAACTTTGCCGTTCGGAATCGGCGTTAAATTGTAGGTTCCCTCAATTCTTCACACGCACCCAGAGAATTGTTGATGAGAGTAGCTCAGTTGGCCTTGGCTCTTCAAGAGCTGTCGCGCCACTCTATTTATTTTTATTTATATAATCTTTAACCACTTTTTCGCACATATCGGGCTGGTACCTACATCGGCCAAAACTTGAGTAATGTTGGTCTTAAATGCGTCTAGAGTTCGGGGGCTACTCACGTAGTTCCACAGAGAAAATCGAACGGTGTGATATCGCATGATTTTGGTAGCCAATTGACGTCACCAAAAGGTAAAATTACGCAACCAGGAAACTTCTGACGCAATAACGCCATTATTGGTCATGTTTTGTGGCTTGTTGCCCTATCTTGTTGGAACCACATATCGCCAAAGGTTAGATCTTCAATCGCCGGCCAAGAAAAATTGGTTATCATACGACCATATCGCTCTGAATTGACTGTAACCGTCCGACTACGAAGAAATACGGATCAATGACATCTTTCGACCATAGAGCACACCAAACAGTCACTTTTTCAGGATGCACCTCTTCGATCACTTGTAGGTTTTTTGAGCCCGGGTTTACTGTTTGTTGTCCCAACACCCAGTTTAAAGCGTTGTTCAAACATTTAACTAATATTATGACACTTCAGATGACAGTTAAGTTTGGCACGTATCAAATGCCGGCGCTACCAACTTCAGAAACCTTGAAATGAATGATCCTTTATTTATATTATAAAAACAGTTTTTCAAATCTTAGATAAGTCAAAAACGTTCTATATGATCATTATCATAAATTTATTAATTCGTAACCGATACTACATACCTTTTTAACTTTCCCCAAAAAACAATGGCGCAAAATTATGGTCTGCTAATGAACAATTTAAAGAGATTTTAGTGTGATACTAGCTTAAAATGACGTCTGACTCATGTCTGAAACGTCATTTTAAGCTTGTATCACACTAAACTCATTCATTAGGAGACTAAAATTTTTCGCTAATAATTTGTATACCTAATAAAATCAACTTATTTTACAATTCAATGGCTTTATTAATTTTGCAATTCATATACTTTTTTTGTACAGTTCTTACATACCAAATGTTTATTGTCTGATAGATCATTAACCATACATTCATGTGCTTTTTTTAATCGACTATTATGATCGTGAATGTAATGCAGAGAAACAAGTTGTCATAGTTGATAATTTCTCCAATTAATATGATCACACTTCGTGCCAAACCTTAATTGCTAATTAAAGATTAATTTCTTTTTATTTGGACTTATAAAGTTATAAACAGGCTTTTGTTCTTAGTTTTTTTTTGTGTTTGTCTTCACTTGATCATTATAATTAACGGACATAATTAACTTTAATTAAAGTCGAACATACATTCAAATGGTTTATTTCATTACAAAACAAGAAGAATAGGAGAAGGTAAGACAAGATCAGACAAATAAATTAATTTATACTCGAACACATTTTTTAAGAAAACAAAAGTTGGATTGCACTATCTGGAGTAGATATGTATAAAAATATTAATGGTGTGTCACTAGGATAAGGCCGTTGCTTATTTTTTGTATTTGTCCACCGCTGAATAATATGGATATCGGAGAAATTCCAGCAGCGACGGAGAATGAAGAAATGAATTCAAAGATTAAGGCTGGTATTCATCGAGGATACTAATAGCGCTAATTATTGAGTCTTATTCACCAAGCGATATTAGGTTCTTGGCTTTGCTAAATCGAAAATGGGAAATATTAGTGAACAACACATATATTTGTATGGAATTACTATGACAAAAACAAAGCCAGAACAAAAATAAACAGACATCAAAAGGATATTTGTTATTGTTTCGGATATTACTTCTGATAATTTCTATAGGTTTTGCTCTAAGCTTAATAGAGGTCAGAACTCAGAACCACTTTTAACTTTCGAGAGCGCTCGCATATCAGCAGTAATATATTTACTTTGATGAATAAGTAGATTTAATACCAGCCTAGGACTGAATAGCAAGTAGATAGCTGAAAGCAACTAATTCCTTCTCAAATGGCTACTAAAATTAGAACAAAAATAGAAAAAGTAGTCTGATTAAAATTATTTACCATTAAAAGACTGCCAGTCAAGAAGACTTCGGATGATTCGTTCAAGAAAACACTGCGTTTGGTCTTGTTTTCCAGTTGAAAAATGCAACCGTGGAATTTGGAAAAACTTAGGGAAGGCTCTGCAGTCAAATGAGCTGTAACTTTTTTCCATTGAAAAGTTAAAATTTTAACAAAGCAAGGCCCTTATTGTAACAGGAGGACTAGACTTTTTATATTTAATTTCGGACTAAAATGTTGTCAAAAACAAACAGAGTTTGATCAATAACTAATTTCTTGTAAAATTTCAGTAGTGATGTTAAAAACAATTCAATTGATATTCCACACAAAAATTCACAACTTCGTCAATCATCTTACCCATACACTCTTCTACTTCGTTGTAAAGTGTATTGTTGAATTTTTTAATGAGACAGCTTTAACACCAGCCATGTAAATTGTTATTGTACCCACCAAAATATAGTGTTCCTTTCAATATCACTAGACGATGTAACCCTTTTAACTCCTTGTGCATCAGTCCTTCAGCAGTTTCAACTTTCTTATAATATTAATAGTAATAATTCTTATCCTTTGTTCTCGAGTCTTTGCTCATGAACTTGCATATTCTTCTTTTCGACTTCAACACATTGTTCTTGAAATACGTTTTTGGAAAAGTATGTTCTTTGAGTCGTTTTAAGTTAAACATTAGACAACATTGCTAATTTAGTCGGCATTAAAGGTTTCCTTTGAAATGGGATCCACAAGTGTCGAAATCGAAATTACACAAAACTGTTAATTTTAACTTTGTTAACCTTAAGGTTGTCGTTAACAAAACAACAATTGAGATCTTACGTTAAAAACGAAGTTGGAAGTTGTTGAAATAGCACAAGTTGTCTTCTTTCCGGATATCATACCCACAGATAATAATATTTACTATCGCCGCCGTCGGCAAATATTTCATAATTTCCAATCAAAAATGTTACTGTTGCTTTTCTCTGGTTCAATTTTGCAAATAAAGCGTATAATACTATATGTCATCCGTGAATGCATGAATTTTATCAAAGCTCAAAAATGGGTTTGGATTTTCAATGGTTAAACAATAGATGTATCTTCCTATACATAGTTTTTAAACAATAGATGTATCTTTCTATTCATAGTTTCATTTGGTATTTTATGATTCAAATATTTATTAATGAGACAAGAGCTAGTGACTTTTTTTTATCTTTTTCGGTAGAATGAGCTGGTTAAGTTTTCAGCGAAATCGGTTTTGCGGTTTTCTAAAAGAAATGAAATACACTAAAACAACCAAAAAAATTCTGAAAGTTCTTTAAATTCATTATTTATCATATCAGGATAAATTGCATTAGTAGTTCCAAAATCTTATTTATAAATAACTAGCTGACCCCACGAACCTCGTCCCGCCTGTCTACACATCAACTCCGGAATAATACTTAAAAACACAGATTTTGTCAGAATGCAATAATAAGAGGACGATATGAATATTTCTAAGCTTTCAATCATGCTTTGAACAAAAAAAATTATTTAAAAAAATCTCTTTTTTCCAGAGTTTTCCAAATTTTTCGCTAAAAACAATTGTACCATCCGAAAAGAAATTTTTGTCCGTTTGAAAATCAGTGCAAACATTTTATTTGCAATTTTTCTTGCTTTTTAGGAGTCTTTCGACTTTTACATCGCGAATTTTCGATTTTACTATTTCAAAACCAATGCACTTAACTCTTCAAAAATTCAATTTTTCGACTTGTGTTCGTTTTTTCCAGTTTTCCCGCTCTTCTGTAAAGATTTTCCATTTTTTTTTTCACGGGAACCATCCCTGAATACACAAGTATTTACCATGAAAATTTCGCAAATACCTAATGGGCCATTAAGGAGTCCATAGCTTTGCTTTGGAGTACAAAAGGTGAAACTGGGGCACCTTGACACTCAACCTTAAATGGGATGTATTTTTGTAAACGGTTAATTGACACAATGTATGGTTGTGACTAGAATGGCATCCCCAAAGCTATATTCCGTTTTTAAAATTAAGAAATTTTACTTGTGACATCAATATATGGAATATATTGAATTCGTAAAAAAACGTTGAGATTTTTGATATGACACTGCGATGATAGAGAAGTCGAAAAAAGTTGGTCAGGCGATTCCAACCGGTTGTCTGTCGGTCAACGAACCTACAGACTTGACCACTGGTCCGATTGACTTCAAACTCGAAAATTAGAAGATTGAGCGAATTCGCGTGTGTTGTTTTTTTGAATTTTTATTAAACTTAGGGAAGTCACCATACATTTTTTTTCAACCAATAACGAAATATTTCTTGTTCAAAAAAATTTAACATATTTCTTTTAATTATTAAAAATATTTTTAAACTTTTTTTCAAAATTCTGTATATCGAAAACGGATCAATATTAAATTTCTATATTTGATTATAAGTTTTATATTTACATATTATTGAAAACTACACACACTTATTAATTTTAAAACATTTTTGAAAAATGTTATACATAAAAATTAATTTAAAAAAACGCTCAAAGGAATTTAAGAAAAAAAAAAATAAAAGTCAACAATTTCTAAAGAAATCTTATGACACTAATTTTTTCAGATAAAAAGCATTTTTCAATTTCAATTTTTATATTAATGAATCTTAATTACTTCAATGTTTTCAGTTTAATTTTATTGTGAGTTATTATTTGGAAAACAGGAGCAAGTTCGTACGACCCAGTCGTGCACATATTTCAAATGTACTTTGTAAAAATTCCAAAAATTCATTTGTCAAAAGTGCCCGAGTGCTTGTTTCTCGTCACTACTATTTGTAGGATCCTGGATGTTGTCAACATGCATAGTTATCTGTTTCGCATAGTTTTTTATCTGTGCACTTTATTTAAATGTAGCCATAGGTTTTATGCATCCTGTCCGATCTGAATTAAAAAATACAGTATGTGTGCAAAGATGTTAATGACATCTGCATAAGATCAGCGTAGACTTGGTGACGAAAATCCCTGTTGTAGATATTCCAGACTCCCGAATTTTTCAAACAAAACGTTAGTTGCTCAGGTTTAAGAAAGGGCAGTGCAGTCCATCCGAATACTTTTATTTAGATATTCTAATAAGTTTATTAATACCCTGGCTTTGCTCTTAGGGGTGAATAGTTCATAATATGTTTAATCAACAATCTTAAACCCTTATAGCTTAGAGCTCCGACTAAAATAACATTGCACATATCAAAATTCAAACTAATCACCGCTTGTGAAAATGCCGCCAAATGTTTCTAGAGATGGTGAAAGAAATTTGTATCCTCTTCAAATATACGCCTGTCCTTTTAAATCCAGGGCGTCCAAAGCTTAAGTATAATTCTCATATATGCGCCGACGCTCTAATTAAGGATCTTGGATGGAACAGATGAGAGCACTTAAAAGTATAAGTAATAGAAGCCTCATTGAATCTTTTATATCCTTCGACGACCATCGTCACCTTAACGCTTCACGTCTCCATCAATTATATCGTTACTTCGCCGTTCAGCATACTCTCGTGAAGTTACCAGTTATATTCATTCCTTCAGTTGTTATAATTTCCCTCCTAAAGGGTCTTTGAATAACCGCTTCCTAACTTTAAATTGTATTAAAATGCAGTGTGTGTAGAGTTTTTTTTTAAGCGAATTTACATTTCTGAAAGAAATTCCATTCCATTTAAGCTCACAGTAGGTTCTACATCCTTTAATGTCACTAATTGAACATGAAGCCATATTAGAGTAATAAAACTGAAAATGACGAAACTACAGATAATCAATATTTTCAGTAAGAGCCTTATGTCACAAACATTGCATGTCATTTTTTGCTTTCCAAAAACATTACAAAACAAAATGTTCCCAAAAAAGATCCGCTATGACATCCTAAGAATGCAAAACAATTATTTTTTCCGCAACATCAAAAAATTAACACTCCCGATTGCTTTCCAATCATTGAGAAATAATGTATAGCCAGCCCTTTAAATTCATTAGCCACCAAGTATAAGTGACCCTCTAGAATTCAATGAACTTCAAAAACATAAAATACATTCCACACAAAACACACAAACTTTAAGCCAAAAAACTTCTTCTAGTGAAAGTGTGAAATTGCCTGTAAATTTGTAAAAAGAAAACAAGAAAAAAAAAACACACTCAAAGATAGCATAAAAGAGCTAAAAAGGAACCCTCGAAAAACTTTTAGACGAAGCCATGGTGGAAGTGTTAATTCATACTCTTCATTTTGCTTCAAAAAGGGTAAAACACGGAAGCATTTTCTATAAAAGCAAAATTTACTCCTGCATTCTTAGAATTCAAAAGACCACAATATTACTCTAGGCAAAGCACTTGTTTTTAAGTTTAAGAGCAAAAATAAAGTTACACTAAAGGTCAGCAAGGTGAATTTTTTTCTGTTGTGAAACGTTGGTAGAAAATTCGTTTAAAATGGGTCTTTTTTCTGTTTCTTATTTGACTGGTATTAATAGAATGCGATCGGTGCAGGGAAATAAGTCCACCCATGCCCTCAAAGTCAAAATTTTGCTCGGACAAGGAAAATTGAGCAGCATTTACTGACAGATGTCCCTATAACGTTAGTACTGACAAAGAAATTGATCTTACCATATCAGACTTTACTGTAGAACAATTTTTTCTTAAAATATGACCAAGAACTACAAAGTATGGCAGAGGAATCACCGGGCACCCTTATATCCTTAAATATTTGATTGAAGGTAAGTTTTCCATTTAGACATTTATGCTCCTTTGAATTAATTGCATGCCCCTGGTCCAGAAATGCTTGGTTTTAACTTCTCGTCTTGGAATTTTACTCAAATTCATTGGTATTTTTTTTCGTATTATTCACATCCTTATTTAATTACATCACGAACAAACGTTTACATTGTCAAAAAATTCCAATGATATTTTTATTTGCATTTGTTAAAGATTAAGGTCATGTCCAAAATTAAAACTCTTTAACGAAAGCGATGTAGTGATTTTTGCTAACTGGCAACAATTCATACAAAAAAACTAAGGGTTTATTTTTTATTCGTTATTTATTTCATTTAACACTCCAAGACAAAAAAAAAGGATCAACAGTTTCAGACACCCAACATTATCCTTATACGAAAATGACGGCAGAGACGAGCAAGCGAATGGTTGGGTAACCGACTTCTACACCTCCAACAATACTGGCAGCGAGCGGCCAGCACGACAACAACCTGTTGGCATGCTGCAGATTGAAAAAGAGAAACTTCATACCATTCGCCCCCCACATTTTGAAAACGATGACGATGGCATACGGCAATAAGCCATAAGCGTGCCAGGATAAATTCACTCTCTGGTCTCGTCTTTTATATCCCTTATTTTTTGCTATAGTCCTTAGCCAAGAGTGCGATTAGTGTGAGAAGCACTACGTTTTTCTATGCAATGAATGTTGCGTTTGCAAGAGAATTCCAAGCTTAAACAATCTTGGAAAGGATATCACTTTGTTGTATGAGTTTAAAAGACATGTCGTTAAGTTCATCAACACATCGACCGTCAAGCATTCCCAAGAGTGTTGTGTCCTGTGTAGAGACGGTGTCGGTTTGATATAAAACCGAATGTTATCTATAGACATATGTATGTGCCGAAAAGTATAATCCTTATTTTAATATTTTATTCCCTTATGTTTATTTTTTTAGCTACTTCGAAAGGGAAGATTAAAAAAATATGTGCTTGTTAAAAAAAGGCAAAGAAACTAACCAACAAAGAAAACTGCTTAACTGAAGTGCGAAAAACCATTTAATCCACTTGGCCGTGAATAATCTAGGATCTTATGAAAATCTAATTTCAGATGAAAACATTGAAAAAAGAAACAAACAAACAACTGTTGAGAGAACTCTGTTAAATCCTCTCAATATAACAGCGCAGTGCAGCGGTCTGTTTAAATTTTGGAGATCACAGGTTTTTGAAATCGTAGGAACTTAACCTTCCTCTTTTATGCGTTGAACACGTTCAAACATTTTTCTTTAAACATTGTGCAATACATACAATCGAATTTCATAGATACCGGTATTTCTTTGCTGGGCATTTCGTTCAAAGACCACGGCACATCATTTTTTTTTATTTGGAAAAAGAACTCCGTGGAACAAAATGATTTCCTACGGCTTATGACCAGACTTCTTAATGACATAGTACCTACCTCTACAATGTAAATAGGCCATTATAATGCGGATATAACCGCCATCGAGAAAATGCGATGGAATGGGCGGGGAAAAAGGTATGAAATACTTCGATATTTGTTACGGCGACCCAGGCGGGTTAGGCAGTATGTCCTAAGTTTCAGAACTATCAACGATCGCCTCACTGCAATCCGCATCAAGGCTAAATTCGGGAACATAAGCCGAATTTAGTCTTAGTGGAAGCTTCCGCCCACACTGAAGAGAATTCCAAACGTTACAATTGGCTTAGGAGCTTTAAAGGCGAAGTTGGGAAGAGAAGACATCTTTGGTTGAACGATCGGAGCATGCACGAAAAAAACATCCGATAACGGATTAAGGCCGTTCGATTTTGCAGTGGAGCGAAACATATACAAGATTCCAATCGATGCTAGACACTCTTCAAGCATCATTGATGTCCGAACCTTCCAAGGGACCAACAAGAAGTGCTAGAAGAAAGTATGACGTCACGTCGGACGGGTACAATCGCAAGAGACTGCCAGATCCTTTTCCGATTGAGTGTCAAGTAGCCTCATGAGAAGTCCGATACAGCCAGAGCGTGTCCGATGAATGGAACCTCAGAAATTTGTCTGCCCAATCCTGAAGAATGAAGACCCTCTAAACTGCGCCACCTATAGAGGAATCAGCCTTCTAAAACTCTCCTGTAAGATCTTTTCTGCAGTATTATGTGAAGCTGTTCATCAAAAAACTGCTTTATACCAGAAACGTCTCCATGTCGATACATACCATATTTTATCGAATTAAGGCCGCGTATGACAGCTTCTATAGCTGTGTCCAGTTTTGGCATCCCTACCAAGCTCATTCGTCTGAGCAGGGTGAGAATGGCGAACTCACGACACCTTCGATGTCAAAAAGGCTTTAGACAAGGAAATGCACTGTCATGCGACGTCTTTCATCATACTGGAAAGAAAATAACTCTTGCTATTCGCTGTTTCATTGGGCTAAGAAAGCAATCCCACTCCCGAACAATTAACGCTCTCATATTCCCTGCTTTGTATTGCACAAGCAGGGTCCATCAAAAAGGCATAGGAGTGTCTTAGGCTGTTTCAAGAGAGAAGTTATACGGAAGATCTGTAGTCATGTCTGCATTGACTGTGAATGGAGAGGAGAAGATTTAACCACGAACTGAACGGGTTGTACAGCGGCACTTACCTAGCCAAAAGAGTGTAAAAATCCAATGACTCAGATGGCTTAGTTGCGTAGAGAGGATAGACACCAATGCTCCGGCCCGTTAAGTCATTGACGCAGTGGATCGGGTGGTACCCGCAAGTTGAAGCTGACCTTAACTATCTCGTGTTAAACTCGAACAGCTAAGGATTGAGCTGACTAAGCTGAGAGGTTTGTTGGTTGAGTCCAATCCGGACTGTAGCGCCACCTTAAGTATGTAAGTAAGTAAGTAAGTAAGTATTAGAAACAAATGTTACAAGAGCGTATGGCTCGCATTTAAGAAGAAGAAGCAAGAGAAAAGAATGGTACACAAATTGACTTAGTCAGACATTGATTTGGATGTAACAGAACAATTCTACCTTTGGAATCCAAGCTTAAGCTACTTAAGGTGGCGCTACAGTCCGTTGTTGACTCTGGGCCTCAATCAACAGTCCTCCGCCAGCTAGCTCGGTCCATAGCAAGTCGTCTCCAGTTTGCACTCAAGTTGATGAGGTCCTCTTCCACTTGAGCGCGCCAACCTGAGTCGCGGTCCCTCCTCTTCCTCCTACTCCCTCGGGAATAGTGTCGAAGACTTTCCGGCCGGAGCATTGGTGTCCCATTCGCTCTAAAATGACCGAGCCATCTGAGTCTCTGCACCTTGACCCTTTCTGCTAGGGTTTTCCATTTCGTGTACACCCTTAAAGTTATGCTGTTATATTTTCTTCACCATCCCCTTCAATGCACACGGTGCCAAGATGGCCGAGAACTTTTCCTCTCGAAATAAGCCTAATGCACTATCATCTGATTTTGTCCAAGGTCCATGTTTCTGCACCATACAGCAGACTGGGAATGAGAGGGCTTTACATTTCAATTGCTTTCTTAGCCCAGAAACAGCGATTAGCAAGATTATTCTCCGGCTGATCTCGGCGCTGGTTTTATTGCCCGTGTTTATAGCGTAGCCTAGGTAGACAAACTCCTCTACTACCTCGAAGTTGTATGTGTTCTATTGTGACGTTTCTGGCCCGAGCCATCGGGTTGGGTTCCTTCCTCGAAACAGCATATACTTCGTATTTTCCCCTCATTTACCGCTAAAACCCATATTTGCGCTTCTGTCTCAATTTTCACAAAGACGCCCATAGACATCCACGCTGTGTTCTTCCATTAATATCAATATCATCGTCGTGCGCAGAAGTTCGAACAATTTTTGGAAGATAGTGCCTCTGGTGTTAAGTGGAGTTCTGCACTACTTCTCAAGAACGATGTTAAAGAAACGCACGACAGTGCATCGCCTTGTCTGAATCCTTTTTTGACGTCGAAAGATTCCGTAAGCTCGTTGCCAAGCCTTGATGGAGCAGCGTGCTTTGGAATCCAAGCGTGACAGTTTATTGAAGGGTTTTGCCACTTTCAAACAATATTTGCTAACTCTTTCCGAATTTAATACATACAACCTGAGAGGCCATAACGCAAAAGACCAGGAACAGGATCAGACTACGTTATTGAAATGTTGTGCCTGACCAGATCTTAGTACTTAATTTGACTTATTTTAATTAATTTTCTTGAAAACGATTATGTTGAGTGAAGAAAGGTCTTCACGACATGTTTTTGTAGACGATGGTCTAATAAAAACGTTCATTCAGTTTAAATGCCCGTAATTCGTTAACTCTTACTTATTGACTCCAAACCTCAATCACTCTTACAAAATGCATTTAAATCGTAGCATAAATCAGTTACAGATTCGAGAACGTATATAGCTAAAAACTGTCTATATAGAATATGTATAAACATAACTCTATGTAATGGATTTAATCCTCTACCTCTATATGTAATAAGACGTTGTATGCGAACCACAGACAACAGCTGCCACATATAAAAATAAATCTATATAGCAGTCTATTATTATTAATAATGCAATTAGATACAACACTATAAATGAATTAAGGTTTTGCCGGAGGCGGCACGGCGCGGCGGTGACGGGCGGCGCGTTTGCAGCAGGCTTTACACATGCATCCATCGATGTGATACGAAAAGCGTAGTGCATTGGTAATACCAATTATTGTGGAGGGATGTGTCTCTAAACGTATACGAATTAAACCCGATTTATTTCTGTATGGCTGCAAAGATTGTATCAGTAATTTAATATATTTAGACGCCTAGATATTACCTATACTTATCCCTCAGTGTTTTTGTTTTTTTCATACATAAATCGTTTTTGATTTTTAATTTGTTTTTGTTTTTTTTTTTATTTGGGCTTCATTTGAAAGTATTTGTTCACACATATAAAAATTATAAATAAAATGCAGTAACTTAATAATTAGTTGCCAATCGTGTGACATTCACATCAGTTAACTTTAATGAATATATACGTCAATCTTTCGATAAGTGACGTATCTGCATATAAAAATGTCTGAAAACTCAACCTATATTTCATTGACTCTAAAGGTCAAATATCTGTCTCAATAAATGCATTTTAAGCATTGTTCCTCTGCGTCTTCTTCTTAAAATTGAATTATTATTATTATTTTCTGAAAATTATTTGTTTGTGGTGTGACCAGCTTATGCTTTTTGGTTCATATACTCTTTTCTTGATAAATAATCTCGACAATTCGTATTAATGTTAAATTAAGTTGACAAAAATGAATGAACAGAAACAAAAAAATCACACTTTTCATTTTTTTTTTTTTAAGAACTTATTTTGAGCTGGTCACACGTAATACAAAAAACATCCAAGCGAAGATTGATTCAACGAGTCAAGACAAAAGATCTTTCTATATAAACTAAACGATAAAGGGACGGGCAATATATTAGCTTTAATTATTAATAATGAGAAATCAGGGCTAAATTAATGCCAGTTGAAGTCGTCATTCGACCACATTCATATAATCTATTGTTCCCTATTGAAAATTTGTTTTGTTTTGCAAAGTCAAAGTGTATGAGAAAAAATCAATTGTATGAGAGTAGAAAAACATACTTTGATAAATTGTAATTTAGGCTCTTGTGTGCGTAAAATGCGCGTGAGGTTATTGATATTGCGTAGAACACTACTCTATTAAGATATATTTAATGACGCAATTATAATGAACTTGTTGACCAAATTCTAAGTTGTTTTTATTCACATAAATAAGGCTGGGCTGAGTTTAAATTAAAAACGCACACGTTTCCAAAGTGAACGTAATGAGGTTTCAAAGGAATTGAAGTCCATTAAATGTGAGGCAATCATAAATATTAATTAAGAGAATCGATTGTTGATTTGAGCGGAGGAAAGCTTTTTGTTGTAATTGGTTGACATTACCAGAATATTGGTCCATATTAAAAATTTGATTGATTTGAGTGTGTCTGTGGGCTTAGGTTCTTCTTCATCCATTTTTACTTGCGACATAGAAGTATTGAATTCGTTTAAAAATAAGACATTATGATATGATAGAGAAGTCGAAAAATGTCCGTCTGTAAATCTGTAGTCTGTTAACGCACCTAAAGCCTTAACGCCTGGTCCGATTGTCTTCAAATTTGAAAATTAGAGGTAAGAGCGAATTCAGATGGGTCATTTTTTCTTAAGATAAAAATTTAGGGTAGCCACCATACAATTTTTTCGGACAAAAACCAAAAGTTTCAATTTTATCTAAAACGGCTCCAGCGGTCTTAAATGTAAGAAAATTATTTAAATTATCCCGCATAAAACCGTTTTTATGTTATAGGATTTTCTCGAAAAAATAGTAGTCCGATCAGGGTACTTATATTTTGGGGAGTACGAATATAGCTCAACATTTTTGGATTTGTAAAAAAATGTTTTTTAAACTACTTTTTCAAAATTCTGTATCTCCAAAAAACATCAATATTCAAAATTAAAATTCAAATGTAAGACGTATATTAATGTGTTCTTGAATACTGCATACCAATATTAATTTTAAGACATTATTTAAAAATTTGATACCTACCTAATATAAGAAAATTAATTTAAAAAAAAGCTGCTAAAAGAATTTTGTTTTTTAATTTAGAAATCAACAGTTTCTTAAAAAATCTTATAACGCCAATTTTTCTTCTAAAATGTGTTTCAATGTGATTTCAGTTTTGGAATACAAGATCAAGTTCGTAAAACCAAGTTGTGCACATTTTTTGTTTAACAATTCATAAAATTAATAAAATATTTAGAGAACGAAACGTTCAAATGTGTCTTATTCACACACTCTCTTACGCATCCTTAAATATATATTTAGAAAAATTAATAAACATTAAATATTCTGCTGACTAAGTGGAAAATGCTATTGATAATTTATAAAACTTCTCTTAACTGAAGTTAGCTAACTTATTCCTTGCTTATGTTGGCGCTACAGTCCAGGTCGGACCAGGGCCTCACCCAACAAACTCCTCCAGCCAGCTCCGTCTCTGGCTATCTGTCTCCAGTTTCGCACGCCAAGTATGTTCAGGTCCTCTTCCAGCTGTGTGCTCCAACGGAGTCCCGGTCGGTCTTCCTCTTCTGCGACGTCCTTCCGGGTTGGATTCGAAGACTGTACGAGCCGGAGCATTATTTCCCATTCGCTCGACATGACCCAACAATCTAAGTCGTTGGACCTTAACCTTTCTGGCTAGGTCAGTGTCGCTGTACACCTCGTACAGTTCTTGGTTGAATCTTCGTCTCCATTCTCCATTAATGCAGACAGGACCAAAAATCACTCGAAGAATTTTTCTCTCAAAGCAGCCCAAAGCGTTTTCATCAGATGTTGTCATAGTCCATGTCTCTGCACCATACATGAGGACCGGGATGATGAGAGTTTTGTAGAGTGTCACTTTAGTTGCTCGGGAGAGGACTTTACTACTCAATTGCCTTCTAAGTCCAAAGAAGCAGCGATTGGCAAGAGTGATTCTTCGTTTGATTTCAACGCTGGTGTTGTTGTCTGAGTTGATAGCGGATCCTAGGTAGACAAAGTCCTTAACTACCTCGAAGTTAAATCTGTCTATGTTGACGTTTGCTCCAAGACGTCGATGTTCGTAATCCTTTCTTGTCGACAGCATTAACTTGGTCTTGCCCTCGTTAACCGCTAGACCCATCTTCCTGGCCTTCGTCTCAAGGCTCACAAACGCTCCACTGACATCACGCTGTGTTCTTCCAATTATGTCAATGTCGTCTGCGTATCCTAGTAGCTGGACGGACTTTTGAAAGATTGTGCCTCTGGTGTTGACATTGGAGCTTTGCACAATCTTTTCAAGAATGATGTTGAAGAAATCGCATGACAACACATCGCCTTGTCTAAAACCTTTTTTGACATCAAAAGCGTCCGTTAGGTTTCTTCCGACCATGATGGAACAGTGTGAATTTTCCATTGTCATCTTACACAGACGGATGAGTTTTTCTGGTATGCCAATACTAGACATTGGTCTCTATAGACGCTGTCATATGCGGCCTTGAAATCGATGAAAAGTTGGTAGGTATCGAATTGAAGTTCCTGGGTCTTCTCCAAGATCTGCTGTAGGGTGAATATTTGATCGATGGTGCACTTTCCGGGTCTGAAATCACACTGATAAGGACCTACCACACAGCACGGCAGACAAGATCTTATAGACGATGTTAAGGAGACTTATACCTCTGTAGTTGGTGCAGTTCAGGGGATCTAATTTTTTGAGGATAGGGCATACGATGCTGAAGTTCCATTCATCGAGCATGCTTTCCTCCGACCAAATTTTGCAGATGAGCTGGTGCATGCTCCTAACCGAATCATCTCCAGCTGCTTTGTACAGCTTGGCGCGGTGGCTTGTCCGACTGCTCCAGCGGCTTTGTTGTTTGTTCGACTAAGTTTAGATATCGCTATCTTCGCTTCGTCCATGTCGGGTGGGTGGAATTGTTGGCCTTCTGCACCCAAATTGAATTGTTCTGTATTGCTGACGGAGTTTTGGTTGTCCTCGCCATTATACACCTTGGAAAAGTGGTCGTTCCATATCCTCAGCGCTAACTGTGGTTCTACTACGATGTTCCCATGATGGTCTCCACAGGCTTCAGTTCGTGGTGTATAAGCCATAGAGGTTAGTTTCACCTTTTTGTAGAACTTTCGAACCTCGTTCCTGTTGTGACATCCCTCTATCTCCTCGATGTCGCGCTTCTCATGCTCCCTTTTTTTCTTTCTGAGAAGTTTATGCTCCTCTCTCCTTTTCTGCTCGCCGCTTTGTATGCCGCTTTGTATGCCTCTTGTTTAGCTGCATGTGTTCGCCGGCAATCATCGTCAAACCAGGGGTTTTGTTGTAGCAGTTCAGAGGCGGCATCTCTGATGGCTGCTTGGCAGTGCTGCCACTGGTTCTCTATATTTTGTGCTGCCAGCAAAGGACTTAATATAGAATTAATAAGAAATGTAAAAAATTCTTCTCTGTCAGTTCATTAAATGACGCCAATCGACTGCAAGTAGCAAGGGTATAATCGATTGAAAACGACAAATCGGTAGTTAGATGCCAAGAACAACAAAAAAATGTTGGTAGCTAGACGTCACTTTACTATACCGGGAACATTATAATTTATTTATGATAAATTTTATTTTTTTAACCCATGGATTAACTCTTATTCGAAGGGTAAGTAAACCTGTGGAATAAGAGTAGGATAGGGGTTAAATGATAAAGGAAAAAAATCCTAATATATATCAACCATAAAAAAATATGACAATGAGCAAATGTTAGCAAAAACTGATGACTGTATCTAAATTCAATGGAAACTTGTAAGAATTTGTGTATAGCTACATGAAATAAGAATAATAATTAATGTTTTGTATACTTCATTTATAGTTGGCCGTTTAGGTAAAAAGAAAACAAAAGCCTCGAGGGTAATCAAAAATTTTGTGTACATAACATCATTTAACAAACAAAAAGGAAATTATTCCCTGATATCAAAAATTAAACTAAAATAAACACAAGCATACGCAAATATATATGTACCATATTTCTCATTGAGCCACTTCACTTTGTTATACAAAAGGTTGTTTGGATATAGTAGGCCACGAATTGCATAGAAAACACTCCTGGCGATGAACGACCATTCGTTAGAAATGACTCATTATCATTACAACTCTTTGCCTCTTCGTGTAAACCAGATTTTCAAATTAATGAAACTCCTTCACCTTCTGCCCGAAGAGCGAGGAAAACTGGCTTACAAGTTATAAGCAATATTTTGTTGTTGCTGTTTTCGATGAGTTATTTTTTTATTTGATGCAGGCAATTTTCTTGTTGAAGATAATTTGTTGCACAAACGCTGGTCATTACTGCACAACGAAAATCCGGTGCTGTTTACTGCCATTTAAGGAATGTGGTACACACAGTGTTAAATTACCTTTATAAAGTTTTTGCTGCTGCTATTTTTGTTGTTGGTTCATAGAAAATTTACCGTTAATAGATTTATTAAAGTAGTCGAGCAATCATGCAGATTATTGTGGAAAGCAGATTCGAGTCTGACGACCAAATTCATAAATATCCTTAATTATAAACTTAGACTTTTTTTTATTGAAGTGATTAATCGATGGCAACAAGAGAATAATTTACTGAAAGTTGACTACCGCTATATCATTTGGCTGAGATAGTTTGAATGATTAACGCTTATCGAATTGGTAAGAAAGTGAAAGGATTTTAAGTATTCCACTTGGATATCTTATGTCTGGAAATCCGGTATCAAAATTCTTGATGTCAGAAATGTTAGTTTAACAGTTTAAGTCTTAATGGCAACCTAGCTGAATCTTTATATACCTATGTACATGCATTTATTTAAACATCTTACATCCCACGACGCTACTGACTACTCCTAAAAAGGATATCAAGCGTTTTCACAATTTCGTTCTAACTTCATTAGTTCCTTTAATTTGGGGGTGAACAATTTAGAGGCTATTTGCAAGGTTTGATGTGCAAAGCCCTTTTTCAACAACATTATTTGTTGTTATGCCTCAAATAAATGAATGAAAGTTGAAGAACAGTTTGAGTTCCGGCAAACCTATATGTACATACACACTATTGCATGCAATAAGTGAAATTAATTATGGCCCTTCTGGCTCCCCTTATTTGAGAATACACAAGCTACAAGAGTACAAGCATACACTACACACCCGCGCGTGCTTGATAACTGATAAGTACTCAAAAAGGAAGACCAGCTTGTATGTTGGTTCTCTTGATATTCTTGTGTATGGTCAATTGCACTAAGTCATATACACACACTAACACCAAAATTAATTTTGGTGCACTTAAATCGAACACATACACAAAATTGCAAATACATATGAAATGGCGCAAAATACCACACACATACCCATGCTGATGCAAAATTAACGTTGGTAATATGCTTGGTCGTAAGAAAGGATAATAAGGAGAACGCACTGATGGCGTACGAAAACGAATACGACACAAATGACGATGTTGACGAAGACTACAACCAAACGTTTGGAAACTTTGACACGATATATGTATGGTGGTGATTTTGATGATGATAGCTATGCTGAAGAACCAATCGATAGACATATTCGCCCTTATTTTATGCCTATGCAAGAACTCTGACAAGCTGACTGTAAGACCCCTTCTGGACGATGATGGCTGTTTGTTAGCCGATGGTGCTTGTTGTTGTTGCGTTTAAAGGCTAAAGCTTTGATTCAAAACACATCGTTGCAATACTTCAACATTATAATTTCTTTTAACTTTTTGTACTTATGTGTTGTGCACTGTTTCCTGTTTCTTAGCCATGTGGCTCCGTACTTACATTTATGTGCAATAAACAATAATTAATGAAATTACCTACCACTGCTGGTGATATACAAGTGATGTCCCTAAATGGTTAGTTGAAAAATGTAGTTCTTGATTTTAGATAAAAGGGTATTTGTATTTATATATGCATGTAGTCTTGTATAGGAACCTACACTATACAAATGTATTTTGAGTATCGAATGAAGACTGGGAGAAATGGCGTCTACAAGGGATAGACCCCAGAGTCTAAAAAGAAGTTCAACCAAGTTCAAATTTTGATTGAGAAACAAATTTCGAAATATGTCTTCTTCACTAAAACTTGGTTTGTGTCCGGACTAGCATGCTAACTGGCATGAAACATTTGCATACACAGTCAATATAGTATACTGCTTATAGTAATTAATAATGTACGAAAGCAAACCTGCTTCTGTTTCAAATTATTGTTTTCAATGTAAAAAAAAAAAGAAAAAAAACAACAGTTTATTAAACTTTCATAAATGCATACCTATCAATTTACCGCAATTAGCATAATGCAAACCTTATTATTTCTTGCTTTTATTTTCTTGTAGATACAGTGTATCCGGTAATTATATTTATATTTTTTATTATTATTTTGTTCATTTTTTTTTTTTTTTTTTTATAATAAGCACGCACTCACAAGGGTTTCTATTCCCTTTTTATGCCAAAGCACAGTGCGGGCGTTAGGAAAAGTAGGATAGATGGAGAGGGTTTAGGATGAGGTGTCGATTAACATTGGTCTTGAATTCTTGAACATTGCAACGACTGGGGAACACAGAGTGTGGAAGAGAGTTCCACATTCGCGTAGTACGACTGAAGAATGATTCCCTGAACATGACTGTACGTCCGAAGTTGGGCTCGAGGGTGAACTGATGGGCATTCCTAGAGGCGCGGGTATTACGGTTGAATATCTTAAGGGGAGGAATGCAGCTGGCTATTTCACTAGAGCATAAACCGTTGAAATAACGGTAAAAGAGGGTGAGGCATGAGACATTACGTCGATGTTCAAGTGACGTAAATGTCCCAACGATGGTATGTTCACCAATCATCTTAAACGCTCTGTTTTGAATACTGTCCAAAAGGCTTAAGTACGTCGCTGGAGCACCAGCCCAAACGTGGATGTTGTACTCAAGTTTTGGACGTGTATATGTTTTATAGATGGTAGCCAGATCAGAAGGGGAAACAAATTTCTTGCATCGTCTTAGGAAACCCAAACATCTTGCGGCATTTTTGGCGACATCGCGTATGTGATCGTTCCACAAGAGGTGGTCGGTGATGCACATACCGAGAATCTCGAGATGTTCGGTTTCACTGATGCAAGTGCCACTCATGGACAGTGGCAAGGGGGGTATATCTCGCTTCAACGATACAAGACAGCATTGAGTTTTCGAAGCATTAAACTCTACACGGTTTTTAATTCCCCATTGTACAATGCTGTTTAAGTCAGAGTTTAATGAGCTTGTCATATTTAGCCGTTGCAGGTCCACATCCGAAGAGGAGGGATGTGAGTCTGGGAACGAATATGAAAAACTAAGGGTACTATCGTCAGCGAAACAATGAATTGGATTAGAAGTTACAGACAAGAGATCATTTATAAAAATGAGAAAGAGGGTCGGAGACAAAACGGAGCCCTGGGGCACACCAGCATTTATTTTGTGAGCTTCAGACTTGAACCCGTCCAGTACAACTTGTATTGAACGGTTCGAAAGAAAATTTCTAATCCAACGAAGAAGGGATTCATCGATACCGAAAGCACGCATTTTCTATAAGAGAGCCTGGTGCCAAACTCTATCAAATGCCTTTGAAATGTCAAGTGCAACAATCTTATTTTCTCCAAAACGATGTAAAGATTTGTTCCACTGTTCGGTGAGATAAACCATCAGATCACCAGTGGACCTGTTGCTGCGAAAGCCGAATTGCTGGTCATTAAGAAGCTTTCGGTCTTCAAGATATTTCTTAAGCTGATAATTTGTCAGCGTTTCCATGAAAGAAGGGACGTAAGTGCAATCTAACGATAATTGGAGGGAGAGGAGGATTCGCCTTTTTTGGGTATAGGCTGGACAAATGCTGTTTTCCAACTACTCGGAACGAGCCCAGAAAAATAGGATAGATGGAAAAGCTTACGCAAGGGTTTTGCCAGCGATGAAGAACATCTCTTCGGAACAATAGCGGGGATACCATCCGGGCCAGCGGATTTTTGTATGTTGAGATCCTTTAGGACTCTTGCTACAGCACGAGTGCGAAAGAAAATTTGTCCCATGGAATCATTGACGCGCTCGAGAACTGGAGGAGTCATGATACTCTCTGGCAGCGAAGAGTTGGAGGCGAACTGCCTAGCAAACATGTTAGCTTTCGCGAGAGAGCTAACAACTGGAGTGTCATTGTCAACAAGCGTAGGGACCGAGGAAGCAGAAGAATTCTTCATACTTTTTACAAATGACCAAAAATTCTTACTGCCTTTGGGACATTGCAGTATTTTTTGCCTTAATTTCTGGTCATGCAAGAACTTGGTCCTTCGAATATGGGCATTGCATGCCTTCCTGGCTTGTTTAAACTTATTCCGGTTTTCCTCTGTTGGGTTGGCTTTATAACAACGGAAACTTACCTCTTTAACCCTGATAGCCTCTTTACAGCTCACATCAAACCATGCGTTCTCTTTGGGTTTGATGCTTTTAACCCTATTCGGGATAAAAGTTCTCATTCCCAGAAGAATTAAACTTGTAATCATATCCGCACTGGAGTCTACGTCGCTATCGAGGAAGCATAGTGACCAGTTAAAGATCCTGAAGAAGTTATTGAGACCGTCCCAGTTGGCTTTCTCGTACTGCCAAACGGTTCTCTTAGGAGCTCTTTCTTTAACAGGAGGTTTTTGACACGAGAAATTAGCAGATATGACACAATGGTCAGATCGGCCTAGAGGCGATAGTACACTAATTGCATACTTATCAGGGTCAGAGGTAAGAAACAAGTCAAGAGTGTTTTCTGTTTGACCGTCAATGTCCGGTATTCGAGTGGGCTCGTTGACCATCTGAGTAAGGTGGTTAAACTCAGCAAAGATCTCAGCACACACACCTTCGGGTGTTGTCTTGCTCGAATGGAGAAGCCAGGACGAATTGTGTACATTGAAATCGCCCGTAATAACGATTTCAGTGTGAGGATATAAGGAAACAATTATTCATCAGGTGAAAATAAGAAAAATTTGTGTTTCTTACGCATTTCTTGAAAAAATAGACATCAAAATCAAAATTTTGCAAGGGCAAGAAAAATTGAACACCATTCAAAATTTTATATGTGGCAACCCAAAAAACATATCAGCTTAGTTTGAAAACAGTTTTAAAGGTCAGTATTTTTCGCGAAAAAAAGTAAACGAGATCCTTAACATTAGTAAAGGGTGTTTCAATAAGAGGTGTTTACACAACGTTTACTTTCAACTAGACGGCGATACGTTCCACGCAAGCAATGAAACTATCGATCTTTTACGGGAAAAGTTTTCGGACCCTGTTATCTCTCGAAGAGGTGATCACAATTGGCCACCGAGATCTTGTGATTTAACACTTTGCCACTTTTTCCTTTGGGGCCACGTGAAAGATACGCCAACAGCCCAGCGTCGGTCGATTCAAGACCTCAAAGATGGAATTCGTGAGGCTATCGAGGACATAGGGCAGTCACTTTGCGATTTGGTTATGGACAATTTCATGAAAAGGATATGGTCCTGTAAGCGTGGTTGTGGCGGCCATTTGGCTGATGTTGTGTTCCATTATTAACAGAATACCCTCTTTATAATGAAATAAACATCCGATCATTTATCTCAAAAAATGCCATTTTTTTTGAATATCAAAATAACATCTGTTATTGGTAAACCCTTTACTAACAGAGAAATTGATCTTAACATGGGTCAGGGTACTCCATAATAAGCTTATATTTAAATCCTCAAAAAAAAGATGTCAAAGCTCAAAATAAGAATTCACTGTAGAACAATTTGTGTCTTAGAATATGACCAAGAAGACAAATTATCTGACACCCTGTATAAAACTTTTAATTAGAAAAAAAGGTGTATTTAAAATAAATACATTTTCTGCTTGCACATTTATTTTTATATTTTTTGAAATTTGCAAATCCCAACTTGCAATTATTTCTTTTGCATCTTGCTATGTTCATGTCAAAAGAAAAAAAAATTACTCCATTTTCTATCACCGGTCACCTGAGGCAAGCCATATTAACCTCTCTTAAAGTCCTGAGTCACTGTATAGTCTCATCAACCTTAGAAACTCTCACACATACTCATGTCTTTTTACTACATTGTTGCAGAATCTTATAGTGATAATGGAGTGTAGGTAGGAAATGCATACTTGCTTTTACAACGCTGCTAAACCTGCAAACCTGTCCAACGGATACATTTTCAATTTGTTATGGACTTATAATGCATATAGTAATTATGTCTGATACGCTAATTAATAATATTAATTGCAAAACTGGTGAGGGAACACAAGAATATGGTGAGAGGTAATTGGTATGAATAACATTACAATTTGAAATTTAATCGCCAATGCAGAATAAATTTATAAAGTGCTCAGGTTGCCAACTTTTAAGATAATTTAAGATAATAAATATATAATACATACTTGTGCATATGTTGATGCACGTAATATAAAGAAGTAGTAATCACTAAATCGCTCTTCTTTTTTCGGAACAAGAAAAAATTGATCAGTTAGATTTTAAGATATTGCTAATTTTAAATGACATAATTTGACGTTTCTTCTTTAAAATGAATTTTTAGAAACATGTGAACAAAAACATGACTGACAACTGGTGAATGATGAATGATGAATGATGAATGATGAATGATGAATGATGAATGATGAATGATGAATGATGAATGATGAATGATGAATGATGAATGATGAATGATGAATGAATGATGAATGATGAATGATGAATGATGAATGATGAATGATGAATGATGAATGATGAATGATGAATGATGAATGATGAAGATGATGAATGATGAATGATGAATGATGAACAACCTTTGGTCGGTTAAGGTAGGCAGGTAGTGAAATTTTGACAAAGCTATGAACTTACAATTTTAAATTCCTCATTTTACGTCAAACAATAACACATATAACTTTTTTTTAAATTTTGATTGCAGACGAATCAAAATGCAAAAATAATATGGCGGAAGGTGTCGAAGAAACAGAGAGCAATAGTCACCAAAGCAAAGCCGATACCCCAACTATGCTAGGAACAGTTCTACCCTGCGATACAACAATAACCGCATCATTAGGTGGTATTAAACGTGAATTCGATTCATCACCTATAACTCAACTTGGAAATATCAGTACTGGAGGGGGAATAGTTCCAATTTCACATTTACCAACTTCATCGCCATCTTCTCCACTCTCACAATTAACTCCCACCAAAACGACAGGAGCTGCGGCAGCGGTCAGTTTAATTGCTACCACCAAACATCCAGTTCCCAAAATATCATCTGCCTCATCTACATCGTCGACATCTTCGTCCTTATCATCATCATCCTCATCGTCATCCTCATCATCATCTTCTTCTCCGTCAATATCTTCATCGGCAGCTACAACAGCAACAACTGCTGCTATATCGTCGGCAACTGCAATAACGGTTAACAAATCACCATCGCCGTTTCCTTCATTATCATCACCTCCAGAGGCCAACAATAGTCGGCAGCATTCACCTCACCTGCAACAGCAACATCAACAAGAGCAAAGTCAACAGCAACAATATCACTCTATCAATTTAAAAGCAGAGGTGAGTGTTATTTAGTTTTATGTTTGTTAATGGTTTGGATGAGCAGGTTCTATATCCAACATAAAATTGTTTATTATTTTCGTAAATTTTTTGGAAAAAAAAAACAAGTTATAAGATGGAATGAATGTACCAAATAGCAATAGAGTAGCTCATAAAACTGAAATAATATAAGGACAAGTGATAAAAAAGTCAGATAGATATTTGCCTGGTCTTGGCCAAAATTTATTTTTCATCAAAAAACTGTTGCATTGTATCGTTCCATAAAAATTAGGAAAAGAGCATTTCACTGTGGCGTATACTTACTTTTTTTTCTAAACACACTGTGCAGGTTTAATAAACTTTCAAGATGTTTTCAAGGCCTGTACCTATCTCTTGTTGACTCTTGAAAATTCAAAATTACAATCTACGTTTGGTAAATTTCTTAATAATCTCACTCAACAAGAAAGAAAGAAAACCCTTTATTTTCTCTGAAAACAAGACATTTACTGAAACTAAAAGCTAACTAATTCACACAGCTTAAGCCAAAAATGCATAAAACTATTAAATACAAACACATTCGTGACTAAGCCATAGCAAACATAATTTCGTGATCGAGGCCATAAACGTAATTATAAAAAGGTGATAGGTATTCGCCTTACAAAAAAAAAAAAAAAAAAAAAAAAAAGAAAGAGAAAAAACAAAACAAAATAAAATAAACAAGAACTCAAAACTCCTTCTAGGCCCAATAAAATATAATTCTCTACAAATGCACACAACGTGCAAAAGTCGCCTCATAATTTTAACATTTCGTTCAAACCGTGCAATTATGCGCCATCAAAACCCACCACTCCCCAAAACCAAAACAGAAAAAAAAAAGAGTAAAATAAAATTAACGGCAACAAGATACAAGACCATAAGGTTGTAATACTAAATGCGACGTGACAATCAACCGGTTGTGTAAATCCAATGCAAGGTAAGGAGGTTGAAATAAGCAAAAGGATACAGATAAGTAGGTAAAGCAGAAATATTGTTTTGATGAAGAGACGTAAAAAAAAAACACAACAAATTAATGCGTTAGAGTTTAGAGGATTGGTTTCGAGTTTCTTTCCTCTAAGCAGAGAGTTAAATCATTGAAGATGAAGGCGAATTCATCGTTGATTTTGTGCATGTGCGTCCAGCAATCAGAGTTTCGGGCTAAAAGAGACGGTCAGTATCGGATTTAATAAAACTATTTGGGGCCATCAATTTCAATTATTTAGTTAAAAACTAATTTTTGCGATTTCTTATAATCATTGATTTAGGCCTTTTTAATATTTCTTGTAAGAAGTGAACTTAATTTCATTTGAAGCAATTCTTTTGCAAACATTATTGTTCATTGTTGCTAAGTCAGCATTGCAAAACTGGGTATCTTCTCCAAGAATTGTAATTAAATTTACTCAGAAAAAACGTGCCATTAAGTAAAACAATTGTATTTCGATCTTTTTTCATGTAAACCTTTTTGCACTGTTGAAAAAGTTGTTCCAAAAGCTAGAGAGTATTTTTGTTATATGTGCGTGGGTGTTTGCCATTAGGCATATTTTTCATTTTCTATTGCAATTAATGAGATGCATGATTTGGAGTGCTTGAATGTCGGGGCAGTGAGTGAGTATGAGTTTTGTGATACTTAAGAAAACTACTTTTACACTTTCGGATTGAAGAGAATGAAGAGATGTTTTCTTTATTAACATTCTCTAAGAGAGCACGAAGCAAGGTAAATAATAATGATGAAGATGTTTAATTTGTATTGCTGCATCGAATTTACTCCGACAAGATTTGAATTTGTGGAAAGAAATGTTAGAGAAGCGTTAAGTTAAGAATTGAACATTGTTTTTTCATGTTTTTCAATTTTGGCAATGAAAAGCTCTTTCTCAACGGGCTGGACAATATTCTTGGCTGTTTATTTCGATAAAAAATAAAGAACTGTCAATGTAAGATTATAATTTTGTAGTACTTGAGTTTCCAGAAAAATAACTTGTGAAAAAAAAATGTTAGCGCAAACAATTATACATAAAACATAAGCTTAAGAAGATTATTAAAAGGTGCTACATAAAAATTTAGAATTAATAATGTAAAGATAAGGATACACATGCAACACTGCTCTGATGTTTGCTATTAAAGTTTTAAGGTAGAACGCGTGCGTGCGTCGCGTCGGTCGCCACGCCAGTTAACATACTTTTTACTAGGAACACCCTACTTGATATGTTGCTTCCATAAAATGTAAAAGAACAATTAATGTTAACTATTTCTCTTCCCTCAGTTAATTGTTGAAACTTGCAACAATGTTGCAGAATTGAATATTATTAGGCAATGTTTTTTAATTTATAGAGATAATTATAATGCTCTGATATACATATCTATGATAATGCAGTGCTAAGCAGAAAAGGCCTTGCGTTTAAGATAATTATGCGCATATTTGAAGAACATTCTGTATAATTATATGTTTTGTTGAATGTAATGGGCAGTAAGTAATAAAATGTTGATACAGAGGGCCGAAGATAAAAAGTCTTATTAAAATTCAATACCTTAAACATTTACAGCCAAATTAATTTACACAAAATAGCGAAGGATTAACCCTTATTCTATGGACTAAGTGGATAATGCTTTTGATAACATAACATTATTCTTAACTGACGCTTTCTACCATATTCCACAGTGGAGGATGGTTTACTGAAGGAATAAAGAATGTAAGCATAACTGCTTCTCTGTCAGTTCATTAGATGGCGCCATTCTGTAAACAATTGTTTTTATAAATAAAAAATGGTCCCATTCAGGCAACAAATTTGAGTAAGCAGTCAAAGGAATAGCAACATCGAAGAAGATGGTAATTTCGAGTACTGCGTTCAATCCACAAATTCACCTGGGTTTCACTTAATAGAATAGGAACCTAACTTGTTAATAAAAACATTAGTGATGTGCTGAACCGTAAATTTTGTAAACCGAGTTAACTCGAGTTGGTTTTTTTTACAAACCGAGTTACAACTTGGTTTGCCCAACTCGAGTTGAAGGAGTCAACTCGGTTTGCCAACTCAGTTCGCCAACACGGTTTGCCAACTCGGTTTGAAACTCGGTTTGCAACTCGGTTTGAAAATTTAAGAAATTCGTTCGCCAACTCGGTTTGCATCGGTTGAACCGAAATACCAGGTTTTTAATCCGTCAAAATCTCTGCCATCCGCTGATGAAAGTTGAATGTCAATGGCTCAATAGAAAGGTAAAGGTACGAATCTAGGTCGCTGAATATATTTCTTTCTGAATTATACCGAATTTCCCCAAAAATAAGTCTAGAAAACACATAAAAAAATGGAATAATTAGGTTTTTATCATTGCAATTCTCTGATAATGAAATTCTAAAGCTAGGTAATTAATTGTCCTTAAATACAATAAGTATACTCACAATTAAAAAAACAATTACAAAATTAGAAGCAAGTTCACTAGTTTCTTTTTATCAATTACCGAGTTGGCAAACCGGGTTGCTGAGCTGAACCTAGTTGGCGAACTGAGTTGGCAAACCGATTTGGCGAACCGAGTTGGCAAACCGAGTTGCAAACCGAGTTGGCAAACCGAGTTGGCGAACCGAATAGTTCAACTTCGTTTGCAAACATGAAAATATTAATGTAATACCTTAAAACACATAAATTAATATCGTTGATTTGATTATTTCAAATAAAGCAAAAAAGAGGTAATGCACAAAATATTCAGTAAATAGTTAGTATAACACACGAATTTATTCGTGGTTTGAACAAAGATTATTCGTAAAACAAACTTATGAGTACATTGTACGAATCTATTTGTGTATGTGTTGAACTAAATTATTAGTAAATCCACGTGTTTGAATGGTTACGTATTTATTTCAAATTCACTCAAAGCAAAACTAATATTCGTTTAAAAAAAATACTGTCGAAAGTTAATTTTATGAATTATTCGTACGATTTACGTTTTATGAGTATAGAATGTACTTTCTACTAATATTTCATATTAAATAATATTCTTATATTTACCAAAAGCATTAGTACATTGCAGATATAATAATGATTTCGTGTCATATATTATTGACTATATAGGGTCTCACTCGCTAGGGTCTCCTTTGTGGACTTGGGTCTCAATCAACAGTCTCCGCCAGCCCACTCGGTCCTTAGCTAGCTGTCTCCAATTTTCACTCCAAGTTGATTGAGGTCCTTTTACCATACCTCTCCTCCTACGTCGCGTCCCTCGTGAATAGTGTCGAAGGCTTTCCGGGCCGGAGCATTGGTGTCCATCCGCTCTAAATGACCGAGCCATCTAAGTCTCTGGACCTTGACCCTTCTGGCTAGGTCAATGTCGTTGAATTACCCGTAAAGTTCGCTGTAGTATCTTCTTCGCCATTCCCCTTCAATGCACACGGGGCCAAAGATGACCCGAAGAACTTTCCTCTCAAAACAGCCTAAGGCACTTTCATCCGATTTTGTCAAGGTCCATGCTTCTGCACCATGCAGCAGGACTGGGAAAATGAGTGTGTTGTACAATTTTACCTTAGTTGCTCGGGAGAGGGCTTTTCCACTCAATTGCTTTCTTAGCCCAAAGAAACAGCGAATAGCAAGAGTTATTCTTCTTCTGATATCGGCGCTAGACAAACTCCTCTACTACCTTGAAGTGGTATGCGTCTGTCCGAGCCGTCGGTGTTGGGTGTCCTTCATCGAAGACAGCATATACTTCGTTTTTCCCTAATTTACCGCTAAACCCATTTTTTGCCGCTTCTGACCATCCGCTGAGTCCAATTTTGGCATACTCTTTCACGCATATCGGCCGGTATCTCACGAATGAATGCATGGATGTTGGCTTCCAGTGCGTCAATCGAAGCGGGCTTGTCCCTATAGACATTAGCCTTGACATACCCCACAAAAAATAGTCTAATGGTGTCAAATCGCACCATCTAGGCGGCCAATTGACCGGCCCGAGACGTGAAATTAACTGTTCACCAAACTCACCTCGCAATTGCGCCATTGTTTCGCGTGCTGTCTGGCATGTGGCACCGTCTTGTTGAAACCACATATCATGCAAGTCAAGAACTTCCATTTCGGGCAAAAAAAAGTTTGTTATCATCGCTCGGTAGCGTTCACCATTGACAGTAACACTGCGATTCGCATCATCTTTGAAGAAATATGGCCCAATAATGCCACCGGCCCATAAACCGCACCAAACAGTGGCTTTTTCGGGATGCATTGGTAGCTGTTGCAATGCTTCTGGCTGATCTTTACTCCAAATGCGGCAATTTTGCTTATTTACGTACCCATTCAACCAAAAATGAGCCTCATCGCTGAACACAATTTTTCGATAAAAAAGCGGATCCTCGGCCAGCTTTCCAAGAGCCCATTCACCAAAAATTCGGCGTTGTGGTAGGTCGGCTAACTTTAGTTCTTGGACCAGCTGTATCTTAAAGGCTTTACGCCCAAATCCTTCCGCAAAATTTTCCACGTAGTGCTGTAACACAGGCCTAACTGCTGGGAACGGCGCCGAATCGACATTTCGCGGTCTTCTGTCACACTAGCTGATACGGCCGCAATATTTTCTTCACTACGCACAGTACGTAAACGTGTTGGTGGTTTAATGTCCAACAAAGTAAATTTGGTGCGAAATTTGGTCACAATCCGAATAGACTGCTCAGAAGGTCGAGAATGCCGACCATAAAATGGAAGCAGCGCGCGATGAACATTTCGAACCGAGCACGAATTTTGATAGTAAAATTCAATAATTTGCTTAAATTGCAAACCAAACTGAAGCTGTTTGACAGTGACACAAGGTACTAAACACACGTCAGCTGTCAAAACCAGTGTTGCCAAAACCAAACCAGCTAAAAAATCACCCGTTACACAGCTCCTTGCAGATATACTAAATTAGTAAACTGTACGAATTTCTTCGTGACTGAAAACCACGAATGAATTTTGTAATATCTACTTATAATTTTATAATGTGATTTGCTGTTACATTCACAACTCAGTACATTTTTTATGGAACTCAACTCCATTGGTATTTATTTTGAAGACATCAAGGGATTCCTTCAAATCGATTTAAATTTTTGCGCTCCAAAAACAAATTATTTTCATATTAACGGTTTCAAACAAACAGTTTTCGTGTATATGGTAATGCCAATTTTAAATTGACCTCATCAAACAACGACCTTCTTTCAAAGGTTTCAATTAAAACTAACCAATTTCCATAAACACAATTCAATTCCTTTTAATCACACGCGAACATACATCTCTAAATAAAATACAACATTTATACCACAGTTTTGGTAGTTTCATTTGGACTCATGAGCAAACTTCGAAACACCGAAACCTTAACGAAAATATGTGGTATAGGCACTTTAATATATAACCCAAGAATACTGACAAACGATCGACTTTCAAAATCTTATTTCTATACTTCAAAAACATCCTTACTTTCACCACCCTCCACCAGAAACTTACAACCTTCAAAAAAAAAAAAAAAAAAAAAACCCCAAACCCCTCAACACAAGTTTGCATTCCCTGAATCATCTCAGTGCTCTCATCAACTTCACCTCCTTACAGTCTCATGCTAATGTTATCGGTCCTTCTTTACATCTAATAAAATGTAAAATCAACGACCATAAGGATAATTAGAGCACACACAGGTCCATATTAAACCCACATACAAACATACAAACCCAACATGCATATATACATATTATATTCTTGGAGTTCAGACTCCCTCAGTCACCGTCTTTATCATCAACCGGATGTTGTGGGATACGTTAAAGGTGGCAGAAGGTTAGCCGGGCGGTCGGTCGGTTGAAAGGCGTCGTAGTCGTTCGTATACGGCTCTACACCTTATTCGCCTTTTATAATTAATTTTAGTTAAGTGTTCCAAGAAAGTTAAATTCAAATCCTTATTTCGTTGAACCCGTTTCTGTTGGTATCTCACTTACTCTTCAAGATGAAAGCATGAAGAAATGAAGAATACACGAGGAGAGAGAGTTCGTCTTATCCGACAGGACAACCCGACATTTTAATGCATGCAAAGCAACACATCATCCTCATTCTTATATTTTATTGAGGAAACTATGATGTATAGTGTAGATGATGATGATATTGTATTTGGGTGGTGGTTAGTTGCACATTGGACACAACTAAATACGGTATAGTCTGAAGTTTAGATGTAACTGTGATGGCAGGACAGTATTTGTCGTTCATGGGGCCTTTTTTGTAGTCAATAAAATAAAATATTGACAAGTGGATTTATTCAATTTTTTTTTTTTTTTTTTTCAAATAAAAAGAACAGTCTCTTACAGCCAAATTATTAGACGAAGAATAGCGAAGGATTTACACTTATTCTTTTCTCTTAACTGACGGTTACACACTCATTCCATCGTGGTGGTGGTTTAGCGAAGGAATAAGCAACATTTTAAACACTTTATTTGCTGTCAATTCATTAGATGGTGCCAAAATCTATTGCCATTTATATAGAAAAGGCAATAGCAAGGACTACCGATTGTCATCGGCTACCAACAAACGTCACTTAAACGTCACTTTACTATGCCGGGAACAAATTATTTTTACTATGCATAAATTCTTATTCTTTGGAATAAGGATGGAATAGGTGTTTTTTTTTGGTATTAATATGGCTTAATTTTGTAGTCTTTTGAAAGAATTCAGACTAACAATAGGTATTTAGATTTGGCAATTTTAAGTTCATTATATAAATGTTATGGGAGCCTTGAGAAAAAATAAAACAGAATTGCGGCCTAGATGAAGGGGACTGCAACCAAGAAAGTAGATACACGTTAATAGGGGCTAGTTCGTCAGCACAGAAGCAGAAATGTAAGTATAGAAAGTAGATTCAGAGGCTAGTAAAAGCAACATCAACCTACACCATCCGTAGGAACGGATCCTAACGCTTTTGCATAGAGAACATTTACATAAAATGTTCAATACCTACACTTGCAAAGTAACAACAGCGGGAACAGGAACAGGAGTACTGATAAGCATTTGCAAGTGGAAATACGACAACACCAACGGCCAAAGACTAAGACGAGCAAACGAAGCAACGAACATTTGGCTTGAATTGTCAGAAATGTTAAGCGGGTTGCTAGTTGGTGATGGCATATCCTTTAGGAATTAAATTATACGACCATGTGATGAGGACTTAAGGAACTATAACGACGAAAGGGTAAGTTTTCGGGCTAAACTCAAGAAGACAGGGGTTGAAGGCATTTTCGCAGAAGGATGTTGTGGGTGTTTTGATTGAAATTGTGGCTTTTCTTTAATGAGATTCCTGTAATAAATTATAAATGCGACGAAGGTAGGAATATGCATTAGATATATGACCAAGCTATAGGCCAACAAATACAAACATCCTTTTTGTTTATAGAAAATCACCAGCAATACATACATACCAACACACTCACACAACTTTGTGGATATCTACAAACGATTGCTCTGCAAAATTCTATCATTGAAATGAGCTATTTGGATGGTTTTTGGTTTGGAGTTTAAGGAACCTCGATGGTAAGGGGGGTTGGTTTAGTTAAGTTTTTGTGTATGTGTATAAGGTTTGACTCTGGCTAAGTCTGGAATTATATTTAAGAAAATTAGCCTTAGACGGTTGTGGCTTAAGTTTCCTTAGTGATGGGTGATGGGCAGTAAGATATATATTGAATGGTAGGATAGATTGCTATAAGACGATGTGTATTGGAATGGGTAAGTAGAAGGTTGTGAGCTTCCTTAGATAAACCCTGATTATAATTTTTAATTACAAGTTAAATTCATGCATACATGAAAACTAAACAGCGGTTCTGTGAAAACCACGATAATTTTTGTGAAATTTTCTTTAACTTCTTTTCAAAAACTTATTTGCTTGGAAAATATTTTCAGCCCAATGCTAAATAGAACCAAATATTTTAGAACATTTAGAAACGTAGGTTTTCAAAACGCTTAAACAAAAATTAAGGGCAAATTTATTTAGAAGATTCTGGCTGTACAATTTTTATAAGAAATAACAGAAGTAAGCTGTTAACTTTTGTATTTTTTTTTTATAAACTTATTTATTTGTTAAACTTCTTTTATGGAACATAGTTGTACAAAACACGAATGCTTTATCACTAACAATTTCATATTGCAACCTCATACCCACTGCAATCTTAGAGGCCGCAAAAGGTTTCCATGTCCATCAAATTATACTTACGTGAAACGTCCTAATGAATAATTACTGACTCTAATTCAAACCCCTATTTACTGCAACCCGCAACCCTTTGCTTTTGCCAATCCCTCGTTTCGTCCTTATTTCTATTTTCAAGCAAATTATAGTGGTGGAACGGTTTGGACATAGCTAACTCAACCTCTTCGGCATTATCTTGTTCTCCACTACTACAACGTTACGACACGAAGCTCTGAATTGTTCTCTTAAGTCTGGAAATGTCTATTAGGTTTTCGGGTTCGTTTTGTGCTGCTGGTTTGAGTTCGGGGAATGAAAATGAAGCTTTGGTACGATTTTGAGGAGAAATTATTAACAGGCATAGATTGAGGAGGCGATATAGAGTAAGGGTCGAAATGAAGGCCGTTTTGGTTCCACATTTCATAGTCTACTGGGCAGTTAGTGCTTTATAGAAATATGTATGAGAGTGTACTGTACACGTCATTCCATAGAGATGACCTCAACTCCCTCTGATTTGCAATTAATTCGCCACCCTCTATGCAAGAGCAAGGAGGAAGCCAATTCGACATAAGGGTTGTCTGCATTTGCTAGAAACAGAACTGCAAACTGAATTAACTTGTATGTTAAATAGAAATGGGTGAAAGAGTTTGAGTTCGGGTGGGGGTGTCTTGCTCTTCATCTCTTGATATCACATGGAATGGGATGAAGCATGAAGACACCATCCCTTGTTGAATCACTATAGGTAAAGACAGACAAGATTCTTGCACTTTCTGCAAAGCCTCCTCCATCTGAAGACCCCCAAATTTAAGAGTCTCTTCTCTTTCCCTTCGATATGGTTTTACACTATAAAAGGGTTTGGGTTCGGGACAAGTTGGACACGCAAAGAAGAAGTCATGGAAGTAGGCTATATGAGTTTTTGAATTCTTGTTTGTGTTGGTCATAGAAACGTATGTGTATACGTGTTTTGCTGGTGCAATCCTTAAAACACAGAGATAGAAGATTGGACTTAAATGAGGTAGAAAGGTGGAAAGGAGTGCTCTATAGCAAAAATTATGGCAAACGGGTGCGGGGAAAGAAGGTAAGTAAGGGAGATAGTTAGCGTTCTGGTGTTGTCGTCAAATGAATCTCATTTGCATTTAAATTAGGAATGAAGGACCATCGGATTTTTGGCATATACATTTGCATATATTTATGTGTAGCCTCTTTTGAGGATATACTACATGCAAGATAAAAGGGGTTTTAGCTAGGTATATTGGTTGTTCTCGGTTCGAACTTTTTGGTCACTCGTTGTTGGTGGTGCTGGATACGTGTAGTTCTTGCTTTTGGTCTTCTTATTGAACTTAGAGGCATGTTGTAGTGCACACACAATTTTGTAGCCTATAGACCTTAGCTTCAAAACTGTTGTTATGGCAGAGTTAATTTTTTTTCCTGTTCTTAATACCAAGCAAAATCCTATCTTACATGGACATATAATATGCACCTAGTTTGAATACTTAAATTTTCATTTATGTGACACATCTTATTTTATCTGCCCTTCTACACAGACGTATCTAAGCCCCTTTTGCTACGCACTCAGGAGAAGACCAATATTTTTGAAGATCAGTGCGTGCCTAGGTAACAGGCGTACATGCAAAACGTAATTAGAACAGGTTAGGGGATGAATGATGTATCATACTGGTTTTATAAATTGCGATTCAATGAATGGTTATGTCAAAGAATTTTTCATCTTCATGCATTTGAGTCTATACATGTATATCTCCGCTTTGTGATTTCTCTCAGATGATAAAAATCTGCACTTCTCGCCTTCACAACCAAATTAATATACACAAAATAACGAAGGTTTAACCCTGATTCTGTGGACTCAGTGGAAAATAATATTAATAAAATAAAACTTATTTTACTAACTTATTTAACCGACCACACCGTGGAGGGTTGTTTAGCGAAGGAATAAAAAATGTAAGAAAAACTACATCTCTGTTATTTCATTTGATGGCGCCACAATCGATTGTCATATATTAATATAAAAATAGGCAAGACAACAACTAAATGGTAGTCGACTGCCTTACTTAATTACATATGGTGGCGCTACAGTCCAGGTCGGACAAGCGCCTCACCCAACAAACTTCTCCAGCCAGCTCGGTCCCTGGCTAGCTGTCTCCAGTTACGCACGCCAAGTTGGTTCAGGTCCTCTACCACCTGTGTGCTCCACCGGAGTCGCGGTCTTCCTCTTCTGCGACGTCCTTCCGGGTTGGATTCGAAGACTCTACGAGCCGGAGCATTATTTTCCATTCGCTCAACATGACCCAACCATCTAAGTCGTTGGACCTTTACTTTTCTGGCTAGGTCAGTGTCGCTGTACAGCTCGTACAATTCTTGGTTGAATCTTCGTCTCCATTCTCCATTAATGCAGACAGGACCAAAAATCAAACGAAGAATTTTTCTCTCAAAGCAGCCCTAGGCGTTTTCATCAGATGTTGTCATGGTCCATGGCTCTGCACCATACACGAGGACCGGGATGTGAGGGTTTTGTAGAGTATCATTTTAGTTGCTCGGGAGACTACTACTCAATTGCCTTTTAAGTCCAAGGAAAGATTGATTGGCAAGAGTGATTCTTCGTTTGATTTCAGCGCTGAGGTTGTTGTCTGAGTTGATAGCGGATCCCAGGTAGACAAAGTCCTTAACTACCTCGAAGTTAAATCTGTCTATGTTGACGTTTGCTCCAAGACGTCGATGTCGGTAGTCCTTTCTTGTCGACAGCATTAACTTGGTCTTGCCCTCGTTAACCGCTATACCCATCTTCCTGGCCTCCGTCTCAAGGCTCACAAACGCTCCACTGACATCACGCTGTGTTCTTCCAACTATGTCAATGTCGTCTGCGTATCCTATTAGCTGGACGGACTTTTCAAAGATTGTGCCTCTGGTGTTGACATTTGAGCTTTGCACAATCTTTTCAAGAATGATGTTGAAAAAATCGCATGACAACGCGTCGCCTTGTCTAAAACCTTTTTGACATAAAGCGTCTGTTAGGCTTTTTCCGACTATGATGGAACAGCGTGAATTTTCCATTGTCATTTTACACAGACGGATGAGTTTCTCTGGGATGCTAAAACTAGACATTGCTCAATATAGTTGGTCTCTATAGACGCTGTCATACGCGGCCTTGAAATCGATGAAAAGGTGGTAGGTATCGATTTGAAGTTCCTGGGTCTTCTCCAAGATCTGCCGTAGGGTGAATATTTGATCAATGGTGGACTTTCCGGGTCTGACGCCACACTGATAAGAACTACCAGGTTGTTGACGAAGGACTTCAAACGTTCACACAGCACGGCAGACAAGATCTTATAGGCGATGTTAAGGAGACTTATACCTCTGTAGTTGCTGCAGTTCAGGGGATCTCCTTTTTTGAGAATCGAGCATACGATGCTGAGGTTCCATTAATCGGACGTGCTTTCCTCCGACCAAATTTTGCAGATGAGCTGGTGCATGCTCCTAACCAAATCATCTCTATCTGCTTTGTACAGTGGCTAGCCCATCTGCTCCAGTGGCTTTGTTCGACTTTAGTTTAGATATCGCTATCTTCACTTCGTCCATGTCTGGTGGGTGGAATTGTTGGCCTTCTGCACCCAAATTGAATAGTTCTTTATTGCTGACGGAGTTTTGGTCGTCATCGCCATTATACAGCTTGGAAACGTGGTCTTTCCATATCCTCAGCACTGACTGCGGTTCTACTACGATGTTCAAATGATGGTCTCTACAGGCTTCAGTTCGTGGTGTATAAGCCCTGGAGGTTTATTTCACCTTTTTGTAGAACTTTCGAACCTCGTTCCTGTTGTGACATCCCTCTATCTCCTCGATCACGCGCTCCTCATGCTCCCTTTTTTTCCTTCTGAGAAGTTTATGCTCCTCTGTGCTTTTCTGCTCGTAGAGCTCACGAGCTGCTCGTGTCCTTGTCGTGTCGTGTAGTCGACTGGAAATGGTCAAACACCATTTTTGAGATCCTTCAAAATACCCCGATAAAATCAAAAATATGTGGCAAACAAATAACATTTCTTAATTTTCAAAAAATTCCATTTCCATTTTTTAATATTTTATAGTTAACACTAACGGGAAACAAACATCAATTTTGTATGAAAAAAAATGACAATCTTCAAAAAATTGAATTATTCAGTGTGAACAGATTTCATGTTTTAAAAACTTACCTTTTGCTGAAAACTTGCTTTTTCGTCTTATTTGAAAAGACTTAAATTTTAAAATTATTCAAAATTATTTAATTTCCCTATAAACGGGCTCAAAACAAATGAAAACAGACGCTCATTCCAAAATAATTTAAGGACTAAAAATACTCTTCACATTACCAAAAAACAATAGGACACTTTACAAATAATAATGTGTATACAAATAGGAAAGTACTTTGTCTACCGATAATTGGTATGTTTCCGTCGCCCTTAGTTGGTATTCTTTCCTACCTTCCTTCTGCACTTCTTTTTTTTTAACAGGAAATATTTGAGGGTGCAAAAGAGTTTGTGTATCCAACACCTGCTAGGATCTGGTATAATTAACCACAATTATTTTATTTTCTCCTTAGATATCGTTGGTTACCTATCCCTTTTTTTGCATTTTTTGTTGATTTTAATCGATGATATTGAAAACGAGAGCAAATAAAAAATTTTGCTGTTATAATGTTACAATTACAATTTAAGCACAACTTTAAAGCGAGAAAATTCTTGAAACGAACGGTTTTTTGAGAAAACTTTAATTTTAGTTTGAAATAGTTGAAAATAAACATAAATAATGTTTGGGAACAATGTTTGGAATGTTATTGTTGACACATAACTTGAACATTTTATGCATAATTAAGTAACAATACTGGAACAAAAATCAGCTTTTGTAGACTCTCAATTGAATGAAAATAACTGAGACACTGCGTCAATATCATAAACTAGCTGACCCTACAGACTCCGTTCTGCCTCAATCGATAATCGATATCCCTCAACCACACTACTCACTACCCTTTAAACGCTACCCGCTTGTGCTACCCAGTACTTCTACGCATATCCGCTACCCCGTTACGACAATACTCTGTTACCCGCTGCCAACTATTTTTTGCATTTCAATTTTTCCATTTTTCAATTTGTTTTTTTTTTTTTACTTTTTCTTGCTTCCCAGTTCCCCATCACAAATTTTCCAGTTTCCCTTTGAAAACCAATGAGTTTTCCGACTTTCATTCGAAAACTCATTTTGAAATTTTCCAGTTTTCTATTTGAAAACCAATGAGTTCCGAGTTTTTCATCAAGAACTTTCTATTTTTCCATTCGGAAACCCATTTTGAACCAAAAAATTCCAACCAAAAAAGTCTAATTTCTGTCCTTTGTTTGGGTTTTCCAGTTTTCCCACTCTTCCATGAGGTTTTTCCAATTTTTTTTTTTCACAGAAATCATCACTGAATTCAACAATACCAACTATGAAAATTTCTTTTTATTTCTGTTAGGATATTTCGGAGTCTATAAGAGACATACAAGGCCATCTATCTTTTTGAACTATTTGTCAGTTAAATTCACGCATACTTTGGTGACTCAAAAAAGTAATTGCTTATATAGAATTATTTGAACGAAAAATTATAATGCTTCGTTCTCCATCATCTCATCATTTGGTGTCTCCTAAAATTTCTTTTTTTGCTGTTTTAAAAATTGAAAAAGGTAACAGATTTCGATCTCCTTAATTCTCATAACTTTGAGTGACGAAAAGGTGCAGCTTCTCATGAAAAAAGGTAGGAATTTCTTGCGGTCAAATATTCGGTCAAAAGTAGTGCGGGAAAGTAGTTTGCAATCATTTGGTTTGCGGTCTTATACGGTTTTTGGTTATATGGTTTTCGGTCTTTCGATTTCAACCGGCCGGCTTGCAAACCTCTTTTAGTTTTTACAAAATATATATATAATAAATGGTCGTTCTATGTATGTAAAGTATCTAGATTATTAGGTTTCATTTTTTCTTAAAAAGTCGGCATGCTTTTTGTACGCTCAAATGAGTTCATTTGTATACATTGCCATAGTAAATATTCTCAGAAAAAGCAAAAAAATTGAAAAAAACTCCTTCCATTTTTATCGCATTCCCCACCATTTCTAATTTGTTTTATTCTACTGTGATTTTTTTCTTTTTTTTTTTTCAATTTTCGAAGGTTTCGGCACTAGTCTAAAACAAATAAATACAAAAAAAAACTCATAGACCGAAAGACACTAATTTTCAGGAAAAAAAAAGTGATTTTCTTAGAGCATATCTGAATTCGTACTTTATAACTAACTTTCTACTTTCATTAAAGTATGCAGTAAAATGCAAATTACGTTTGAAAATTCACCAAATTCGCGTTTTTCCGGTGTGTTTTGACTATTTCACAAAAATCAGGATTTTAATAGCTTTCGATATATAATCGAATATTTGATTTTTGTGAAATAGTCAAAACACAACGGAAAAACGAGAATTTGTTGAATTTTTCTATGAAATTTGCAAAAATCTAATTTATTTGCTGACTTTCGCGTAAGATTGTCCCAAGAATTTGTTTTTTCTAAGGCTATATCTACAGTGAACATTTTATAAAATACATTGAGGATTGAGCGGATTTAGAGTCCTTAAACTAATGCACCTTAATTTCTATGCAAAAAACTTGGTTTAAGGTCTTGAAGTTTTTCGTGCTCGCACAGAGTTTTCCGAGTTCCCAATCTAAAATTATCCATTTGAAAACCAATGCACCTTCAATTACATGCAATTTTCCATTTAAAAACCAATGAGTTTTCCGAGTTTTTCATTAAGAATTTTCTATTTTTCCATTCGAAAGCCCATTTTGAATCAAAAAAATCCAAACAATAAAAATCAAAATTTCCGACTTTTTTTTTAGTTTTTGCAGTTTTCCCAATCTTCCATGAGGTTTTTACAACAGTATTAACCATGCAAATGTCAAAAATATCTGTTGGGACATTTCGGGGTCCATAAAGGACATACAAACATACATATTTTTATATGAATAGAGATAGATCATAAGCAAGTTTTGAATTCTCTTATCTAGTATTAAGTTATAAGTAAAAATGATTAAAAAACGAATTTTTGAAAGAAAAAAAGCGTGAAAATTAATTAATGTTGTTAAAACTATAATTTATCAATTTAAAACACAGTTCACTTGCAAATTTTTATATTCTTAGCATGTCTAACACGCATGTTAAGAGTAGGTATGCTGTTTTGTTTAAAAGAGAAGGCACAGTTTTTAATTAATAGTGTGCCTTTATTTCTTGAATATTGTTTTAATGCACCTGTATAAAAGATTGCAACCGCACAAACGAAGCACACCTCATTCTAATCGCCAAATCATCATTTACATTAAGTTTATTAAATGTATTTGACTAACTATAACTATTCTATTCCTTTCCTTGCCAAGGATAAAAGTGACGAAGTAGAAAAGGTGTGGCTTGAAATTTAAAAGACAGCACTAATTTGATTTAATATTATTTATCTTATTATAATGGAAGAAGTCACGTCTGCATATTGTTCGGCTGTATTACAAAAATCAGAATTCTCTGAGAAATGTTTTTCTTGCTGTTCGAGGAATTGACGATGCTCATTATCAAGCTACTGAACCCATATTGCCAATACCTATTTATTAGTGGATGATACTCGAGTAACTGGTAGACCGTGAGAGTGTATGAACTTAGCGTTTCACATACGGCAACATGAGGGGGATTTTCCGCTTAAACTGTATCAAATTCAACTTATGGAAGAATTAAAACCAAGCGACTTCAACTTATGGCAACCAAATTTTCAGTGATTAGGTCTATTTCTGGCTAAATGGATAAATCTTTAGGACCTGTTCTCAACTATTTTCTTCCAAAGTGATGCCAAATTGCCAAAAACAAAAAAAAATGATATTATCTTCAACTATCACCTTACACGATTCGACCTCTGGTTTCAATATGAAAAACGGTTATTAAGAAATGTGAACAAAAAACACATATTCTTTAGCTTTTTATCTCGTCTCGTGACTTGTTACTAAAAATATTTATAAGAACGAGAAGAATGGGTTACAAGTCTTGAAAAACAAATAAAAATAACATTTTCTGACTGAGAGTTAAACATTTAAAATTGTTTCTTACTTGAATTAATTTTAAGCACATATACATGAAGGTATTCTTATATTCAAATAGTCGTGTTTTTCACTACCCAGTAGGTAGCACAGTAATCATTGCGAATAAAACGCTCTAACTCACTCTATCTGTCAAATTCAATTTGTATTGGCAATTGTTACATAAAACTTCACAAAATGGACTTGAGGGTTGTGCCTCGGATAAAACAAAATTAGCAAATACTTCAACCTAAGCGATTGCATAACTCAGATAAACTCTGAAATAATTCTTCTTAACGCCATCAGCGCTTTCTTCATTTCAATAATTGAAAGTTCTATCGCCGGCCGGTACAACTGTCATTTTTTTACTGGACAAGGGAAATTTTGCTGTGCTGGCTACTGAGTAGTGAAAAAAAAAACACGACCAAACATTAATTTTTAATGCTGTTACTTCTTTAATTGGAATTTCTTAAATAAAAGCAAGGTAGGTTTATATAAAACAAATGCTCCTCAAGCCATTTTTGACGTACGAAACGACAGCAAATTATAGCACCCGCCGCCGCGCCGCCGTTCTCAATTCTCATAACAAACTATCTTAAACTCAGAAGTATTTGTCCTTTTCTTTAATTTCATGATTTAAACGCATTCAGCTAGGTATATTTAAAAGAGATACATAAGCTATTCTGCTGTCCCACACTTGCGTTGTGTTTCGCGTCGGTCGGTTGGTTGTAACGATGATGGCGTACAGCAAGTAGAGAGATAATGTCGGTGGCGTCTATCGAATCTTATTTTTCTTAAACACCAGTGGTACAACATACATAATAATATGTAAGAATAGAGAAAAGAGACAAGTTACCCTGATTATAATGCTAAAGTATCAACCTATACAATACGACGAGTTTATGTGTGCTTATACCAGAGGGTAATTAAAATCCTTTGATTAATATGTAAATTTAATAAGATTTCAACCAGAGCTAGGGGGATATCAACGCGCCAAGTTTTGAAAACGGAGAGCCTCGAGGCAGGACAATATTCAAGAAGGAGACCATAAAGATTACCTACCACCGGCACACCATTACCGTCATCCAGTTTAAGTTACACTACCATCAGCATCTGCATCACACCATCATCAGCATCAGCTTTTCAGCTTACCACGGTCGGTGGTACGTATTCAAACACATGATAAAATAAAATGTTTGTCTTTTCACCTTATGTGAGTATGTAGACTTAACTGCAAGTCGTAAGTCTTTTAAGATGCTGACAGTGCGGCTTGGAATTCTTATTCAACTGTGACGACGTACGAACGACAAACGATTCACACTTGATGTTGTCATTTAATTATGTATTGCTCTGGCCAGAGTGTTAAGTATTTAGCTCAACAATCTAAATCGCAATTAATGCAGGCTGTACGGTGTACAGTAGGTACATACACACACGTTTACATTTCATGCAGAAAAATCGAAAGGCAAAAAAGTATTTTAAGATAGAGATTTTGCCCAAATTGAATACAGGCATTTGAATATGTCGCAAATTTTGCCTAATTCTGTGAAGCCACATTGACACATTCTTTTAACATATTTTGAATAAAGACTTTTGTTGGAAACTTGTATTTAAAATGAAATTTAAGAAATGTAAACTTATTTGCATCTGCTGCAGCCCACCGAAACTCATTACAATACGAATTAGCATCTCCAATTTCAAATTCTGTCCTTCAATTCGTTAAAACAATCCTACCATCCCCGAGCGTACGATGTTTTCTTTGACCCTAACTCGTTGCATTTTTAATGAATTTCGCTAAACGCTGATAAATGTAATTATGCGCATTTACTTGAGAAAAAAAGGATTCAATCTGTCTGTATTTGTGACCAAACTGAGGGAATTAAAAACGCAAACCAACAATAAACTTTATTTGAATAAAAATAAAAAAAATAAAACCTGAATACACAACATTTTGTTAACAACTATAACCCCGCCTTCAATGATCAGGCAAAGCATTAATACGTCCTTTCCTTCAACCAACCACAAATCAATTTCTTTCTTTTTCTCTTTATTTTTTGGTCTGAACGTCGATTGATAAAAAAAAACTTTTTAGCTTTATGTACCTATAGGCATAGCTTCGAATTAAAAAAAAAAAATAGTATGGAAATTTTGTAGTCCACAATCGTTGAGCAAATGCGATTTTGGTTATTACTGTTTTTATAATTGGCTTTTTTATTTTAAGGAAAAAAATAATTAAAGAAGAATGGCCAGAAACGTTGGACTGAAATTAAAGTGCAACATCTTTTATTAGTTGTTGTTGTTTTACTATTGAATGTAATTAATCATCATAATGCAGTGATTTTGAATGTTTTTCTTTAAATTACATGGACTCAAAATAAATCTCTAAAACATCTCTTTGAGACAACACTTGTTTGAGAGTTAAATTCATTAAAAACATAATTATGCAAAGCGACATGGTCCAAGGCAAGGCTTGAGTCAATTAGGTATGGCAACATATTCCGTTCAGAAAACACTCTTGAACACTCGAACCTAAGAACAATTACTGACTGCGCTATTGAAGGATAAATTCACTTCGTCGTTGAAGGAATAAAGGTTAAGCGACGCAGAATAATGTTTTCTAACCTGCCCTCTATAACCTGACTTTGAACAAATCTTCATATAAATGAAGTAAATTAATATTGCTGCAAGCCTGCTCAATTCCAAACTTCTTATGTGCCTTTTGTGATATATTACTTTCACATAAAGCTACGCAAGCACACGATTGTCCTTGAAACCCATAACATTGTTTTATTCCTCACTGTTTGGAGTTTTGTTTCGGTTTCTCTCTTCAGAGAAGCGAATTTAGAAAATATGCATAGACATGGCAGCGAAATGATGGGCTCCTTCGTTAAAAAAACATCATTCACATCGTATACATTGATACTGTGATGATGCTTTTCTCGATAATGTCCTCATGAAGTTCGTTCCTTACCCAAGACCCCAAGAGGCTATGGTTTGGGTTAGGTAGACCAAAACGTCAACTGTGACATCGGTTGCTAAGAAGAAAAAAACTAGAAAAAAAAAATAGTTTTTGCATAAAGTAAAACCTAGAAGAGATGTGGTGCAAAAGTATAGACGAGTAGCAACGAAAAGCTTGGATGACTGGTGCTATAATAGTGAACGTCAAAGTTAAGAGCTCAACAGAAAACTATACTGGCAATAAAGGCACAAGGCACCAGTAGCATGAGCTTAGAGGGCATAGCAGACGACGAAGAATGCTCTGTTCGTGCAAGGGCTTAATTACCCAGTCTATTGATGTTTAGCATAACTTAACCTGCTTTAGTAATTAATTTACTATTGTTCGCTTAAATTAGTCTTCCTTAACATTGTGAAACTAGATTATCGTTATTGGGGTATATGATGATAGAGACGAGACGCTGCGCTGGATGCATCTAACATGTGATATATATGAAGAGATCCGTTCGATGATAAATTAGATTACGGGGATTGCTACAAGTTGTTTGTATGTGCCTTCTTTCATTAATGTCAGTATAGAGCGCAATGAAGTCATTTTGAATTTGTGGGTTTTTAATGTTATTTAAAAACTATTGCTTGCAAAAGATCAAAATCTTGTAGAGTCTATTTCTTATTTTTACACTTATATGATTTTACGAAGGTTGGTATCTTTACATTCAAGAAATGAAGTGGTTTTTGACTCCTCTATGTCGTCGTTAAATTGTCTTTGATGAATTTAAATTTAATTTACCTTGAATTTCCAATAATTTTAATATTTGTGTTGGAGTGAATTCAAGAATGACTTAGATTCAGAATTGATAAACTGTACAGCGACTGTATTATGTGCTAAGGCTTTGTTCACACTGTAAAAGTATGTCCATATACAGAATATCCTAAGCTCCCAAATATTTCTGGATTTATAATTTTAATCGCTTCTTATAATAAAAAATTTCGCAACTAGTACTTGAGGTTTTATCGAATTATTTGTCCATGGGTATTTCGGCTGCTCTCCCATCACACATCGCTGTAAACGGAAAATAATCATCTTACCATCTCCGAATATAATATATAAATGTCTCAAATCACTTAAAATTAAAATTAAATATAAATTTAACTTAGGCGTAAAATCAAACCATTAATTCACGAACTTGTTTTTCTGTTCATTAGAAAAACTTATATCTGGCATTACTATTTTCGTTCAAATAACCGCTGTATTATAGAATTTGACAGCTCACTTCAAACAATTCATTTTCATTTGATTCATCATTTTGTCTTTGAATAGAGTGACCACACTTAAGACCATAGAGAAAATATAATAGAGAACGGGAGCGGAACACTTCGTACAAGTGAAGCCGTCACGTAAAATTTTGAGAAAGAAGATCAAAACGAGTGCCCTTTTTCTCTCTCTCTGAGCTTCTCGCTGATTGGCTGTAAGGTGGAATGGACAGGATAATTAATAAAAAGTAAAAGAAACATCAAAATTAAAGTTGTTGTCTTACATAGGAGCTCAAAGACAGAAAGGGCACCGTTTTAGATCTTCTTTCTCAAAATTTGATGTAACCGAAAACAACTTGTTGTCTCTTATGCTCATCTAATGGTTTTCCAATGAGAGGTGTTATTTTGAATAGCCCGCTACTTCGGTAGCTGTCACTTTTGAAGCTGTCATTTTTTGACATTTGACAAGTAGAAACTACGCCATTAATAAAAATGGAACGATACACGCTTCAACAACGCATTGAAACTATTGAAATTCACTATAAAATGGTGAAAATCTGGCAGAGACGGTTCGTAAAACTAAAATATTTTTGGGTCGTCGTGAAGCACCTTGTCGGACCGCAATTCAGAAATTGGTGGACAAATTCGAGCTGTTGGGAAAAGTTAGTGATGTGATGAATAAAACCCCTGCACGTCGCTCAAGAACAACTGAGAATATTGCTTTTGTAGCTCAAAGTGTTGAAGAAAACCCAGGTTTGTCCATTCCTCGTCGTTCTTTGGAATTAGGCATTCCACAAACGTCATTACACCGTATTTTGCTAAAAGACTTGGGTCTTAAGGCTTATAAAGTTCCGTTAACACAAGAACTCAAGCCGGCTGATCATCAACAACGTCGTGTCCTTGCTGATTGGTTCCTTGAAATGCATGTAAATGATCCGGAATTTCATCGAAAAATCACCTTGACTGATGAGGCCCATTTCCACCTCGGAGGTTACGTCAACAACCAAAACTGTTGCATCTGGGGCTTGGAAAACCCAAGAGTTATTGCTAAAAAGCCTCTCCATCCTCAACGAGTGACTAATTGGTGCGGTTTATGGTCCGGCGCGGCGGGTTATTGGACCCTACTTTTTCGAAAATGAGGCTAGAGCAACAGTTACGGTCAATGGATTGCGTTATCGAGAGATGATTAATGACTTTTTATGGCTGGAATTGGATGGTATTGATCTGGACAACGTTTACTTTCAACAAGACGGCCCTACGTGCCACACAAGCAATGAAACCATCGATCTTTTACGGGAAAAGTTTCCGTACCGTGTTATCTCTCGAAGAGGTGATCACAATTGGCCATCGATATCTTGTGATTTAATACCTTGCGACTTCTTCCTTTGGGGCCACGTGAAAGATAAGGTCTACTCCAACAGCATAGCGTCGGTTGATTCAAGACATCAAAGATGGAATTTGTGAGGCTATCGAGGACATAGGGCAGCCACTTTGCGATTTGGTTATGGAAAATTTCATGAAAAGGATATGGCCCTGTAAGCGTGGTCGTGGCGGGCGTTTGGCTGATGTTGTGTTCCATTATTAACGGCATACTTTCCTCTTTACAGTAAAATAAACATCCGATCATTTATGTCAAAAAATACCATTTTTCTTTGAATATCAGAATAACACCTCTTATTGGAAAACCCTTTATAATACGCATTTCCTTAAGTTAACAAAAGTAGTAGGCTTGGCCTTTTCTTCCTCAAGTTGTCAAATTTACTCAAGCATTGAGCGACTGAAACCGCACAACATATACATAGTAAATTTTGAACGAAAAGTTACGGACGTAACTTAATTACATTACAATTTGCCCAAAGGATTCGTAAGTATTCGCTGGTTCACGTTCTTGCGTGAGCAAAATTGTATGATAGTTGAGCCCTTATGTTCAACCAAGCAACCAATCAAATAAACTCTTCAGCCTTATTTGTAACATTACTATAGATAGATCACCCGCAAAAAAGTTTGCAACATTTTTAATGTGAATAAAAGTGCTCTTGCACTACACACTACCCTATATCAATTTTGACACCAGCAGTTAGGAATCTTGTATTTTGTCCAATTAACGTACTCTTAATATATCAATTTATTCTTGGTGGTGCCAATGTATGCAATTATCAACAGAGTTTTCAGTACCTTAACGACTCTTGTCTTATGTGTAACAAAGCAATTTGTTGACATTGCAATTCATGTATGAATGCAAAAATTCTGGAATAAGGTAAGAGTTTCGTTAAATTGCGAGCACAAGCAACTCTTATATCACTAAATGCAAATTTTTCACATCAACCAAGTTGATTCTCGTCTCCATAAATAAAACGACATCATTATAATAAAAACAACTTCAACATATTTTTTTAACTTGTTCTTAGTCGTTCTTAGCTCATCTCGCAGATTGATTTGAATTACGATTTTGTATCGTTATCCACAATAATGGAAACATCCTATGTATCTTCCTTTGACATTAGTAAACATATTCCATGAGGGTATTTTTTTGATTTTTCACTGATCAAAAATCAGCTTAGACAATGAAATAAATGAAGTTTCATACCATCATCTCATAACAAAATTGTGGTTGAAATTGTATATCTTCATTCGTCTTGTTCGCCATTTTCGCGGTACAATGGACCAAGGCACACCTAAGCAAAGCAAAAATAGACGATTCATTAATTTTGCTCACACCCTAGCAGTTCTTTCAAAGAAAAGTCTAACCTAAGACAGCAAAATTAATAAAAAATTTTGGTATATTCCACTCTTAATCCACAGGTTAACTACTTATCTATAGAATAAGAGTGGAGGTCATTGATAGATAACAATAATGTGTTCCCTTTGTTATATATTTATACGGAAATCGACTGTGGCGCCATCTAATGAATTGACAGAGAAGTTTACTTCATATACTATATTTATATTTTTGATTGCTTCGCTCTACCACTTTCCACGGTAAAATAAGTTTGTAAACCTCAGTTAAGAGCAGTTTTATTTTATTAGTATCATTTTCCACTTAGTCCTTAGAATAAGAATTAATCCTGCGCTAAGTGTTCTTGGTATGCGGCCTAACTCTAAGCTCTGTTTGGTCACAATGGTGTGCCGGTTAATGAAAGAGCAAGTGAGTTTGTAAAATATTGGTAGTAGCATACCACGAAAATCAAAGAAAGATGGAATCGCGGTGGCTGATAAGAAAAGACCTGACACGATCCTTTTCCTTTATGAGCTTTCTTTAAGGTCCCAGAAGAAATATCTGAACTTCAAACCTAGATTTTTGCTAAACATTGTTCCACTGTAACGAGGACTTTTTCCACTATAACCTCATTTCACTGTAACCATGCAATATGCTGATCTTTTGAACAAACTGATTGTTTTAATGAACATACCCTCATTCGAAGTCGATTTGAAGTCGAACCCTTTCAATTTGCACAAACCCCTTTCCGATTTTGTATACTTCACATACACCATTCTCATTCTTATGAAATACATACTTCTACATACTTCGATCCATTAAACGAATAATAAATCTAATGAAATTCGCTTCAGATTCCCGAGACATATATGAATGAGCTCTTAGTACATGCAGTGGTACCGTGGCAAGCTATCGTGTCGTCGGTCGTTCGGGCGGGAGGGTGGATCCTCTGTTCGGGATAATTCTCGTACGAGAATATCATTAGCATATATGTTTACGTTAATTCGATGGGCATCGGTTTCTTATTTGGCTTCAATAGATGAGTTTGAGTGGTCGCATTCACTTTTAAACAGTGTGTATGTAGGTCTGTTTCTTTTTTTTTTTTCTGACAGATCTCGTTGTCGTAATTTTGTATTCAAAATTTTGAATTGACAACAACGAAGACAGCCATTATTTGACGTTGCCATCGCCTTTGCCAACACAGAATAAAACTTATCATCATCATTCATCCATCCGGTCTCTGTTAATGTTTTGCATTGTATGATGGGTAAAGGTTCGCTGATATAGAGTAAGAATTCTTTTTTTCATAGGTTGGGATGGTATAAGCGAGAGTACCTTTATGCGGGAGGTAAGTCAGAGATTTAGAATGCAGATAAATGTTGCATACATTAAATTAATTTAAGAATTCGCTGGATAAAAGCATATGACAACCTCACTCGGAAAGGATATGTAAATCAAGCAGCACAAACGCGTATTTCAATTGAAATCAATATCCTATGGTTCGTAGTATTCATCGAAGTTTCATAGTGTAAACGAAAATACTTTATAATGAAATTAAGGGCATATAAGTTCATTAAAAACTCTCTTGATTGCTTATTAATAAGATTTATTAAAATAGTTTTACTTAATGGATAGTTAAGTGGCCTTCAGACTCCACTTTCAGATTAAAACACATAATTGACAATATTGTGCTTTGGTGGAACCTTATTTTTCAAGTCTCATTACCAAGCGTTCTGGCATGCGTTATTCTTTGTACCTCAGATTAGGTCTTCTTGATCAAAAGTCTCTCTTCGCAGGCCAAGTTTGCCTCGAAGAGAAGCTTTTTTGGCTGGACTTTGTTGGTATTCACTCGGCCTTGTGGCGAGTCTATATCTCTTTTCTTGCCTTCTGGCTAATCCACATCTTGTTCAGCTCGTTCAGTTCCGGTGGACTTCTTCCATTTGCCACGTCGCATACACGTAATCCGTCGAAGAATTTTTCTTTCGAAAGTACCCAGTATCAGTTTCCCTTTTTTACTTATCATCCAACACTTGGCGCCGTAGAGTAGGTCTGGTTAAATATAATTGAAATTTGAACCCAGTTGTTTGGCCAAACCGAAGTTGTAGCTGTTCGCTAGAGTAATTCCTTCGTCAGATCTCAATCAGGGTGTTGGTTGTGGGATTGATTTTTGTTCCAAGGTAGGGAACTCCTTACATACGTCGAAAAGGCATAAAATCAGCACTTTGAGTGCTACCGATGATGTCTATGTCGTCCCCATAGCCTAGGAGCTGAGTGTATTTGTTCAAGATAGTGTTTTCCGTGCTCACACCTGCCTTGCACACAATCTGCTCTAGAACTATGTTGAAGAAGTCACATGATCTTGCGCATGTTATGAACAACTCAAATGAACTGTTACCCATTTGCACACTGCACTGCATATTTTTTAGCATCATGAGGTACAGATGGATCAGTTTATTAGAGATCTCGAATTCAGATGTCACCACCATAAGTTCTTGCCGATGGATGCTATCATAAGCAGCTTTGAAGTCGATATGAAGCTTATAGACTAGACAGTGGACATGCATTCTTCCTCCCACACTTTGTTGTTGATCTGGTGCATGCGTCTCATCAAAAGTCCGACCGGCGGACTTGTTATTTTTTTTACTTTTGAATGGCTCTTTCGTCATTGGCTCGCTCCAAGTGCTGCTTGAAATACATCCACAATTCCTGTGCTTCGATGACTAAACTTTAGTCTGAGTAAGCAGATGATACTGAATGATTACAGTCTGAAAAAGTACACCGATAACACGGCCAAACAATAAAAAAAATCTGGAGAAGCAGACGCTATATTGTTTCAATCTCAGAAAACTGATAGTGAGTGACCGATTTGGTACCGATAATAACAAATGTGAGATCTCCGATTTTATTGGATCTTATAACTCCTTATGTTAAGTGCACAAGATACAAGAATGTGATTTCTATTAAACTCCCTCTCTGCTTAAATCAATAAAATCAGTTGTGATTGGCTATCGATATTCAGTGGTGATAAGTTGGAATAATGGGCTCGAAATTCGACGGCTATCGATCGATATTCGAATCGCAACATTGAGCTTATAACTTTAAGTTTTGTGCACAAAAGTGATCCTTTTGATTCTTAGTCTGTTGTTGGATTGCTTTGCCCGCTACATAGAACTGAATCGAATCAATTAATATTCTATGAAATAAGGATTGTTGGTGTTAGGTATATAAAATTTTTAATATTATTATTGAGAAATATTAAGAATAAAAACAATTTTTCAGTAAGCCTATGTAAAGTATAGGTATCCATGTAGGTTCATTTATCAACTCACGCATAATAAAACGCATTTTCCACATAGGTACTAATGAAACTAATACATAGTATATTTACTCTAGCACTCAGTCTCGAAAATTCCCTTTCCAAAAATTTAAGTGATGAACACATAGGACACAGACACAGAACGACAGGACCCCTTAATCTGCAATGCACTCAAATTACAGAATGAGAAGGTTTTCGAAATCGGAGAGGATTTCAGAATATCAACGAAATAATATAGGATACCAGATCTACTATGGGAAGAAGGGAAGTGCAAGATTTCGTATTCCAAAGAGTCCCACACAATGGAACAGACATAATATGCAATTTAATTTACTTGAATTTTGCGATTCGGACGTCTGCATTAATTCTAATTTATGCATAACAACACTCAAACATTGAACGAGACAGAGAAGTCTAGTATCTCCTTACCATGCCGCTCTTTTTAGCACATACACTCTAACACTAATTCATAGCCAGATGAAACTTCTTCGAACAAACCCGTCGTCGTCGGTCGTCCACTTTGAATCTCTCACTCCACATCTCAATCTAACTTTACCGAAAACATCCAAAGAGATATTGGCACAGATCCGTTCCTGCACAAAAGTGAATGCTTGATGCAATTTTCGGGGGCAACTTACTGTAACCAACCTCTTCTCTGAAACTTTACTGAATGCCACCCTCCACAATGCCACATTAAACCACTATCACCATTTGTTTTACTAGCACCAGTATCGCCTTAACCACCCCAACCAGTCTACCTGAATTGAAACGAAAATGTCGTTCGTATACACTGTGCAAAATAATGTTTTTTTTTTTTTAGGAAAGGGGAACATGCTATAGAGTTATCCCTATGTTTGTGCTGGTGTTTGTTCCTCTCATCGCCTCTGCAGTCCAGATAATTTCCTGCATCTCAGATCTCGGACCTCCTATTCTTGCTATGTTTCATTTCGAAAATCTCGTTCAGTTTGTAGAACCAAATAACTGCCTTTAAGCTTATAAAATGAGACTTACCCTCGTGTTGGGCGGAAGAATCGACTCAAGCCGATGGATTCAACTACAAGAGTTTCGAGGAAGGAGGGAATAAGAACATCGGAGCGTATATACAAATTAATGTTGCATTTCAGGATGATGGTGAATGATTGGGTGGGTGAGAATGGACAAGGATGATGCACAGAAATATTTTATGGGTTATCCGAAAGCCTCATTACACCTTGTAGGAGAAATTCGAGATATTTTCTGGACAGGAAAAGATGTGCAAACACATGAAGACACTTTATGTTAGGAGAATAGTTCTTGAAGTTCTATAAGAAGGATCAAATCGATGAGTTGCATTCGAGGTTAAAATGTCTCGGCTATAGTGGTAACATTCTGTGTAGAGAAATGTAGACACTTTTGGGATGAACGAAATCAGACTGTGTCTGATCAGAAGTACATACGCCTTTACAATAACTTGTTTAAATGCATTAAACTATAGTATCCGAATATACTCATACGGTTGCCATCAAAGTTCTGTAAGGTAAATTTTCTCTTTTTTCGGGCTAAAATTAAATAATAAAGGGTCATTCACTCTTTGGTTTCGAAAGTTAAGCTAAAAACCACGCACAACGATTCATTTTTAAGGAAAATGTCATTCAATTTCAAAGTCATCATCATTCTATCATTCAAATGTCCGACTTGGGAGTTTTTGCAGCATGCAATTCTGTTGAGTTAATTTTGAACCACATGTCGGGCGGTAAAATTGAGTAACGTTAATTTTTAATGTACCTAAAGTTTGGGGACTATTCGCGTAAACACGGTCTTTTGCGTAGCAAAATTATTTACGTCACCAAAACGTGAAATAACGGGACCAGGAAACGTCTTACGCAAAATTGCCATAATTGGTAGTGTTGTGTGGCTTTTTTCCACATCTTGTTGTAACCACATATCGCCCAACTCATGATCTTCAATCAACAAAAAAAAATGATATCCGTATCATTCGACCATGTCGCTCCGAATGGACTATAACCATCCGCCTATTGGCAACTTCGAAGAAATACGGACCAATGACACCTTTGCACCATATAGACCACAGCAAACAGTCACTTTTTCTGGATGCTTGTGGGTATTTTTAGTCTGAGTCTCAAAAGTTCGAAAAATGGATACATTTCAAATGCCAGCGCTGCCAACTTGAAACGACGAAATGAATGACCCTTTACATGCCGTAGTGTCCGTAGCTCAGTGGTTAGGTGCGTTGGCTGCTAAGCAGAACGTCGTGGGTTCGAGTCCTACTCGAGCCCATAGTTTTTATTTCATTTTTCACGGGCACTGCCTCTTGCAAAGAAGTGACAAAACTTCCAAGAGTATCAATCTGTCATGAGAAAGTGCTTCTCAACTTTGCCGTTCGGAATCGGCATTAAATTGTAGGTTCCCTCAATCTTCACACGCACCCAGAGAATTGTTGAAGAGAGTAAGCCACTTAGGCCTTTGTTCTTCAAGAGCTGTCGCGCCACTCTATTTATTTATTTATTTTATTCACATGATGCTTGAAACAGCATTTTAAAACAATTGAATGTATAATACAAAATAGTTAAGAATATTATTTAAAAAATAAGCAATGACGTGTTCTCATTAAGAATCTAGAACTGGCTGACTTCCCAAAAAAAAAGCAAATGCTTTTACAGAATTATTTGAAGCAAGAATTTTAATGCTTCGTCCTCCATAATTCTCAGCGTTTGGTGTCTCATAAAAGTTCTGTTTTTAAAAAAGGGTGTGGCATAGTTCAGGGCTGTTAGAAAATTCGAAAGACGAACGAGATTTCGATCTCCTTAATTCTCATAACTTTGAGTGACGAAAAGGAGTAGATTTTCATGAAGAAGAGTAGACTTTCTTACAGGTAAACATAAAAGGGGCAAAAGTACTGTGGGAAAGTACTTTCTGTAATTTCATTATCCGGGATTTTGACCCCAACCCATCCTTAATTTACACTCTTCCCTTGAAATCATTAACTTTTTAGTTTGTCTACAAAGTGTTTTCTATAGCTTTTTTTGTTTGAATTATTATTTGCAGGTTGCGATCAATTCGAATCGAATATGTAAATCTCATTTACATTGTAACTTTATTGCAATAAAAAAAAAATACGTATACGCCCCGTAAACTTTTGTGTAACATCAAACAAATTAATTTGTGGAAGATTCTATTGATATGGCTTAGGAAAATAGTTTGAAAATCTCAAGAAAGTAAAGCACTTCTATGAAATCAAGAACTAATTTAACCCTTTTTCATTTGCATTTTAAAATAATTTGGTATAAAAATTATAATAAAAATGTTTAAATTTCATACCACTTATTCTTTCTACTTAAAAATATAAGCAATCGAACTATAGGTAGAGCATAATGAACAGTTAATTTTATACTCGTAGACATCAATTTCGCAATCAATACCCTGTACGAATGAAATGCACAAAAATAAAACAAAAATAATTCCTAAACACCTTCAAGAATATCCTTGGCTATTTTCCAATTGTAATTACCAAGCAATCCCTTAAGGTATATAGCAACCCCTCATTGTATTTCCTATTGCAATGCACTAAAATCCTGTACGGATATCGTTCTCCTCCCACACACAAGGTTGGTAGATACAAACTCAGTTCCCAACTGCACCACCTTGTACAATATTTTATTTCGAATATTAAACATTGTGTATGAGAACACCATAACCTTATCCATTCTGTTACTCCTGTGTCCTGTCCCTTGCATATTTTAATGTTGCGTGTGCTTATCATTTCATATTATTTTATAAAAGCTTATAATTTTCTATTCTCGGACAAGTGATGGGTGACGTATACACGCAGTCGGCAATCGTATGAGTGGTAAGGCTTAAGAGTATGAGTGAGATGAAATTGTAATATAATTATTATGCATCAGATGTTGGGTATGTGCAAGAAAAGAACTTCCACACCTTGTTATTATGCAGAAAATTAAAATTGTTCGGAAAAATAATTAGGTCCTGACAAGCAGAGCAGTAAGAGCTTAAGGGTGGGTGGGAGGCAAAGTTGGTAGTGAAGTCTTCTAATGAAATTGTCCTTGCATTGGTTGTTTTCTGTCTACTTTTTTAACCAACCCCTCAAAGCAAATCTCCATCTCCCGTTCCTTCTGCCCACGCTATCTCTTCTAATTACCATTTTAGTTTAACAATAAAGAGTGAAATACTGTGCCTGCTTCACATAGTATGAGTGTGAAAGAAAAGTGCATGTATATACGTAGTTGTAAGTTGTGTGTATGATGCCTATGACAAAAGTAAGGCGGTTTGAGTCTGCATGCATGCATGCATGACCATGGAGCTTCATTTGCTTATTTATTCGAAGAAAATTCAAATATATCTATAAAATGAGCTTTTATTAGTATGTAGATCGTACATGTTCATATCTTTGCTTGTATGAGTGTTAATGGATAGTAGATTGGTGTTGGGTGCTGGGTGCTGCAGCCTGTAATATACAGGACAGCAATGAGCATAAGACATATTAAAGCAGGCAAAACATGGATTAGCATTTCTCATTAATGCATACTGGAAGCTTAATTGGGGACTCAAAATTTTCCAGAATATGTCGCCTGTAGTATCTACAGAGGACCTCAACCCTGCACCGTTTTTTTCTTTCCCTTTCCATTCTGGGTTCTATGAAAGTTGTCCTCCTCTCATTTTCTGAGATATTCTTGTTAGGATAGGACAGACACAGGACCAAACATCTAACCAACCTACCACCAACCATCTCCAGCAACGACCTATACCAAAAACCGAACCAACAAACTAACAATTTTCTATATAGTACAAACATATAAAAATGGATATACAAGTACATTCATAGCAAGCTATGAGTATAAGATTAAGGATATACACTAAAGGAGGAGCGTATAGTCGGAAAGAACTGAGGGTTCTGCACTTGTAGGGTATGTAAGTCTAAGGATATGGATAAATGGACCGAAAGGCCGAAATATATAATGGTGCGATTGCAAATCGTTCTCTCGTATAGTCGTATAGTTGAAGGTATATTTGCTGTCCAGTCCTGGCTCCTGGACCAACAATTATGTTGTTTGCCACTTTGTTCATACCTCAGCTAAAACATCCTTCGTGCTTAATATCTTTGTTTGGAGAATTGAATGTGTCTTGCTGGACATAAGGAGCAAGTGAGAAATGCACTCTGGCTTTAAATTCTGCAAGTCTCCAACTTGTAGGGTAGGCTGTTTTTAGCTTCCTGTTCTAAGGATCCCAAAGAAAAAATGATTTTTAACTCAAGACAGGAAGGACAAAGACTTTGAAACAAAATATCTGCGCAGATAAAAGTCATATTTGTAGATAAGTAAATTTCTAAGCATCCAACTGAAATTGTAACTTGATTTTATTTTCAAAGCTCTCTTAAAAAAAAAAGTAAGAACTTTATAAAGGGAATTCAAGAATTCTGTCGGTAGCTTTAGCTTTGCATTGACATTCTCAATCGTAGACAAAGCACCAATCGATAACAATTAAAATTTTTATTGTGCTATACTGATACTAAAAAGAAGCAAAACAATGATATTATAACCAACATCGCAGATGACTTCTCGTTCTCCAATGGTTTTGCCTATTTCGTTTCCATTAACTCCAACTCCTTCTCTGTTCTCAACCCTCCCAACACATATGCAGATATGTTGAACAGACAACTCATTCACTCATTAAAATAAAAACACAAAAAGAAGAGATAAAGTTTCGATTGCCGACATACATACCTACAAAACGTTTGGATAAATGTCAGCATTTCTCCCTGGCCACCTTTTGCAGCACCATAATCGCATTGTTGTAATGCATCAAATTTTCGTCTTTCCTCATATTTATGAAGGAGTAAGAGGACAATGATGATGTGAAGCGGGTGGCGGGCGTCGTGGCGGGGAATGGGACCGGAATATGAGTAGATGTTGTATCTGCCATTCTACTTAAAACAAGAAAACAAAAACTTTGGAAAAAAATTATACATCGGTGCCCCCCCAAAACCAAAAAAACCAAGAAAATGTACAAATGTATATGTAAATGTGAAAACGGGTAATGTCTCTTCGAAAAGGCCGGTCATCACTACCGAAACTCCAATTTTCGCAGCAACCCCTAACAAAATTTAAAATCCAAATAAAAAAGAAAATAACACAATGCACACGTCGTCGTCGTCGTCGTCGGTTGGACTCGCGGAAATAAAGAAAATAAAATAAGCTACCAATAAATTTTGCATACGGCCTCTCAAGCGAGGTAAATTCTGAATTTTTTCTGGGAGTGCGAGTAGTGATTTTACCTTCTTGTTCCTTTTTCTTTTCCGTTAGCCACCCTTGTCATTGCTACTCCTACCCCTTAACACACGATTGCCATTAACTCTTCAATTGACCATTGTCCTCCATCGAAATATTGTGATTATGCTTGTAGATAGAGATGTGTGCCTGTTTCGAAACTGCGCGCGATGTTTGAAGTGACGGTGTTTTGTTTTTATTTTTTTTTTTTTATTTATTTGTTTTGTTTTGGATATCTGGTTTTATTTATGGGAAGCAGGGGTTTGGAGGTGCCCACTATGGGGGCTACATTTTCTGTTTGCGTTTTGATGAATATTCGCGCTATATGAGACACATTGTGTGCATGCCGAAAACAGGAACATCCAAGCGAGCACCAGGATTCATATTTGATGATGCTGTTTCCTAGTACAGTAGGTAAGGAGATCTGGAATAATTTTTTTCACCAACCACTGAAATTAAAAAAGAGAAATCCAAAGAAATACACACAAACATTATAATGTAGGTATGCTTTTATGTTTGTATTAAGGTGATTGAATATGTTGAATGAAGAGAAATTTTTAGATATACATAGAGGGTACCGATTTGATTCCCAAAAAATGTGGTAGGTTTTTTACGAAACCTATTTTTTGTTATTTCTTTTTCTGATAAAGGACAGCATTAGCTAGCAAGTGTGATGTTTGCAAAACGAAAAGTTAGGGTGGACGAATTTTTCGTGGCTTTTGAAAAATATGTATGTGGATGAGGTTGTGCTTTCGCTAGTCTCGCCGATTAAGCATTAATTAAGGAAACAATGGTCGCGTACACAGCTCACAATAGCATTGACAGATCAGCGGGTATAATGCAAGTGCAGAAGAGACATGTCAATATTATTTATGCAGGGAGGTATATTTTTTGTTAAACCCATAATGAAGCGATTGATACTTTTATTTCTTTTCTTTTAATTTGTGTTTTCTCATTGTTGTAAAATTCTGTTTTTTTTTTTTCTTTCCTTAGGTCACGTGGGAAGTAATGTTCTTTTGTTAATGTACCTTACCTGGCGAATGTCGGCAACCAGAGCTCGGAATTGAGTTTGGCTTTCAGTAGTTAGCTCAGGCTAACGAGAACTATGAAATGTGTCGACTTTAGCGAAATCGATTTCTTCATAATTTTCGAAAAATATCATTGGCTAACCCTAAATTCTTCCAAAACCCATCGAATGATACATACAACGAAAGGTCTTGCCGAACTCTATTCATCGAAATGCTTTTCAAGATTTTTGAAGGCCTGGTAGTCGAGATAATGATAAAAATGTAAATTTTTCGCAAACATTTCCCCCTGCAATTTCAAATCGATATTACTCACAGTTTTCCTCGACAACTGTTATACAATTAACTGTCAAATTAAGGGATCTGTAGATATTCTATCTGCGTTGCAAGAGATTCTCGTTTTCAGTTCTCGGTTAAAAAGCTATGGTCAAAAAATATTTTTTTCGATTTCTGACTTGAAAAAAATTCATTGTGCATCAATTTGTTTTTTTAATTTCAATTCTTTTAAGTGGATAACAAGGGTTTTTAAGGCTCCAGGTGCATACGCATGATTTTTATTGTTATTTTCTTATTCTTCAGTACATTTTCTTTCATTTTTCATTCGTAATTCACTGTTTTTATTGCGCTTTTTTGTGTTGTATTTGAGAGCGCATTCTATGAAAAACTTGATCAAGTGTTAAAAATCGCAAGAAATTGTGCAGTGCCTTACGATCACGAACAAAAATAAATGCACCCCTGAACTCGAGTTTTTGTCTATTTGACAGATAAAACTACAAATTCACTAAAAAGAAATTCTATGGACAACGGATTTTCACTTTTGAGAAATTTATGATTTACTTACTTATGGTGGCGCTACAGTCCAGGTCGTGACCAGGACCTCACCCAACAAACTCCTCCAGCCAGCTCGGTCTCCAGTTTCGCACGCCAAGTATGTTCAGGTCCTCTTCCAGCTGTGTGCTCCACCTGAGTCGCGGTCTTCCTCTTCTGCGACGTCCTTCCGGTTGGATTCGAAGACTCTACGAGCCGGAGCATTATTTTCCATTCGCTCAACATGACCCAACCATCTAAGTCGTTGGACCTTAACTTTTCGGGCTAGGTCAGTGTCGCTGTACAGCTCGTACAGTTCTTGGTTCAATCTTCGTCTCCATTCTCCATTAAGGCAGACAGGACCAAAAATCACGCGAAGAATTTTTCTCTCAAAGCAGCCCAAAGCGTTTTCATCAGATGTTGTCATGGTCCATGTCTCTGCACCATACATGAGGACCGGGATGATGAGAGTTTTGTAGTTTTTTTTATTTCGTTGCTCGGGAGAGGACTTTCTACTCAATTGCCTTCTAAGTCCAAAGAAGCAGCGATTGGCAAGAGTGATTCTTCGTTTGATTTCAGCGCTGGTGTTGTTGTATGAGTTGATAGCGGATCCAGGTAGACAAAGTCCTTAACTACCTCGAAATTAAATCTGTCTATATTGATGTTTGCTCGAAGACGTCGATGTTGGTAGACCTTTATTGTCGACAGCATTAACTTCGTCTTGCCCTCGTTAACCGCTAGGCCCATCATCCTGGCCTCTGTCTCAAGGCTCAATCTTTTCAAGAATGATGTTGAAGAAATCGCATGAAAATGCATCGCCTTGTCTAAAACCTTTTTTGACATTAAAAGCGTCATGATGGAACAGCGTGAATTTTCTATTGTCATCTTACACAGACGGACGAGTTTTTTTGGGATGCCAAAACTAGACATTGCTCTATATATAATTGGTCTCTATAGACGCTGTCATACGCGGCCTTGAAATCGATGAAAAGCTGGTAGGTATCGATTTGAAGTGCCTGGGTTTTCTCCAAGATCTGCCGTAGGGTGAATATTTGATCGATGGTGGACTTTCCGGGTCTGAAGCCACACTGATAAGGACCTACCAGGTTGTTGACGAAGAGCTTCAAACGTTCACACAGCGCACGGCAGACAAGATCTTAGGCCTCGGCCACGCAGTAAGCGGCTGAGCGGAAAAAAAATAAAACATATGAAATCACATAGAAGCGGCCACGCAATGAGCGACGGCGAAACAAAATTCTGATCGGCTAAGCGGTCGCGCTCAGCAACCAAACATGTTTTAAATTGTTCGAGCGTCAAGACAGAAAAAGATGGCCAAAGGTCGCTACTTTTTCAAGCAGCAATCAAAAGATTTATATAAAGAGATACGTAGAATATTGCCAGAATCTTTCTGAAATTTTTCGTAGATACAAAAATAAATGATTAAACTCTTCAAACTTTCGATCTTAATAGGTTAATCGATGACACCAAATCGACCTTCTATTTTGTATACGTTTAATCAATTTTACACATACAAAACGATTTTTTCTGACAATAAAATACGGTGAACTGTTCTTGACAAAGCAATTTAACTACTAATGGCCTTGTTCACACGTGAAGAAAATTTAAATTTTCTTTGATTAGTGAAGGGCAAGCGGAGTTGCTTGAAGAAGACGTTAGGGGAAGAAAAAAATCAAAAAATTTAAAAATATTGAGTTTAGGTAGAAATTTGAAGTTTTTCTTTTCTTTTGCTATCATCGTCTTTTGTATTGGTTTTTCTCTTCAAAACTGAATGAAAATACAGATACAAACATAAAATTTTTTGTTAAGAGAAAATAAAAACATAAGAATTAAGCAAATCTGGCAGAAGAAAATGCTCACGATGAACACAATCCTTCTTCACTGTGAACAAGGCAAATCACTCAAACGCAGCCGCTCAGTGTCCGGCCATACTCGCTTAGAGCTCCGCTCAGCCGCTAGCCGCTCAGCCGCTAGCCGCTCAGCCGCTTAGCCGCTCAGCCGCTTACTGCGTGGCCGAGGCCTTATAGGCGATGTTAAGGAGACTTATACCTCTGTAGTTGGTGCAGTTCAGCGGATCTCCTTTTTTGAGGATCGGGCATACGATGCTGAGGTTCCATTCATCGGGCAGGATTTGGGTTGCTAAATACTATAACAAATACATTTTTAAAGTTCTTCGATATTTAAATTAACTGAATAAAAGTTTCCGTAGCTAAGTTGTTAGGTGCGTTGGCTGCTTAACAGAACGTCGTGGGTTCGAGTCCTGCTCATGCCCATAGTTTTTATTTCATCTTTCACGGGCACTGCCTTTTGCGAAGAACTGACAAAACTTTCAACAGTATCATCTGTCATGAAAAAGTGCTTCTCAACATTTCCGTTCGGAATCGGCATTAAATTGTAGGTCCCCTCAATTCTTCACAGGCACCTATAGAATTGTTGATGAGAGTAAACTACTTAGGCCTTAGGTCTTCAAAAGCTGTCGCGCCACTCTATTTTATTTTTTAAATAACTTCACTTCACATTACATTTATCACCAAAATAAGACATATTTTACTTGTGATAAGAAATTTATCTTGACTCCGTAGTAGAATCTTGTCTTCACAATTTCACACAGCACTTCATTATCTCTTATGGTGTTTTCATTAAGAATGGTAAATAATCTTTCTAAATTAGCAAAAACTTTACTATTTAATTTTCTTTTACAGATTTGTTTATTCAATTTAACTACGGAAATCTCAAAAGCACAGGAAAAAAAATTACATCATCAGATATTTTTGTTGTTTCACTCACGTATTCAATGGTTAAGGCTGACACGTATGACGTATCAAATGCCAGTGCTACCAACCTGAAACCACAAAATGAATTACCTTTTATGAAGAATGCAAAATTTTGCCTTAATAATAAAAATGAATAACGTCTTTCGGGAAATTCCTGGTTTCACAAAGCAAAATGTTGATAACTATAGCTAAATCCATATTTTTAACTCTTCATACTATCCCGATCTAATAGTTTTAATAAGAGCGTATGAAGCTGTTATTGATCATTTCCTTTTATTGTATGTAATAATGTATTAATGCAATAATCAAATAAATCCTGTTAATGTTCTCAATTATTAAAATCATCTGCAAGTCCTTAGTGAGTATGTATGTGAGTATTTTTTTATAATTTGTAAGTCTATTTACTTACATTTAGTATTTGCTGACTAAAAACTGGAATAATTAACAGTAGGTATAATATAAATGTATATGTAACCCTTCTCTCGAGCAGCGCTCGGTATAACATTCTACCAACAATGAAATTGCACCTGCTCATCCTGTTACCAGATAAATTTCTTTTTTTGTCATCACACGCTCCCGTAGGAGATGGTTCGCAGACTTTGTTCTACTTTCTTTTTTTTCAAGAATTTTTAAGCTCCTGTTTCGTGTGGTATACAAACATTCACTAGTAGATGTACGTATGTATGTGATCGTAAAAAATAAAACAAAAAGAATAATATTGGCAGAAGGCTATAAAACAACACACAATCACAAGAGGAGGAAAGCCAATTGCTTGCGTGGTATGGGCTAAGGGTGCACATCGAGAGTTGGATTTTTATTTTTATTTTTGCTTTGACCATTGGCCGCTTTTTATGGCATCCTCAACTCTCATACCTAAACTGCATATCGACCGCCATGGCTAGCGCCACGCCGCCACCCAGCCACCCACAGGCGCTATTGCAAGTGCTTTGCTGTATCTACAGATAAAACCTGGTTTGAGTGTTTGGAAAATGTTGGAGTTTGCTTGAATTATGTTCCATCTCTTGCTCTTCGTTTTGTGATGTCGATTTTGTTTTTTTTTATTTTTTTTTAGTAAATTTGTGTCCACGTTCGTTAATTCTCCAACTCAGTTATTTTTTGTCTATAGGTACAAGGAGACACCGTTATGTGAGTGTATGTGTGGGTGGTATCGGGAGTGTTATTATTCTTTTTTTTTAAGTGATTTGAGTGGCCAGCAGCTAACTGGTTTTCTATAATATTCCATAGTCTTTTTAAAAGGGGGTGTGCGTGTTGTATACATTCCCTTCCTTTTGGAGTTCAAAATTATTATTACATATTATTTTCTTTTTTTTTTGTGTTGTTATTGCCTTTTTTTCATTTCTTGGTAGGTGCATAATAAATGATTTATTATCGGTCATCGCTCTTACCTTCTTATTTCATATTGTTGTTACTATGAAGTCTAATTTTACGTACACTTACTTTTAAAAACATTTTCCTATAGATTAGCTTTTTCTGTACAAACTTTCATTCAAAATATTCTGCCTTTCTCAAAATGGCTTTCCGTAAGTATATTTGGAAAAAAATCATTAGTGCAACATTTTTACTATCAAAATTTCAAAATTTCACTAGAATAGTTGACAAAATTGAAACCACGGTCTTGTACTCAAAGAAATTGGTTTTTCATTAAATTCTTCGCTATACATGTTTGCTCCTAAAATTTTGATCTAAATCTTTGCTAGCAGTTGCGGTCAACAGATAACCGGTAGTAGTACGTCCGGTACTCGGACTTTAGTTCTTGATTCCACTTCTTGGATGTCCTGTTTGATTCAAATCTCTATCGGCGGCGATTGGTGCTGTATGCTTTAATCGATCCGACGGGATCAGCAGGTATACTTGTTTATGTCCCCTGGTGGGTCTACACGACAGGCTATAGCATCTATCACCTTAATGTAATTTTTGATCGAAATCACGAAGTCAAAATGTTTACTGTTGCAAAAATGGCATTGAGTAGAGTAATTACTTTTAAAGTACCTAAACCTCGTCTTGTACTGCCCACCTAATTAGTCACCTTTTACGAATATCAAAAACGGATCTTATTAACTTGTAGGAATACCCGCTATACGCATTGAAAATCGAATTAAATCCAAACACAAAGCTTTTCTCCAATTCTTCCCAGACCGACTGCTTTTTCTTCCTGATAGGTAGAACTTTACTTTCCCTTTTTTTGTGTTAACATCCGTTTTGGTTTTTTTTTTTTAAATCGTCTAGATTCATGCGAGAGTATTTATGTCCGATCTCCCTGCTATACCACTTCTTTTTTTGTTTGGTCCTTTTTGCAAAAGAGGGGTGGCTTTTTGCGAGATATCTTTCCCAGCAACAAAAGTGAAGCAGTTGTAGGTAAACTTCCGGTGTAGAGTGGTACCTACATCGATGAATGCATTTATCGCAAAAAAAGGGGTGTAAACGAAGTTGATTTTCTGTTATTTTTTTATTTGTTTTCTCTTTGGATGCTGTGGGGATATGTTGGCAAATTCTTTGTTTTCTTCTTGCAGTTACGAGTTTTTTTTCGGACTGTTTTTAGGACCCATGCTGGCAGATGAAAGGCGATTGGATGTGTCTACATGTGGGGGATACTACCTGATTATTTTGGTCATTTTTTGCTTTTGAATAAAAAATCGTATTTTGACAATCCCCTCTCCCTTACCCAACGAGATGATGACGAGAGAGTTGCTTTCGGTGCTGACCGACCGAGGCGAGGTTACTGCAGGTATAGCTTTTTTATATGGGTGGTTATTGTGCTTGGTAGAAGGTACAACCACACATGGAAACATTCGCGCGCGAAAAAGGGATAAATTGGTATGCAAACTTATATGGTGGAGGTAGTATACCCCCCATATTAACAAACTCTCTAAATTATTTTTCAGTTTTATTTGAGAAGCCCAGCACTACCAGACCAGTATCGAAAAGCAAGAGAGTGCATTTGGTTGCATATGAATGCATGATGTGCGCAACCCCGCGAGTTGTGTTTTGTTGGTTATGTTATGCAGAAGGGTTGCGGCATATAAAACCACACCCACACATAAAAAAAATCCAAATGTAGAAATGAGCAATTAAATATGATTGAGAATTTTTAACTAGAAAATGAATAAAAGGACACAGCACGATTCACATACACATTGACACAGAGTACTTAATTTTATTTTTGTTTCTTCCAATCATTTCACAACGAGGGGCTTGTTCCGTTTTTGGATGTTTTTTCTTAACCCCTTTAGGTAATTTTTTTAAAGTTTTTTTTTTTCTTCTTTAACAGGCAAGTAGAAAATGCTCATTTGATTCTATGGAACGATGCAATTGCTGTTTTTGCTCATTTTTAATCGGGGTCGCGTAAATAATTATTCCAGAGCCAAAAGGGCACGAGTTGTTTTATTTGTAATTATTTTGCTGCTCATGATGATGCTCCATCGTTTGATTTTTTATTTTGCCTACGTATTTTTTGTTTTCATTTTTTCCGTGCGGATTCATGGACATTGATGAAAAAATGTTATTTGAGGATGAAAGCCGGAGGGCATTAATGTACAGTCCTCGTGGTGCGTGAAGGTGATGGTGTGCATAATGAGCAAGAATTGCCGATTTAACTATGGTCGATGAATACTGAAAAGGAAGGAAGGATAGAAACATAACGTAGTCATAGGGTAGTTTGCTATATTGAATGCAAGCACGGAATATGTATGTTTTTAAGGGGGTTGTTATAAAAGTACCAGTTAAGGTGATTATGACTTAACAAAAAAAAAAAAGATGTTGACATTCGTAAGCACGTTATCTATATAAATGAGCATTCTTACTTTAAGGCAGAGGATATTGAGTCTCAACATAACATAAATCTATGCTTTGTCTTCAGTACCTTTTGAATATTGCAAAATAAGATAATATTTAAAATACATAAATAATTAAGTAGAGTGGCGCGACAGCTCTTGGAGAGCCAAGGCATAAGTGGCTTACTCTCATCAACAATTCTATAGGTGCGTATGTGAAGAATTGAGGGGACCTACAATTTAACGCCGGCCGATTCCGAGCGGCTATGTTGAGAAGCAATTTTTCATGACAGATTGATATTTTGGAAGTTTTGTCAGTTCTTCGCAAGAGGCAGTACCCATAAAAGATGAAATAAGAACTTTATTGGCACAAGAAGGACTCGAACCCACGACGACGTTCTGTTTAGCAGCCAACGCACCTAACCACTAAGCCACAGACACGAAATAATATTTAGCTACTTAAAATACGTATATGTTATATTAATACTATGAAAAATACAAGTCGAGTTATTAAATGCTGACAGAAAACAATCTCATTGACATTGACATTTAACGCTTGAACGGTATGCAACACAGCGAAATCTTAATCGACGGGGACTATAACACCCTGCGTCCTGCAAGCTCACAATAGAACTTATTTGAGAATTTAATTATGCCGCAATGGCAGGTTTTTGCCGCCGTTTTTGAGTAACTTTACTCATATATGTAGCTACAATGCTGTTACATCCGCTATGTAATATATGTGGCTAGGGGACAATACCAAGTCGTTTATTTTTGATGTCAGATTGTCAGGACGATGGAGACGCCAAATTGATCATTTAAGTTTTGCATGGCTCCCAACTCAACTGTTTCTTTTAAAGGGTGATAAGAGCAGTGAGCAGTGATATAGGCAGACATTGATGTAATGTGTTGCAATATTTTGCCTGCTTACTTATATCTTCTTGTTCACAGGCTTGACTGAATAATTCGCCCTTAAAAAATCAAGAAAACTAGTTCTTATAAGTTCAATCAATAAGGTTTCAAATCCAATATAAGAACATTATTACTTACACTCCAAGTCCATTCTTTAAAGCCAAAGATCGAGAATACCATCACTAACTAACCCATACATAAGAGTTAATGCATTGACTAAAACTTCTCCAATAATAAAGGGTTTTCCAATAAGAGGTGTTACTTTGATATTCAACGAAATATGGCTTTTTTTGACATGAATGATCGGATGTTTATTTCATTATTTAGAGGAAGGTATGTTATTAATAACGGAACACAACATCAGCCAAATGGCCGCCACGACCACGCTTACAGGACCATATCCATTTCATGAAATTTTCCATAACCAAATCGCAAAGTGGCTGCCCTATGTCCTCGATAGCCTCACGAATTTCATCTTTTAGGTCTTGACTCGACGCAGGACTGTTGGCTTAGACCTTATCTTTTACGTTGCCCCAAAGGAAGAAGTCGCAAGGTGTTAAATCAAGGTTTTAACCGTCATTTGTTTTCATTGCTTGTGTGGCACGTAGCGCCGTCTTGTTGAAAGTAAACGTTGTCCAGATCAATACCATCCAATTCTGGCCATAAAAATCAATAATCATCTCTCGATAGCGCAATCCATTGACCGTAACTGTTGCTCTAGCCTCATTTTAGAAAAAGTAAGGTCCAATAACCCCACCGCATAAACCGCACCAAACAGTCACGCGTTGAGGATGGAGAGGCTTTTCAACAATAACTCTTGGGTTTTCCGAGCCCCAGATGCGACAGTTTTGCTTGACGTAGCCTCCGAGGTAGAAATGGGCCTCAACAGTCAAGTGGATTTTTCCATGAAATTCTGGGTCATTTTCATGCATTTCAAGGACCCAATCAGCAAAGACACGACGTTGTTGATGATCAGCCGGCTTGAGTTCTTGTGGTAACTGAACTTTATAAGCCTTAAGACCCAAGTCTTTATGCAAAATACGGTGTTATGACGTTTGTGGAATCCCTTATTCCAAAGAAAGACGAGGAATGGACAAACCTGGGTTTTCTTCAACACTTTGGGCTAGAAAAGCAATATTCTCAGTTGTTCTTGAGCGACGTGCACGGGTTTTATTCTTCACATCACTAACATAACCCAACAGCTCGAATTTGCCCACCAATTTCTGTATTGCGGTCCGACAAGGTGCTTCACGACGACCCAAAAATGTTTTAGTTTTACGAACCGTCTCTGCCAAATTTTCACCATTTTTATAGTGAATTTTAATAATTTCAATGCGTTGTTGAAGCGTATATGACGATGTTCACATTGGACTATTTCCGCCGACTTATTTTGAAGTAAGGCCAATCTGTCGTGTTCAAACACAAAAGTAGTGTGAACGCTATAGACTCACTTTGACGTCTTACAGTTGTCATAAATTGACAATAGGCCAGTTCCACCTAACAAAATCTCATTGATATGAGACCAAGAAGAATTGCTACTGAAATTCAATGTTTTTTGGCGTGTAAGAAATGTGCAAAATCGAATCAGTCCCTTTTTTGAATGTTTTTGCTGTCTGGTCAGCTGTTAAATCGTTTTGTACAGAAAACTCAGAAATATCGATCACGTAGTATCAATCCGTCTCCAAAAAGAGATTCAAGAGAAATCAATCCTTCGAGAAAAAAAATTAAATTTCTTTGTGAAAGAAATGCGTTTAAGGGAAAAAAATTCCACTTTTACGTCACGGATCAATTCTTGGGTTATAAGAAAAGCCACATGAGATCTCAATGCCACTTTGACTGGAGGCAAAATCATTTGGGGGAACATAATTCTCAAATTTCATTGAGTTAAAATGGTTACCTTACAAATTGTTGTTGTATGTACATCGTCAGTCACGTCGAAATAGCTGAGTGGGAAATCGAATCCAAAATATTTTCATCTCAGAGATCTCAGAAAAAAATCTCATTTCTCATTTTTGTTCCATTTAAAAAATCTCTGAGATCTTAGTGAGATGTTGTTAGGTGGAACTGGCCTAATTAATTTGACGGCATATGCCAAATGTCAAAAAAAAATCCATAAATTTTTAGTTTGGTTTGAAAATCCTGCCTCACTTTGTTGTCTTTTTCTTACCAGCAAGTGCGAAAGAGAAAAAACCATATATAGACGTCAAGATAAGTCGGAGGAAAGAATCCAATGTGAACATCGCATTGAATAAGAAGTACAGGAAGGGGTCTTATGAACAACAATTGAGACATTTTTCTAAGTAGTGTGAGTTTCACAAACACAAACGCATTACAACAGGGCTGGTCTGCAGTTGAATAATTAATCTCAGGGGCGCAAGGCAAAATTTGATTAAATCAAGATTTCATCGATTTTGCTTCAACTTATTTTTTCAATCTCAATTCTTTTTTTAGGAAGCATGGTGTTTCAACACTAAAAATGCACTGCACGGTTTTTAATGTTTAATTTTTTTATTTTCCAGTACATTTTCTTGATTTTTCATCCGTAATTCATCACGTTTATTACGCCTATTGTAATACAACCAACAAATAAAAACGTTTCGAAACACGATGGAAGAACTATTCAAAGCAACCGTGCACACTACGGGAACTCAACGAATTGCAGCGCCTTACCATCACGAACAGAAATAATACACCCTTGAACTCGACTGACAACACAGTCAAAGTTTGACAGCACATACCCTAAAAATTGACAGCACATACCCTAAAAATGGACATCATCAGACATTTTGTTGCCTTCACTCACGTACACTGTACATGTAGCTAACACCGCTTCCTGTACTTCTTATTCAATGGAACATCGTCTATCGTTCCATTTTTATTAATGGCGTAGTTTCTGCTTGTCAAAAAGTGACAGCTTCAAAAGTGACAGCTACCAAAATAACACCTCTTATTGGAAAACCCTTTACAAATAATGTTTTTCCCGAAACAGTAAGGAGATGTTTACGAAAAATTCAGTTTGGATCTTCTTGTTGTTGAACCGATTTGTTTTTGTCTTTGTTATAAATATGGCAATCGATTGTGGCGCCATCTAATGAACTGTTTTTCCTAAAATTTTTGTGTGTCCTTCGCCTTCGCTAAACTTCTTTTCAAGGTTAAATAAGTTAGCAAACGTCAGTTAAGAGATTTTATTGTATTAATAGCATTGTTCACTTAGTCCACAGAATAAGGGTTAATCCTTTGGTGTTCTGTTAATTTACCTACAAATTGGGCTGTGCGAGTTCTTTTTTTCTATTTAGAAATAAGAGTCCTCTAAACAATTTAAACAATCTTCCTATCTTTTAATCAATTAAAAGCCAAAACAATTAAAATTGTACTTGCTTGTTCCAAGTACAATTTGTCGCTTGCCTGAAAAGTAAAAATTTCGAATGTTGTTTTTCTGATAAAAATAAATTTTAAGAAATGTTTGGAATATGCAACAAGTCTTGTCGATTTTGATGACGACTAAAATACATGGAAACGAGTACTTCATATTCAAATTTCATGATTTATTATCACGAACTCAACTAAAGTCCTTCGTAAATTCTTAGATTCAAAGCACAGTTATGCATTCGCTTTACATGGTGAAATAAATAAAAAATTACAGGTTGAAAGATTTTGCAATTAATAAATTGTGTTTTTGAAATAGGCAGTTTTTGTTGGAACACACAAAGTTACCTAGACTTTTTGTAGTACGCTATATTCAAATTTTAAATGTACTGAACAACTCCATTTGGACATGCAAAACACGAAAATTATTGAATTAAAAAAATAATCATGTATGCTAAGTTTACCATCACCGTAATCATGGAAACAAACCAATTGAAAAAATAATTAGATTATTTTAATTAAACGACACATAATAAGAAGATCCAATCATAGAGTCGACAGAGGCACTGTTATTATTAAAAACTCAATGACTTTCCCTTTCATTTTAACAGTATAGGTACTCATACGACAGTCTGTCAACAGCTAAAATATGTTTTCCATTTTGCATTGGTATTTGTAAAACATCCTCGTCGTCGTCTGAGCAACAACCATATTGATAATGAATCCTCCTGTTGCATTTGTTATTGCATTGCCACACCGCATTTAAACTCATTATGATAACCAAGTGTGAGAATGTATGATGTTCGGCGGCGCCAAACACCATCCATTTTCATCATTGCTCACACTCGCTTAATGCAGTATTGCGGATGGAGAGACAAGTGCCCTCACAGCTCCGAACTCCTAGCCATCATAAGTGTCTGATGTGTCATAAATGGTTCTAACAATATTCTGCCCTGTTTCTGTGATGAAAAATAAATGGTGAATGTCACATCACATTGCTTTATTGTTGTGTTCGAAAAAAGTGTATATTGTAGGAATTTATTAATGTAATGGTATTTAAAACATAATCAGGAAACTAATTTAATAAAATCCGTTGCATCCGGAAACTGACTTTAAAAATGTGCTGAACACAATGTTTTCTTTGGAAGCTTAAAAATTTAGAGTAAAATAGTACGGCAAATTAGATTTAAAATTACCTAATTAGTTTGCACCCTTAAATTAATAACCATACATACTTGGATTTCCTGGTTGATACTGAACATCAACAACGGCCCACCAACTTTTAAAGTTAAGATTTGGGTAAAGCAGTAAGCACCGAAGACCAAAGATACTTGGCAACTAAACATGAGCTCTTAGATTTTGCTTTACCTCAGATATACTTTTATTTTTAGAAAATCAAATCCCTTTTAGATAAGAATTTGGTAAAGTCTGTTAGCAAATAAATTAAATAAAAAAATCACGTCAAAAAGGATACAAAATTATACTGATTTTCCATACAGAAATTTGACAAGTTTTAAAATTTAAAGCAAAAACTTTATAAGATGATGAAAAAAAACCTTTTTTTCGTGTGTTCCAGGATTACGATAAAGAAATGACAATTCAGAAAACAACATCACCCGCCACCAATCATTCATTAAAGGACATAGATTTTTATAAAAACTTCACCAACAACATGTCAACTGCGTCAACTGGAAACATGGAGGGCATGTCACCTTCGCACGAGCAAACAGATGCGTCAGCGCTGGCTGCGGCAGCAGCAGCAGCCCATGCACACCTCAATGGAACTAGTGAGTACATATCGATGTCCAATTTACGCAACCTTACACTATTTTTGACTACTAAATAAAAGTAAGGGTTTATTTCAGTAGAATGGATATTATACACTCAGTCACTTGCAAACAAAGTCTCTATTAGCTATTTGTTATCTATCCATGCTACAAAATCTACCCTTACACAATATGAAATGAAGCTCTATTAATGAAATAGTCTTATATGTTTCAATTAAACATTCTTTTTCATCTCTCTTACCAATGCAGTGCAAGACATGATAAATTTGCAAAAGTTACAAAATTTTGCAACCCTGCAACATCAACACCATCAACAGCAACAACAGCAGCAACAACATCAACAGCAACAGCAACAACAACAACATGAGCATGAGCAGCAGCACAGCCACCAACAAGCAAGTTCACCCGGTGTCGTTCCTCCGGTAGCTGCAGCACTTGCTAGCCTTCGGGGATTAGCAGGTATCTCATCTGCAGTAGCTTTAAATTCACCTTTGAATTTGAGCATAGGCTCAACAACATCGGCAGTCACAGCAGCAGCGAATTTATCATCATCATCTGGTTCGGCTAACAATATCAATACTAATAAGCCCCATGGTCCACTTGGATCATCTTCTACATCGTCATTGTCGTCATCATCGTCATCGCTGCCAGTTTCGTCGTTATCTATATCAACATCCGGTCATGCAGCGACCTCACCACCACCCCGTGGAAGTGAAATTATTTCTGGTGTGAGAACCTCACCTGTGGCCAGTAATTTAATTGCAGGTGGCTGTAGTCCGCCAGACGCTAGTTCACAAATGCCGCAATTAATTTTGGCATCAGGACAATTAGTTCAAGGTGTTCAGGGGGCGCAATTGCTTATACCTACAGCACAAGGTATACTTATAAAATGCACCATTGCGATTAGAATTGAACATTTAATATTTTCTGTTCTTAGGAGTTGCTGTGCAAACAATCCTTACGATTCCTGTGAGTCAGCAAATAAATGCAAATGAGCATTTTGGACAAAGTTTCGGCGGGGGAACGTTCGCTACCCCCTTGCCACCACCACCCACCTCGCAAAGTCTTCTCAAACCAAATCTCTTTTCCAGTGGGGTGCAACAACTATTAGCTGCACTTCACCCTGAACTATTTGCTGCAGCCGCTGCAAACCACCTAGCGACGGCAGCGGACGTGCACCACCATCATCAGCACCATGCAGCTGCAGCGGCTGCTGCTGCTGCAGCAGCCAAATCATTTCATATGCAACAGATCAAACAGGAACAACAGCGTGACCAACAATCGCAATCCCATCGCTCTGGCCATTCACTGCAACATCTGCATCATCATCATCAACAACTTCAATCCACTGACAATCATCACCATTCGCCAAAGTTAGAACCCACTACCATAAACTCGCGCCATTCGCCATCTCCGCCTCTTCGGCACTTCGGCTCATCCTCCCCATGCCGAAGGTCGCCTTCAATGTCACCGCAACCACCAGCAGGCGACTCCCAAGCAAGCATGCCACTCCATCTTAAGCAAAGTCCTAAACGCGAAAGCCCCCCGTCAGGAATTAATCTAAGTAATCAGCAACAGACTGAGAAATCACCCATGTCCCCTGTCTTAATGGCTCTGAGTAGCGGTGGCAACGGCAATAATTGTGCATCATCAAGCAATCATTATTCGTCTTCGCCATTGAGTTCGCAATTGTTTCGGAGTCACTCGCCAACTGGTAGTCAGCATCTAACATCAATGTCCACTCCATCGCCATCCAATATGCAACATCAGTCACGAGACCAGCAACAGCGAGAGCAAGCGTCTGCGTCCAGTGTACTTAATAGCATCAATAGGTGAGCTATGCCTGTCTGTTTCGACAAATCGAAAATCCAATCCCTCGATTTAGTCATACTTATTTCGTGAATGTTTTCTTTTTTTGTGTCTCTTCTTCCATGTATTGCATCCATGGTGACTACCAGACTTACTTCAACCAATGGCGAATTAACGATAACCAAATCCCATGGTCCAAGTACAACCCAGTCGTCTTCGCTATCGCCTCCGCATCATCAGTCGTCGTCGTCGTCATCGTTGACGTCACAGACGCTATCGCAATCGCAACATCACCAGCAGCAACCAAATTCCCATCATCCTATGCATGTTGGCGGCAATGGTGGTGCTCACCATCATCACCATTTGCATCCTGGAGGGAATTCGTTAAAAATGAGTCCTTCATCATCGTCTTCGGTAGTAATGCCACAGCAACAACAAATCTCACCTAATGGAACCGATGGATCGGGCACGGATTTGCTTGTAGACTCACCACGTAAGTATTAATTATTTTGTCCCTTTTAACTAAGTCAGCTTGGGATTGGGTTAAATTAGTCGAAAAAAGAATTATTATTTGCTATATGTACATAAATAATTGTTAAATATCAATGTCAAGTTCCTGGTATCATATGAATCCTTCTATCCTTGTTAACGACACAAAAAATATGGAATTTCTTCATTTTTTGTATTTATTAATATAAAATTTAATTGGTTTCACGTTTGGCAAGTCGCGTTCCATATTCGGTTTCAAACCAGTTGTCCAAGAACCAGAGTAAATATATTTGTTTTTTTCATTGAAAGATAAAATTTGATAATTAAACAAAATGTGGAAAGATTTTTGCTTCCCTAGAAACATTGACACATGTTGTAGTTTCCTTATCAACGGAATAATCAATGTTATTTATTATTAAATTAACTATACTATACTATAAAAAACCCCTTTAAATACGTATTTAGATTCTAAAAGCAAAAATTGTTAGATTAATTAAAGAAGAAGAGTTGCGAACTTCGAATCGGGAACTTCTTAATAAAAAAATTTGTTCCCGTAGTTTTCTATTCACATAAAGCAAAATGTTTTGACAAAATAAGAGCAACTTAGATTGTACAATTACGTTTTCCTATAAGATTCTTACTTTTGCGTTTTTACACGAAAGTCTACTCTTTTTCGTCGCCCAAAGTTATGAGAATTAAGGAGCTTGAAGTCGTTTGTCTATTTTTCTAACAGCCCTGAATTAGAATAAACTCTTTTTCAAAAACAGACATTTTATGAGACTTCAAACGCTGAGAATCATGGAGAACGAACCATTAAAATTCTTCGTTCAAATAATTCTATTGCTTTTTTGTGAAATCCAAATCAGATTGTAAAAAACAATAACTAATTTACATTAGTTTACAAGTTTCTTTCAAAACTAATAGTTGATTCGATGTAAGTCCACTTAAAACATTTGCAATGCACCTACGAGTACTTGCTGAATCTTAGAACTTGGCGTTCTCTTAGATCTCATTACTTTTCGTGGCTGATTTGTTAGGCAGAATTTTTGTACGGGAGAACTTGGCTTTTTTTTATATATGTTTTTTTTTTTTTTTGGTTTGATATCATTACTTTTTGCAAAGATTTTTTGTATATTGACTGGCAGAATTGCTAGTTTGCCAAATTACAATATTCTGCGATGATCAGAGGTGCCCCAGATAGTGGGTACCACGCCCCCTTAGTTGAAAATCATAAATTTCATATTTTATTTGTTCTATTGCACGTTGTACTTGTATGCCAAATTTCATGATTCTACTGTACTCCAAAGTGCTCCATATAATTTATACTAATAATGTAAAAGTAGGCGGCTACCACGCCCCCTGTACATGAAAAATTTCAAATTTTCGATTTTTTCCTTTGTATGTACTTCATGCCTATCACTGTGCCAAATTTCAAGTGTCTAGGGCAACGGGGGTGCTTCAATTTTGATGATCAGTCAGTGAGTGAAACAGTGAATCAGTCAGTCAGTTACGGTTTTCGTGGTTTTTGGACATTGTATCTTATAAATTACTTATTTTTCTTTATAATTAGCATACACTCAAGGGGGTTTTTATGCCCTTATTATGCCAGAGACATAGTGAGTGCTTTAAGAAAGAGGAAAGGGGTTGGAGAGGAGGAACATTGCAATGATTTGGAAAGACAGAGTGTGGAAGGGAGTTCCACATTCGCGTAGTACGACTAAAGAACGATTCTCTATACTTGAGGGTACGACCGAAGTTGGGCTCAAGGTTGAACTGATGGGCATTCCTGGAGCGGGTATTTCTGTTGAATATCTTTAGGGGAGGAATGCAACTGGCTATTTCACTAGAGCAAATACCGTTGAAGTAACGGTAGAATAGGGTAGGCATGAGACATTATGGCGATGTTCGAGAGATGTAAATGACTCAACGATGGTAAGATCACCAATCATCTTGAATGCTCTTTTTTGGATACTGTCCAGAAGATTTAAGAATGTCACTGGAGCACCAGCCCAGACATGGGAGTTATACTCAAGCTTTGGACGTATGTAGGTTTTGTAGATGATAGCCAGATCAGACGGGGAGAAAAATGTCTTGCTCCGTCTTAAGAAACGTAAACATCTTGCGGCATTTTTGCTCGCTCCGCAAGAGTTGGTCTGTGATGCACATACCGAGAATCTCGAAATGTTGGGTCTCGATGCAAGTGCCACTCATGGACAATGGCAAGGGGGGTATGTCTCGCTTTGACGATACCAGACAGCATTGTGTTTTTGAAGCATTAAACTCTACGCGGTTATTAATTCCCCATTTTACAATGCTGTTTAGGTCAGAAGTTTAATGAGCTTATCATATTTTGCCGTTGCAGTTCCACATCCGAAGAGGAGGGGTGTGAGTCTGGAAACGAATAAGAAAAGCTAAGGGTACTATCGTCAGCGAAACAATTAATTGGATAAAAAGTTACAGACATGATATCATTGATGAAAACGAGGAAGAGGGTCGGAGACAAAACGGAGCCCTGGGGCACACTTATGCTAAATATTTGAAATTACTGAGGTGCTTCTTCTTGACTTAACAAATAATGTGAGTTTGAGGGTTGTGGAAAATGCCCTTAGTTGTTTCCTGTAAATAAGGGTGTAGTGCCAAAGTTGGTAGAGAACTTGGCTGGGCACTACCGTGCCCCTTGTTCTTAAACATTAGACCTGTATGTTTGATATAATAATATGTTTGTTGTACTTGTCAATGTCAATACTCTTATCCGTTACAACACTTTAACTTGAAAAGTTGTTTCAAATTAATATTAATTTCGCGCTCAAAATATTTTGCTTAACGCCTCGGAAAATTGACAAACTGTCTTTGATAGGCTTCCAGAATTATCTTTCAACCACTGAAACACAAATTTGGAAAGGAGAAAGGAGTAACGTATTAATGCAATCAAACTGCAAATCTACTTAAAAACATCTCAGAAGAAAATTAATACATCTAATTGCAAAATATAAACTTTGTCAGCAGCAGATAGCTGCCTTGTGTATTTTCTGGAAGAAGGTTAATGATTTATGAACTACAAATTAGCATGCTCTTAGACACTGTGAAAACATTTTAGTAATTTAGATATGAAGATGAACGCACTTTTACAGTTTCAATTTCGTTGCGTTCCTCACGCTTCTATTTTCAAAAGAAGAAACTACAAATTTATGAAAATTGGTTGTTATAATTGCAATTCTTAAAAAATGTATTAAGTACCTAACTACATTTTCAAATATGTATATAACATTTTCAGATTTTATCTTCAATTCATATACATAAATTTATTGTTTCCAGTGTAAGCCACTACAACCCTCGAATGGGTGGTTGTGTTCAGTCTTCCTTTGCTCAACTGTCAGCTTCACTTTATTTGTCACATTAATGTCTCGGTGTGCCGTGTATTTTAGCGACTCATATAGAATTGCCGTCGAAGTCTGTGTTTATTTTTATTTAAAATCTAAATGCGTGATGTGTTTATACTGTTTCATGAATGTTTCAAGAAACATATTTGACTGCTGCAACTCCGTAACGATAAAATTCAGATGACTTCGCCTTCTAAACTACTTGACATGCACTAATTACGGCGCAACACAACAGCTAACAACCGATATTCGATTATACAATTAAATATGCATTATGCCATCAATTACGTTGCACTAAGCTAATTATTTGCTGTTGTGCTGGTTGCGTTGAGCAGCAACGAAAGAAAAGGGTCTGTCTTAGCGAAACTATATTAAGTCGCTGGTGAATATATGCGCGTCAAGTCTGCAGGATAAACTAATTTCTTATCCATTAAATATGTACCTGCTCTAATATTACCAACTGCTGCAGCAAACAATATAATGAAGGTCGGCTAGTAATTAGTTGCAATTAGTGGTGCTTTTGACTGTGGGTGTGTACACCTTGCAAATTAGATATTTCGCGATGCCGCACAGACTTTAAGACGACTCTAGTGCTGATTTTTTTTTCTCTATGATTTTTTTTTCAGATGAACAAACTATCAATCAAGCAACCAGCAATGTTGTAGATGGCATTGATTTGGATGAGATAAAGGAATTCGCAAAAGCTTTTAAGCTGCGGAGATTATCATTGGGGCTAACACAGACACAGGTTGGTCAGGCACTATCGGTGACTGAAGGTCCCGCGTATAGTCAAAGTGCCATATGCAGGTGAGGTAGAGTGTAACCAGAGAAGAGAAGAACATTTTATTTTAAATTCGAAAATACTCAATTGAAGTTCGGTTTGAATTTAGGAAAAGTTCTATTCAAAAAAAAAAAAAACAATCATTTTCAAGATTTTAGTTTTTTATACCTTGGGAAACTTAAAATAAAAATCAATTTTGTGTTTGGATAAATCATAGATAAAATAAAAGATAAATGCATTCAAAGACTTAAAATAAGACCAACCAACTTTGTGTTTTATTTCCATGGTCTTGTTCGCTGAAATTGCCTCCAAAACTAGCTCAAAAATCAAGTATTGATTTTGTCATTTCATAAATAGATAAGAACATTCCACCTCAAGGTACAATAAATTTAATTGTTTGCACATTTTGAAAATAGTGATTCGAAACAAAAGATCTGAGCTTGAAACTTTATAATCTGACATTTCCTAAATTTAAGTGCCAGGACATTTTGAAATAGAAAAGCTTTGCATTTCTGTAAAATTTATTATTTTTTCTTTTGTTTACATATGTCTTTTTCGGAATTACTTAAAAAATATATCACTTGTGAAAAAATACACGCTTACTCAAAAAAAAAATCTACGGTGGATGTTTGCTATCGGACTTTCATCAACACAAAAACAACAGCGCCCTTGCCGCCCAGATGTATGCTGCTCAGTTATCATCACAACAACAGAATATGTACGTGTAATAATTAATGTCTTTTTATGTGCTAAATTTATGTTTTTATTAACAAAATTTGGATTAGATGTAAGAAATTTGGGTATAAAACGTGTAAAGTTTAGACTTTACCCTATAACATATTTTGTTCAAATCCAATTCTCTAAGCCTTCAAATTCTACAGAAACAACTTTTGTATGTAAACTTGTAAATACGTAATAGATTTTTGTAATTTTTTAAATTGAATTCGCATATTAGTTAACATTTTCTGTATTCATAACTGAAACAGTTAAGTAGTGGTCTGTTTTTTTTGAAAGAAGATCACCAAAGACGTTATTTCAGCTAGTAATGGAAAATTTAACTTAGTTGAGAAGCAGTCACAATTTGCCTTTAAATCTTTTGAACATAATTTAATTTTATAAATGACAAGATAATTTTTTTTTATTTTAAATGTATGTGTACTACGTGCTGAATAAACTTACAAACTGGTCAGGGCATTGCCATTTTAGTAATATTTAATGTCATCCGAAACAAAGTTTTTAATTTCTTATGCTATGGTTTGCAAAAAATAATAATAATTGGAAATCTTTTTTAAAGCAAATGACAATGTCCTGGCACTAGTTAATACACACATACAGTATACAAATGTATGTGTACATTTTTTTTATTGTTATGTTCTTTGTTTATCGAAGAGGTTTTTACTTATTTTTATTTTTTTTATTTATTTCTTCAATAACAGGTTTGAAAAACTAGATATTACTCCAAAGAGTGCCCAAAAAATTAAACCTGTCTTAGAGCGTTGGATGAAAGAAGCTGAAGAGAGGTAAATTTTTGGCCATTTTATATCGCTTTAGAATATTAACAAATGTCTTAAACCTATTTAGTCACTGGAATCGCTACAAAACTGGCCAAAACCATTTAACAGACTATATAGGTGTCGAACCATCGAAGAAAAGAAAACGAAGGACTTCATTTACCCCGCAAGCTTTAGAACTTTTAAATGCGCATTTTGAGAGGAATACACATCCGTCAGGTAATGGTGTTACTATTATTTTATATTTTAAATAAAAGAGAGTATCGTTTCATCATTTAACTTGGAAATTGAATGTATTTCCTTTTCTTCGATTGAATTTGAAAGCGGTTGATTTTTAAAAGAAAGTACCTAAATTAATTTAAAGTTAAGACAAGATCCAAGGATTCTTACAAAAATGATGAAGCTCGGTCAGTTACTTATTTATTTATCAATGTTTTTGATCTTACACTTTGTGTTTATTAATTTAGTTATAATTGTTTGAGACCTACTTTAAATAATAACCTAGGCAACGCCGTAAATCATGAAAGGTTTTGCACTTTTTGACTTTAATTTAAGAGCATCAACAACATTAATGTTTTCGGGCGTACAGAAACTTCAGCAGATGACGAAAAAGAAAGGTTTCTCAAATTCTGCTATGGAAGAAGAAATATAATATGTTGAAAAATTTGCTGAAAAAGGCCTGGACCTAGACCGGTGCCTGGTTGATAAAAAAAAAAACTATCATAGTCGGACTACTCTGTTAAGCTGTCTCATTCAATATTATTAAGCAATTAATTGCACTATATTATCGGCTAGACCCACAGATGGCTCAATATTTTTTTCAATAATTTTTGTTTAATACTGCACCACAAAAAAGAAAAAGATCGAATCACTTCCATATATGCGTCAAATAGTATTAAGGGCCAGTTCGTTCACGCATTAGTTCTTTAATCAAGGATTATTCCAGTTGATAATATTAGAATTCGTTTGATCACAAAAATTGTAATTTAGGACCATTTAATCAAGGATGTAATTTAGTTTTTTCATATTTGATTTACGCAGCACTGACATGATATTTGCTTGCACTCCTTCAATTATTACTTAATAGCTCAAATTTTATCTTCTTTTGAAAATTTGCCAAAAGCGCAGCTTTTCATAGCCCAGAATTTCTTTGAAGAAACCTTCTTACGCTTTTGTGTTAAGGGTAATAATATTGGTTTTTGATTATAAGGCATTTGAATAGAAACAAAAGAACTTATGCGATGACTCTTTCTTTTGTTTCTTATTTTCCAAGAACACCTTCAACTTTCTCTAAGACAAACAAAAATGAAAAGATGATGGTTTATGCACACATTTTTAATACTATTTTATTGTTTAGAATGCATAACCAATAAAATAATAAAATGAAACAATGCTTGCCAAGAGTGCCTTAACCCTTCCTGTAAATTCACATATGAATTCACAACACCGCAGACATGGCATTGAGCAACAGAACTCTGGGATCACGTACATATATGCAGGTTTAATTCAGAAGATGGTCAACCGCTACAATCAACTTCATCACTGAAATTTTTTTGAACAATTTCAAATGTTCTGCAAGTGTTCTTGTATTAATCAGATCCTTTTCATCCTCAATCAAAGAGACAAGCCGAAAAGTTTGTGGACACGCTTGAACGATCCTTGAAAGAACTCAGCCTTACAACAACTCAGCCTTGCAACAATTTTTTTTTTTCATGAACATAAAGGACGACTCTAAAGTCCAAACACACGCGAACCAAATGATTCATCACCTTCTGAAGCGCTTTAAAATGAAAAATTAGAACAGCAATGGATAAACTACAAATATTATATTTCCATTGACTTACTAATTAATAAGCTTTTGTTCCATATGAACGTTGCTTTTTCATTTCCCATGTGTGCAAACATAACAATCATTCACAACTAAATTAAATTTAAAACTTAATTCTTGATGAAGTTTTGACATTGAAACTGACTGATAGACTGGAAAATGGAAAGATTTGTGCAAAAACCATGATTTTGTTAATCAAGGTTAAAAAAAATGATCAAATGCCCTTTGTAATCAAAGATTCTTTATTCAGAATTAAGGGGAATCCGTGATAATCAAATTGAAGATTTAACCCACTCTCAACGAACTGGCCCTTAAGTCTTAAGCTGAAAGACCGCAAGCCACATGATCGCTTAAAGTAAAAAGAATTCAAGAGATCGATCTTTTTCAATTTTCCCAACAACCCTGAATTTAGCCACACCCATTTAAAAACAAAAATTTTATGAGACACCAAACGTTGAGAATCATGGAGAATGAAGCATTAAAATTATTCGTTCAAATATTTTTTCTGCACTTGTACATACAGATGAAAAAACAACGATAAAAAGGTTTCTGTTTTTTTTTTTCAGGAACTGAAATCACAGGCCTTGCCCATCAACTGGGATACGAGCGTGAAGTAATTCGAATATGGTTTTGTAATAAAAGACAAGCACTTAAAAACACAGTTCGGATGATGTCCAAAGGAATGGTGTGAATCTAATATAATAATGTGTCACCTGCCCTCTGTAGATAACTTCTTTAATTTTAAATTATAAAAATTTAAGGCAGTTAATTCCATTTCTGCTTTTATTTATTTAATTTTTTTCAGTAACCGATTTTTCTTTGCATTTTAATTGTGATAAATTAATTAAGCAAATTTATGTAAATTGACGATAGAATTTAAGTGGTCTTCTAAATTCCTATCGTAAATAATTTTGTAAACTTACATCTGTTAATTTTTTTTCTGTTGTTTTTTTTTTTGTACAGCATTTCCAATATTAAAAGTAAGTCAATGCCATATATATCTAGTGTTAAGATTAATTACATGAAGTTTAACTTCTCTTATAACATGTAGTTTATTTTCGTTGTCAGATATTTCAAGACCCGTGCCATTCTTTAAAAATAAAATACTCTGAAAAATTATTTCAAATAAACTAGTATGTACATCAATGTGTAAATAGAAAATTAGTAAAAGCAATGCAATTGTGAACCTAACAGAAAAGAAAACAAAACTTAAAAAGAAACCTACGCCTAGTTAAGATTTTTTTTTCTAAATCTAAACAAAATAACGCAGAAATTAGCATTTCAAAGTGTATTTATGAATAAATGTTCGTTATATACAAAAATAAAAATAGATGAATAAAATAACTAGAGATTATGAATGTAAAAAGGTTGAAATAAAAAACAAAATCACTTGTATTATATTAGTTTATATTATTTTAAACCCAAATACTCGAAAAGAAGGTAAACACAAATCATATAACCATTAATAGTGTTAACAGTAGGTATTTGTAAGTAAATATATTAATATGAAATAACTAATTGAAAAAAGGCCAATAAAATGAAAAATATTGTCATATAATTTCTGTTCTTTTTTTTCGTGTTTTTATCCAAAAAACATAAAATCAATATTGTTGTAGTATTCATTTCATTGAATGGCTCAACTTGGCTGATCCCTTCCTTTTTTTCCTTGTCTATGAATAAGAGGATTTGCTCGTCAGTACTAGCTCTAGACGCCATGAGCGCCCGAACAAATTTTGTTAGCCCACTCTTTACTTTGATCTGAAAATACCTACTTTTCCAACACGTACAGATGAAAGTCACAACTTGGCACAGGAAAAAGCTTAAAATTTCTCATTATACGAATAATTTATTCCCGGAATAAAAAAGTGACTTTTACCAAAAATTCAGTCCTGTGAAGTTAGCAAAATGATTGTTGAAAATTAAATAAAAAATTAAAGTTCCCGGTAGCAAAGCAAGAGTTCTAGAGTTCCTCATACTTTATTGTATAGTTCTGGTGAATTAAGGCTAAAATTCGAAAAAAAGTTTTTTGTGCTAACTTCACGCAGCAAGGACTTTTTTCAGAAAATGAGTTCTGATGATGTATTTCCTGATGATTTTTAGAAAGAGTTCTGCAAAATTTTGAAAAATCCAAAAAAAACATCAAAATCAAGGAGTTCTGATTAGAGTGGACACCTTAATTTGCGAGAACTCTTGAATTTATTCGTTTAGAAAAAAAAAGTTATTAATAAAATATTTAGAACTTTTGGTTGTCTACCGGAAACTCTAATCAGAACTCCTTGATTTTGATGTTTTTTGGATTTTTCAAAATTTTGTTCTAAGTCAATGAGAACCTAAGGTAACCCTATCTTTTCCAATTTTGCAGAACTCTTTCTAAAAATCATCAGGAAATACATCATCAGAACTCATTTCCTGAAAAAAGTCCTTGCTGCGTGAAGTTAGCATAAAAAACTTTTTTTTCGAATTTAAGCCTTAATTCACCAGAACTATACAATAAAGTATGAGGAACTCTAGAACTCTTGGTTTGCTACCGAGAACTCTCGTTTTTTATTTAATTTTCAACAATCATTTTGCTAACTTCACAGGACTCAAAAACTCCCTTTGGGAATTTTTTCGTTGTTGATATTTGAAAACCGATTTCTTGTTGCATTTGCTATATATAGGTATACAGCGATCGAATGTTTTAATTTTTTTTTTAAACTGAACCACCCTCCACGGTGTGTTAGTAGTTAGTAAGCGTCAGTTAAGAGGATTTTTATTTTAATAATAGCATTTTCGACTTATTCCACAGAATAAGGGTTTATACTTCGAGGACATTAAAAGAAAAAAACCGCTACACATAAGTCTTGAGCATGTGAGATGTTATACCACTTATTGTCCGTTCGGAAAAGATTAACAGTATAGGCAAGATAGCGCATTTTCTTCTCATTCTGGTTAAAAAAGCTTGCATATATACCCATTTCAAATAAAAGCTCCGACATGATTGCCACACCTAGTATTTAAAATCACCGCAAATCGGAGAGCAATTGCTGTATGCCTACCAACTTCTGATGATTAAAAATAATTTTAAAAAGTTCATATTTTTCTAACAACCACCTTCGAAACTGCTCGTGAAACCCTGTAAAATAATTTCAATTCCCTCGACGTAACAATTACCAAATATACATAAATGGAAGTGGAATTCTGAAACCCACCATTTAACTTATTTTAACTGAATACGTTCATCGTGTAGCTTTCATTTCCAGTCTTTATTGAATTCATACCGCCCATCAAACCATCAAGAGTCTTGTTAATGAATGAAAGAAGCACTTTTAAGCTTTACAAAAAGGTATAACACGGCGGTGTTGTGAACAAAGCCGTTGATTTTTTTTGTTATAAAACGCCCCTCCCAGCTAAACGGGGGGCAATAGACCCCCTTTCATATGATTTTTTTCTTGTCTTAATGCAACCTACACACTCCGATTACCAATACATCGCTCGTGGATCAGCCTTTATTAACAATATAAAAAATGTTTAAACAATATAAATAATTGTTTCCCCCAAATGAAATGTTTCTCTGTAAAAGCCCATTTTTGAGCTTCATTGACTAAACTAATGTGAACATTTCAATAAAATTCTACCTGTTGCTCGTCGTTAGATGAGCCTAGTGTGTCTGTCGGATTTTCCACTTAAAAGCTTCTTTCGTTGATTCAATCAAATCATAAAATTTCTATGTAAAAATGAAAAATTGCTTGCAGTAAACTTAATTTCAATTCGTTTTGTGTTCAGTTTCCGCCTCCGGTCGAGTACAGGTGCAGTGTGTCCGCATCCGATTATGGTAGTCATTATGGTTCCATGTCAGTTGGTGTATTAGCTAAAAGTTGTATCGCTTGGTGTATTAGCTAAATATTTTTTCCGATATGCATAACCGCTGTATGAATTATTTCAAATTAATTAAAAAAACCTGCGTTTTATTATCCTCACTAACCCATATGGATTAATAAAAGGATTTGGGTTAAAAAAGTAGAAGGTTAAGCTAAATTTTTATCCGATACGCAACCCTCATACATTTTATTTAGCTTTTCAACAAACATCTTGTTTTTATTAATTATAATACCAGCCGATGGCCTCAGTCGCCAGTTCTACTATGTATCTGTAGGTCGTTACATTCATGTGCGAAATACTGTAATGTCAATGTCAATTAATTATAATAATTGAAATGAATCTTATCTTATGGTTTTATTAAACTGTGGCTAATAGTGAAATACGCGTTATTTTGTATCAATATGGCTTATATTAGTCGTGATTTTTTCACTACTCAGTAGCCAGCACAGCAAAATTTCCCTTGACTAACAACAACAATTTGGATTGCAGTCGATAAAAAATCCATTAAAAATATGACAGTTGTGCCGGCGATAGAACTTTCAATCATTGAAATAAAGACAGCGCTGTTGACGTTAAGAAGAATTATTTTGCTATGCAAATCTAATGATCTAAGATTATCTGAGCTATGCACTCGCATAGGTTGAAATACTTGCTGATTTTGTGTAACCCGAGGCCCAACCCTCAGGTCCATTTTGCGACGTTGTATGTAACAATTGCCATACAAATTGAATTTGACAGATAAAGTGAGTTGGAGCGTTTTATTCACAATTGATTACTGTGCTGGCTGCTGAGTAATGAGAAAAATCACGCCTATTAATAAATCTTTCTACAACAACTTCTTCCTTGCATCACTCTCACCACCCATCCGCCATAATAAGAACTAATATTTTAGTTACAAAATAAACCCCGATAGGTATCGGGATCCCAGGTTGTTGTTTTGTATGCAAAAAAATTAACAATAACCCCGATAACCAAACCCATATGGGTTCGTGAGGATAATAAAACGCAGCTTAAGACGTTCGTTGAATTCTGTGTCCATTAAGTTCAATTCATTTTGAAAAATCAAACCTGAAAATCGTTTTTATATGACGTGTTTGTCAATAATTTTTGAAAAGAAAATGTTCATCAATGTTGTTTTATATATTTATTCAAGCTGTTTTACATGTAACTTGTATCTTCTCGCTTTTCTCTTTGTTCTACAAGTTCGACATTTCTTCTGTCCACTAAACCCTTTTCTTGTCGCTCCATATATTCAATTGAGCCATATCTGTAATCAAAAAATGAAAAACTTATGTTTAAAAATATTGTTAGAACAATTACCCTAATAGTCCAACAGTCATCACACAAAGCAGCAGTTTGAGTTTCATTGATGTACAAAGCAATGGACTTATGACGTAGCCTATAACAGAGCCAGTTGATTCCCATAAACGAAAATTGCTGTACGCAGCAATTTCTTTACCTGGAAATAGAATTCCAGTAAATGCTGAAAAGAAATAATTACCTATCGTTAACTCGAATTACTGTAAACATTTTGGAATTGTCTGATTAAAAGTCATAAACTTATAATAGAAAATGTAAGAAATAACGTAACGCAGCTTATATCCGTTTTTTTCAAATTGTTTTCTATAGCAACTCGAAAGATAGGTTTGTGCATATACTATTTACGTCTCAAATTAAAGCTTGCCTTTGCAATAACAATAAGGATATTTTAGAGAAACCGCTAAAAATGAAGCAGGTCAAAATTAACACATACACCAACCATTTCTATGAAATAAATTACCCTACAATAAATAATTTTATTTTCAAGTTAGTCGTGGTGTGTTTGAAATGCTCGTTAGAAAATAATGACTACCAAGACAAAAAACACAATTTCATGTCATTCTTGAAATAATAAAGTCATAAAATAGATCCATAACAATAACATCAATATTTTTTCATAATAAATCTTACCATTTACATTGACCAGCCAAATGCCATCACAAACCCCCCAAATTGCTGCCATTGCACAGTATGTGACGTAATCACTCTCAACAGCCTCCCATTTTATCATCCAAATCAAGAGGCAGAGATGAATTGTGAATACTGTCAACATAATCGACAGGCGTCCTACTAATTTAGCCAGGGCTCCTGCAATACCTGCTGCCAAGGCGTTTGCAATTCCGAAACATATCATTGCGAATCCTATCCGAGATATACCCCAGCCGCAAGCGACAAAAGACTGCAAAAAAGACAAAAATATAATAACAGTTTTGCACAGAGAGCTTACACATAACAATTTATAAGCCTTAAATATTATTTTCTATGACTTTGATTGGTTTGAAGCTGTTTAACATTCATTATTATCTATTGATTGAGGTGACATCAAGATGTATTAATTATAATTTTTCCTCTTCCATTTGCTGAATTGTTACTTAAACCGATAAGCTATTCTTAAATTGAAGAATTTCAAAGAAAATAGTGATAGTCAATCATTTTATTAAGGACTTAACGACTTTAACAACTGTTCAGCAAAGGTTTTATCATAAACTTACGGCTGTGAAATCAACTGCAACGAATGCTTCTTCCAGACCAATGAACATTGTGATTGGAAGAAGAAGTAACTGGTAGTGTTCTGAAAGAAGTTTAACTGTAACAGACAAAAGTTTTAGTCCTGAAAGGCCTTTGCCAGCTTCTTGACGATCCATTCCATACCTTAAAAAAAAATAAGTAGGTATTGTATTTACAGGTACACTTATGCATATTAATTGTCTCTAGCAAAATTTGACTATTTGATATCAAAGTATTTTAGTTATATTAATCACAATGAGTTTTAGTAGTTTGACAAAAGCCAAAACGGTCGAAAGCTTGCAAATTGAAAATCACCCAAAATACTTTCCGAAGTTCGCACAAAGTTATGAGAATTTAGTAGATCGAGATCTGATACCTTCTTCAGGTTTTCTAACAGCCCTGAATTAGTCCACACCCTTTTTCCAAAACCAGAAATTTTAGGAGACACCAAATGCTGAGAATCATGGAGAACGAAGCATTATAATTCTTCGTTCAAATAATTCTAAAAGCAATTGCGTTTTGAATATTTTAGATGTGTATGACAATATGGTTGGATGAAGGCTTATAAACTCATACAATATAATTTTGTGTAGCTTTGATATTATGTTTTAATAAAATTCTTATTGAAAATAATAAAACAAGGTAAATTTTGATAATTACCTCTTTAATGAGTCAACTCCAAAAATGACCAGCAAACACGCAATAACCATGCAGCATAAGAAAATTCCTGATAGCATTTGAATTTTTGCTGGTTCCGGTGGAATCAAATTAGGATTTATATTAGCATCAACCCCGGGACAAAATTTAGCCCCACAAAGCTCCGCTACTCTACTTTTGGTAGCAGAGGTCATATTAGATATTACTGTGCCATTTGGATCCCCCGATGCTATCGCAAACGACAAAACTGTGAATATAAATAAAAAATACAATCGAAATCAACTCATATATTCCACATGACCACAATTCTTTCAGATTACATCTGTATTCTTTTGTAAAAACGGAATAAAATATATAAATGTAAGCACAAAGTATGTCATGGTATACATAGAAAAATTTCTTACCCGACGATGAAATGAGATTACCCCAGACTTGTGCCATCTGGTAGAAAACAAAGAATAACCCAAAGAAACGAACGACATTAACATCCTGTACACTGTCGCTGCCCAGAACACGGGTCGTTGCCTCTGCAACAATAGAGAGATATGTGCACTTTGCACACCATAAAGGTCCACCTCCAAGGCCAACTCCAAGTGCTGCAGGGATGAATGTATAGAAACGGGGGTAGAACTGGGCAGCTATATATGGCATATATGCAATGAAAGACAAAGCTATTGTCCATTTGCATCCGAACCATCTGAAATATTTAAATAAGCAATAATCGTTAGAAAAGAGTAATAAAAATGAATGATAATAGTTTATAGAATTTTTAGAAACAAAAACACACGTAGACCCTCCGTCCTCGTTAAAATGACTTAATTGTGATTAAAATTAATTATAATTAGTATTTATCTCAGGGACAGGGAAAACCTTCTGAAGCACACAAATTAAACAAAGAATAAATCTACGTTAAGCTTTCTCTCCGGATTTAAAACAAATGAGTGTAGGAGTTACTTGTTTATATTTATATCATCGTCTATTCAAACATAGACATACTCACCTTATAACGGTCACCGGTAGAAATATGTTTGATAGAATGAGTGAACCATAAATAACCGCCAAGGTCGTTGTACCCAATGCAGCATCCGAATTTACTGAACTTTGTAAGTTTGATGTCCCATGAAAAGCAGTGAAGTGTATCATAAAAGCCAGTCCAATAATCACGACATTTTTGGTTATGCGAAAATTTTCGCTTTTATTATATAATACAACGCTAGCGGCCTTTGGGTTATTTGATGAAGTGCCTCCACCATTCGGATTGTGAACTGATGATGGTGAATCAAGTGCTGCTGTGTTTGTGTTCGTCATTTTATAAGGCACCACTCAAAACGATGAAGTTGTTTAGATGCCCGCAGACAGGATTACAACCAAGAAAGGAAACACAATTTTGCTGTTGCTTATAAATGTGAGGTCGTGTCCTTTGAAGCTGCACTGCCAGCACTCGCAATGAGTCTGTAATTAAATGAAAAGGGACATCTGATTAACACTCTCTGTTGACGAGAAGGGGCTCGTTAGAATTTTTTTTTAACTCGATTATTGTAAAGTAGGTGTTAAATTCCAACGCTATCACACCTAATGTTCGGTTTTAAACGGACAAATTTTAAATTTGTATTTTCATTTCATTAAAGAGGTTAGAGCCATCTTTGAAGGAATATGCACATTGCGTTGGAACATTGGAAAAGGCAACTGCTGAGTTGTAAATAAAACTTCACTTGCATTAATATACAGCTCCTGGAATCTGCAATCAAATGCGTTCGGTAATTAACATCATAGTATGGCAGTGTCACATTATTGGACATGCATTCGTTAGGCATGTTTAGTTCTTTTCCCCTTTTTTGTTAAAAATCTGAGTGAATTAGATTTGATTGGAATGAACCTGGCAACATAGTTAAACAGGGTCAAGAAACTCCGTACTACTTCTGTGTATGTTGGTTCGCGGAACCGACGAATTGTTTCTAGCTTATCTTAATAAGGAAGAATACAGTGCCTTGTGTAAGTATAACCGCACCCGGAAAAATGCATTTAAAAGAAAACCTACAATAGGAGTGACTCCTTACTATTTTTTTATGAACTTACATCACTGATGAAGCAAATTGAGAAGAAAATAGAGTACCTACCGTCATTTCCTCTCCTGGTGTTTAAAAATTAAAAATAGATTTTAATGTATTGCAAAAATATAACCGCATTTATTGTGTTTTGTGTTTTCTTTGTTTTAAGTTCATTTTTAACAAAAAATTAATATGCAATTTTGTTGCCCCTATTTTCCACCAATATTAGAATTCTTTTTGTCATACTATCAACTAGATTTTTCAATATGGAGTCGTCTAAAGCGCTCCATTCTGTCACAACTGCCTCTCGCAGCTCAGCAACACTAGCAAATTGCTTAGTATAAATAAATAAATTTTGCGAATTAAAACTCCCCAAAGATTTTCGATGGGGTTGCAATCTGAAGAATGTGAAGGCCACTCCATCAAATTAATGTTTTTCGATTCGAACCGATCCAAACTTTGACGACTAACATGAATTGGGGCATTCATCTGCTGGACGAATAATCAGTCTTAAATAAGGTACCAAATTCCCCTCAAGGCCCGAAGTGTAGTCAGAACTGTTCATTCTGGTAGATGTGAAGGCAAATGCAACCTTACCACGCTCGCAGAAGGCCCCACAAACCATACAGCTGCCACCACCAAAGTTCCTCTTGGAAAAAAAACTTTTTCTCCTTCCTCAAATCGTGCCAATATCCGCTAAAACCTTCTGGTCCATCGAGATTAAACTTTTTTTCATCACTAAAACTAACCTAATAAAAAACATTCATTCCAGTATGCCATTTGGAATAACGAGATTTTAGTGTTGATTAATAGAAAGTCACTTACGGTTTTCCAATCCTGAATCCCAATTTGTGTTTTGGCGAGCAAATTCCAATCTTTTTTGTTTGTGGGCTGCTAATAAATTTGGAGCTGGCACCATTTTGCCCCGAGCAATCACTCCACTGCTTTTTAAAGCACGAGAAAACGGTTGAAACCGAAACTCCGAAACCCAATTCGTTACGAAATTCCGGCAAAGAATGCACCGAATTGGATGCAGCATTGACTAAACGCTTCTCTTCGCGACGTGTCAGCTTCAAACGGCACAATCCGATCGTGAAATTCGTCTTCCAATAGCCCTAAGACTTAGGCCGCTTGACCGAAAAGCCAAGATTTTGCATTTTTCAATTTCGCTTAAATGCGTACCGCGTGGCATTGTTGTTTCTTTATTTGAAAGCACTTCACTGAATGCAGCTTCAAAGACATTTGCATTGTGCGGTTATATTTTTGCAATACATCAAAATCTGTTTTTAATTTTTAAACACCAGGAGAGGAAATAACGGTACTTTATTTTCTTCTCGATTTGCTTCATCAGTGATGTAACTCAATAAAAAAAATAGTAAGGAGTCACTCCAATTGTAGGTTTTCTTTTGAATGCATGGTCTAAGAAAATCAACTCCTACACTGCAAGAATACATTTTTCCTGATGAAGAGTCAATCGAACTCTTTATTATCTGTACCGAATACCAATATGTCGTCAATAAAAACGAAACAACCACTTACTATCTGTTCCATGGTTTTCTGAAAAAGTTTCGGGGGAATACACTATGCCAAACATCAATCGCTTGTAACGAAATAACTCTCTTCGAGTAATAAAAGTGGTGATTTCTATTGACTTTATATTTCAATCTGATGAAATGCGTTTTTTTCATGTTTTGGAAAGACTTTTCCTTTTTCAAATTGTAGTAAGCAATTCTCTTTGTAGGAGTTATGGGTAATTTTCTCGTTCGTTTGCTACATTTGCCCGACGCATACATCAGTGCACATGCACATTCGAATATCGTCTCCCTTTTGCACAACCAAGACTAGAGAAATGCTTTTTGCTGGTCTATTCACTTTTTTATTGATATAACATGCATCTTTATTTGAATATCGATCAAGATGTCCTTTTTTTTCCAATAAGTTCAATCTTCTTCTCATTGATTTTGTTGACTGTATCAATTTTCAAAAAACCCATTTCATTTGGCTGTATCTCGTCGGATGAGGAATTTATCCTCAACTTAAATTACGTAAAAGCCACTTTTATGTTTTCTAGTTCTGTCGTAAATGCACCAATTAAAGGTAATTTCTTTCCACCAAATGCTGTAAACATTGTTTCCCTGTTACCTTTCGTTGGTTCGTTACAATGATTTTGTTTGTTTTCAAAGCCTCCCACATCTTTTTACTCATCAAATTATACTTTGAACCCGAATTAATCATAGCAGTCACCATCACTTATCCTCGTCGCCAAAAAGCAATAGCTTATAAATACCTACAGAATTATTATTTCAGCAAAAAATTATAATGCTTCGTTCTCCATGATTCTCAGCAATTGGTGTCTCGTTAAACTTCTGTTTTTGAAAAAGGGTGTGACCTAATTCAGAACTGTTAGAAAAGGTGTCGGATTTTGATCTTTTTTATTCTCATAACTTTGAGTGAAGAAAAGAAATATTACAGGTTCAGGGGATAGAGTAGTTGATTGCTAAGCCAAACGCAGCGGGTTCAAGCCCCAGTTTCGGCAATAAGCATTCTTTTTCTACAAAAATCGCCAGCTTATCTGAGGCCACCTGTGCGATAATATGAGACAATATAAATCTATGTTTCCTCCTCTGTGCCACGTAGGTTTCTGTTATGTGTTCTTTCCTTCTATGTGTCTATCTGTCTCTCTCTGTTGTATTAATGTCTTGTTCTGTCTCAGCCGATGGCGTCAGTCACCAGTGCTGTACTGTATGTGTCTGTAGTTCGTTGCATTTATGTGCGAAGTACTGTGATGTCAATAGTCAATAAAGAAATATTTTTTCCCCTGGCTTTTTTATTATCTGACTGGAGAAATCATAAGATTGAGCATACCTCAAAGAAAATGTATAAATACTTAATGCTAATTTAAAAGTCAGACATTCAAAGTCAAATGAACTTAAGCTGTAAGCTTATACATATCTATACGCAAGGTTCAACACAAGTTGTCAAGTTCAATTATGTTTGAAGTGCGAAAGCACTGTCTCTAAGACAGGATACAAGGAAGAAGGAGAAACGGAAGACATCTTCGTATTTATGATCCTCTATATTTAATTCCGCTTTGGGTGGGTGACTTTTAGCTTATAGCACTGTAGTACAGCGTTCATTTACCAGTTTAATGCTGGGCTAATCAGATAACATTTTAAAATCCCAAGGACTATATCACAAAAAATTCTACGAAAACAAAAGCGAACATAACGTTTTTGATTGCTAACATATTACCATTTAAGCTGTGCTCCTTAATTAGGTTCGGCGGTCTTATTGTTGTAAGACAAAATTTTCAAACACTCCAATTTAAAGAAAGCAATCAGTAAAAGGAATGAATACTCCGTCCTTATAGTCTGTTTAAGCAAAGTTGATTTAATAGGCCGGATCTTGACAGTTGATTTGGTTAAAAGAACCATCTTTTGGTTTCAACTCACCTGTTTTACCTGAGGAGGTATTCTTGACTCAGCAATTTGGTATATGTTTAACTGCCTGAATGTAATTGTTTAATTGCGCGTGTATGAACAAAAGTTTTCGTTTATTTTGCGTTCTGGTCGTATGCCAATGGATGGATTTGGCAGGTATAGTCACTTCCAACCTTTTACTGAGGTAATTAAAGGAAATGACTTAATTTTTTTTTTACTAAAGAGCCTGTGCCATTCAACATCAAATGCTGTTCAAAAAAGAAAAAAAGAAAATAATACGAAGTGCTTAAAGGAGACCACTGCCGCTGTGTGTTTCTTACGAATCTTCTCTCATATAGAAACCTTATTAATTAAATTTCTGTTATTGATTTCGACGAATTGTTTTAAAATATAACGAGCTGCCCATAACATATTCCTTGCAAATCGACTAAAGATAAAATAACATAACAAAAAAATACGTATACGCCATGGTGAACAATTTATTAGTTTTTATTTTTTAATCTAAACTATCACAAACCTTAAGGAGAGTATTAACAGAGAAGAAAAAATGAAACAAAAATAATAAGCACGCTAAAATTTATGAGGCATCGTGTCTGGCGAATGGAATTCGAAATTCTTATTTGGAATTCTAGAGTTCGGGTTCGTTCAACTCAAAATCAAGTTCTCGGAATCTTTTGGACCACCAACCTCAGACGACTTCTCCTAAAAATAAGGGATTTTTTTTTTAAGTTTATTATCAAAATTCGAGATCTTTCATTTCTAAATAGGATTATCTGTTTGGTGCTTCAGGAAGAATTCATTGTATTGGCGTTTCACCCAGATGCCCTTATGAAGTTAAAAAAGAAACTAAGCAATAATTACTTTGAATCCCTATCACGTACCTACTTTAAAACATTTCCTTTTGCTAATAGCTAACAAGCGTCTTATCGATGTATGAGCATTTCATGAAATAATAAATTAATAATTTAAAAAAAAAGTTGAACATTGTCACGGGAGGTTTCAAACTAAAACCTGAACTTTCAGTTGTTAAATTTATAGTTTGTTATTTGAAAAAAGCTTATCAGGAATTTTCCCATGAATAAGAACAATGGATTTCAAATCATCTGATTTTGTCGTGATTGAAAAAATATTGAAAACTGTCCTCGAACGGACATTGATTTTAAACTTGGAAACTTAGGGAACAAAGTGGTAATGACAATATAGTATAAAATAGCCATGGATACAGTAATATTGTGTTCACATATTTGTCATTTGTGTTGTTAATATAAAAGCCCTTACAAATGGCAATGAACACCAAAGGGAATCAAACAACTTAACTACAACCATGTATAGGTTTAGATAGGGTGACGTGGGCACAAATGCACCAAATGTACAACTGCAGCATAGCTTCATTTGATAATGCTGCCAACATAATATAATTACTCTCAGATGCATTTTTTTGTGCGTGGTTCGGGGTGCACTTGAACGCAATATTAATAAATCGTAAGTGAAAAAATAAAAACTCTTTTCAAAAACAGCCTTTTGTACCTATGCATGACCACTTCACCCTATACCTCTGCGCACGGCTTTTATACGTAGGAGAATAGAACTTCTATTAGAAAGTCACACGCTGCTTTTTAATTACTTATTTTAAATAACACTCGCATTGATGGAGCACACGCCTTTTACCATTGAATGTAAAACAATGAATTGTCACATTTATGTATTTTCAGTACAGTAGTGGTTTTCAGTTGTTTGTTGTTTGGTCATTATATTATCGTAAAGATTTAATAGGTGGAAAGTTTCTTCGCTCGATTTCGGATTATCAATTTCGACTTTGATATTAATATTTTCCTTCATTTTAAAACAAAAAAATATGGGTTTGATGATTTTTTAAAAGTTTTGTTTCGGATTAAAACGACAAAATTACAGATTCTATTTCTTCAATTTGTCAGTCATTGAATTAACATATTTTGTGTGCTTGTAGAGTGATTATTTATTGCGGTGCATTCGGTGCATGCCGCCAGATCGCAAAATAAGTGACCGCATATCATAAGACCGCAAATTTTTTACTTGCGAGATTTACTACTTTTTGGAAAAGGAAATAGTACTATTTTGTTTGCGGGATTTGGCACTATTTTGGAAATTTATTCTGAAAGTGCAATTTCGTACTAGAATATATGATATGCAAAATTGTTGTTTTTTTTAATTTTGTTTTCTTGATTTTAGGTTGGGGTTAATAATTTTATTAGATTTGAGGTACACTTTTTTGGAGGTAAAAAAAATTTTGTTTTTTTCGATTTTTTTTCGTTTTTTTTTTTTTTATAATTTTTATTTTGCTATGAAAAAATTGAAAATAGCCATGCATGATTTTCGGGAGCAATGTTTGGGATTTTGTTGTTAACAAATTACATTTTTTAAAGCTAAAAAAACAATTGGATGACGTAATTCACCAAAACAAATGTAAGGTCAAACAACAATACTGGAACAAGTATCACAGACACTTGTCTTAATATGGAACAATTATTATTAACAATTTAAGCTCATATCTCTTTTAAAATTATTCTTCGGGGTGGGTTAGATGCGTTCCCGAAATCGACTTACTGGATCAACGATTTTCCCCGGATCAACGATTGCCCGGAAAAACACTTTCCCGCACTACTTTTTCCAGTTGTACCGTTTGGTCCGGAAGAAAACCTACCTTTTTTTTCATAGGAAAACTAATCCTTTTTTGTCACTCAAAGTTTTGAGAATTAAGGAGATCGAAATCTGATACCTTTTTAGATTTTTCTAACAACCCTGAATTAGGCCACACCCTTTTTCAAAAACAGAAATTGTACGAGACACCAAGTGCTGAGAATCATGGAGAACGAAGCATTCCAATTTTTCGTTCAAATATTTCTATATAAGCGGTTGCTTTTTTGGGAAATAAATCAGTCAGTTCCAGATTGTTCATGGTAGGGAGAGGTCACGCCGATGCTTTTTTGTTTTTTTTTTTTTTGATAAAATACAAAGCTATAGTTTAAAATTCGCGTGAATTTTAAACTATAACTTTGTATTTTTATTTAAATTGTTTATAAACAAATTAAATGAAGGTTCTAAAAGTGCAAAATTCGCGCGAATTTTTCACTTTAAAACCGGCAGTTAATTTGCCTTACAAAACAATTAAATAAAATCACAAAGTTATAGTGTTAAAGTTCCAGCTGAATTTTAAACTATAAACTTTGTATTTTTATTTGAATTGTAAGTTTATGTAATTTGTTAACAATTAAAATCCCAACATTTTGTCCCCATCATCATGTATGTCTATTTTTAATATTTTTCATACCAAAATAAAAATTTTTTATAACAAAAAAATCCGAAAAAAAATGGTCGAAAAAGTCAACATTTTTTTTCCCGTCCAAAGAAGTGTTTCCTCAAAACATAAAGAATTCTTAGAAAAATATTAGTCTCAACCTAAAATCAAAAATTACAAAATTAAAAAAACAACAATTTTCCATATCATACATTCCAATACGAAATGGTAATTTCGGAATAAATTCCAAAATAGTGCTAAAATCCCGGAAAAAAATAAGTACCATTTCTTTTTTCCAAATAGTAGAAATCCCGCACCCAAAAATTTTCCGGGCAGTCGTTACCAGGGAAGTTACTTTCCGGGAAGTCGTTATGCACGGACGGGATTCGGCTCTATTTTGGAATTATATTCGTATTGGAGATCAGGCGAATTTTGCATTTTAAATCTGAATTTATTTTTTTTATAAGCAAATAAATAAAATACAAAGTAAAATTTTATAAAAAAAAAGCAATTCACACGTGTCCTTCCTTTAGTAGGAACAATCTATATCTGAATGGTTTCCCAAAAAAAAAAAGCAATAGCTCCCGCAATTGATGTTTGCTTTTCAGTATTCAAAATTGCAATAAAAACAAAAAAAAAATGTTGATAACTTTTCACTTTGTAAACTAGATGTGTTGGATTTTTACTTTTCTTAGATATTAAATTCGTTAGAAAATGAGGAAAGATTTCGCTGGACCTTCTTCCATGGAAAAGTCCTAATCCCAAGTCAAAAATAAAACTTTTATTTTGGTTTAACGTTTTATATTACTCCCTAAGGGCCAATACTATGTTTTTGAAATCGAAATCTTCTAAGAGTACATACGTACATTTTTGTTTATTTATTGTTTTAAGGATATACATGACACAGCTTTTGTAGTGGTCGTCTTTATTTATTAAATATTTTCTCACAAATCTGCTTATGTGTAGATAAGTATGTATGTCATTGAAAAATGTTGTAACACGAAAGATTAAATGTTTATTCATTTGGATATGATTTTAAGCTAAAGTTATCGTCCTCACAAGATGTTATAGTGATAGAAATATCGTTTGTCGTTTCTTCCACAAAATTCAAATTTAATTTGCAAAACGACCATGAATCTCTTTAAGGAAAACTTATTTAAGCGTATCTTCTCTTAATATTGTGCTTTATCCGGGAATTCTTCTCTTTCAAAAGCTTTCGTTTCTTTGAAGTTATACTTTCATCGAATTCAAGCAAGGAATAAACATTTAAAATATTCAAAAATTGGCCTTAAAGACAATCTAGTGTCGACAGTTTTTTTTAGTAACTGATAAGCATTGCAAGTGCAAGTTTTAGTTTGGACTCTTAAGTTCAAAACAAACATCATTTTGCTAGAGTCTTTTTTGTGATAAGAATTATGAAATTAATTTTGTAACCTTTAAGAAGTACAGCTTTGATAGAAAAAAATACAATCCTATTAATACAAGTTGGACTTAATAAGCTAGTTGGTATTTATCGGACGAGATTCCACAAGTAGCTAATGCTGATGGCTAGCTAAGTTATACTTGATTTATCATCAAAATCTAGTTTTAGAATTCAATTCAATTTAAATGCAAATAGAAACAAAAACCATTTATTTACCCAATAAAATCGTTAAACGTTAAGTTTCCTTTAGTTCTTTGCAATATATTCTATGTCAACATTGTTTGCCATGATTCAAGTGAGATGAAAGCGTCTGTGGGGAACTTTTTATGTACTATTATCTTTTCTGTGTGAAGTCATATCCAATTTGGGTGTCAATTATCTAGTTAACTGCTCGTTCAAGGAGAATATTTTTACAACTTTTTGTTTAATGCAAGAACACATTTATTTTTTTGTCGTCGAAAAACCTGTTGTGACCGTGAAAGGTAATTCTTATTCAATTTCTTAATGTATATTTGTGGAGGAACATTATTCTGAACATCACAATGACACACTGACGTTTAGCCAGTATTTTTGTCTCAAGTTACTAATGTCATTAATTTTTTTTTTTTTTTTTTCATTTTAGTTTAAAACACCAAATTCACGTTTCTGGCAATGATTTGTTGTTTTGAAATAAGTAACACATCATTCTTGATTTTTTTTTTAATTTCAAATATTTAACCACTTACAACAAGTATCAGATTTTACAAACGAGTTCAAAGAAGTAACATTCAATACGAAAATACGAAAATTTCGCGGTAATAAGGGAACAACACGTGTGATCAGTTAAAAGTTACTTTGATATCTGCTGAATGTGGATTATTGAGACTCCGATTTGACTAAAGTGTGGATGTTAATTCTTAAAAAAAATCTCATATTTTTGTAGGTGTTGTTTGCAACAGGTTTTCGTCGTTCATAAAGTTAACGAACTAGTTCCATGAAAGTCACCAAGTTGTCTTGATTAGTTTCATCGTAAGTTTAAGGTTAGGAGGTTTGTAGGTACCTACTGTGTTAGGAAGTGTAACTGAATTAGTCTAGGTACTGATTATGCTAAGTAGGTATTATAAATTCATTGCATCTTGCAAGAACATTGTCATTTTATTTGTTCATTTATGTGTTCTTTTTGTGGTTTGTGGTAAGCTTTCTTAAAAAAATCTTTAAAGTTATTAAAATCTACTTAAAGCAATAATTCAATTACATAAATGAAATTACATTTGAAATTACTTGCAAATTTGTTACCGTTATTAGAAATGAAAACCAAATATGTGTAAGTAATTTCATTATTTAAAACATACATGTTGTCATAACTTTATGAATGTCCTAGGTTAGGTTAGGTTTAGGGGCTGACAGTTGATGTTTTTACCGTCACACTTAGATCAATACAGATTCTTTGTGATACTCGCGAGTATTGCTACTCAAGCTTATAAGAAAAACCCATGTGTTCAGTTAGTCAAGCCATTTAGAAGCCTTGACGAAGTTCAAGATGCTAGTACCTGGGCGTACTAGAGAGTTCTTCTAAATCCCCGAAGAAAAAGTTGCCAAGCAGTTTCTTCCTTTGGTGGGAAAGTGCAGGACACTGACACAGAAAGTGCGAAGTGTCTTCATGCACCTCCTCGTCACCGCATCCTCTGCATAGATCATCTGAACTGATTCTCATCATATGATAACCTAACAGATTATGTCCGGTGATTATGCTTACAAGAGATCGAAGTGATCCCTTGTGTCCCTATGCTAATTCATCGGCTTGGTGGGTAGGAATCTGCAAGATCATCAGCGTAGGCTACTATTCTTACTCCACTTGATTTCAATTTAGAGAGTATGCCGTTCATGACAAGAACCCAGAGTAACGGTGAGAGGACTCCACCCTGGGGGGTTCCCCTTGATGTGGTTACTCTCATCCTTTCCTCCGCTAGTTCAGAGTTAATTTGTCTCTTTCTGAGTATACACATTATCCACTGCGTTATTGCCTTTTCGACTTTGTGGTCGTCCAAGGCTTGCTTCACTGTTTCGTTTTTCACGTTATTGAAGGCTCCCTCAATATCCAAAAACGTTGCAAGGGTGTATTCCTTGTCATTCAGTGATTTTTCTTTGACGCTGACAACACTGAGCAATGCTGTTTCAACGTTTTTTCCTTTAATGTAGGCATGTTGAAATTCCGATATACAGTCCGGTTTCAGGGTGCTTCGGATGTGTATATCAATTAGCCTTTCAAATGTTTTCAAAATAAACGGTGTTAGACTAATGGGTCTAAAGTCTTTGGCCTCCGTGTTGCTAGGGATGAAAACTACCTTTACCTCACACCACGATAAGGGAACATACCCCCATTTAAGGCTATTATTGAAAGTGCTAGCTAGGTGTGGGATGATATGCTCTTCTGAAGCATCATAGGGAAGATTCCGTCTAGACCAGGGGATTTGTACGGGGAAAAGGAGTGAATGGCCCATTTTATCCTTTCTTCCGTTATAATATCCGATGGTACTAGGGTTTCTGCATGAGACTCTGATTCTGAACTACGAATATCAGCTACGCAGCCAGGAAAATGAGTATTCATAAGGAGCTCAAGTGTTTCGCGACCGGATTCAGTCCAGCTACCTGTAGGTCTTTTAAGAGAACCATGAGTGACTGAATCCTTGGTCAGAATTTTCCTGAGTCTTGCCGATTGATTTGTGCTTTCTATTTCGTCGCAAAAGGCCCTCCAAGAGCTCGTTGTGTTACGGCCTTAAACATACGTTGACTGGTCTAATAATGTTCCTAGTCGGCTTCTTTCGTAGTTCTTTTTGCAACGTTGAAAAGTCTTCTAGTTTCTTTTCATTAGTGGCCTATTTCAGTAATCCACCAGGGTGGTTTTTTCCTACCTTTCCCCATATGATTGATGGGACAGCTTTTTTCTAAAGCGTGGTTCGGAACAACTCTGAGTTTTTCTGATGCAAGGTCTATATGAATGTCCTAGGAACAGTATTAAAAAAAAAATGAATGTCCTAGGACCATAATTTAAAAATATATATATAGAGTTTATATTTTCCTATTTAAAGTTTGTGGAAAAGTGAATTTATAAATAAATTTAATCGTAATTTATATGTCTCTTAGTATATAACATTTTTTTATGTTTTTTAATAATGCATATTATAAAATATTTTTTTTTTATTTTTTTCTTTTTTATAAAGTAGAGGTGGAAATCGTGAAACAAATGGTATTTTCTCTTCTCCTGTGTCTCGAGTGCAAATGTGCCTTAACCGACCGGCAGCTATCCCAACCTAATTGTGCGTTAACGACCGTTCGGGGACTTTATCCCGCTCTATCTATATAAAATATGTATAATGTTTTTAATTTTGGTATTGTACCAAATTTGTATTTGCTGCCGTACTTTCTCTCTGAGTTTCGATGTTTCTTCGAACGAATCTGGACACCCTGAATTAGAATTCAGTAAAGTAAAAAGAACTACAGTATTTATGCAGCTATCTTTTTTGTACTTATTTATCTTTGGTCTCGATTCTAAGTTGGTCAGAAAATGGGCTGTATATCTTTATGAGAATTTATTTACTGTTTACGAAAAATATTGCTAGGTACATGAACCGATGGATATATTGTATTGGTAGACGAAATTGATAGCCTTACAAATGTGACCTGTCAATTCATACATATAAGTTGAGGCAACAATAGCTACAATTTACATCATAACAAAAGAAATAGCAGTTAAAGAATAACCTCATTAGTCATTTATCATTTCATTACCATTGACTGCAGCGAAATAAATAAAATTCATTTTGTAATACTTGCACCTGTTGAACACTCATCATGGAACTTAACATTATCAAATAAGAATAAAGATTACTACTCTATGATAAAAGAAAAAACAAGGCGAATAGTTGTAGGAAATTGACAGCTCCAGAAAGACTTTGCAGCTTGCACTATGTATACTTCACTTCATTAATTTGCAAACAAATCGTGACTCAAAAATGCACACACTACAGAAACTATTCAAATGAGATTTGGAACAGATAAATAAAGTTATTCGTTATAGAAAACTCGTACATTTTATTTTTTTGTTTTATGAAAAAAAAGCAAAGTGTAAGTAACTAATGCACTGGACTAACTATTGGCTCTATATCCTTGAATCATGTGTGTGGCGGTTACAATAATCGCAGGAAGGACATGGTGAAAGTATCAAAGTATCTTAATAATTATGTGAGTTTAATTGGCCTTAGACACGTCGACTTAACTTAACTTAGACTTAACCAATTTTAATCAAAGCGAAAAAAAATGTAAAACATATAAATAAATACAGTAGACTCGCGGTAACGTGAACTATTAAAAACCGAGCGTGTTCACATTATCGAAGTTGTTCATGTTGACGAAGGTGTAGTTCTTAATTAACGTACAAAATGTAAAAAAAAGCGAAACTAATTTTAACCAATTCAGATTCAATTCAATTCAGCTGCACAGATTCCGGTTAATTTGAGTGTATTAATAATTCTATGAAACTATGAAAGTGGTACAGGAAGGACGCTAATAACATTGGCGGTGTGTGTACTAAGTTCCTATATCTCGGTTATCAATCAGGTCACGTAATCAATGAATGTGAAACGAAAAAAAAGTATTTTGTTTTTTTATT
>CAKKXW010000002.1:83081919-83100506 GCA_920937365.1 Sphaerophoria rueppellii | reverse complement strand
GGGCCCACGCAGAATGCTCAGGGTGGGAGTCCGCAAAGGGATATAAATGTGACATGTGTATATAATATTTTCCCATAATTATATTTATTTTTATCTTTAATTAAAGTAAAAATTGAATTATTTTTGTAGTTTTTCTTATATTTGAAGACAATAACTGTCTGACTGTGATTACCCGTGTTCATGACCGCAATTTCCCACTATGATGGGCAATGTCGGTCAGATTGGACTTTTTTTAAAACTTCGCTTTTTATGAAAGTGTATGTCATTGATGATTTGTTCCTTCTGAGAAACTTAAAAAAATGAATAATTTATGTTTTTTGATCAAAATAAAAAAAATTGTGCCACATTTTAACTGAGCTTTCATACTTTCCCCTTAAGTGACCGTCATTCGACCACCTTCCCCTACTCTTAAAGTCAACATTTAAGAGGTACACTCCATGAAGATTGGTTGCTCGTGAAAACGCCACGTAGGCTTGGTCACAAGAGAATATGGAGGTGCCAATGTCCATGAGGGCATTTTTTAGATTTAGACCTTTACTCTTGGGAATTGTTAGGGCTTACGCCACACAGATTGGGAATTGTTCTCTGTACACGTATGCCCAGGGTATGTCGATCTGTAATAGTTTGGTTGTGCTTTTATGTGTTTTCTAATCAGGATAAGCAGTTACTACATATCTTCGATTATCCTATAGTTTTTAGCATATAGTTTTCCGTTTATGTGGTCATTAAGACCTAACTCTGCTCCAATTTTCAGCTCTTTCAGTTTATGGGAAGTACTACTTCTATTCTGATGATCATAAATGAGTAAGTGAGTGAGTGACATAAATGTGAAACTTTGCTTTCGCAACTTCGGAACTAAATGACCTACAGACTTGAAAGATTTTAAGTATGTAATTATAGCTAACTGAATGACGAATTTCTTTGTTCTGGTCATATCCAGAGTTTCTCAATTAGGGGTCTGAAAATGCGGCAAAATGGTTCCAGTAAAGGATGGCAGTGTGGCTTCGTGATGTACTTGGCGGGGACACTGCCGGCCGTGCCACCCCGATATACACTTACTGATAATAAATAACCATATCTAAGCATCCAACTTTTTTTTTAATGACTGTAAAATAGTAAATGAGGGAAAATCGAAGTATATGCTGTCTTCGAGCAAGGACACCCAACACCGACGGCTCGGACAGAACGTCACAATAAACGCATACAACTTCGAGGTAGTAGAGGAGTTTGTCTACCTAGGCTCCGCTATAAACACGGGCAATAACACCAGGGCCGAAATCAGACGAAGAATAACTCTTGCTAATCGCTGTTTCTTTGAGCCAAGAAAGCAATTGAGTGGAAAAGCCCTCTCTCGAGCAACTAAGTAAAATTGTACAACACACTCGTCATTCCAGTCCTGCGTATGGTGCAGAAGCATGGACCTTGACAAAATCGGATGAAAATGCCTTAGGCTGTTTGAGAGGAAAGTTCTTCGAGTCATCTTTGTCCCCGTGTGCATTGAAGGGGAATGGCGAAGAAGGTACAACAGCAAACTTTACGGGTTGTACAACGACATGGACCTAGCCAGAAGAGTCAAGGTCCAGAGACTCAGATGACTCGGTCATTTAGAGCGGATGGACACCAATGCTCTGGCCCGGAAAGCCATCGATACTATTTCTGAGGGACGTAGGAGGAGAGGAAGAAAGCGACTCAGGTGGCGCACTCAAGTGGAAGAGGACCTCAATCAACTTGGAATGCAAAACTGGAGACAGCTAGCTAAGGACCGAGCTGGCTGGCGGAGACTGTTGATTGAGGCCCAACTCCACGACGGACTGTAGCGCGCTTCTTAAGGAAGTAAGTAAGTAAAATAGTACCTACTAATTTTGTAATATATTTTTAAACATTGGAAATCCGCACAAATCACAATGGAAGCGAATCTAAACAAAAACGTAAGGACTCGAAACTAAAACCACATAGGTACATAAATAAAAATTAATAAGTGTCGTCGGTCGTGCCGAGCCTTGCGATTGCGATAGTCATGATTGTGTCGTATTGTCATTGTCGCACAAGTATTCTCAGACAAGCTGGCAATTTTTGTAGAAAAAGAATGCTGCCGAAGTTATAGGGCTTGAGAAACCACAGCGCGCGTCCAACTTAGTAGTCAACAACTCGTTCCATTAACATTGAGCCATGCCTACCTGCTTTTATTTATTTAATTTACATATTTTGCAAACCTATGCAAATTAGAAATTCTTTTTCAATTTGATAATTTTTGACAAGTCATTTGTGTATGTATGTACCTGTATATCTTGTATGATACACGTACATATGTACGTACCAACTGAAAATTCACTCCTTTATTCTTCTTTTCTTCCATCCAGTTTTTCAAATCTTTGCCTCTTGACGAATTTAATTTCCCTGAAAATGATCACAAAGTTAACAGGAGACATTCAAATTGATTTCACACATGACACATCTTTTCCGGAGCGCGACGACGACGATGAACACACTCGTATCTTTATTTAAATTGTTGTTTTACGGGTTGCTGCTGCTTTTGTGGGTAGTTTACTTTTATTTTATATGCATCTTTCAATGCGACATTTTAAAACACACACTCGAAGGCCAAGCACGTATAGGAAACCCCTTAAAAGAGGAGTACACCCACCTACACAATTTTTTTTTATATAGAAGTTAAGTGTAAATGACATTTGACTTGACATCAGGGAATCGTGTTTAATGGAAAAGTGCGCTGTCACCCTTAATCTCCGTTCTGTGGTCCTAGACTCGGTCACGGTATAAACTTCTGCTAGTTCTCTTTACCTACTACTTTACCTTGGATGAGCTGGAAATTGTTGACACAGTTCCAAGAAGGATTTCCTCTACATGCTATTCAACTCTTTATGCAGAGTAGGTTATGCACTATGCACAACAGATTTTTATTCAATTTGTGATAACTGTTTCAGCTGAATTATCAGACTAAATAAATAGGCACAGTTTTGTTGTCGTTGCACTAATTGACAAGATGACAAGGATTGCATTTATATTCGAAACAACGCAAACGCAACCCACATATAGGTATCAAATCAATCAATCATCATCAAAACATTATGAATGAACTCTCAAGAACGAATCAATGAGAAAAATGAGGAAAACTAGTTAGCAAAACAAGCAGAATATGAATGTTCTACCTTCTGACTCGACTCTGAGCGTATTTCATAAAGAAACGTCCAGACATTTGGCATTTGAGGCTGTAACCATTAATGTGTTAAATGATTGCTTGAATATTCAAGAAAAAAACCGTATAAAAGTATTTGCTTAAAATTTTGCGCTTGCATATTTTAAGCTGATCTAAATAACAAACACAAATATTTAACTAGACACATGCAAACATTATCTTATTGCCTGATTACCTTACCTTAGATTCTTATCTCTGTTATACTTTTGCGAATGCTGCATTACTCAACATGCCAACTAACCTGTTGTTCAAAAACATGTTTGCGACTGCATAACTTCTCCAAGTACTAAATGACATCCCTTATCTCTGTTGGATGAAGTTCCACAAAGCGCATGCGACTGCCAATTGGTCGAACAAGTTCTTATCATTGTTATCACCACATGTTCTAACGCAGAGTTCTGGTTGCGCCTCTCGCAAAACTCTACCTATATAAACAGCTAAGCAGTTACCACATTCGGGTTCAACACTGCAACTGCATATACAAACACACATTCCTATTTAGATTGATCAACATAAATATACATTTGTTATTCTATTGATGGAACGCAGCAGATGCTATTTCGTGTTTTGTATTTTGTTGCATAAGCCTGACCCCGAAAGCATCCTTTTAGATACAGAGACGACCGCACGTCCTTAGATAGGCCACAGGCAACGAGCAGTTTGGTACTCGACTTGAATTGAATTTGTTATCAATTACTGAAGTGATTGAGCTATAATCAGTTTTCCTCGTTTATAAAAGATGAAGAAAATGCGAGGGAAATTCATTCATGATGGTGATTTTGCTAAAGGCCACCATTGCTTGTTTCAGAGCGAACAAAGGTGCTGAACTGGAACTGCATGTGATGGTTCTATTGTGATTGTGATGAATCTATAATCATATTTGGGCTTAACTTGTATGTTGTTTGTAGAGAGGACAAGTGGAATAAGCTCCTTGAAGTTAATGAATAGGTCCCTAAGGTGGTATTAATTACTCTCGAGAAAATTATTACGAAAACTGTCTCTAGCGAGATAAACCCACTGTCCATGAATGGCACTTGCATCAATGACATCGAACATCTCGAGATTCTCGGTATGTGCATCACTGACCATCTCTTGTGCACCGAGAACATACGCGATGTCGCCAAAAATGCCGCAAGATGTTTGGGTTTCTTAAGACGGTGCAAGCTTGAGTACAATTCCCATCTTTGGGCTGGTGCTCCAGTAACTTATTTAAGCCTGTTCGATGGTATACAAAGAAGAAAAATTCATCCATTTTTAACCACAATTCATCCAATTTGCACACGGCCTAACTTTCGGAAGCGGTCCAGCAATCAACAATAAAGGTTTAGGGGAAGCCTTGTCTAGTCGGAGAATGACTTTGAACAAGTGGATTTCGGACACGCAAAGGCAAAATTACGAAAATTTCCCATCGTCGTAGATATGAGTTTGCATAAAACGATGAAATCAGACTTAAGTTGCTTTTCTGTACGCGTACAGTAAACAGTGCACAAAAAATGACAATTTCTTTGATTTCCATTTTTATGTCGTGTCCGAATTGCGTTAAAACTTAAGGGCTAACTATAATGAACGGAACAGAGCGGACGGAGCCGTCCGTAACTGAGCGAATACAAGGAATTCGTATATTGTGCCCGCAATAGCGGATTGCTTCGTTTCGTCAATTTTCGTTCAGTTTTGCTTACGGACGTAAACCTTTGTATATGGACGTAAACTGCGCTCCCCTTCGCTTTTTACGGACGAAAATTTGACAGCTGACTGGTTTTGTTGATTTTTCTGAAGAGGAATTCTATTTGTTGTTGATTTTAAGAAATAAATATCTTGAAATTGCTTGAATTGTATGGCAACCGAAATTCACAAATTATTGGAAATAAAAAACAAATATTTTGTTTTGAAAAATACCTCCGTACCCATCCGTCCATTATGGGTAATGTGTTCACATGGCATTTCGGAAGCGAGCGTTTCGTTCGGTTCTGACACTAGCTTCCGCTTGCTTCCGCTCATTATAGTTAGCCCTTTAATGATTGGTCAAATTTTGACACTTCGCATTGAATAAAATGTGTTTAAGACCGTGTGCGAATTGGGTTAAAAAGTGGTTAAAACTTGACTTTTGGTTAAATTTTGACATTTCGCATTAAATCAAAAGTGTTAAAAATTAGACTAGCTGTGGAGCTGGTTAACATATGACAGTAGTGGTTAAAAATTCATCCAATTCGCAAACGGCCGAGTTCTAAATTTTTGACATTTGCTAAAAATTCACCGTAAATTCTGGAAAAGATACATATGTGGATGTGGAAGCACTGCTCTAGTATCTGCTTAGATCATAAGCGTGGATTTTATCGCCACTACGTATTGAAATTTGTTGTTGTATTTAATATCTTAGGCCGTGTGTGAATGCGTTGAAATGTGTATTAAAACTTGACGTTTGATTGAAGTTTGACGTTTGATTGAAAATGGGATCAAATTTAGCCATTGACTGTGTGAATTGCGTTAAAAAGGGATATTTTAACCAACATTTCTGCGTAGAGCTAAGAAATTTCGCTCATGATTTAAGAAATTTCCCTCAGCAAAAAATCGTTTTTCTTCTTCTAGGTAGAATACTTTGCTGTACAAAACCAAACTTTGAGCAATAAATTTCATGAAAAGTCACTACAAATAAAAAATAAACTTTGTTTTATTTATTATTCTCGATTTTGCAGTTTTAATTTGATATTTTGAAGCAACAGTAAAAAATCTTCAAATCGAAATTCCCATTTTGGATGGTTGTTTTTTTTACCCTGTAGTAACAACTGCAAAACACTGCTGATATTTGTTATCATTCTCAAAAGAAAGAACTATTATTTCATTTTTCCATTTCAAAGTTTGATACATTTTAATCTTTCTTACAGAACATAACAACAAAACAGAAGCAAACTTCTCTATCATTCATGAGAAATAAAAATACACGTCAACATTTCAAACCATTTAATCTGCTCCACATTAGGATAAATTTTAACCCATTTATTCACCACGCTAGTGTCAACTTTTAACCAAACGTCAAGTTTTAATACATATTTTAACGCAATTCACAAACGGCCTTAGATCCTAGAGCACTAGGTATTCACATGAGAAAAGTGATTTTAGATACGTTTGAAGCCGTATTTGCTTACAAATTCTCAACAAAACGGTAGAAGTGTAGTTTATGTTTGATTTATGATGCACTTATTTATTTTTTAATCTCAAATTTGAGAAAACAAATTTATTCGTTTTATAACTCTATTCGCGTTCTACATCATCCACACTCCCAACGAACAAAATGCTAGCGCGGGTATAACCTCAATACTCATTCTTTTATGCTTTGTGTTTTGGCTGTTAGTTCACCACGAATTATGGATTTTTCAATTGGCAATCTGGAATCTTCTGTTTTTAAAATTAGAACTGAAATTATCTTCTTTTCAGAATCAGAACTGTTACCTTTGCCCAATTATATGCATTCAGAATGTTTATTTTTTACTTCCAGATTGCCAATTTAAAAACGTCGTTAAACACTCTCATATGAAAGAAATGTCAAAATCGACGAATTTTCGTTCATTCGTTGGTTCTTGTCCGTGCTCATGTGAATTGTGCTTATATGTAGTACATTCATACACAAACACCGTTTATCAATATACGCTAGTAAGCAAATCTTCTTTGATAGCTTAGTTACCTATCTCCCTCTAATCTTTGTACTACAAATAATTTGCAAGTAGCCAACTTCACGCACGATGGTTCCACTTGCAAATCAATTTCACAAATTTTTTTTAAATTTTACGAGTCACCCAAGTTAAAGTTATCAAAACAAATTTGAAATCCCTCTAAGACCGTGTACGAATTGGGTTAAATACTGGTTAAAACTTGACGTTAAGTTAAATTTTGACACTTCGCATTGAATAAAATGTGATAAAAATTAGACTGGCTGCGGAGCAGGTTAAAATATGACAGCAGTGGTTAAAAATTCATCCATTTTTAACCACAGTTCATCCAATTCGCACACGGCCTAACATGTTGGTTCAACGGTTGTTTTTATGTTCACATCACACACACATCGAAGATTGGTGGTCAACGAGTCTTTTGTTAACTCTCGTAATGTAAATTGATAAACCAAGTCGGTGGAGATATACCATAAGAAAATAGAACGTAGTCAACTTTTAGCTGAACGCTATCTTTAGTACAAATGTGTGCTAAAAAATGTTTGCTTTTTATTTCACAGATCAGAGAAAGGGAGATATTAAACCTAGCTGTCAAAATAAATTTTGCATAGAACTTGGTCCAGTGGATTAATGAAGAAGGATTGGTGTTTTCACTAATACTTATTAACTTTCTGATGGACCTCACCTCAGTTTTGTTGTTTTTTTTTCTTGAATTGTGCACATACACGAGGTGAAGAAAAAATAAAATGTGTGGTATTTGAAGTGTAAAACAAGCGAGTTTCAGATCTTCTTTTCTCTGATCTGTAGTCTGTTCTGACAATCATTTGACACTCTCAATTTTCCGCTAATTGTTATATCCTTTCGGACCTTTTTTCAAGATTTTTTGCTTCGAATTCGAAAACTACAATTTAAATATACTTACCCGAAAAAGTAAGTGACCATAAATATCTTGCTCCTCCTATAACTAATCATTTGCATGTACACAATTCAATCTTCTTGCAGAAATTAAAAACAACAACCATGACTACAGATATTTTGATGGCCCAAGACAACGACGAAGGAACTCATGCCGAAACGAGAAATCAATTGGAACAGTTCATAATTCTCGCCAAAACCACGCATGGAGCAGCTTGTCTGGAACTTATTAAACAAGTTTTGGAAGCTCCGGGTATCTATGTTTTCGCTGAACTTTTGGCTATGCCCAACATTATTGAAGTAACAAAGAACCTGTTATTTTAGCTCATCGCAAGCACTCACTTTTTTGTTTATTTTTATTTTTGCAGCTACAAAATGGCCCAAATGTGAGGTACTTTAATACTCTCAATCTGTTTGCTTATGGAACATACAAGCAGTACTCGCAAACACCATCTGAATATCTTGAGTTGACAATACCGATGCGAAAAAAGCTTCAACATTTAACAATTGTTTCATTGGCAATCAAGAATAAGTGTATTCCTTACAGTGTTCTCTTGGAAGAACTGGAAATCGATAATGTTCGCCATCTAGAAGACGTTATTATTGAAGCAATTTATGCAGGTAAGTTTTAATAAGTGTGATTCGTGTATTTCGATGGTTATGTGCGGTGGCCAGTAACTTGGAAGATGGAGAGCCGTAGGTATTGAAGTTTACTAAAGCCTGTGCTAGCGCCAGTTATAAATAAATACAGTGGCGTGACAGCTCTTTGACAGCCTATTAAATTTAGAATTGGGGGACCTACAATTTAACGCTGATGCCAAACGGCTGAGTTGAGAATCACTTTTTTCTTGACAGTTTGATACTCTTGGAAATGTCAGTCTTTCGCAAGGAGCAGAACCCTTGAAAAATATATAAAAGAAGTCAAAGTAGTAAAGTGTCTTAAATGCTCCACTTACAAAGAAGCTTTGAGACGAATTGCAGTGTTCGTAGCCATATGGTGTTCACGAATCTCCTAGAGTTTCCGATAAGAATATATGGTAAACTGGACGCATCCACGGGCCTGTCTGAAATATCGAGACACTTGATTTTGAGTAGATTCAAAGTAAGACCAGATTTTGCTGACCAATGTCCAATCAATAAGAGTCCTATGTTATTGCATTAACAAAACCCTCCATCATTCCAAAATAGAAATTTTACAACATCTGCTTAACGTCTGCCTATAAGTCTCACTGGGCTTGTAGAAAAATTGTAAATTTTTAAAAGCTAATGAATAGTATGTGGTGGTTTATAGTGTCAAACGCCTTGGAGTAATCTAGGAAAAATGAAAAATAAAACTTTGTTGGCATCCAACGCTTTTCCCACCCGTTCGGCAACCTCCAAGAGTGTTGTACTGCGCGACCAGGGCGAAACTTGGATTGTTCTGAAGCTAAAGACTGTTTGAAAGAAGAGAATTGTTTATGCATTGACGTGGAAACGCAGGATATCAGCGGCAGAATTTGTATCGTCCCACATTCGGTGCCGTAAATAAGGACTGGTGATAAAAGCGTTGTGTTTAGTTCGCACTTTGTCCAACAGAAGTAGCAGTGTCAGTGGTTCATGGGGTTGTTTGTGGGGCTTACATTTGCTGCGGGGTTGGTTAACTCCTGTGTTAATTCGTTACATTCATGTGCGTAGTACTTTAATGTCAATGTCAAGTCAAGTTTATTTTTAGCATGCCTTATAAGATATTAGGTTTTCGAAAGCGGAGTTCTAAGAAAAACTGAGAAAATGCACGACGAATCCTATAATTTTTTTTTTAATTTCACAAATTAATTCCTCCAAACGATACCACTATGTTAGATCAGGACGGAAGAACAGATACACACCAGGCAGCCAACGTACAGACAAACACAGACCGAAGGATGACATGAAGAATGTACCAACTTCAATATCCAAACATGCTAAGTCCAGAACCTATTTATTTGGGTGTTTGACGATATGGCGTGCCCACATTCGAATATTGAGACAAAGAGTATACACAGTGAATAATTCTGCTGTATATCCTCTCCTCAGTGCCCTTTAAAGCATTTAACTTGAGTCAAAATCCCTTAGAGTTTTAAGTTTCTATTTCTATCGTTTGACCTTTTTATTTCATCTTTAGTTCGCAGTATGATGTTTTCTGATGCGAACAAATTAATTTCTGTTCTGCATTTCCATTAAAATGTTTGCTTTCATTTTAATATTTGTCATCCGCCCTGTGTAATCAACACAACTCCCTAATCGTGTTTCAGTTTCCTTAAACAAATAAAAACAGTCCGATGGATGGAATTCCCTCATCAAATAAGAGGAGCTTATTTTCTGTTTGTCGTCGTTATTTAGAAAACAAAATTCTTACTTTGAAGCAAGCGCAATTATACACAAAGAAATCTAATTTTTGGTGAAAGATATTTTTAAAGGACAGATTGTGGCCAGTTAAAGCTATCATTGAAATGAATCCGGAAAAATGTATAAATGTATATTTAACTATGTTTTCTTTTGACTGGAAATGTAAATCGATCGGACAAAAATAAAGGCCACGGATCAATTCTTGGGTTGTAAGAAAAGCCACATGAGATCTCAATGTCACTTTGACTGAGGCAAAATCATTTGGTGGAAGATAATTCTCAATTCTCATTGAGACTAGCTAAGGATCGAGCTAGCTGGCGGAGACTGTTGATTGAGGCCCAAGTCCACAACGGACTGTAGGGCCACCTTAAGTAAGTAAGCATTGAGATAAAATGGTTACCTTACAAATTGTTGTTGTACATTGTCAATCACGTCGAAATAGCTGAGTGAGAAATCGAATCCAAAATATTAGGTCCGTTCCTTTACTTTTTCAAGTAACTTCAAGTAAACTGTCAAATTTGCAGGAGTGGGGATGAATTCTCTCACAGAAAGTCAAATTTATGAAAAAGTAAAGGAACGCTTTTGTAGCAAGTTTAAGTAAAATAGCTACATGACAGAAACGTCAAACCCAAAACCAAAATAAGTCTTTGTAAATCATGATTAATATAAATAAATAAAGATGAATAAACAATTATTGCATTTAATATCGTTGTTGGCTGATTAATCAGAATCTGAAGAAAGTAATACAGACTTGTATGACTTGAAATTATATTCAAAAAGCTGATGACAGCTGTTTTTGACAGCTAAATTTTAGCTGCTAAAAAGTGCCCGAAGAAATTTCTTGGGCAGATTTTAGTAACTTTTCATTTGAGGGGAAATGTTTTACTCTCTCATCGTCTCTCTTTTTTACGAAATTTTTGTGTTAGGGAACAGGATTTAGCAGTTTTTAGTAACTTTTGGCAGCTTGAAGTTACTTGAAAAAGTAAAGGAACGGACCTATTTTCTTCTCAGAGATCTCAGAAAAAAATCTCATTTCTCATTTTTGTTCCACTTAAGAAATCTCTGAGATCTCAGAGAGATGTTGTTAGGTGGAACTGGCCTAATTAATTTGACGGCATATGCCAAATGTCAAAAAAACAAATCCATAAATGTTTAGTTTAGCTTGGAAATCCTGCCTCACTTTGTTATCTTCTTCTTACCAGCAAGTGCGAGAGAAAAAAAAAACATATAGACGTGAAGATAAGTCGGAGGAAAGAATCCAATGTGAATATCGTCTTTAATGGATCTGGGTTTCACACAGCCACCAAAACGAAACCCCTGGTTTGACGAAGAATGCAGGCAGGCCCATGCAGCCAAGCAGGAGGCATACAAAGCGGCGCTGCATAGAAGGACAAGAGCTGCTCGTGACCTCTACGAACAAAAGAAGAGAGAGGAACGCCGGCTTCTCAGGAGAAAAATAAGAGAGCATGAGAAGCGTCAGATCGAGGATGTTGAGAGAGCCAACAGCAGTAACGAAGTTCGGAGGTTTTACCGAAAGGTTAAACAGCTAGCTCAAGGTCATCGAGCAAGAACCGATGCCTACAGAGATAAACAAGGGAACATCATATCAGAATCGCAGTCAATGCTGGGGATTTAGAAGGACCACTTCTGTAGATTGTATAACGGCGACGACGAACAAAACACCGCCGTCAGACAGGAACTTGTCATCGGACACGATGATAGCCAACAATTCCGTGAACCCGACCTAGAAGAAGTGAAAACCGCAAAATCACGGCTGAAATCCAACAAAGCCGCTGGAGCAGATGGACTAGCTGCTGAGTTGTTCAAAGCAGCAGGCGACGAGCTAGATAGGAGCATGTACCAAATCATCTGTAAGATATGATCAGAGGAATGCATGCCCGATGAATGGAACCTCAGCATTGGTTGCCCGATCCTGAAAAGGGGAGACCTCTAAACTGCGCCAACTATAGAGGAATAAGTCTACTAAACATCGCCTACAAGATCCTCTCTGCCGTAATATGTGAATGTCTGAACCCTTTCGTCAACAATCTGATTGGTCCTTATCAATGTGGTTTCAGGCCAGAAAAGCCAACCATCGACCAAATTTTCACGTTGCGGCAGATCCTGGAAAAGACCTATGAACTCTAAATCGATACCCACCACCTTTTCATCGATTTTAAGGCCGCGTATGACAGCATCTACAGAGACGAACTGTACAAAGCTATGTCTTGTTTTGGAGTCCCTGCCAAGCTCGTTCGCTTATGCAAAATGACGATGGAGAACTCACGCTGCTGCATCAAGGTAAGCAACGAGCTCACGGAATCTTTCGACGTCAAAAAAGGATTCAGACAAGGCGATGCACTGTCATGCGATTTCTTTAACATCGTTGTTGAGAAGATGTGCAGAACTCCACCGTCAACACCAGAGGCACTATCTTCCAAAAATCTGTTCAACTTCTCGCGTACGCCGATGATATTGATATAACGGAAAGAACACAGCGTGATGTCAATGGCGCCTTTGTGAGAATTGAGACAGAAGCGGCAAAAATGGGTTTAGCGGTAAATGAGGGAAAAACGAAGTATATGCTGTCTTCGTGAAAAGACACCCAACACCGACGGCTCTGGCAGAACGTCACAATAGACACATACAACTTCGAGGAAGTAGAGGAGTTTGTCTACCTAGGCTCCGCTACAAACTCGGGCAATAACACCAGCGCCGAGATCAGACGAAGAATAACTCTTGCTAATCGCTGTTTCTTTGGGCTAAGAAAGTAATTGAGTGGAAAAGCCCTCTCTCGAGCAACTAAGGTAAAACTGTTCAACACAACCATCATCCCAGTCCAGCTGTACGGTGCAGAAGCATGGACATTGAGAAAATCGGATGAAAGCGCCTTAGGCTGTTTCGAGAGGAAAGTTCTTCGGGTCATCTTTGGCCCCGTGTGCATTAAAGGGGAATGGCGCAGAAGATATAACAGCGAACTTTACGGGTAATACAACGACATTGACCTAGCCAGAAGGGTCAAGGTCCAGAGACTCAGATGGCTCGGTCATTTAGGTCCCGAGGGACGTAGGAGGAGAGGAAGACCCTCAGGTGGCGCACTCAAGTGGAAGAGGACCTTAATCAACGTGGAGTTCAAAACTCCAGACGACTAGCTGAGGACCGAGCTAGCTGGCGGGGACTGTTGATTGAAGCCCAAGTCCACAACGGTCTGTAGCGCCACCTTAACTAAGTAAGTAAGTAAGGAGCCGTTTTTGAGAAAATAGAAACTTTTCGATTTTGACAAAAAAAAAAAAAAAATATATGGTTGTTACCCTTAGTTTTGATTTAAAACAAAAATCAAAGAAATGACTCACGTGAAATTGTTCAAACCTCTAATTTTGAAGTTTGAAGTCAATCGGACCAGTGCAGTGGTTAGGGCTGTAGGTGCGTTTTCAGACATACAGACGAACGAAATTCAAGTCTGAAACTCACAATATAGATAAATGCTGGTGTGCCGTTTTGTCTCCGACCCTCTTTCCCATTTTTATACATTTTTATAAATGATCTCTTGTCTGTTTCATCTTTCACGGACACTACCTCTTGCGAAGAACTGACAAAACTTCCAGAGTATCTTCTGTCATGAAAAAGTGCTTCTCAACTTTGCCGTTCGGAATCGGCGTAAAATTGTAGGTCCCCTCAATTCTTCACACGCACCTAGAGAATTCGTGATGAGAGTAAGCCACTTAGGCCTTTGGCTCTTCAAGAGCTGTCGCGCCACTCTATTTATTTTTTATTTTAGTTTCGCTGACGATAGTACCCTTAGCTTTTCATATTCGTTCCCAGACTCACATCCCTCCTCTTCGGATGTGGAACTGCAACGGCAAAATATGATAAGCTCATTAAACTCTGACCTAAACAGCATTGTACAATGGGGAATTAAAAACCGTATAGAGTTTAATGCTTCGAAAACTCAATGCTGTCTGGTATCGTTGAAGCGAGATATACCTCCCTTTCCACTGTCCCTGAGTGGTACTTGCACCAATGAGGACCACCTCTTGTGGACCGAACACATACGCAATGTCGCCAAAAATGCCGCAAGATGTTTGGGTTGCTTAAGACGGTGAAAGAAATTTTTCTCCCCGTCTGATCTGGCTATTATCTATGAGACATATCCGTCCAAAGCTTGAGTAGAATTTCCATCTTTGGGCTGGTGCTACAGCTACATACTTAAGCCTCTTTTATGGTATACAAAACAGAGCCGTAAGAATGATTGGTGACAGAGACATCACTAAGTCATTCACCTCATTGGAACACCGTCGTAACATTTCGTGTGTCTCCTTGTTTTACCGTTACTTCTACGGTAATTGCTCTAGCGAAATAGCCAGTTGCATTCCACCCCTTAAACAATTCAACGGTAATACCCGCACTTCCAGGAATACCCATCAGTTTAACCTTGAGCCCAATTTCGGTCGTACGCTCAAGTATAGATAATCGTTCTTTAGCCGTACTACGTGAATGTGGAACTCTCTTCTACACTCTGTCTTTCCCGATCATTGCAGTGTTCACTGTCACTGTACACTGGCACCTCCTCTCCAACCCCTTCCCTCTTTCTTAAAGCACTAACTGTGTCTATGGCATAATGAGGGTATAAAAACCCCTTGAGTGTGTGTTTATGAAAAAAAAATAAGCTTGAAAAAAACGTGTACCTACAACTTTGGTTATTAAAAAAAAAACTTCGGTTGTAGCTATTATTTTTAAATCTTCAATTGTTATGATTTTTCGCCAGTACGTACATTGTTTTTTGTATTGCTATTATTCTTCGAAAATCCTCTGTTGATGAGAAAACTTTTGAAAACATTTGCAAGTTAGTATCCATTGCTATGAATTTCCTCTGAACTCAAAATGAATGCGTATAATGTATCTTGACTTGGTTTTTAATGAGTGTTTCGGTTATTAACGTCCATGCATGCCTAGTAACTGGTTTTCGGGAGTTTTGAATATTTGTTCAAATGGTTCGGTTCAACATTTTTCTTCATATCATCGAGAGAGGAAAACCTGGGTCATTGTTTCATTTATTTATCAAATTTGAGTTGAATCAATATTTCCTCCTAAAAACTTATCCACAAACAACACAAAAATTTCACAAATCTTATTTAACCATAACCAAACCAATAGATAGGAAATAAAATGGTACCTCATGTTTATCCTGAAAACGTAATTACTAAAAATTTATTGATTGCAGCATTAAACAAACACACGTCGCGGCGCGCGGTAGTTATTTGCTTGTTGGTTGTTGCGAGCCAACACTTGAATTCTCCTCTACCTGTTTTCATTAAAAAACGAAAATCTAAATTCTTCTCGCTGCGCTCTCAAAGAATATTCGATTTGAATAAACATTGTCTATTTTTATTGTTTATTAAAACAACACTTCAAAAGTAAACAAATCAGTGAAGCACCGCCCCGTTCATCCGTATAACGTTTGTGTATTTTTGGTTCACAAATTACGCAGAACTTTGGAATTTTCACAAATTGGTTGTGTTTGGATATAAAGTTTGTTGATAATGTTGAAATGAAATTACTTAGTCGTCAAATGTATCTACAAAACAAAATCTCGTTAAACGAAACCCCAGTATCCGTTTAAATTTTATCTCAGTACATTAAACATGTTGGTCGCTTGGGAAATTTATACGTACTTTGCGTAGCGAAATTCATGGACAAGTTTCTCTTCTTCATGTTCTGCCGGAAATTGAATTCAAAAAACTTTTTCGAGTAGATACTATTTTTTGAGATTTGCAATTTAGCTTGTTGAGTTAATTGTGAAAGTTAATACTATTTTCTGTTTGCTTCTTCTTCTTCTTCTATTACAGATATTATCCACGGAAAACTTTTTCAAAACAATAGGTATCTGGAAATTGACTTTGCACAAGGAAGAGATATTCCACCAGGATATACGAGTAAGATTGCGAATACGTTACAGGAATGGTCAGATGCATGCGATGCTATTTCCAAATGCATCGAGGAGCAAATTAATCGTGCTAATTCCGAAAAAGCTAAACGTTTGAAGAACAAAGAACGTATTGATAAAGAAGTGAGTAATTTTAAATAATTTATGCGTATGTTTGTTTAAATATCTACGGAAATCATGTGAATTATTCTTTAATTTTTTATTTATGAATGTTAAAACCTTAAAGAATCATTGTTAAGAAATAAAAACTTAAAGAAAAAATTTCAAAGCATGAATAATGTATCTTTGAATTTTATTTTTCTCAAATTGAATTTACCATTTTGCATTGCACTATTCCTACATTAAACATCATCAACTTTTTAGCAGTTTGCATTCACAGTTTCATTCCATATTTGATGGAAACCTTCATATCAAATTTAAGAGCTAACATATTATCTAACCAACTCATATGGCTAAAAAAGCATTTGCTCTCTGCGACAGAACTTTACTTTTTTAATAAAATTGTCATTCTTAAAAATAAACGTACAGTTTTTAACTAAAAAAAATTATAGCTACAATGCTGGTATGCACCTATTAAGTTAAAGGCACAATCGATGATTGAAACCGAACGGTCCCCCTTGTTAAACGATCACATTTGCTATTTCGCCAAAAATGCGAAAAACACCATCATTTTTCCCTAGAACACAACTTCGGTAGTGAAGTGCCTAACAAAAGTCTGTTATAACAGAAACGAAAGAAAGACAAAAAGAAAATTGCAAAAGAATGGGTGGCTGCCGGGGATAAAGTATATGCAATGCTAGTCTTAAGTTTATACAGAACAGAAGCAGTAAGTTGATCGTCGTACGATAAATATCGCACACGAATAACGCTCTTATTTATTCGACTGATGAATAGTCATATAAGTTTATTTGTCAGTTTGTTTTATTGTAAAGGGTTTTCCAATAAGAGGTGTTATTTCGGTAGTTGTCACTTTTGAAGCCGTCATTTTTTGACATTTGACAAGTAGAAACTACACCATTAATAAAATTGGAACGATACACGCTCCAACAACACATTGAAATTATTAAAATTCACTATAAAATTGGTGAAAATGTGGCAGAGACGGTTCGTAAAACTAAAACAGTTTTGGGTCGTCGTAAAGCACCTTGTCAGACCGCAATACAGAAATTGGTGGACAAATTCGAGCTGTTGGGACAAGTTAGTGATGTGAAGAACAAAACTCGTGCACGTCACTCAAGAACAACTGAGAATATATCTGTTGTAGCTCAAAGTGTTGAAGAAAACCCAGGTTTGTCCATTCCTCGTCGTTCTTTGGAATTATGCATTCCACAAACGTCATTACACCGTATTTTGCACAAAGACTTGAATCTTGACGCTTATAAAGTTCAGTTAACACAAGAACTCAAGCCGGCTGATCATCAACAACGTCGTGTCTTTGCTGATTGGATCCTCGAAATTCATGAAAATGATCCGGAATATCATCGAAAAAATTATCTTGACTGATGAGGCCCATTTCCACCTCGGTGGCTACGTCAACAAGCAAAACTGTCGCATCTGGGGCTCGGAAAACCCAAGAGTTATTGTTGAAAAGCCTCTCCATCCTCAACGCTTGACTGTTTGATGCGATTTATGGTCCGGCAAGGTTATTGGACCTCACTTTTCTCGAAAATGAGGCTGGAGCAACAGTTACGGTTGGATTGCGCTATCGAGAGATGGTTAATGATTTTTTATGGCTGGAATTGGATGGTATTGATCTGGACAACGTTTACTTTCAACAAGACGGCGCTACGTGCTACACAAGCAATGAAACCATTGATTTTTAACGGGAAAAGTTTATTGACCGTGTTATCTCTCGAAGAGGTGGTCACAATTGGCCACCGAGATCTTGTGATTTAACACCTTGCGACTTCTTCCTTTGGAGGCCATTTGGCTTATGCTGTGTTCCATTGTTAACGGCATACCTTCCTCTTTATAATAGTTGTGTTCATTGACACTGTGCTGGACTGTTCTAGACAAAAAAGTACAGCTTTTTGCTGTTCATTGAGGTTTTTTCTGTGCTGATCTGTTCTACTTTCCTGTTCATTGACAAACCTAGAACAGTTTAGAACAGGATTTTCTGTTCTTGCTTTTGAGTTAGAACAGGTTAGAACAGACTCCTGAGAAATGTTATGTTTGTTTACGTTTTGATTTGGCTGTGCTTTGTGTTTTTTTTCTCGTGATTTAAAAAAAATAAAATAAAGTTATTTTGCCAATTTGTTTAATTTGTTTTATTAGATAATAATAAAATACATTGAAAACAAAAAATGCATCAAATTCTTTTACATTTCATCAAATAAAAGGTTATAACGTGTCGGTTTAGTTTTGCATTTGTTTGTATTGTAAAGAGTCCTCAGACAAGATTGGACAAGATTGAGTTTTCGTTCTTGTCTTTTAGGACAAGATTTGACAAGATCCAAACAGTTACTTGTCCTTTCATCTTGTCTAGTCG